>CM035850.1:65378389-65978389 GCA_020510985.1 Pholidichthys leucotaenia | reverse complement strand
ATAGTCAAGACATTGACAAGGTTAGAAATAATGATTTGTATTTGAAATAATAATTTGTTCCTTCAAACTTTGCTTTCGTCAAAGAATCCTCCATTTGCAGCAATTACAGCATTGCAGACCTAACATGATTGCACAAGGGTTTTCTAATCATCCATTGTGGTGCTGTGAAAATGACGAGGCAGAGTTCTCTCTCAAAGTCAGTTTTATTCACAACACCATCATCTCAAAGCAGAGAAAGAGAATGACACAGTAAACTCTCGTCCTTAAATATCAGGAGCTTCACACTTCACAGATCACGTCACACAGACCACCTTGCATTATAAAGACAGTCACAATGCATTTCTCTCCATGATATCCCTTCCACTGTCTCCAATGCATCCCTTCCTTAATCCTTTAATTGAACCCCCCACAGTCTCAAGCCTTGCATACCAAGGCTAAGATTCCTGCAGCTTCCTGCCTTTGTTCTGACCTAAAATGTGAGTCACAAAACAGGTCCCACAGGCCCCACGTGTGTGTCCACCACACAAAGCCCCCCCCCCCAACATTTTAGACAAACAGAACAACAAGAGAATAACCACATGCATGCCGTGATAGTATCAATACACATCAGTCCACATGCTGTATAGGTTTCAGCCTCCTGCCGTATCTGCTGTAGCTGGGATTCAATGTCTCTGCAGGGCTGTCCTGGGGGTTTGCCGTCTGGGTGTGGAAACCTTTTGTCAGCACCTGTGGGTGTTCTGGGGAAACATTACTCTGTGAAGCCCCCCGCGGTGGTCTACCTCGCCGCGGAGCCTTCGCCAACAGCACCTGCTCATCTGCCACCACAAAAGCGGGTTTGAGTCTGTTTATGCCAATTCTCTCTTTCTTACCCCCCAAATCTATCAAAAACGGCTTGTCCCTTGTTTCTAGCACTCTGAATGGTCCGTCATAAGGTGGTCGCAGCGGGGTTCGATGCGCATCGTGTCTAACAAAAACACACTCTGCGTTCTTCAAAGTTTTAGGCACAAAAACGCGCGGAAAACTGTGGTGCGCGGGGCCGGGCAGCATGCTTGATTCTATGTTACTCCGCAACAGCTGAGACGGGGAGGCGTTTGGCGTAGGGTTATCTGGGAGAAACTCCCCAGGCAGCCGGAGTGGCTGCGCAAACACGAGCTCCGCTGGGGAGGCTTCTAGATCCTCTTTAGGCGCAGAACGTAACCCCAATAACACCCACGGTAACTTGTCAACCCAATTTGTATCCGTCAGTGACGCTCTAAGAGCCGCTTTCAATGACCTATGAAAATGTTCGCATAACCCGTTAGCCTGCGGATTGTACGTGGTTGTGCGGTGAATTGTGACACCCAGGCTGCGGGCCATTGTCGACCAAAGCTCGGACACAAATTGAGGGCCTCTGTCGGACGTAATGTCCGACGGAACGCCAAAGCGCGCCACCCAAGCTGTTAAAAACACGCGCGCCACCTCCTTGGCTGTGGTTGATGCCAGTGGGACCACTTCAGGCCAGCGCGTGGTGCAGTCCACCATTGTCAGAAGGTGTGTGCACCCCTGTGACGGTGGGAGGGGGCCCACGAGGTCCACATGAACGTGATCGAACCTCTTGGCCGGAATGTGAAACGGTTCCAAGGGAGCCCTCATGTGCCTGTGTACTTTGGCTCGTTGACACGCCGTGCAGGCCGCTGCCCACTCTTTGACTTGTTTGCGGAGGCTCGGCCACACAAATTTCTCTCCCACCATTTTGACCGACGTGCGCACTCCAGGGTGCGCCAAAGAATGAACCGAGTCAAAAACGCGGCGGCGCAACGCGGCCGGTACTACTGGACGCGGCCGTCCAGTGGAGACATCGCAGATTAGGGGGGGCATACCGTCTTGCAGCACCCTGCTCTCCAGCCTTAACCCTGTTGGTCCAGACTGGAGCGCACGCACGTCCGCGTCACTAACCTGCTCCGCGGCCATGGCTGCATAATCTACCCCTACGCTGACTGGGGCCGCCACGGCACGCGAGAGGCAATCTACCACTACATTGAGTTTGCCCGCCACATGCTGAATATCAGTGGTAAACTCTGATATCGCGGCCAGCTGTCTCTGCTGCCGGTCTGACCACGGTTTAGAGACCTTGGCCATTGCGAATGTTAGCGGTTTGTGGTCAACGAACGCGGTGAAAGCGCGTCCTTCCAGCCAGAACTGAAAGTGGCGGATGGCCAAATGGAGAGCGAGCAGCTCCCTGTCGAACGCGCTGTATTTACGTTCGCTATCGCGCAAGGTCCTGCTGAAAAAGGCGAGGGGCTGCCAAACCCGGGCTACATGTTGCTCCACGACCACCCCCATGGCCACCTCTGATGCGTCAGTGGTGAGCGCTATGCGGGCCGTTGGGTCTGGGTGTGCCAGCAACGCAGCCTTTGCCAAGGCTGCTTTCACCTCCGAGAACGCTTGGTCCCGCTCCGGGGGCCACTCGATCTTATCCGCGGGTTTCTTTTTTTTGAGCGCGGCATACAACGGCTGCATGAGTTGTGCCGCGCGGGGGAGAAAACGGTTATAAAAATTCACCATTCCCAAAAACTCCTGCAACGCCCTGACCGTCTGCAGCCGGGGAAAATCTGCCACCGCGCGCACTTTGTCAGGCAGCGGAACTGCTCCTTCGGGGGAGACACGGTGTCCTAAAAAATCGATCTGCGCCACCCCGAACTGACACTTCGCTGGGTTGATTATTAACCCGTGATCTCCCAACCTTCGGAAAACTGTGGCCAGGTGTTTTTCGTGTTCGTCTTCGTACGCGCTGGCTACTAAAATATCGTCCAGGTAGACAAACACGAAAGGGAGATTGCGAAGCACCACATCCATCATGCGTTGGAACGTCTGAGCAGCCCCTTTAAGTCCGAATGGCATGCGTAAAACCTCAAATAGGCCAAACGGAGTTATTACCGCTGTTTTGGGTATGTCCTCAGCGCGCACTGGGACTTGGTGATAACCGCGGACCATGTCTATTTTAGAAAAAATGCGCGCCCCTGCCAAATGAACGGAAAAATCTTGGATATGTGGGATTGGGTAGCGGTCGTGCGCTGTAGCGTTGTTTAACCTGCGAAAATCCCCGCAAGGGCGCCATGATCCGTCTGCTTTCGGGACCATGTGTAGGGGGGAAGCCCACGGACTGTTTGAACGTCGGATAATGCTCAACCTCTCCAGGTTGGCGAACTCCTCGCGCACTATGGCCAGTTTAACTGCGTCCAAGCGCCGAGCTTTTGCAAAAACGGGCGGTCCGGTAGTGGTAATAAAATGCTCCACTCCGTGCTTAGTGACTGTTGCCGAAAATGTGGGGACCATGAGTGCTGGGAACTGAGTGAGCAGTGTGTGGAACTTACCGCTTGCTGCTGTGACGTTGGCTTGTGCTGTTGGCGGGGCCACTCGCGCTGTACAGGGGATAGAATCAAAAGAAAGTGCATTAACCAGGCGCCTGTTAGCGAGATCAACCAACAAACCATGTGAGCACAAAAAAAATCAGCCCCCAACATATTGAAATTTACTGCTGCTACAACAAAAGTCCACTCAAATGTACGGCCGTGTAGAGACAGAAGCAGAGCCTTCTCATCAAAGGTCTTAATCTCCGAGCCGTTCGCTGCCGTCACCCGGGGACCTCCGGAACCAGCCAGTCTGTCCGCGTAGGAAGGTGTGATGAAACTCAACTGGGAGCCTGTGTCGACGAGGAACTGCCTCCCCGAGCATGCGTCCGACAAGTAGAGCAGCTTGTTCTCTTCCCCGAGGGCCGCGGCTGCTACCGACCCCCGGTCTTGGCGTTTCCCGAACGCCCGAACTGGCACGGCGGTACACACTTGCGTGCCCTCTCTGCGAAGCGGCGATGGTAGAAACAAAGGACGTCCGGTCCACGTTCCCTGGCCCCTGCCGCCGCCGTCGTCGGTGAGTCTGGCACCGCTGCCTCTGGCCCCGTCGTCTCCGGTCATCGCGCCGAGTTCTGCTGCAGCGGCCGTGGCTGCGCGCCGCTTGGTGGCGTTGACAATCCGCTGCACCTCTCGGCCCAGCGCGCGGTAGTCCCGTAGGGCCAACAGTGGCGAACTGGCCAGGGTCGCTCTCGCTGCTGACGGTAGAGTCCTGAGGAAGAGGTGGGTGAAAATGAAGGGATCATCATCAGAGTCTTTCAACCTCAACAACTCCTCCATCAGGCTCGCGGGCATGTCGTTTTCCCCCTCCGTCAGCGCCAGGAGCCTCTCTGCTCGCTCCTCCGCCGAGGGGGTGAATTGCTGGATGAGTGCAGCCTTCAGCGTGCCGAATTTGTCGCTATCCGGCGGCTGGTCGATCAGGCTCTCCACATGCTGGGCCGTGTTGTTGTCCAGCTTTGCGACTACGTGGTAGAATTTCATGGCATCTACCGATATCCCCCGGAGGTTGAATTGCGCCTCAACCGCGTTGAACCAGGAGCGCGGATTGTTCTGCCAGAAATCCGGTAGCTGGACTGTAGCGGCATTCGCTTGGCTGGGGGCTCCTGACGCGGCTGGCCCGGGGGAATTTTCTTCTTGCATGATACGTCTCGGGTCACCAGTGTGGTGCTGTGAAAATGATGAGGCAGAGTTCTCTCTCAAAGTCAGTTTTATTCACAACACCATCATCTCAAAGCAGAGAAAGCGAATGACACAGTAAACTCTCGTCCTTAAATATCAGGAACTTCACACTTCACAGATCACGTCACACAGACCACCTTGTATTATAAAGACAGTCACAATGCATTTCTCTCCATGATATCACTTCCACTGTCTCCAATGCATCCCTTCCTTAATCCTTTAATTGAACCCCCCACAGTCTCAAGCCTTGGATACCAAGGCTAAGATTCCTGCAGCTTCCTGCCTTTGTTCTGACCTAAAATGTGAGTCACAAAACAGGTCCCACAGGTCCCATGTGTGTGTCCACCACACCATTAGCCTTCTGACGCAATGAGCAAACACATTGTACCATTAAAACACTGGAGTGATAGTTGCTGGAAATGGGCCTCTATACACCTATGTAGATACTGCACCAAAAACCAGACATTTGCAGCTAGAATAGTCATTTACCACAATAGCAATGTATAGAGTGTATTTCTGATTATTTTAAAGTTATCTTCATTGAAAAAAAGTGCTTTTCTTTCAAAAATAAGGAAATTTCTAAGTGACCCCAAACTTTTGAACGGTAGTGTATATTATCAGGGCCCTGACTTTTGTTCACTTTTACAGCACAGAACTCCCTTTTAACATCCTGCACCTCAATATTAAAGTGCTGATTGTCTTTGAGTTTCTGTTTCAAATCTTGGGTTTCTGTGCTAAAATCAAAGGAGTCAAAACGACCATAAAAACAATTAAGAGCATTAGCCAGCTCTGTGTCTGAATTAAAACCATCTAAAAACACACGATTACTGTGCTCTGTACTCTGAAGGCCTGCAATAGTTTTCATACTAGCCCAGGCTGAACCAAGTTTCTTTGTTGCCATCTTGCTTTCCAGTTCTGATTTATAATTCTGTTTTGCTCTTAAAATTTCGGATTTCAGCTCTTTTGTGGCAACCTGTAGCTCAGGAACAGACCCCTGTTTAAAGGCAAGTGCTTTCCTCTGTAAGCAGGATTTAACTGATTTTGTAACCCACGGTTTGTTGTTGGGATATATTTTAACACGTTTACGTGGAACGATCTTATTTTTACAGAAAGCCATGTATGAGCATGTGACGTCCACCAAAGAGTCCAAATCATCCCCACAGGCCAATGTGAACATCTCCCAGTCTGTACAGTCAAAGCATTCCTGGAGGCTGTGCACTGAATCTTCTGTCCACACATCAATGTCTCTCGTCTCCACCTTGCCTCTTCTGAGAGCAGTTTTATATGTGGGCAGCAAATGTACACAGTTGTGATCTGAGGATCCTAAAGGAGGAAGGGGGAGTGATTTATAGGCCCTCTCTATGGATCCATAGCACAGGTCCAATGTCTTTTTTCGCCTGGTTGGGCAGGAGACATACTGATAAAAGTTTTTAAGTGTCTTCTTTAAAGAAACATGGTTAAAATCCCCAAGAATGAAGTTTGGCGCCTCTGGAGAAATTGATTGCAGCTGCTGGATCACATCAAAGATTGTGCTGCAGGCAGAGTCAGCATCTGCCCTCGGATGAATGTACACAATTGTGAAAAGTTGGGGGAACTCGCGAGGCAAATAAAAGTGGCATAGTGACACAGACAGCAGCTCCACATCGGGTGTACAGATGCGCTCTCTGACCGTGACAGATGTGCAGTACTGCTTATTAATGTATAAACATACGCCGCCCCCCTGACGTTTCCCCGTTACCTCTTCCTGTTGATCCGAGCGCAGCGGGGCTCCAAAGCTGTCAATCCACAGGTCTGCATCTCGGTCATGCGCAGTAAGCCAAGATTCGGTGAAGGCCATGACGCAGCAATTCTTAAAGTCCTTCTGGTAGCGTACATTCCCTTGAATTTCATCCACCTTGTTTCTCAGAGAATGAACATTCCCAAAAATCATTGAAGGAAGAGGAATGTTACCAAACTGACGTCTTCTCAGGCGCAATTTCACTCCTCCACGTTTTCCGCATTTTTTTCTTCCGTCTCTCTTTTCACCGCTGTGTCCATGAACGTCTCTCAAAATAATAACGTCTCTCAAAAGGGGTGATCCGCCCTTGTGCGTTTTTCTCCCACCGTCTGTCCCCGGCGGAAAAGAATTATGACATTGGTGATAGGGAGCTCCTGGCAGTGAGGCTCGCACTGAAGGAGTGGCGTCACTGGTTGGAGGGGGCCGCCCAGCCCTTTATCGTCTGGATGGACCACAAGAATTTGGAGTACCTCAGGACGGCTAAGCGCCTGAATGCCCACCAGGCCCGCTGGTCCGTGTTCTTTGGCCATTTCAATTTTGCCATCACCTACTGCCCTGGGGCCAAGAACGGGAAGCCGGACGCTCTGTCCAGACACCATCCCATCCTTCCTTCATCATGCGTCGTGGGCGGCCTCTCGTGGGGCATCAAGGAGAGGGTCTTGAGGGCACAGGAGGCTGAACCAGACCCGGGCGGGGGGCCAGCAGGGAAGCTGTTCGTCCCTTCCCCTGTTCGGGGCGAAGTGATTCACTGGGCCCACTCCTCCAGACTCTCATGCCACCTGGGGAGAGCTCGCACAGTGGAGATTCTTCTGAGGTCATTCTGGTGGCCATCACTCCGGAAGGACATCGCCGAATACATCCGCGCCTGTCCTCCGTGTGCCACCAGCAAAACATCTTCCTTTCCTCCTGTTGGTTTGCTCCATCCTCTCCCTACTCCCGGCAGATCCTGGTCTCACATCGCCTTAGACTTCGTCACCGGCCTCCCTCCATCTAATTGGCATACCGCCATCCTCACGACTGTCGACCGCTTCTCCAAGGCCGCCCACTTTATTCCTCTACAGGGGCTGGCTATGACAAGAGACATGGCAGACCTGCTCGTTCAACATGTTGTGAGGCTGCATGGGATTCCCATGGACATCGTCTCCAATCGGGGTCTCCAATTCGTGTCCAGGGTATGGAGGTCGTTTTGTAATGCTCTGGGGGCTGCGGTGAGTCTGTCCTCCGGCTACCACCCGCAGAGCAATGGACAGTGTGAGCGAGCAAATCAGGAGCTGGAGGCTGCGCTGCGCTGTGTCATCGATGCTCATCCTGCATCTTGGAGTGCCCACCTCCCATGGATCGAGTACGCTCACAACTCCACCGTGTCTTCAGTGATCGGAATGTCCCCTTTCAAAGTCTCCCTGGGTTACAATCCCCTGCTATTCCCCGAGGAGGAGGGGGACATCGCGGTGCCATCCATCCGTGCCCACCTGAGACGCTGTCGTCTGTTGAGGAGGGTGACCCGACTGGCACTTTGGCGCATGGCTGAACGCAACTCCAGGACCGCTAATCGCCATAGGAAGCCAGACCCTCTCTACCGGGTGGGTCAGCAGGTTTGGCTGTCCACCCAACACATTAACCTTAAGGCAGAGAAGAGGAAGTTGTCCCAATATGTCATTGGCCCTTTCTCTATTGTCCAGATCATTAATCCCGTGGCTGTGCGCCTGGCCCTCCGCCCCTCCCTCCGTATCTGTCCAACGTTTCATGTGTCCCAGATTAAGCCTTTTTTTTTCCAGCCCTGTCTGTCCCCCTCCCAGGTCTCCAACTCCACCACTGGTGATCGACGGCGACCCGTCGTGGAAGGTCAACGCCATCCTGGACGTCCGCCACTGGGGTCGTGGTCTGCAGTATCTGGTGGACTGGGAAGGGTATGGCCCGGAATGGAGGTCCTGGGTACGTCTGTCCTTCGTGTTGGATGAACAACTCATCAGTGACTTCCACCAGACGCACCCAGGTAGGCTGGATCAGGTGCTGGGAGGCACCTCTCGGGGGTGGGGGGGGGGAGTACTGTGATGGCCCGCTCTGTGTCATTATCTCCCACAGCTGCGCGCACACTGGCTCCTCATCACACTCGGGCTATTTATTCCACTCCACCTTCAGATCGGCACAGAGCCATCTGTCTCCCTGGCTGAAGAAGCCCTACTTTTGTCTTCCGTGAGAATTATCCTGCCTTTGCCGTTCCTGCCTAAGCCTCCTTGCCACAGCCTTATCCTTTGGAAGGATCTTCCTCAGCCACCAAGTAAGCCACTCTTTACTTACCTGTTTCTACATTGATCCCCTGTGCACAGGCGGAGTCTCGTGGCGGTGGAACCGGCCTCACTCTTCCCAGTGGGTCCAGGTCATCACCGGTGGCGTCCTGACGACAGGCGCTGCCCTCCTGGCAGTAGCCTCCAGGCCGACCTGAGCGCATCTCCCTTTCTGCAACAGTAAGCCACAGTCATTCATCATACGCCCCTTCAGTAGGACTGTACTAATATCTGTGCTTCTGCTCTGTCTATAGGGTTGCCAGGTCGTACGGCGCTCTGCTCACCCCCGGCTACGACGTCTCTCCTAACATAGACATACACTTACACATACACAACACGCACCCATTCACACACACCCTAATCATTCAATAAAGATAACTGAATCCACTTGCAAGCCTGTGTCTGTTCCCTGGGTCTAGTAATCATGTCACTCCTTCTCACGTTCCTGTTTGTCTTTCTTCTTTTTTCTCTTTTGGACACCGCTATCATACATTCATTCATTCATTCATCCACAGATTCACTACCGGCCCACGTCTAACCTTAATCAGGTCAAACGTCAACTCTTAACCCATTAAATTAAGCAGGCGGGATAGACGTACATCTCAAAAAATAAAAAGCTGATATGCCAAAACAAACTCTCCAATAAATGCTGAGCATGGCAGAATTAACAAAAAAAAAAAAAAAGTGTTTCTTTCGGGGCCTCAAACAAGCCGGGGTCCCTGGGCTCCTGCCCCGGTAAGCCCTCTTGATAATCCATGGCAGGCCGTAACAATCATAAAAACATCCCGTGAAATCCTAGAGGGACTGACTCATCAGAGGATATAGGAAGGATATAGGGAGTTGTGGTGCAGCTAATTTATTGACAACTGCTGTCATTTTTTTTAGAGGTACTAACAAAGCCTGTAAAAAGAAGTGCTCTGTTGAGTATGAGATATGGTTAAAATGTCCCTAGATTTCAAGGTTCACGAGACTTGATACCATCTTTGCCTCTCATCTTTACTGTATGATCTTTTTATATCTGAAATCTGCTAAAATGGCCAAACATTAGCTAATAATGATTTCATATGACAACTGTAATAATGTAATTAACACTATACAATCAGTCAATTTCACTTCACCTTTTAAATTCCAAAGTGCCACAGAAAAACACAGTCCACTAAAGTTAATTTTCCGTGTTTGAAGCAAAATCCTAATTGTTTTTCCCACCCTGTTTCTGTCTATCCTATGATTCATGAGTCCAGTGAAGACGAATTTATCCCTTTACAATGTTAACTGTTCACATAAGGTGTGATCCGGCTATCCCAGGCCTCTGAAAGGACAGCCTATTGCAGTGCCTGATGAAAGATGAGCGGCGTTATCAGGGACATCTGTTGGACATATTCCAGGCCCAGCAGAAGTAAAGTCATCAAGGCCTCTCATCAAGGCTTCTAACTGATCACAGCACCTTAGGGCCATGTTTGAGGCTCTGTGTGAACTCTGTGATGAGGGCACTCTCTTCTCAACATGTTCTTGTGATGCCTTCAAACGAGCAAAGAACTCACATAATTCATCTTGAATGGATAAATGCTGTACAGTGGAGCCATGCACAAATAAGCACTGCATGCTAAAAGTGGGAGTCAAGCAAAGTCAGTGTTCACACACACATTGTGTACACAGAAAATTGAGGCCTTATCCAACCTTTAATGCCCCGCTTTAGTGTTTACCTAAAACTCATCTCTTGTTAAATCACAGTCTGCTGTTGACTGAATAGTTTAATGATGGCCACAGGCTCTACTGACTTGGTGTCTGCTATTGGAAGTCATTAATTTCTCTCCCACCTTTGGTCCTTCCTCATCCTCCCTGTGAAGGATAGCAGTTGAAGCCGTGGTCAGGACCCTGAAAACAGCACAGCCGTTCCTGTCTTTCCACCAATCACAAGACCTGCTTATGAGTATTGCTGGCACAAGGTCAGCTGATATCCAGTAGAAGCATGACCCTGGTTGGTGCCAGCAGTGCAATACACACACACATTGCTCTACATATTAGCTAATATTTGGAAGCTAAAGCATCCTGTCATGTGGAACACCATATCAGATTTCACAGTAATCAGTCACTGACAGCTCCTAGTATTCAAACCAGTTTGGGGAGTTAATATTTAGAACCACCTACAGTGGTGTGAAAAAGTGTTTGCCCCCTTCCTGATTTCTCATTTTTTTTGTATGTTTGTCACACTTAAACGTTTCAGATCATCAAACAAATTTAAATATCAGACAGAGATAACACAAGTAAACACAAAATGCAGTTTTTAAATGAAGGCATTTACTATTAAGTGGGGAAAAATCCAAACCTACATGGCCCTGTGTGAAAAACTGATTGCCCCCTAAATCTAATAACTGGTTGGGCCACCCTTAGCAGCATCAACTGCAATCAAGCGTTTGCGATAACTGGCAATGAGTCTTTTACAGTGCTGTGGAGGAATTTTGGCCCACTCATCTTTGCAGAATTGTTGTAATTCAGCCACATTGGCGGATTTTTGAGCATGAGCTGCTTTTTCAAGGTCATGCCACAGTATCTCAATTGGATTCAGGTCAGGACTTTGACTAGGCCACTCCAAAGTCTTCATTTTGTTTTCTTAAGCCATTCAGAGGTGGACTTGCTGGTGTGTTTTAGATTATTGTCCTGCTGTAGAACCCAAGTGGGCTTCAGCTTGAGGTCACGACCAGATGGCCAGATATTCTCCTTCAGCATTTTTTGGTAGACAGCAGAATTCATGGTTCCATTTACCACAGCAAGTCTTCCAGGTCCTGAAACAGCAGAACAGCTCCAGACCATCACACTACCACCACCACATTTTACTGTTGGTATGATGTTCCTTTTCTGAAATGCTGTGCTACTTTTACGCTGGATGTAATGGGACACACACCTTCCAAAAAGTTCAACTTTTGTCTCGTCAGTCCACGGAGTATTTTCCCAAAAGTCTTGGGGATCATCAAGATGTTTTCTGGCAAAACTGAGATGAGCCTTTAATGTCTTTTTGCTTAGCAGTGGTTTTCATCTTGGAACTCTGCCATACAGGCCATTTTTGCCTAGTCTCTTTGTAAATAACCCTATGTACATTTCTTCATTTGCTTATATTTTATTTTGGAGCTTATTACTTTTATGTACTATCAGTTACGGTTAGCTTCCTGTTTGATATTCGGTGCTTTTATTTTGAAGGAACTTCCGGTTATAACCGTTAGCGTGAGCAAACTAACGGCGGCAAAAGACGGGGAAGAAAAGGTTGTGACAAAAATAAAACGTATTTGTTATTAGCAGCCCCCTTGATAGAGGTACAAGGTATGTTTAATATGTAAATATGACAATTTGAATTTTCGTGTTAACATGTAGGTATATTTTGTAGTATTTAGTGTCAAGAGTTAAGGTTATTTTTAGCTAACAGTTGTAAGAGTGTGGACTTTAGCTTATACAATGTTTTTCTGTGTGGTTCCCAGCTCTTACGGTGAATTTGAGGGTTTACTGCCATTAAACCTAAAAATCATCAGTAAAGTGTCATCCTTCATTCGGGGGGGTATGCTACAGTAAGAGCTTCTGTAGCATACCCCCCCGAATGAAGGATGACACTTTACTGATGATTTTTAGGTTTAATGGCAGTAAACCCTCAAATTCACCGTAAGAGCTGGGAACCACACAGAAAAACATTGTATAAGCTAAAGTCCACACTCTTACAACTGTTAGCTAAAAATAACCTTAACTCTTGACACTAAATACTACAAAATATACATACATGTTAACACGAAAATTCAAATTGTCATATTTACATATTAAACATACCTTGTGCCTCTATCAAGGGGGCTGCTAATAACAAATACGTTTTATTTTTGTCACAACCTTTTCTTCCCCGTCTTTTGCCGCCGTTAGTTTGCTCACGCTAACGGTTATAACTGGAAGTTCCTTCAAAATAAAAGCACCGAATATCAAACAGGAAGCTAACCGTAACTGATAGTACATAAAAGTAATAAGCTCCAAAATAAAATATAAGCAAATGAAGAAATGTACATAGGGTTATTTACACTCCCACCAAAATTATGAGTATTTGGGTTCCATAAGAACATCAACAAATAATTTTCTCAAGCAAAAGAACCCATATAAAGAGGTCGCCTTAAGAACTTTCTAACAACAAGACCAGTTTTTGTACTGGACGCTCTACGACTGATAGCTTACTAGAGCGTTGACCTTTGTTATTTAGTCTCTTTTCTCCAAGCGAAATCTTTGCTCTTCGCACAAGTCCATCTTTTCCACTAACAGTCTCTAAAACTCTTGCAAGTCTCCATTCACCTCTGGGCGCTAGTTCATCCATGTCTAACACAACATCACCTACTTTTAGATTCCTTTTTGGTGAATGCCATTTTTGCCTTGAAATGATGTTGTGAACATATTCCCGTCTCCAGCGGCTCCAGAACTGCTCTGCAAGGAACTGCACGCGGCGCCATCTCTTTTTGCCATATAGGTCCTCCTTTGGAAACGTGCCAGGTGGGGGCAACGGTGTGTTGGATTTCATGTGGAGCAGGTGATTGGGCGTAAGTGGTTCTAAGCTGTCAGGGTTGTTCAAGTTATCTATAGTTAGGGGTCTGCTGTTGACTATAGTCATGGCTTCATAGAATAGAGTCCTTAATGAAGCATCATTGAGTCTACCATGAGCAAGTGACAGAGTGGTATTCAGTACACTTCTGACAGTCTTTATCTGACGCTCCCACACTCCCCCTGCATGACTGGAGTGGGGTGCATTCATCACAAAGTCACATTGTCTTTTGGATAAGTAAGTACTTAGCTTCTGAGTGTCTAGTTCATTTAGGGCTGCTTTAAACTCATTTTGAGCGCCAACAAAGTTTGTTCCCTGGTCACATTGGATTCATCTAACTGCACCTCTGATTGAAATGAAACACCTTAATGCGTTAATGAATGCATCAGTAGACAAGTCCTCTAATAGCTCGATGTGGATGGCACAAGAGCAAAAGCAAGTAAATAAGAGTCCATGCCGTTTGTGTTGTTTCCTTCCTTCTGTTGTCGCAAACGGACCAAAACAGTCCATGCCGCAGTGTGTGAAGGGAGGAGAGGGCTCTAAGCGCTGTGGAGGTAGGTCACTCATCCTCTGACCCTCTGGAGCTTTGCGGAGTCTGCGGCAGGTCACACACTGACCGATGTATGAAGCAACTGTTTTACTCATTCCTGGAATCCAGTAGCCACTAGATCTGATTTCATTTATGGTAAATCCCTTTCCTTGGTGTTTTACCTTGTTATGACAGTGAGATATTATGAGCTTAGCTGCACAGTGATCCTTTGGGATCACGATTGGATGTTTGAAGGTGTCACTTGTTGGTGAATGTCGAAGTCTCCCTCCCACCTTGAGGAGACCATCTGTGTCCATGAAAATGTCCAGTTTAAACAGTTTGTTGTGACGTGGGAGCTGTTTTCCTTTGTTCAACAGTTTTATTTCTTGTTCGTATGCTTGATGCTGCACATCACAAATGATCACAAGTTCAGCATTTTCCTGTTCACTCACTGTAGCTGGTGCATTTGACTTGATATGTTTAGCCCTTCTTATAAGATGTGCTACAGCTTTGATTGCTCTGGACCATGACGAGAACTTACTTAGACGTTCAGCAAGACTCGCAGTGTTTGTGACTTTAGTTAACATTGTCTGTACTTTTCTGACTTCTGGATCTCCTATGGATAGATCCGGCTCAACAGTTTGTGGTGTGGGCAGTTCATTTTTCTTTATTCCTTCCTTGAGTTTGTCTAGAAAAATGAGATCCTCTTGTGAGACTATTTCGTCGCTTGCCTTTGCATCCTTAAAATCAGACTCAAGAACTTTGGTAACATCCATAGGTGTTACAGGAGGTAGTTCTTTTACCATGACTCTGTGGCACAGACTTGTTTCAGTTTCATTTGACTCTGATGTGGAGCCACCGACAATGCTCCACCCCAGCTCTGTCTGGACTGCAAATGGCTCATTGTCCTTTCCAAGTAGAACCTGTTTTGGAGCTAGAGTTCTGGAACAGTTAAATCCAATGAGTAGTCCAACATCACAGCTCAGAAGAGGAGGTATCTTATCAACAATCTCTGACAGATGGGGCCATTGCTTTGCAGTTTCGTTCGTGGGTATGTTGTCATAATTAAACGGAATATAGTCCTTTGTGTAAGAGGGCGGAAGGTCAATACAAACATCTGAGTTGTAACCTCTCACACGTAACCCTGGTACTCTCTGACTTTTGACTGTCATGTGAACTCCCAGCATTGTGGTTAGTTTTAGATTAACTGGATGAGAGTCTGCTTGTAACTGGTTAGTTACCTCTTCACTAACAAATGTATTGTCACTTTGTGTGTCTAATAAAGCATACACTAACTGCTCTTTAGAAGGTCTCTGGGTAGTGGAAACCCACACAGGAACAATCATGGAGGTACTACCTGATTGACCCACCTTTGTGACGTTCAGAGCTGTGACTGCCATAGTATCATTTTCTGTGGTTGGTGTAATGTTTGTGGAGCTCTGAGGTCTTTCATTTGCCTTGTGATTCTCATTGTGCAAACAAGTGGGGTGTTGTCCTTTGCAAGTGTCACATGTGTGGCGATGACGACAGTCTTTGGCATTGTGGCCCACCTTTAAGCACCCGTAGCACAGTTTATTGTCCTTTACAAATGTCCGTTTGTCGTCTAGTGACTTTTCTGAGAAGCTTGGGCACTTTGACAACTGATGCCTTTCATCTTTGCAGAACATGCAGGGTACCTTTAACTTTGTGTCATTTAACTTTGCTTTATCTGCATGTGCCGTAGCTTGTGTTGTAAAGACTTGGGCTGCAAATCTGTTTGGTTTAATCTCCTTTGCATGTCCTTTTTCCAGAGATGAACTGCATGAATGGAGTGCATAGGAAGAAGTCACAGGATTACATGCAATTTCCGCCTCGAGTGCTACAAACTCTGCAAAATCCTTGAAAGAGGGGAAATCTTTACCTTCCATGAGAGCAACTGTGTCCTGACGATTCCAACGTGTTGCGAGCCATTCTGGAACCTTTTGCAATAACTTTTGGTTTTCCTCACAGTCACTCAGTATCTCTAAGCCCTTTACATGTGGTGTTGCTTGGAGACAGGTTGTGAGAAAATCAGAAAATGTCCGTAAACCTTCTGCATCCTTTGAGTGGATTTTAGGCCACTTCGACAGTTTGTCTCTGAATGCCTTTTGAACAACAAAAGGCTGACCATAACGTTGGTCAAGCCTTTTCCAGGCATCTTTGTATGCCTCTTCGTCGCTACGATAAAATGTGCCCTCAAGGCATTTAAGTGCTGGGCCAGCAATATACCTTTTTAACAAGTGCAGTTTATCAGCAGGAGATATACCTTTGCAGTCTATCAGTGAGCTGAAGGAAGCCTTCCATTCGATATAGGTGATGGGATCTCCGCTGAACACGATAGGCACTGGCACTGGGATTCTGTTTACAGCTATGCTGTCTTGGATAGCTTTAGCCAGCTGGGAAATGTCTGTGGGAGGCGATGGAGAAACAACTTGAGAGTGTGGTTGTTGCACAGAATAGTTGACAGGAAAAGGTGCATATTGTTGCATGAGCGGGTGGTATGAACCTGTGGAGAGCAATGGGACTGGTTGTGCAAAGCTTTGGTTGACAGGAGAAGTCCCATTGTTCTGTAACATACATTGACTGTCCGTATCAACTTTCAATTCCTTGTCATAAATCTCTAATTTTGCACGTGCAGCTTGCCTTTCCTTTTCTGCTTGTAAGCGCTCTAGTTCAAACTTTTGTGCATCCAATTCTCTCCTGTGTTTCTCTTCCATTTCTCTTAATTTTTCCCTTTGTTTGATTTCCTCTTGTGTGATTTTATACTGAGCTTCTTTAGCAGCTAATTCTGCAGCTGCATCAATTCTTTTGGCAGTGATGCTCGCTTCAGAGTGATAACTGGACTGTGATGAAGTGCCAAAAATGGACTTAGCATGGTCATAAGTTAAGAGTTGATGGAGGCGCTGCTTTTCTCTATCTGCATCATATTCATCTATGGCTGCCAAACGCTCTGAAATGATTTTCATAATGTCTTTTGTCACAGATTCACAGGAGTCCATTTTACGCCTTATGACATGGGATGGTGCATTATGCTCTCTTAGTTCACTGTATGCTTTTGTCATGTCATTTACTGTGCTTTCAATATCATCAGCCATTTCTGCTAACTGTGAATCTGACAGATCACTTTTGAGGTCTGCTCTGTAAATTCTGACCTGACCTTTCCAATGTTCATAGATAGTTAACAGCCTTTTCTCTCTTTTAGTCTGTTCATCCTTCTGATATAACAGCATTTTCTCTGTAGGCACACTAGGCCTTTCTGACCGCCTTGGTAACGTTTCATTAACTGTTTCCTCTTGTTGTTCCTTTTCATTTATCTGTTCTGATTTATTATTTTCCATTTTGAGAGTGATTGCTTGTCACCGTATCCTTAGACCGTTGCTGCAGCTCGCTGCTCCGCGTCGTTTCCGTGCCGTTCCTTGAAATCGCGGGCAGCTCGTTGTAGCACGTTGGGTGAAGCGTCTCCTCTTGGCCTCGACCAGGCGACAGGCTTTCACTTCTCCCGGAGGTAAGCTCTTACTGTAGCATACCCCCCCGAATGAAGGATGACACTTTACTGATGATTTTTAGGTTTAATGGCAGTAAACCCTCAAATTCACCGTAAGAGCTGGGAACCACACAGAAAAACATTGTATAAGCTAAAGTCCACACTCTTACAACTGTTAGCTAAAAATAACCTTAACTCTTGACACTAAATACTACAAAATATACATACATGTTAACACGAAAATTCAAATTGTCATATTTACATATTAAACATACCTTGTGCCTCTATCAAGGGGGCTGCTAATAACAAATACGTTTTATTTTTGTCACAACCTTTTCTTCCCCGTCTTTTGCCGCCGTTAGTTTGCTCACGCTAACGGTTATAACCGGAAGTTCCTTCAAAATAAAAGCACCGAATATCAAACAGGAAGCTAACCGTAACTGATAGTACATAAAAGTAATAAGCTCCAAAATAAAATATAAGCAAATGAAGAAATGTACATAGGGTTATTTACACTCTTTCTTATGGTGGAGTCATTAACACTGACCTTAACTGAGGCAAGTGAGGCCTGCAGTTCTTTGGATGTTGTTGTGGAGTCTTTTGTCACCTCTTGGATGAGTTGTCGCTGCGCTCTTGGGGTAATTTTGGTCGGCCGGCAACTCCTGGGAAGGTTCACCACTCTTTCATGTTTTTTCCATTTGTGGATAATGGCTCTCACTGTGGTTCACTGGAGTCCCAAAGCTTTAGAAATGGCTAGAAAATTGAACTCAGCTTTCCAAAGATGTGATAAACCACAGTTAATTTATGTTTTAACAGGAGGGGCAATCACTTTTTCACACAGGGCCATGTAGGTTTGGATTTTTTTTACCCTTAATAATAAATACCTTCAACTAAAAACTGCATGTTATTATCGTTGTCTAATATTTAATTTTGTTTGATGATCTGGAACTTTTAAGTGTGACAAATATACAAAAAAATTAGAAATCAGGAAGGGGGCAAACACTTTTTCACACCACTGTAAATGAATTAATAGAGTCATAGAATATGTATGCAGGCTTGAAGAACAAGATCTGAGCTGATCTGAATTTGTTTTTTTTAACATGATTTATGTATAAAAGGGTTGCACAGGAAGTGGCCCTCCCTGATGATGGAATTACCCTCAGATCTTAGGTATGGTTCGTGTACTCTATGTCTCATCTTGCCATATTTGAACTGACGTCTCCATGTCAAACAACATGAAGAATAGACTGAGGGATGGACAAAGCAAAAGACTGAGAGTGTATTAGTCTGTGGCAGAATGCCTCACGCTGCAACAACAGACAGGAGATCAATATTTACAGACACTCCCCATCTTTAGGCGGCATTCATGTTAGGACGGACAAACAGACCTCACTGCAAAGGTAACGTCCTGCCCACACGCCATACACTGCATGTTCACACAGACAAAAGCATACACACTTTCCCTCCTCCCTATCCAAGCATAGAGACGCTCTGCTCTGAGACAAAAGATACGGGATAAGGTTGACAAAAGGTGTCTTTGGCTCTTTTGAGTAACCCACTCGCCAACCACTGTCTACATTTACCCTGCAATTATCTCCTCACAGACCTAATTCTGGCAGTTAAGTGGCAAGCTAAAAGCATGTGTACACAAACAGGGCAGGAGAGCGGGGTTGTGACCGGGGTTTATCTGTCAGCCCCATCACGCACCTAAAAGAAGGCCACTGCTGAGCCTGACAGGAACCTATTCAGTCTGGCCTCATAGGTGAGTTAAGCAATGAGGATAAAGTGTGCACACATACACATCAAATTGGGATAGTAGCACATGGCAAAATGTATTCTATAGACTGTAGTACGTAATTATAGTATGTACATTCAAATGCTTCAGCCATTTACATGAATTTGTATACTTTTGTCACTCCAAGTCTGAATGAACAAACAAATCGGTGACTATATCATTAAAGGGGTCATTGAAAAATTGGTGTTTGTAGGTTTTAACATTCTGAAAGGCATCTATTATTGAAAAAAACCATCAAAATGTTCACTTCTCTTAGAAAAAAACACACAGCCTTTATAGAATTTTTCACTCCAAAAAGCAAAATTGACTGTTCCAGATTTGGCACTGGATGTCACGTACATACGAGGGGGGGCTGAAAAGTTCATCGTAGTCATGTTGAAAAATAAACTACATTTGGTCAAATTTGACCACGATGAACTTTTCAGACCCCCCTCGTAGTAAGCCCAACCCAGCATGTCCTCGATACCTGCCCGCTGCTCAATTATTGGCCAGCCTAGCTGTCAATCATGTGGACAACAGTGAGCTAACAAGTTAGCTTACTAAGCATGGGTTATATAAGTATATTTTCTTCAGATTTAGTCACCCTAATAGAGATCACTGTTTCCACCTGTTCACTGTTCCACAGTTCATAATACTGTATATCTCATACCATTCATTCATTCATTTATTCATCTTCTTCCGCTTAATCCTTTTTGGGTCGCGGGGGGGCTGGAGCCTATCCCAGCAACTTTGGGCGAGAGGCAGGGTCCACCCTGGACAGATCGCCAGTCCATCGCAGAGCCAACACAGAGAGACAGACAACCTCATACCATTCTGGCTTATTTTGTTTCGCCATGATGCTACATTGAGCTCTATTAGTATTAACTTAGCCAGAGTTGCCAACTTTTCAAAAAAGCTTGGGGTGAGATTTAGAGGGAGTTGTGCAAGGGGGAGACTCGGGCATAAGGGTGGATTGAGCATGCAGGTGCAGAATAACAATAATAATAATAATGGATTGCATTTATATACAGTGATCCCTCGCTACTTCGCGCTTCACCTTTCGCGCCCTCAGTGCATCGTGGATTTTTCAAAAATATTCATCAAAAATTCAAAATTGAGAAATAATGGGCGGGCGCTAGCAGAAGGCAGGGAGACTACATTAGACCATCAGGTGTCAACACGGAGAGCAGCACAACTCTCTGTTCGCTGTTGTCGTGTTGGCTGGGCTCGGAAATCTCGCAAGCTGATTGGCCGAGACGTTTCACCCCGCAAGCTGATTGGCCGAGACGTCTCACCCACCTCCTCTCCCTGCCGAGCACCCATGAAGGGAAGAAAGACCGCATTCATTGCTTTTTATCGCTCGTGTTACTTAGTCTCGCCGCGTGGAACTTTTTGCTGTTCTCTTGTGCCATTTTGTGCGAAATAGTCTTCCCGTCGAGGCACTACGCCGCCTCCTGCAGCTTCAGCTCTATCGGAAGCTGCCCTCGATGATCCTGCGCCTCCAGCACCTCACGATGAGGCGTCACCTGAGGAGCAGTAAAGCTCTCATTAACCTGTGCAGTAAATCATTTTCATCTTGAGTTACGTATCTTGTTATAAGAATAAAAGAGTTCTAAAAACATATTTATGTACACTTTGTTTACATCTACGTATGTATGTACACGTACACACACACACACGTATCATATGAGAGTGAGAGAATGAACGTACGTATTGTTTATGGATGACGTCATTGGGGTGACGCTACTTCGCGGTTTTTCACTTTTCGCGGTCGGTTCTGGAACCCATTAACCGCGATAAGTGAGGGATCACTGTAGCGCCTTTTAAGAAACCCAAAGCGCTTTACAATGAAAATCCAGTATTCATTCACTCCACAGACAGACAATGGTAGCGGTAAGCTACTACTGTAGCCACAGCTGCCCTGGGGCAGACTAATGGAAATGTGGCTGCCAATCTGTGCCAACGGCCTCTCTGACCACTACAAATATACACAATACACATAAACAGTTATTTATTTCAAGGTATACACTTCTTTACCTCAGAATAAGTTTTAGAACATGTTCAGTCTGCTTTATCCTGCCTTGAGAACTCTTATTGTGGGAAAAATCTGAAGAAAATCTACACAATTTTGCCAGTAATTTCCTCATTTTGGAGTGAGAAATAGGATTTGTGGAGTGAGAGAGAGGGAAAAAGAGTGAGACTCATTCCAAAAGAGTGAGAGTTGGCAACACTGACTTAGCTAAGTGTCAGCATTGGTCACGTGACTGAAAGGCCGTCTGGCATTAACAGTTGATCGGGTCAGTTTGGTTTGCCATTTTCTATAAATTCTTTTCACTCCCACTAGAATCCTTGTACATCTACCAACACCTGATCAAATCATTCTTAGACATTATTTTGAGCGGCAAGATAATGCCAGCTATCTACTAACTTCAGCTAGCTAGCTTGAAGCTAGCAGTTTAGCCCTGCATTTGCGAATGTTTCTGTGCTTACTGTACTCCATGACATGGTTCTAATGACCCACAAGCAGACACGACTCAAGGCAGATACAATTAACCATTTTTATTGATATAATGTGCGTGAGTGGGTGCGTGTATGCAGGGTTATGTAAGTGTAGTGTAATCAGGCGAATCAGCTGGGGCTGGCAAAGCACCATACGACCTGGCAACCCTGGGGAGAGACAGACGGCATTAATAACAGTCTTAGGCCCGGTAGGCACTTTTGATGGAATAGTGCTTATTGTCTGAGATGGTAGAGAGTAGCCCAGGTAACTGCTGAAGCTGCAGCCAGGAGGATAGTGCCCGCAGGTGGCCGGTGAGCTGGATGCCGGTGAGGAAGGTAGATGAATCAGCCACCAGGGAGAGAGAGGTCCGCCGCCACGGATCTCCGCCTGTGCACAGGAGAAGCTGACAGGGTGAGAAGGAATAGTGGTGGCTTACTTGGTAGTTGGTGGTCCAGAAGGCGCAGGCCCAGACAGAGAGTAATAATGGCTTGGGAGCCGATGTGGAAACACACAATGAGGCTGGGAAGCTCGAAGGCTGGCGTAGCAGGTTTCTAGGTAGAGAAACAGACGACTCTACGCCGAGCACTGGACCTGATGGAATAAATAGGCAGAAGGAGATGGCAGGCAGGTGCACACACAGGTGTGACAGATTGGCGGCCATGACAGTACTCCCCCCCCCCTACGGTACGCCTCTCGGCGGGTGTTCCAACCTTCCCAGGCGCGTCCGATGGAAGTTCCTGATGAGCTGCTTGTCTAGTACGAAGGAGGGACACACTCAGGATCTCCACTCGGGCCCGAAACCCTCCCAGTCCACCAGGTACTGCAGGCCACGACCCCGGCGACGAACGTCCAAGATGGCGATGACTGGCCATGCCAGGTCGCCGTCGATCACCATCGGTGGAGGTGGAGACCTGGGAGGAGGACACAAAGGGCTAGAGCAGATGGGCTTCACCTGCGACACATGAAAGGTCGGGCAGATGCGGCGAGAGGGTGGAAGAGTCAGGCGCACAGACACAGGGTTAATAATCCGGCTGATGGGAACAGGACCAATGAACCGTTGTGATGTCTTCTTATGCTCAGCCTTCAGGTTAATGTGTTTGGTGGACAACCATACCTACTGGCCCACCCAGTAGGTGGGAGCCGGGACCCTGTGCCGGTTGGCCACCGAAGTGTTACGTTCTGCCGTCCGCTGAAGTGCTGCCCTGGTCGTCTTCGAGATCCGCTGGCAACGCCTCACGTGGGCGCAAACAGAAGAAACGGCGATGTCCCCTTCCTCCTCAGGGAACAGCAGGGGATTATAACCCAACGAGGCTTCGAAGGGGGACATGCCGATGGCTGTCAATACAGCAGTGTTATGTGCATATTCAATCCAGGGGAGGTGCATGCTCCATGATGATGGATTAGAGGTCGCGACGCACCGCAGCGCCACCTCCACCTCTTGGTTGGCTCGGTCGCACAGCCCGTTGGTTTGTGGATGGTATCCTGATGACAGACTTGCCGTGGCCCCCAATGCAGCACAGAAAGACCTCCAGACCCTGGAGACGAACTGTGGTCCTCGATCGGAGACGATGTCCCGAGGGATGCCATGCAGCCTAACCACGTGCTGGACCAGGAGGACGGCCGTCTCCTCAGCCATGGGCAGCCCCCGCAGAGGGATGAAATGGGCAACCTTGGAGAACCTGTCAACCAGTGTGAGGATAGTAGTGAAGTGATTGGACATGGGAAGACCGGTGACAAAGTCCAATGCCACGTGCGACCATGGCCTGCCCGGGATGGGAAGGGGGTGAAGCAGCCCGGCAGGTGGAGAAGAGGATGTCTTGCCAGTCGCACACTGAGGGCAGGCTCGGATGTAGTCTCCCACGTCCTTCTGGAGAGACGGCCACCAAAACGTCCTCTGCAGGAGAGCCACCATGCGCGCCCTTCCTGAGTGGCAAGCAAACTTGGATGCATGACCCCACTGAATGACCTCCCCCCGGATGGCCAAAGAGACAAACAACCTCCCCGCTGCCCCCCCCCCGGTGGGTCGGCCTCGTCAGACTGTGCCCTCAAGACTTTGTCCTTAATACCCCAGGAGAGGGCGCCCACAACACACGATGAGGGGAGAATGGGATATTCGGCCATCTCCGCCATCTCTGGGGCAAACTGATGAGACAGGGCGTCTGGTTTTGTATTCTTCGACCCAGGGCGGTAGGTAATGGTGAAGTTAAAACATCCGAAGAAGAGGGACCAGCGGGCCTGTCAAGCATTCAGACGCTTAGCCGTCCGGAGGTACTCCAGATTTTTGTGGTCAGTCCAGACGATGAACAGCTGAGAAGCACCCTCCAACCAGTGACGCCATTCCTCCAAAGCAAGCTTGACCGCCATCAGCTCCCTGTCGCCGATGTCATAGTTGCGCTCCTCTGGGGATAAGCAACGAGAGAAGTACGCGCAGGGGCATATCTTGCCGGCCGCCGGGGAGCGCTGGGACAAGACGGCCCCGACCCCTGAGTCCGAGGCATGTACTTCCACTAGGCATTGGAAAGCGGGGTCCACCTGCATCAGTATAGGCGAGGAAGAGAACTTGCCCTTCAGGAGAGAAAAAGCCACGTCCGCCTCTTCTGTCCATCGAAAGGACACCTTGGTGGATGTTAGGTTGGTCAGTGGTAGGGCAATGTGGCTGTAGTTCTGTACGAAACGGCGGTAGAAATTAGCGAACCCCAGAAACTGTAGAAGCTGCTTTCTAGACGAGGGGGCGGGCCACTCCACCACCGCCTTCACCTTAGCCGGGTCAGGAATGATCTCCTTGTGGGCGATGATGAAGCCTAGGAAAGAGGTCCAAGAAACATGGAACTCACACTTCTCCGCCTTTACAAAGAGCTTATTTTCCAGCAGCCACTGCAGAACCCGCCTAACGTGCACGCGATGTTCCTCTATGGACTGTGAAAAGATGAGAATGTCATCCAGGTATACAAACACAAATGTGCCCAAAAAGTCTCTCAGAACATCATTAATTAAACGTTGGAAGACGGCCAGGGCATTGGTCAGCCCAAACAGCATGACCACATATTCAAAATGCCCACTAGGGGTCCGAAAGACCGTCTTCCACTCATCCCCCTCCCGTATCCGCACCAGATGATAGACGTTGTGCAGGTCTAGCTTTGTGAAGCAACAGGCCCCCTGGAGGGAATCAAACGCAGAGTTGATGAGAGGGAGAGTGTATTTGTCTTTGATGGTTATATTATTGAGTTCACGAAAGTCAATGCATGACCTAAGAGAACCATCCTTCTTCCCGGCAAAAAACCCACCCCCACCGCCGATGAAGAAGTTCTTATTATGCCCGAACTTAGGGACTCCTTGATATAAGTGTCCATAGCCGCGCGCTCCGGAGCAGACAGGTTGTACAGTCTGCTAGATGGCAGCAAAACACAGGCCCGGAGGTTGATCGCACAATCATACGGGCGGTGAGGGGGAAAGGAAAGGGCCTGGGATTTGCTGAAAACGGCCCCTAAATCGTGATACTCAGATGTCACTTTAGACAGGTCGGGAGGAGGAGAGGCAGGTGCACCCAGAGGCACGGCTGGTGAGCATGCAGCAGACTGCAAACAGGCACTCAGGCAAAACGAACTCCAGAAAAACCACACACCCCAAACACCAGTCAATAGAGAGGTTGTGTAGGCAAAGCCAGGGATAGCCAAGGATGACCGGAGTGGACGACACTGGTAAGACATACAGCCCTAACTCCTCCCGATGGTTGCCTGATATAATGACTGACACTGGGGCGGTCCGGTGAGTGTCTGTGGCCAATGGAGCTTTAGACAACGCTATGAGTCTGAGTGGGGTCTCTAATGACTGCGTGGGAAGACCCAACTGGGTTGCCAGGCACCCTGAAATAAAGCTCTGCTCGGCCCCCGAATCAATGAGTGCATGTGTGTTTATCTCCTTATGTCCATAATTGAAATGAATGGGAATCAAGAAACGGGTGAGGGGATTATTGCGGGGCAAGTCCGTGAGTCCCTCTACTGCAACGCACGGACTCCCCCTTTTGGCCGTTTGGGACAGGACTCGAGCTCATGCTCCTCGCTCCCACAATAAATGCACAACCCCAACTCCCGGTAGCGCTGTCTCTCCGCAAATGATAGTTTAAACCCACCCATAACCATAGGTTCCTGATCTTCCGGGGAATCAGCAGATGGGAGGGCCAGCAGGGGGAGCTGTAGGGAGCGGCGAGCCAGACCGCCCGAGTGACCGGAAGTCCTCCGTTCAGCTGCCCGCTCCTTTAGTCTGTTATCGATACTGATAGCCAGGGAGATTAGCTCATGCAGTGTAGAGGGCTTCTCAACCGGGCTAGGGCTCAGGCTTCTGACAAAAATACTACATAGAGAGACGTCCTCCCACCCAACCTCTGTAGCCACGACCCGGAAGTCCATGGCATAGTCGGCGACGGCTTTAGACCCCTGCCAGAGATTTAACAACTGAGAGGTAAGCACGTCTTCGTGGTCTGAGTGGCCGAACACCTCCTGAAACTCATTCACAAACTGAGTGTTAGTGAAGCATAATTAGCCCTAGCCATCACCGCATATGCCCAAAGCCAGAGCCCGACCCTCTAACAAATTAATCACATAACCTATGCGACTCTGGTCAGTGGGAAAGTCCCTGGGTACCCGTTGGAATACGATGTTGCATTGCATGAGAAACCCCCTGGCCTCCCCCAATTTGCCACTGAAATGGGTGGGAGTCAGGACGGGAGTGAGCTGACAAGCAAGGCCCGGAGTAGGCTGACTAACGATGGGGCTAGCGGTGGAACTAGCGGGAGCTGAGGAGCTAACAGGGGCTGCAGGGAAACCCTGTGGGCTGACCAAACGATCTAGCCTGTCTGTTATGCGGGCTAACTGGGTTAGCATCACCTGCTGTTGATAGGCTAACTGAGCTCCCCGAGTCTCTAAGTTGTTCATCCTGCATGCTAGCGCACTGTCTGCTGGGTCACTCTGGCGGAATCGTACTGACATGGTTCTAATGACCCACAAGCAGACACGACTCAAGGCAGATAGACCACCATACGACCTGGCAACCCTGGGAAGAGACAGAGGGCATTAATAACAGTCTTAGGCCCGGTAGGCACTTTTGATGGAATAGTGCTTACTGTCTGAGATGGTAGAGAGCAGCCCAGGTAAGCGCTGA
Organism: Pholidichthys leucotaenia; assembly: GCA_020510985.1. NCBI lineage: Eukaryota > Metazoa > Chordata > Actinopteri > Cichliformes > Pholidichthyidae > Pholidichthys > Pholidichthys leucotaenia. The sequence continues at coordinate 65,951,742 of CM035850.1, read as the reverse complement.
AGCTGCAGCCAGGAGGATAGTGCTCGCAGGTGGCCAGTGAGCTGGATGCCGGTGAGGAAGGTAGACGAATCCGCTGCCAGGGAGAGAGAGGCCTGTGCACAGGGGAAGCTGACAGGGTGAGAAGGAATAGTGGTGGCTTACTTGGTAGCTGGTGGTCCGGAAGGCGTAGGCCCGGACAGAGAGCGACGATGGCTTGGGAGCCGATGTGGAAACACACAACGAGGCTGGGAAGCTCGAAGGCTGGCGTAGCAGGTTTCTAGGTAGAGAAACAGACGACTCCGCGCTGAGCACTGGACCTGATTGAATAAATATGCAGAGGGAGATGGCAGGCAGGTGTGCACACAGGTGTGACAGATTGGCGGCCACGACACTCCAGGGACCAGCCATATCCTATCAACCACTGAAACAACACACTCCTGTTGACCAGTGATGCTTTATTTTATTCATTCTTTAAGACAAATGTTAGTTGGCTCAGTGGTAATGGGTCAAGTTTGCCCTGACCCAGTCAGCCCACAAGTTGGCCCCAGGATCCCTAATGGTGCAAGCAGAGAGGCCCCACAAAACTGTTAAACAGACTTTTCTCAGTCACCATCAAATGTCATAAATTTTACAAAAATTCTCCACCCATGTCATGAAAGATCCCAGGGCTGACCCAACCTGTATTCAGCTAAGGATTCATTTGAGTTGTAATGTTCATAAACGATTCATTCAAGTGTACTAGTTCTTTTGGGTGAACGAACTGTACTGAATCACTTACCGTAACTGAACGAATCACTTAGGAAATGGCGGCCATTTCATCCCCCACTTCCGAATCATGTACACGTCATTGACTGGCAGCTCTCCTAGCCTTCTACAGCCTATTACAGCCTCACAAACCTGGAGCTTCGGAAGGTGCTACTTTTATTGTACAAGTCATTCACGAAAGGCTCCTCCTGCCTGGCCTGCAGGAACCAGGAAGTAATATGTAATGGATTCAACATGACGAAATGAAACAACGAAAGTGATTTTGAAGTAAGAAATATATCATTTAGTTGCTGAATCTGTTTTTATATGACACACACATCTGCTCCTTTAAAAGTTTTTAGTTGAGTCAGTTCAACAGCTGAAAAAAATTGTGTGTTACCAGCCAAAATGCACCACAAAGCTTTCTGCATAGACAATGAATCTCGTCGGCCTCCGTCAGTCTATGATGACCATGGAAGAGAATCCTAAACGTCTACTCTGCTGGAACAGCACCGCCTGTGGCTGAACAGGCCGATGCGCACCGGTGTTCTACCTTCCAGCGTTGGGCGTTGGTAGGATTCAAGCCTGGGCAGGAAGATATGGAGGACAAGATGTTACCCATGCAGCATGTCCCCCCTCTCCACGTCACTGATGAATCCAAAGGAACAGCAGGGCTGCTATAGTTTGGCACCAGCACCGTCGCAGGAGCTGCCCGAACGATGTTGAGCACAACAGAGAACTGCCTTAGGGGCTCCGACTCCGGATTTTTCCTCAGGGTTGACTTCCGAAGCCTTTCCTGTGACCGGGTGTGCCGCAAGGCAGCGGAGGTTTGAAATCAGGGTTTACCTTCCCCTAGATGGGCTACCTTCCCAGGTTGACGAGCCACCATCTACCCGAAGCATCTGGTTTTAAGGCGCCAGAGATCCGTCCTCGCCCCTTCTCCTATTGGTAAAAGCAGTTCCGCCGGGCTTAGAGACTAAACCACACGGGCAGGCTAGGAGTTGGACTTAGTTTTCAGAGGCTTTTCGAGACGCACGCCGTAAGGAGCATTTTATGAGCACTGGGAGCTTAACCCCAGTGCCGCTCCTGGCTATGACAACCTTGGGCCCAGACAATGAATGGGGAGCGCCAAAGCAGACAAAAACCCTAAGAGTGGTTTTCTTTCAGCCATTATTTAAACTTAAAAAGTATGCACTCTCTGGTCTCAACTTGTTCTCTGTTTACACTCCATGGTAAAATCTGTAATATGACAATACGGGGGACAGTGAGCAAACCTAAATGCGAGGTAATGGCATACTGTATGTGAGCTCTGATTGTGACAGCTGCTGCTGGAATCGGACTTAGCAAATCTAAGAACATGATCCAGATCAGTTAAAAAGACTTAAAAAATCATATATTAAAACCTGCGGTCATATCTAACAGTTGTCAAGCAAACTTCTAAAATGCCAGACTCATAAAGGGTGTCTGTGTAATGGGCAAAAGCTCCCTAAACAACAGAACTCCTTGTTTGGGTGATGCACCTCAATAAGGAACAGTAGGCAGTAGTGTTTAAACAAGGTTTGTTACCAGTCACTGTTAGGCTATATACAGGAGTGGAATTAAGTTTACATTCACTATTTTTTTTAAGTTATTAAAAAAACACTCAAACACCACAACAAAAATGCAATAATAATAACATGCAATAAATTAACCTGTAAAAAAAAAAACAAACAGAAAAACAAAACACCAAACACAATTAAAACCAATAAAATGCATAAAACCCCCAAGTACTAAAATAAAAGGGTTAGATATACTCTTAAAATAATCTAGAATAGTAATAATAATAATCCATTATGTCTGTTTACCAGGTTTAAACGCACAGCACAAATCCAAGGTGCCTTGCCCAACTGCTGTGCTGATTCGTACAGCAGCCTCTCACACGTTGTCTGTACATGAATGAACCAACATGTGCTATGGAGCAGAGACCGACAAACCAGCTGATTCGTACAGTTGCTGATTCGTACAGCCGCTGATTTGTACAGCTGCCTCCCACACGTTGTCAATACATGAACGAACGAACATGTACTGTGGAGCAGAGACCAACACACCAGTTGATTTGTACAGCTGTCTCCCTCACATTCTCATCACTTCAGTCAGTGAATGTACTGAAGAGCAGTGAAGGAGTGAGCCCTGCCCACTCAGTTCAGTCACGTTTTTCAGGTCAGCGAATGGCAGGCAGTTACAGCTCCAGTACAGCACTTAGTCATTCGGTGTACAAATCTTTAGAATGGATTTTTTTATTGAATGAACCGAAGTGATTCAGTGCATTTTAGTGAACTGTGGATCCCATCACTACTAGGAGATAGCCAGTGAATATTAGCAATAGTAATTTAAGGGCACATTCACACGGCCACTGTTTGGTATCAACCAAAGGACTATCCGCAGATAGTTTGGTTCATTTGGTGCAGTCTGAATGCGCATTTGAACTTTGGTGCGCACCAAACAAGCAAACTCTGGTCCACCTGAAAACAGGGTCTTGATTCACTTGCAAGTGAACTGAGACTGCTTCGTTTGCGGTGTGAATGCAAACAGAGTATCCAGCAGAACCAAAGGGCGGAAGTGCCCCTCGGTGTTTGTGTAACCATAGCAACACGTAGTCTGAGACAAGGAAGTGGCATTTACCGCAGAGCATTTTGGGTAGAAAATAACAATAAAGACAACCGCGCGAATTGGAAAAATCATTTTACCGGAGAAAGCCGAGGAGAAAGGTTAAAAAATGTCTTATTTGTGGTGGACAAACAACCCGAAGGTGAAGGGAACAGATTTCCGTTTTTTGGCCCTGGCCAATCAATGAGCCTGATTTTTCTTCTTCGCTGAGATTTTTTCTTCCTGGTCAGTGGTGGTTTCAGTTACAGCGCCCCAAATGAGCAGTTGTTGTAACTGCGTGACGTTGTTCAGGCAGTTTAGTCCGCTGCAGTATGAATGCAAACTAAACCAAGCGAAGGTGCGAAAATTCTCGGCATTCCCCGCCCAATCGAATCAAGACCTCTGGAATATCTTGGTGTGGAGGGTGAAGTTGAATCTGGCCTGAAGATTTAAAGTGATATACACTCATACAGGTCATTTTCAGGAAGGCTGGAAAAATAAAACAGAATTTTGCTGCAATAATTAAACACAGACACAGTGGACCATCACATTTTAAGTTCCTGTTTGCAGCACCTAATGGGCATTTGTGGCACTGCTCTTGACTGGTTTTAAAGTTAGCATCTCTGGGTTTGAATCCTCTTCTGCTCCTCTGCCATACGGTGTCCCACAGGGGGTCAATTCTAGGGCCCATGCTTTTTTCTCTGTACATACTTCCGCTGGGTTCCATTTTTAAAAAGCATGGTATCTCCTTCCACCTGTATGCTGATGATAGCCAGATATATGTCCCTTTAAAACAAAAAGATGTCTCATCAGTAAACCCGCATCTGTCATGCATTGAAGACATCAAGTCTTGGATGGCCCTTAACTTTTTAAATTTTAACGACAAGATAAGATAAGATAAGAAAAGCCTTTATTAGTCCCACAATGGGGAAATTCCAGGATTGCAGCAGCACAGGGATAGCAGCACTCAGAGCAATAATTAATAAAATAAGATAATAAGAACAAATGAATATACATACAGTTAGGCCCAAAAATATTTGGACAGTGACACAAATTTTGTTATTTTAGCTGTTTACGAAAACATATTCAGGATACAATTATATAATCACTGTGGGCTTAAAGTGTAGACTCTCAGCTGTAATTTGAGAGTATTCACATCCAAATTGGAGCAAGGGTTTAGGAATTACAGCTCTTTAATACGTAGCCGCCTCTTTTTCAAGGGACCAAAAGTAATTGGACAATTGACTGAGAAGGCTGCAAAAAAAAAAAATAAATAACAAGGCTGCATGGGCCCTTCCCTCGTTAACCTGTCATCAATTAAGCAGTTAAAAGGTCTGGAGTTGATTCCAGGTGTGGCGTTTGCATTTGGAAGCTGTTGCTGTGAACACACAACATGCAGTCAAAGGAGCTCTCAATGGAGGTGAAACAGACCATCCTGAGGCTGAAAAAAAAGAAGAAATCCATCAGAGAGATAGCAGAAATGTTAGGAGTGGCCAAATCAACAGTTTGGTACATTCTGAGAAAAAAAGAGTGCACTGGTGAGCTTGGGAACTCAAAAAGGCCTGGACGTCCACGGAAGACAACAGTGGTGGATGATCGCAGAATCCTTTCCATGGTGAAGAACAACCCCTTCACAACATCCACTCAAGTGAAGAACACTCTCCAGAAGTCAACCATAAAGAGAAGACTTCATGAGAGTAAATACAGAGGATTCACCACAAGGTGCAAACCATTAATCAGCCTCAAAAATAGAAAGGCCAGAATTGACTTTGCCAAAAAACACCTGAAGAAGCCAGCCCAGTTCTGGAACAGCATTCTTTGGACAGATGAGACTAAGATCAACCTGTGGTCACTGTTTTGTGGTCTGGTCACTGTTTTGTGACCTCCGCATCATCTCCATCAGAGATGAGGCTGACGATCACAGAATTGTCAGAGAATTTCTGTAGGTGGCAGTGTGGTGTGTTGTGTGAAAAGTCTGTAGTATAAAGGGTGAACAGGAAGGGAGCCAGAACTGTTCCCTGGAGGGGGGGGGGGGGCTGTACTGCAGATGATAGTGTCAAACACACAGTCCTGGGTTCTCACAAACTGTGGTCGGTTTGTGAGGTAGTCCAGGATCCACGATGACAGGTGCTGGTCCACCCCTGCACACAGTAGCTTGTCCTTCAGGATCACTGGTTGGATGGTGTTGAAAGCACTGGAGAAATCAAAGAACATGATCCTCACATTGCTCCCAGGCTTCTCCAGGTGGGACAGGGAATGGTGTAGGAGGAAGATCACTGCATCCTCCACCCTGATGCCATGCTGGTAGGGGAACTGGAGTGGATCCATCGCTGGTCTCACCAGGGGGCGGAGGTGGGCAAGGAGCAGCCTCTCCAGGGTCTTCATCAGGTGTGATGTGAGGGCCATTGGTCTGTAGCTGTTCAGGTCCTTGGGGTGAGGGGTCTTTGGTACAGCTACCACACAGGATGTTTTCCACAGCTGTGGTACCCTCCCCAGCTTCAGGCTCAGGTTGAAGATGTGTTCCACAATCCCACACAGCTGGTCTGCGCAGGACTTGAGGAGCTTCAAGTTGATGCAGTCCGAACCCGGGACCTTCCTCGCCTTGAGCTTCCTCAGCTCCACCCTCACCTGGGTCTTAGTGAGGGGCAGGTTGGGGCAGGGGGGCTGTGTGCTGGGAGTGGGGGGTGTTGGGCGGAGGCTGTGGACAGCAGGACTAGATGATGGTGGAGGCGGCAGTGGTTGGTGGGCAGGCGGAGAAGAGGGCAAAAGTGATGGTGTTTGGACCTAGTGGCCCCTGTGAGTCTCCTTCTGTAAATTTGGGCCCCCTCACACATTACGTGAAACCCACAGTCAATAACCTTGGTTTTATCATGAACAGTGATTTTAAATTAGACACTCAGATTTGTTCTGTGGTAAAATCCGGCTTCTTTCATCTAAGGCGTTTAACAAAAGTAAAACCCATTCTTTCTAGACTGCACCTGGAAACAGAAATCCATGCTTTTATTTCATCTCGGCTGGATTACTGTAACACACTTTACGCCGGTTTCAGCAAGTCATCTCTTTCGCGTCTGCAGCTAGTTCAAAATGCTGTTGCTTGTCTTTTGACAGGTACACGTAAAAGAGATCACATCATACCCATTTTAGCTTCACTCCAGTGGCTCCCCGTGCATTTTAGAACTCTTTTGTTTTTAAATCCTTGAACGGTCTTGCTCCGCCTTATCTCTCTGAGCTTCTGCATCCCTATGTTCCCTCCCGGTCCCTCAGGTCAGTTGAACAGCTGCTTCTGGGGGTGCCAAAGGAAAAGCGGAAGTTCAGAGGGGACAGAGCCTTTTCAATCACGGCACTCAGGTTATGGAATGATTTACCCCTCAACATCAGACAAGCACCTTCACTGTCCATTTTTAAAACCCGTTTTAAAACGCACTTTTACTCCCTGGTCTTTGACCCAGTGTGAGACATTGATTTTATTGAATGAAATGGATTTTTTATTTATTTATCTATTTACTTCTTTTACCTTTTATTTTATTGTTTCTATTGACTGCGGCTCTATATTGTTTTTGTGTTAGTGCCCTGCTTCCTGCTTTTGTTTTCATGTGTGTTTTCTTGCTGTACAGCACTTTCTGTAGCGAGTGTTGCTTTTTTTTTTTTGTAACTTAGATTTTTATTCATTTTTCATCATATATAATGCATTCAGATCACATTCTACATTTAAAAAACAAAGGGGTTAGGGTAGGGAAAAATAAAAAAAATAAATAAATAAATAAAAAAAAAAAAATAAAAAAAAAAAAAATAAATAAATAAATAAATAAAAGGGGGGGGGACAAATGTTGGAGCATCAAGTTTTTAGTTTCCATCTCTTAATTCTTCTGTTTTTTTCAGTGTCTTTGGTTATTCTTTCAATTTCTGCCTCGTTGTTGCACTTTGTAGTGTGTCCATTTCCGCCATTTTTTCTCCCATATTCCTTCTTGCATTCTTCGTCGATATGTTAGTTTTTCCATCATACGTATGTCCTCAACAATGTCAGTCCATTGTTCTTGGTCAGGAAGAACTTCTGATCGCCATTTTTTTGTGATAGTTTTTTTACATGCAATCAACAAGATTTTAACTAGATATCTGTCCTCAGCCTGTATAACATTGTCTTTTTTAAGATCACATAAGTACATCAGGTTACAGTTCATTGGTATATTATATCCTAATATCCTCTGTATTGTCACATGCATAGATTTCCAAAATGATGATATTTTGTAGCATTTCCAAAACATATGTGAGTGGTCTGCATTTTGAGCCCCACATCCCCTCCAGCATAAAGATTGGGTATTTGTATATTTTCCTTGAATCTGTGGTGTAATGAAAAAGCGAATCAGGTTTTTCCATCCAAATTCCCTCCATGCCCTTGAATTTGTTGATGTGTGTTGTGTTTTCCATATTTCCTGCCAGCTTTCTTCTGTTATGTTTAAATTGAGCTCTTTCTCCCATTTCTCCTTTATATAGTTACTTGTATGATTGTTTGTCATAAGTTTCTGATATAGTTTTGAAATAATTCTTATTTTATTTCCTGCATATGAGCTTAAAATAAGTTGTATAATCTCGTTCACATCTGTTTGGAGGTTATGCCTAATCTTCTTCATATAGTAATCTCTCATCTGCAGATATCTGAAAAATTCCGATCTTTCTAATTTAAATTTTCTCCTGATATTTACAAAGCTCCCAAGATCTTTTTTTCCGATATTGCCCCATGCTGTGATTCCCTTGTTCACCAGATTTTTGTATCCCCTATCTTGTTTTGCCGGTTCAAACTGACTGTCAAATGCTACCCATTTCAATAGTTTTATGTCTTCCCTTATATTATATTTTTGTACTATTTTATACCACAGTTCTAAAGTAAATTTAGTGATTGGGTCTATTTGTTTGATTTGCTTATATGCATCTTTATCCCGTATTATGCTTTGTACTGGGAGTCCCTCAATTTCCTTTTTCATTTCTTTACATTTTGCCTCATATCCCTCGTCGCACCAACATATGATATATCTTATTTGTGCTGAGTAGTAATATTCCTTTAGACTCGGTAGGCCCATGCCTCCTTTCTCTTTTGGTAATTGGAGGGTTTTATATTTCACTCTTGGTTTTTTACCTCCCCAAACAAATCTCGATATCATCCTGTCCCACTTTGAGAATTGGGCATCTGGAATCTCTGTTGGTATAGCCTGGAAGAGGTAAAGTAATCTAGGTTGTATGCTGATTTTGACTGTCTCAATTTTTGAATTCAGGTCCATATTTAAGATTGACCATCTATCAATATCTTTTTTTATTTCTTGTTCCAACCTATCATAGTTTGCTTTATATATTTTGCTTAGGTCTTTAGGTATGTTCACTCCAAGGTATTTTATTTCTTTTTGGTTCCAGTTTAGTTTGATCTTATCAGTTATCTGGTTTAGAGGGTTATAGTGGAATGTCAGTATTTGTGTTTTTGTTATGTTTATCTTGTATCCTGATAATTTTCCAAAATTTTCTATCAAGTTCATCATTTCCATTATTGATTTATCTGGTTGTTCAAGGTAAACTATAATATCGTCTGCAAATAGCCCAATCTTGTGTTCCGCCCCCTTTATTGTTACACCTTTTAATTTCTTATTTTGTCGTATCGCTTGAGCCAATGGTTCTATGAACAGAGCAAACAAGGTGGGCGATAAGCAGCATCCCTGCCTAGTTGATCTTTGTATATTTACTTTGTCTGTTAAGCTACCGTTTATCTTGATTCTTGCCACAAGTTCTTGATATAGCGTCCTTATGCATTGTACTGATTTTTCGTTAAATCCAAAGCGCTCCAGTACACTATATAGGAATTTCCAGTTAACCCTGTCAAATGCTTTTTCTGCGTCTAAACTCATTATTACTGCGCTTTTCTTTTCTTTATGTATTTGGTTATCCATCCATCCATCCATCTTCTACCGCTTTTCCGGAGGTCCGGGTCGCGGAGGCAGCAGTTCAAGCAGAGAAGCCCAGACTTCCCTCTCCCCAGCCACCTGCTCCAGCTCTTCAGAGGGGATACCAAGGCGTTCCCAGACTAGCTGGGAGACATAGTCTCTCCACCGAGTCCTGGGTCTGCCCCGGGGTCTCCTCCCAGTGGGACGTGCCTGAAACACCTCAAGTGGGAGGCGTCCAGGAGGCATCCTAATCAGATGCCCATACCACCTCAACTGACTCCTTTCAATGTGGAGGAGCAGCGGTTCTACTCTGAGCCTCTCCCGGATGACTGAGCTCCTCACCCTATCTCTGAGGGTGAGTCCAGCAATCCTACGGAGAAAGCTCATTTCAGCCGCTTGTATCCGCGATCTCGTTCTTTCGGTCATTACCCAAAGCTCGTGACCATAGGTGAGAGTAGGAACGTAGATTGACTGGTAAATCGACAGCTTTGCCTTAGAACTAAGCTCCCTCTTCACCACAACAGACCGGTACAACGTCCGCATCACTGCAGATGCTGCTCCAATCCGTCTGTCGATCTCTCGCTCCATTTTCCCCTCACTCGTGAACAAGACCCCAAGATACTTAAACTCCTCCACTTGGGGCAGGAGCCTGTCCCCAACCCGGAGAGGACAATCCACCTTTTTCCGGCTGAGGACCATGGACTCGGACTTGGAGGTGCTGATTCTCATCCCAGCCGCTTCACACTCAGCGGCAAACCGTCCCAGCAAGAGCTGTAGGTCATTGCTGGATGAAGCCAACAGGACAACATCATCTGCAAACAACAGAGATGAGATCCTGTGGTCACCAAGCATGACACCCTCCATTCCCTGGCTGCGCCTAGAAATCCTGTCCATAAAAATTATGAACAGGACCGGTGACAAAGGGCAGCCCTGGCGGAGTCCAACTCTCACTGGGAATGACTCCGACCGAGTGTTGGCAATGCGAACTAAACTCTCACAACGGTCGTACAGAGACCGAATAGCTCGTAACAACAAGCCCGATACCCCATACTCCCGAAGCACCCCCCACAAAAATCCACGAGGGACGCGGTCAAATGCCTTCTCCAAGTCCACAAAACACATGTAAACTGGTTGGGCAAACTCCCACGAACCCTCAAGAATTCTCGAGAGGGTAAAGAGCTGGTCCGATGTGCCACGGCCAGGACGAAAACCACATTTGTATTTGGTTAATTATATGTATTGTTCTCCTGATATTGTCATGTGTTTGGCGTCCCTCTATGAATCCAGTTTGATCATCTTCTATCAATTCCGTCAAGAATGTCTTTATTCGTTTACATATAATTGTTGTGTATATTTTATAATCTACATTTAATAAAGAGATTGGTCTATAGTTTCCGCATTGTTCTTTATCTTTCCCTGGTTTTAAAATAACTGAAATGATTGCTTCGTTCCATGATGGAGGTATTTTGTTGTTGTTCAGCGTCCAATTAAATGACTTTAGGAGTTGTGGCGTGAGTTCTTCTATAAACAGTTTATAAAACTCAGATGGGTATCCATCACTACCTGGTGATTTACCGTTTTTAAGTGACTTAATCACATCTCTGATCTCTTGTGTTGTTATTTCTGCTGTTAGTTTTTCATTTTGTTGATTTCCTATTGATGGCAAGTCCAATGTGTCTAGAAATTTTTTGATATCTTTAGTATTTGTTTCTTCAGGTTGCGAGTATAGTTCTTGGTAGAAATTATGGAAAATTTCTTCGATGTTTTCTGGGTTAACTGTGGTTTTATTTGTGGTGGGGTCTTTAATCTTGTATACATTATTCATTGTTTGTTGTTTTCTTAACCGTTTTGCCAGCAGTTTTGTGGCTTTTGGCCCCGTTTCATAATATTTTTGCTTTAGATATCTATTTTTCCTTTCAATTTCATCCATTTGTGTTTCTTTTATCTTTGTTTTTTCTTCTTTAATTTCTTGATATATTTTTGGATCATTTGTGCTTTGATGTTTACGTTCTAATTCCCTCAGTCTCTCACATCTTTGTTCATACGCTTCCAGTTTAGTCTTATTTGCTTTTCCTGTTTCAACAATTAATTTACCCCTTAACACGGCTTTTAGTGCGTCCCATAGTATTGTTGGGTCCACTTCTTCATTGTCATTCTCTTGGATATATTCGTTTATGTTTATTTTTATTCTTTCTTTCATTTTCTCATCATTTAACAGTCCTACGTTAAGTTTCCATGTTGTTTGTCGTTTTCTATAGTTTAAATATATTTCCATGTATATAGGATTATGATCTGATATTTCTGCCCCTCCAATCCAACAATTTCTCACCCTGTGTCTGTCACCTTCATTCATAAGGAAGTAATCTATTCTAGAGTGTACTTTATGGACTGCTGAATAATGTGTATAGTCTTTTTCGAGTGGGTGTAGGTCCCTCCATATGTCTACCATACCCATTTCTGCCAGTGAGGTTCTTATGAACTTTGTTACATGTTTTTTTGTCTTCTTAACACTTGTTGTGTCAACTTCATGATCCATGACAGCATTTAAGTCTCCTCCACAAATTAGGACTCCTTCACTGTGTGTTGCTATGAGATCAAACAGATGTTGAAAAAACCCTTGTCACTTTCTGGTGGGGCATAGATGTTCACTAATGTAATCTGCATACCATCTATTCTTCCCTTTATTATTACATACCTGCCTTCTTTATCCTGGATTTCCTGTTCACTTTCAAATTGTATTTTGTTTGAGATTAGTATCATAACCCCCCTTTTTGCTCCTCCCTTAAATGAACTGTAGTAGGAGTTCTTATAGCCAAATCTCTTTAGTTTCACATGTTCTGTCTTGCTCAAATGTGTCTCTTGCATAAATATAATTTCAGCTTTTTCCTTCTTGAATTTTCTTATTATTCTTTCCCTTTTAACAGGTGAGTTCAGACCATTCACGTTTAATGTCATTATCTTAAGATTTTTACCCATATTCATGTTTTTCCATTTTTTTAACTTGTGCTCCTAACCCCTTTAACAACAAAAATAACACATATTTATATAAAAACACATTAAAAAAACTCGACCTCCGTACTTTGGGCCTTTCTTCTGCCCACTGGTCCCTGTTGGTGGGTGGGGGGTTTGTCTTCACAGAGTGAAGGGCCCTCCCTAGACCTCTAATTACTATCCAAGTAATAGTCATTAGTCTAGAAATGTCCAACAAATATCACTTAAACCTCTCCTAGCCGTCTGTTTCTCTTTTACCTTGTCTTCTTGGCCTTCATTTCTTCTGTGCCTTTCTTAATCTTTGTTATGATCTAGGCTTTCAGTTGAAAGCTTTGTAGCTTGTCCTGGGCCCGCTGCTCTACGTCTCTCCCCCTTCTTCCGCCGTTCACTCGTCTCCACTCCGTCTGTCGTGGTGCGTTCAGGGCCGCCGCTGCTCCAGCCGTCTCCTTCGGCACGCTCACCTCAAGGCCCCGCTCCATCATATCCCGCGCTGCCTCTTCGGCCGTGTTGTAGGTTCTTGTGCCTTCCTCCCAATGAATCCTCATTTTCGTTAGCGGCGTTTGGAATCTAATTTTTTTCTCTTTCAGCGTTTTTTTAATATTGGCATATTTCTTCCGCTGCTGCACGATTTCTGTCGGGTAGTCATGGTCAAAAAATACCTGTTTGTCGCCGATTCGTATCTTTTTTTTCCATGCTTGCGTCAGGATTCTTTCCTTTATGTCATATTTCACAAAGTTTACCACAACTGACCTGGGTGGAGAGTTTGTTTTCGGGTTCTGTGCCGGTGTTCTGTGCGCCCGTTGAATCTGCAGATCCGTTTCTCCGGGTATTTCCAGTTCTTTTTTTAAGAACTGATCCATGAATTTTGTCATCGAGTTGCCTTCAATGCCCTCCGGAATTCCAAAGATGCGCATATTGCTTCGTCGGGATCTGCTCTCCAAGTCGTTTATTTTCTCCTGCATCCTCTGCGTTTGCATCGTCAGGGTCTGTAGTTGTTCGTTTGCCTCGCTTTTCCAATCTTCTAGTTCCGAAATTCGGGTCTGCGCTTCTGTCATACACGCCCGCTGGGAGCGCAGCTCCTCCATGTTTTCCGTTAATTTACGCTCCATTTCTCTTCGGAGGTCCATGATTTCCTCCTTAATTTCTTTTTTCAGTTCCTCCTTAAGAGCCGCTAAATCCTGTTGTAGCTGTCGCTTGAATTCTCTTAACTCTTCACCCAAACTGGCGATGCCAGCGTTCATGTTGTCGAGTCTGGTGTCTTCCATTTTCTCTGCTGTAGACACCTCGTTTTTTTGGGCTTTGCGTACAGCGGTTTTTCCTGCGTTGTTGGAGAGGAATTCTTCAATTTTACCCTGTTTTTGTCCTTGTGCCCGGTTCCTTCGTGTTTTCATCCCTTAGTTTATTGATTCGTTTATGTCGAGTTGGCCATTTACCGATAATTTTTAATCCGGCTAGGGAGAGCTCTTTGTTTAAGTGTTATGTCTCTCCGCCATCTTCCCGGAAGTCCTCCGCGAGTGTTGCTTTTTAAAGTGCTTTATAAATAATGTTGATTGACTGAAATAATTAAAGAAAATTTTAGCGAAATATGCCACAAACATTTCATTATGACATACAGTATGTGAGATGTTGAACTGTAGAAAAAAGTGCAATCAGTGACCCCTTTAAAAACTGCAACTGAATCAGCTGGTTTTGGGCCTCAGTTTACCAAAAAAGTTGTATACAGTGCTACATCGTTTTCAGTAGCTAATGCAAAATCCACACAATTGGAAAAAAAGAAAAAATGAATTTGAATAAGAGAGCATGAATAAAATGGCTCCACAGCATCAACCCTTAAATCTGTGCAAGAGCCAGAAGCCAGTCATGTTACCCTGGCTAAAGTGAGCAAAACCAGCTCTAATGGGATGGATGAGAGAGGTAACTTAAGCCAGTGTGAATGGACTCATTGTTGCTTTGGCTTAATTAGGCGTGACAAGTGAGGCGTGAACAGATTCCCATCATTAGGCCTCCTAAAAAACCCATTAGAATCAATGGTCCACGCTCCGGTCAGACTTTCTGTCTACCAGCCAGTCAGCCTCCTGCCCTTTTACCAGGACAGTGGATAAAGTTACAGCCACCCAGCCACGGCTAACTCAAACAAGGCAATGCTACAGCTGTGGCCCTAACACCCGAGATAATACAATTGACGCCATGTTCAAGGGAAAATGATGACAGAGGTGGGGACGTGTGGTGTGGGGCAAAGTGTGCAAGCAAATGTGTCCTCGGGAAAGTGTGTGACTGAGACAGAAAGTGTGTGTGTGTGTGTGTGTGTGTGTGTGTGTGTGCACGCGTGCGCGCTCAAAAGCATAAGCCTGTCTGTACAACAGAGAACTGTACCAGACAACAAGCAGCCAGTGTGGCTGATAAACTGCAGGGATTAGCAGGCACTTTTGGAGCCCAAGTGGCCCTATCAATACAGGACCTGGTCCATTGATCTGTTGTCTGGCCGGGTGCTGTGGCTAATTCCTGGACCTTGGCTATGAGTGCTCCTAGGAAGGGGAAGGAGGGCGGAGGTTGGAGGGAGACTCGCTGGCTACTTGTGGCGCCATCAACAGACTCTACTGGATTTGAAGGCTCATTGCTTACCACACACCAACTCAATAGTCCCATTACTGCAGCATGGCTGATTTAGGTTCATTACTCCCGCTTCAGCGCAATTATTGTTGTTCTTAAAAGGCTACATTTCAGAAGTTATTCTTCATGATGGATAAATGAGTAATGACAAATTACTTCACTAATATATGACAATATATATGGATCCTCAATAATACTGAATAAATACAGTATAGTCATTTGACAAAAAAAAAAATAGCTTGCCAATTTTTGTCAGTTGCATAGAAAAAGCAAATAATGAAAATTATGGATTTTCATGACCAGAAGCTGTTAATTGTGTTAATGCACCCAAGACTTCTGAAATGGAAAAAATTAAATTCTGTATTTGTGGAGAGATGAAACAAACAGAGATCCACATCAAGAAGTCTTTTTGTTCCTTTATCTTTGCAAAGAGACTGGAGTGTCCAGAAAGCAGAAACAATGCACACAGCAACCTACCCAGTCTGATACAGAGGTATGGTGCTACAGCATAAATTCTCTCTGCCCTTAAGTTAGGTGAAGAATGGTTGAAAGTTTACTGCTATGAACTAACTGAAAAAATTAATGAATGCAGGCTTTGAAATAAGCAAAATGAAACAGAACATATAATAAGGAAAGGGTCTACTTTACAAAAATTACAACTGCAACTCATGTCAGTGTTTATATGACCACTAGAGGTCGCTTTTTGTCAAAACATACAGTATATATAGGTCATAATGCCTGCTGGAGAACAGTCTTGTAATACAGTTATGTGCTTTGGTAAAGTTGGTTAGTGTGATATACAAGGTTGACAATAAGGAGGCAAAAGAAAATGTAGAACCAAAGAGGGCTAGTGATGACTTTATGACTCTGGAAAAAGAGAAAGGGGGAGAATGAATAATAGACTGGGTTTAATTTGAACCCTCATTCAGTGGCAGCGAAGCCAGAAGATAAGCACGTATTGCTGAATATTTAATGATCTATCCTAACTGACTGCATGCTTGTCTGGTTGAGTGACAATTTCATTCAACTACCTGAGACAGTGGAGCACACACGTGCACTAAAACTATTTACCTACAGAGCATGTGCATGCATAGAGAAAGAAAATGATTTCAAGTTGAAAATTACTTGTTCATTTTAGTATTTAACAACCAGCTGAAGCCAGACTACTGCATGGCCAATGACGGGGCCTGTTTGTGGAGAAAACCTTTGAATCTCACACACACTTTGTTTATGTTGGTCAGCTACAGTATATTCTAATGTTCCAATGGTTGGCCACTTGTTTACTTAAATTAAAAGTGATGTTTCTCTTTTTATGTTTTGTCATCCATACAAGTGCCACCCCCCCCCCCCATGCCACTTTATAATACAGCCATTTAAAAAAAATAAAGAAAATTTCAACTTTGTCTAAATAAGTATTTTTCACCAGGGGGTCCTTGGAATGTTCAGGTTTCTGTGGGAAATTTTCTAATTTCACTTCTTAATTGGTACAAAAATTGAAAATAATTTGCCATTGCCGCATGGGGGACATAGGTGCCTACAGAACCCGAGCACAACAACGGCAAATCATTATACATTTTTTGGACCAATTAAGAAGTGAAAGAAGAAATTTTTCCATGGAAACCTGAACATTCCAGGAACCCTAAATTGTGACATCTGCTAATTTATAGCTAGGTAAGGAGAGCTGATTTGGATGTTGTTTAAAAATAAGTCTAAAACAGCCTTTAGATAAGATTTTCGATAAAGTGAGTGATCCAAGAAGAAACTAGATTCCTGAACTTCCTATTTTTTCTGTTTTTAAGCATCAGAAAATCAGACGATAACTTTGATCAATCACAGACCATCTCAGATAGGGCCATGTTCAAATCAAACTACTTAGCAACATGTAAGCAGTAGGGTGCAGCTATGTATGGTGTAGGGATACTAGATATTCAGGGAGTGGTGCGGCACCTTACGCGAGACGTCACCACGTCTCATATATATTGGGCGACCCGCCATTTCACCACTCAGTTGGATAGCAGGTTGTATGGTGACACTCAGTGGTAGGCAGTTAGCCCTTTGAACAAGTGCCTGTACTCTTGACTATTTTCTGTAATAAAATTCAGTAAATGGCAGCATCCTCGTCAGTCGTCATTGCCAGATTTGTGGACATAACACGATGATCATTTTCTTTATATAAACAATTCACCCAATTTTGTTTCAGAAACCAAAATGAACTGATGATGCGTTTCCAATGCACTCTTTGGATAAGACTGAATACATGTTGAGTATACTGGTAATAACTATTAAAGACACTGCATGTCAGTGTTTTTCAACCTTTTTTGAGCCAAGGAACCCTTTTTACATTGAAAAAATCTCAGGGAACCCCACCAACGAAAAATGTTACAAAATGACACATTGTAGCCTGTTACAGCATATGTAGTAACAATCTAGTCTTTTAATTAGTTCATACTCACTTAATGTGAAACTTGGATCTGTTTATATGAACACAATGCTGATCTCCTGGCAGGAACATGTCAAAGTTGGCACCTTCCAGATGTTTTTGAAAAATCTATGACTTTCGTTTCGGTCTTATATTCATGTATTAATCCAATGACTGGTACAGGTGCTCCGTTGTGCCATAAGCCCCTAGTGGTCAAGATTTTTTCAAGAAAATGTTCAGTTCAGATGTCAGAGATTTCCAAGGCTATAACTTGAAAGTGGTAAGAGATAATGGGTTACTGTCAATTAGAAAGATGTAGAATATGATCCAAAGTTTGAGATAGGAGTAAATTTATGCATCTAATTTGCATAATGCCACGGCAGCCATATTGAATTACATAACTTTCAGTCAAAAGTGAACTTTGGACATATTTATACAAAGAATAATTTTGTTTTTTGTCACCGTTTTTTGTTTTGGGCATTTTGTTATATTATCTTCAAAGTATATGAACCAGAAAATCAGTTACAACGTAAACAAACAAATTTGTCACCTACTGCTGGCCGGGCGGCTCACTTGCTTCGTCCTGTTGCGGCATCCTGGTTGTTATTTTCTCTTCTGTCGGTCATTTTCTTTTTCCTCCTCACATCCAGAAACTGTTATGATTATTCCACCTCAGTTTCATTTTTATCCAATCGCTATTTATCTTATATGACGACCCGGAACTGGTGCGATTGTTCTTTCCAGTCACATGGCGCTGGGGGCGATGGCAGGTGCAAATCAACAAGCTTCGCCCACCCTCTGTTATAACAAAATGTATATGTTTTTCTTCATAAGCTAAGTAATCTCTTTTTTAGAATCATAGTTGGCAAATTCGGGAGTAAATACTTCCTGTCTTCCTCAGTCTTGCAATCGAGTAAGCTCTAGATTTGTTTACAAACTCTTCTTCTCTGGTGAGGTTTCAGGATGGTTCTATGTCCGCCATAATTCCTCCAAGGCAAGAGCAGTAAGTTATACGTGTCTGCTACCTTGTGAGGTGGAATCCTTTGTACAACTTAAATCAACTGGGGAGTTTTTGTCCACGTCATATAACATCACATGACAGGCACTGTGCTGCGCCTGTGCCAGTGGGGGCGCTATAATCCATGAAATCTTGCCACAATAAGGGTTAATTTCATTCAGATGCTGAAATATATCTGTCAAGTATGCCAGCTTTACACACTACTCATCACTTGTAAGCAGCCTCTCACCAGTCAAAAACACTTTTAGTTCTTCTTGGGGAACATGCGTGAGAGCTAGCACTTTGCTGCCCAACGACCATCAGACCTCAGTGTGGAGCAATAAGATTTTTTGCTCTGCTCCAATTTTTTCGGACCAAATAAAAAGTCAAATTAGACAATTTCCCAAGGGTTTTTCAACCAGGGGTCCTAGGACACCTACTTGAAAAACCAGGCTGTATGGAACTGTTAGAAATTTTGCTTTAGTGACACCTTATGGTCTCTAAGTGAACTGCAGTACCAGATAAACTAAACCAAAGGTGGTTTAGTCTGAAAGGGTAGTGTTATAAAAACTTTGCGGAGGCTGTATGAAGGTAAAGCACAAAGATGTCCCATCGGACATCACGTCCGATAGGGGGCCTCAATTTGTCTCGGAGCTTTGGTCAGCTATGGCCAGCAGCTTAGGGGCGACAATTCACCGCACCACCGCTTATCACCCTCAGGCTAATGGGTTATGCGAGCGTTTTCACAGATCTTTAAAGGCCGCCCTCAGAGCCTCACTAACGGATACAAATTGGGTAAATAAACTTCCCTGGGTTTTATTGGGGTTGCGTGCTGCGCCTAAAGAGGATCTAGACACCTCCCCAGCAGAATTAGTTTTTGCACAACCTCTCAGGCTCCCAGGTGAATTTTTACCAGAGAACCCAGAGCCAGGGCATCTTCCAGCCCCGAGGTTTTTAGGCAGCAACGGACCGGACTCTCTCCCCAGGCCGGCACATCACTCTTTTCCACGGATTTTTGTCCCCCAAGCCTTAAAAAACGCTGAATTCGTTTTTGTTAGGCATGAAGCTTTAAAACCAACTTTCCGCCCACCATACGATGGACCATTCAGAGTGCTGGAACCTGGTGATAAGCATTTTGTGCTTGATTTTGGGGATAGAAAAGAAACAGTCAGCATTGACAGACTTAAACCTGCCTTCTTGTTGAGAGACGAGCCTGCACGGTTGGCGAGAGCACCTCGGCGGGGTAGACCCCCCAAGAGAAAAGACTCAGCCCCCCTGCAGGGAACAAATAATCACTCTCCTCCCCAAGCTGCAGATTCCTTACAGGAAGGTCCCACCAAGATGCCCAAGCGGACCCACAGCAGATTCGGGAGAAGATTAAAACCCAGACGGCACAGGGACTGATGCAAACTACTCAACAGTTGTTCACTAATTGTGCTGTAACTATTTAGGACTGACTTGTGATATTACTATGCTGTTATGATTACCACTGAACTCTCTTAGGAGCATGGCTGCTGGAAAGTTTCTTCTGTGTCAAGAGGTGCAGCAGTTAGTATATCATAATAATTATCTTAAACTGTGAATTTTTCTGTTGTCCTTTTCTTAGTCGTTTGGGGGGGGGGCTGTGGTGTATATTAATCATATATCCCATAACCTACATATGTATAAGCATGTGAGAATGTTTGGTGATTACATATGTAAAGCGACTTCACACCTCAGAACAGGACAAAGAGGTCTCAACCGCCAGTGAAGATCAAAGAGCATCCGAGGCACTGCGGTGGAGACCGGATAGGTCGCCCTGACCCCCCAGGGCCAGGTGGAGGGGTACGAAGACAAAAGAGGGGATTAAGATAGTGAGGGATGTCAGCTTTTGATATGCATGTCTTTTGTTATGTGCGAGTATAAGTTGGTAGAGCCGAAGGTGTTCGCTCTCTTGCTTCTTCTGCTGCTGCACCTAGATGAGACTTGTTAGAGGAGCTGATAATAAACTTTGGTTTATGAATCACATTGCCTCGTTATTTCAAGCTCCTCTACATTAATTAAGAATACAGAAGTGAGTTGTAAACGAGAAAGAAAACTTAAACACTAATGCTGGAAGTTTGTTAAAAAATTTGTAACTAATTCATGGCATACAATTTCCAAACTTAATCCAATTTTTAAATTGGGCTAATTAACTAGTTAGCTGTGATTAATCGTAGGTGAAAGGGGGGAGTAGGGGTGGAGTGACCGTGCATACACACAATACACATTTTTTTTAACACACACTTCTTCACCTCAGAATCAGCTTTAGAACATGTTCCATCTGCTTGCCATGGCAATCAGCCTTGATCATATGACAGCGCTGCCTTGAGAACTCTTATTGTGTAAAAATCTGAAGGAAGTCAACATGATACTGGCAGTATTTTCCTTATTTTGGAGTGAGAAATGAGGTTTGTGGCATGAGACAGAGGGTAAAAGGGAGCTCACTCCCAAAGAGTGAGCATTGGCAACACTCATGTAGTGCTGCTAACTATGCACAGTATCCATCCTTAATATTTTATTTATTAATGTTGCCTAAATTTACAAATCCAGTGGTAAATATTAAAAAAACATACAGAGCTCCCTTTGATTCCATTTGATTCCGATATGCTGATAATATAAAATCATAAACTAAATGTCTTACCCATTAACAGTAGCTCAAAAGTCGTCCATTCCACTGTAACACTAAGGTGATGTTAGCGCTTCTTGCTAACTTCGAGGAAATATTTTGTGCTCCATAACCTGCCATTGATGTGAAAAAAAAAGTGGTCCATTGGAATGAACTTGATGACACTTTGTCTAACTCTAGTGCTTTATCCACAACCACAGGCAGTCTAAAAAGCAAACATTTGCCAACAGAAAAAGCAAACAGTTGTGGCTAGCCTCACGCTAACTTCCAGTTAGCAGGCCACTCACTGAAGAGTCATTCCCTGTGGTCGCTCGTTTTAATGTCTAATTAAATGTAATCTACAGTTCAAATGTCCACATAGTATGACAATACTCCAGCAAATTGAGTTGAACACCCAAAATCATATAAAAAGAGGAGCTTGTACGTGAGGTCTATTGTGTGCCGCACCACAGACTGTCCAGGCAGAACTGTTGTTTTATTTGTTTCAATTTTGGTAATAACAGGAAATGCTGTGGGGGTGTTAATTTACATTTATTAATCCATTAACCACTTGCACTCCGGGCAATTTTCCTAAAAATGCCAAAAAATAACGTGGCCAAAGTAAATCTAAAGCTGTTCTTCAACCCTTTGCAGCATCTTCATGGGGTTGGTCTCATTTAAAAGAAAACACTTTGAATTTTTTGGCAAAAAAAACATAATCTCTCTACGTGCTCCGGCCACTGAGTTACAGTCATCTAAACATACTGAACTTGAAGAAAAAAATTTGGACACAATGTTTTTTTGGATACAAATGCTTGTAAATAACACACAGCTGTCCGATCCGGCTGGAAAATGCAACAGAAATGTAGAACCAAGTGTTATCCAGCTGAGATCCAAATTTGGTAACAATACCACAAAAAAGTGAATATTTACACAGCTTTGTTCTCAGGCTGTTCCCAGGCGTTTTGGAACTGTGCCAAATTGTGCCAAATGGCACAGTTTGGAAAAACGTCTGTAACTTTTGAATGATTCAATGTAGAAGCTTCATTTTAGGCTCAAAGGAAAGGTTACACTCAGGGCTGTGTGTATGTGTGTGTGGGGGGGGGGGGGGTCGTTTCCCCCCCCCCGCTACCAAGGACAGAGTTCGGCCCTTGCTACATGACAGATTACACTCGTTGCATGTTTCCACAGCAACGCTGTCACAGCGGCTCCCCCCCTCTCGCTACTGTGTGTGTGTGGGGGGGGGTTGTCCCCCCCCCCCGCTCGCTACAGAGGATGGACTTTAGCCATCGCTACACAACGGATTAGCCTTATGTGGTGATGTAGGACAGCAGTGCAGTCACCGCGGCTCCCCCCCCTCGCTGCAGAAGAATAGTGGGGGTGGGGGGGCGTTCACAGCCTGTACACTGCGAGCAACCCCTTGTACCGCGGCGCACGAACTTCAGACTTCGTGAACTGCACAGCTGTAATTTACTGATCGGTCAAAAGTCATTTTGGATTACAATTTTCAGGGATAGAGAATAATTTAGCTTATAACACCTTACCTCTTCACAGCGGAGTCTTGGCGAACTTGTCTTCCTCATTGTCAGACGAACGCGACGCTGGTCCGCTCTGGTTCTGGTCTCGCGACTCGATCAAAACATAATTCCATTATTGCGGTTTTGTGCTTCCATGATTGCGGTTTTTGGCGAACGATTTTTCAAAACAAATAACAGTAGTAATTAAAAAAAGACTGGCGAAGGCGTGTGTGTCACTCAGCCTTCGTCATCAGCCTCCGTCGGTCTATAATGACCATGGAAGAAATCATAACGTCTACTCTGCTGGAACCAATACAAAATAAGCACCGCCTGTGGCCGAACATGCCGATCCACGAATGGCACTCCCTGTCACACAGGTTGCATTTGTGGATGGTCTCCATGCTGCTGGGTCTGTGGAGCTCTTCCTGTGTCCTTTTTTGATCCGCTGCAGCAGCCAGTCTTCACCCAGCCTTAAAAAAAAACAGCTCACGAACTTCTCTGCTTCAATTGGCTCACTGCATTCAAAGCGTTGGGAGGCGGGTCCTCCTTCCTAGGTTTTCATTCATTGGTTCTTCAAGGTTTCAGAAACCCAATTCAAGGCTCTTATTAGTCGAATGAGAGGTCAATCAGATGAACTAATCTGTTCGCGGCTGTGTTTGCAGATTTTTTTTTCAGTGGCGCTTGGAGGCCACACCACCTACACCACCACCATCAATATCCTTATCATGCGTCATGTGCACGAGGGCGCACAAGTGCGCTCTCGTGCGCCCTCATGCGCCCTAGGACGCAGAGACTTGCCCGCCCGCGGAACAACGGAGTGCAAGTGGTTAATTGGACTGCTAATTAATTGCGGTAAAGTATTAATATTTCCAGCACTAGTTGTTGTTCGTCTGTCGTTCTCGACGATGACCAAGGACATCACAGGGAAGAGGACTGGGTGCGGTGTGTCCAGCTGTGGCTGATCAGTCCAATGCAGTCACGGAAGGCTCTGCCACAGGTCGGGCACAGGTGGTCTGCGCAGGCAGAAGATACAGGGGTGGCTCTGGACTTGCAAAGCTCACATTTTCTCTAGGCCTTGGCAATCCTGTTCAGCTCAAAGGAGGCAGCACCTTTGCTGGTACAGCTACGCCAGCCTGGTGGGTCTAGCACTAGGGTTTCCCAGGTGTCAGGACTGATGTCAAAGCTCTTCAGGGAGGCCTTAAGAGTGTCTTTATTGCGCTTCTTCTGACCACCTTGTGAGCGCCTTCCCTCTGCTAGTTCACCGTAGAACAGTCTCTTTGGTAGGCGTGAGTCAGGCATACGAACAAGGTGGCCAGCCCACCTAATCTGGCCTCTCTTGAGCAGGATGTGGATGCTAGGCAGCTCAGCTTGGGAGAGGACCTCTATGTCAGAGATTTGGTCCTGCCAGGTGATCTTCAGGAGCTTTCTGAAGCAGTTCAGGTGGAAGCGGTTTAGCTTTCTGGCATGGCGCTCGTAGACTGTCCAGGTCTCGCAGGCATACAGTAGGGAAGGCCTTGTACACCTTCAGTTTTGTGGTTAGCCTGATGCCTGTCCTTTTTCACACTGTTGCATGTAGCCGTCCGAATGCTGAGCTTGCCTTGGCAATGTGCGAATTGACCTCGTCGTCAATGTTGACAGACCTGGAGAGTGTGCTGCCGAGGTACGTGAACTTGTTGACAGTCTTGAGGGTCTCCCCATTGACAGTGATGGCTGGTTCCACGTAAGTCTTCTGCGGTGCAAGTTGGTGCAGGACCTCAGTTTTCTTCGTACTGATTGTGATCCTAAAGTTGTCGCAAGCAGTGGAGAAGCAGTTCATGCTCTGTTGCATCTGGGCTGCTGCAAACAGCAAGTCATGCACTGAGGTCCCCTTCCACCTTGGTTTTGGCTTGGAGCCTCCACAGGTTGAAAAGCCTGCTGTCCATCCTGTACCTGATCCTGATGGCGCTTTCTTCATCGTTGCAGATGGCATCAGACAGCATGGCTGTAAACATCATGCTGAAAAGTGTGGGCATGAGTACACAGCCCTGTTTGACCCCGTTAGTGACTAGGAAAGCTTCGGAGGAGTCTCCATCGTCCAGTACTCAAGCAAGCATGCTATCGTGGAACTGGTGCACCATGCTGATGAACTTGTCCGGGCAGCCAAACTTCGCCATGATCTTCCACAGCCCCTCATGACTGGCGGTATCAAAAGCCTTGGTCAGATCTACAAATGTTGCGTAGAGGTCCCTGTTCTGCTCTTGACACTTCTCCTGAAGTTGGCGTGCAGCGAAGATCATGTCAGCAATTCCACGACCCTTTCTAAAGCCACACTGGCTCTCCAGCAGGTGAACACCTTCCATGTGCTGAATGAGGCGGTTGAGAAGGACTCTTGCAAGGATCTTGCCAGCGATGGCGAGAAGAGAGATCCCACGGTGGTTGTCGCAGGACTACCTGTTTCCTTTTCTCTTGTAGAGATGGAGAATGGAGGCATCCTTGAGCTCCTAGGGTATAACTTCCTGCTGCCACATGGTCTGAAAGAGCTCGGTGAGTTTCTGTATTAGAACTGGTCCTCCTGCCTTGTAAAATTCAGCTGGGATGGAGTCAGAGCCTGATGCTTTGCCGTTCGAAAGGAGTTTGATCACTTTTTGGACTTGTGATTCCGTTGGAGGTTCTGCCAGAGACGTGTTCACCTCTACTTGGGACATGCGAGTGATAGCTTCTGCATTGATGGACGAAGGTCTGTTCAGGACGCAGCTGAAGTGTTCTGCCCATCTTTCCAGGATTGCGTCCTTGTTGGTATGGGAGAGTGGACCCGTCAACACTGAGCAGTGGTGATGTTCCAGAAGACTGAGGCCCGTACATAGATGGTCTTAAGGGCATCATAGAAGCATTTGGAGTTGTTGCTGTCAGTGTACTGCTGTATTTCATCTGCCTTTTTGCTGAACCAGACATCTTGCATCTCTCTGAGCTTTGCCTGCACCTTTCCTTTGATGGAGTTGAAGGTTGCCTTCTTAGAGGCAGATCTGCTGTCTTGCTGGTATGCTCTGTGGGCTTCATGCTTCTCGTCAAGCAGCTTTTGGATGTCCTCATCCTTTTCATTGAACCAGTCTTGGTGTTTGTGCGTGTTCTGGCCCAGATGAGTGAGTGAGGTGTCGTACACCATGCCTCTGAAAGCTGCCCAGTCTTCTTCTGCTCCATATGCCCTGAGGTCGAGCTGACTAAGCTTGCTGTCTAGGTCCTCACTGAGGTTCTGTCGCACAGAGTGCTGTTCCATCTTGCTGACAATGAGTCGCTTGTTTGTCTTTTTCCCCTGTGGACGCCATTTGGGCTGGATGTGCATGTTGAGCTTTGAGAGAATGAGTCTGTGATCCGTCCAGCAGTCTGTGCCACACATCGCCTTTGTCACTC
The DNA here is from genome assembly GCA_020510985.1 of Pholidichthys leucotaenia. Classification (NCBI taxonomy): domain Eukaryota; kingdom Metazoa; phylum Chordata; class Actinopteri; order Cichliformes; family Pholidichthyidae; genus Pholidichthys; species Pholidichthys leucotaenia. Next base: position 65,925,923 of record CM035850.1, on the reverse strand, counting down.
TAACGTCCTGCCTGTCTCTGCTTCTCACAATGATGTAATCAATCAGATGTCAATGCTTGCTGCGTGGATGCATTCAGGAAGTCTTGTTGTGATTAGGCAAGCGGTAGACGGTATTAGTGACCAGAAGGTCTTGAAAGGCACATGTCTTCAACAGGAGAAGACCATTGCTGTTGCACTTTCCAACTCCATTTCCTCAAGGACTTCCTCCCATGTCTGGTAGTCTGTACCAACTCTGGCGTTAAAGTCTCCAAGAACAATGAGTTTGTCCTCCTTCCGTACGCCTTCAATGAGAGTCTCTAAGTCCTCATAAAACTTGTCTTTGATCTTATCTGGTTTTGTCATGGTGGGAGCATATGCATGTTGAATGTGGCATGGTGTTTTCCTCGGAGGGGGAGCCGCAAGGTCATGAGGTGGTCATTGGTTTCTTTGGGGAGGCTGGTGAGCTTGCTGATCAGATTGGTTCTGATCATGAAACCCACTCCAGCTTCACGACATTCTTCACTGCCTCAGCCACTCCAGAAAAAGGCCAGCTTTAGCCAGCTTTTGATTTCTGTTAGCTGACCTTCGTCTGCAAACCTGATCTCGTTCAGAGCTGCGATGTGGATGTTGTACCTGCTGAGTTCTCTTGTGACAAGTGCTGTCCGTCTCTCAGGTCTGTCCGCTTTGGAGCTGTCCATGAGTGTTCATGCATTCCAAGTGCCAGTGGTGAGTGATCTCACCTTAGTTGATTTCTTCTGAGAATTTCGACTGCTAGGGTGGGATTCCCGCCAGCCGCGACTTGCTGGCCAGGGTGTAGTGAAGCAGGCTATGTTTAGGGTACCTTTTCTAGCCCCTTCCTCAGGCCATGGGGTGAGCACAGCGAATCCTAAAGAGGGCTGCTCAGACACCCAGGGGGCTGCCGAACTCCACTGCTGCTTTGGTCCAGTAGAGAGCAACTCTATGCCCTGGGCTGCCTGTGTGTGGGATTGTGGCTACAGCTTCCAGTGTATCCACACCGGCTGCTTCATCACTTGCCCATCGCCACAGGACTTGGAGGGAGAGGGGGGAGAATGAGAAGGAAATTGGGAGGGGGAGGTGGTGATGTCTTGACTTACGCGTGAATTTGATTTAAGTGAGGGAGAGTTGTGCAGGGTTGTCATCCTCCCTCTCTCGTTCCAGCCTATCTGGATCCAGTGGCAAGACGTAGTCAAGACAGCTGGAGATAGGTTAGGATACAGTGGATAGCCAGAAGTGTCCTACATGTTTCACTGTGCCATAGTTGCGTTCCACAACACTTTGCTGGGTCTGCCTTCCTGCCTGTTGAGTCAATCTGGTGGTTTCCTCTGCGCAGTCCGCCAGATCCAGTCTACGAATGTGTAGGTAGACAAGCCCTACCTCACCGAGGGTTTCAAACCCGTCGGCTACCCTCACTTGGTTTCGCCTGCCAGTCGAAGCGGTTTACCTGGGTGTGGCCACTGTTGCATGCAAACAACTACTTGGAGCCACAGGTGAGAGTTGAGTGCCAAGTAGGAACCAAAGTGGACCGACCACCCGGAGGTGTGACTGTTGCCCCATCAGAGGTACTATCCCTCCCTGACACTCCATACACCCCATTTGGGCCTGTAAAGCTTAAATGGCCTACCTGTTTTCAGACAAGAATACTTGCTTTCTACGGGCATGCACTAGTTACAGTAATCCAATTGAGAGGTTTTAAAAGCATCGATTATAGTTTCTAAATCACATTTAGACAGTAGAGACTTGACTTTTGACAGTTGTCTGAGATGGGGAAAAAAAACATGATTTTATGATTTTACTACTCCATTTACATGTTTATCGAGTTTCAGAGCAGCATCTATTTTCACATCCAAATTAGTAATGACAGACTTTTCGTATGGAGCCAGAGAGGAAAGGTCAACACAAGGAGTATTGCTGGTGCTACTGGGTCTAAACAATATGACTTCAGTCTTTAAAATGCATGTTAGTGACAACAGGTCAAGTGGTGGAAGTGTTATTTCCTTTCCATATTGTCACCCAATGCAGTATGAGAATTTAAATATTTCTGAACTGGAGAAAGGCAGTGACAAGTGGTGACACCATCATCTTCAAGACAGTGCATGTTGTTTTATTTTGAAATGAGGAACTTGTGATTTATTTTTACATACAGTTGGAGGACTTGATTAAATCTAATTTTTCAGTGTCACCAGATAATAGTAATAGTTAATGTTATCAAAGACAATTCACTCAAAAAAAGCATCCTACATATACTGTAGACTGAAGTTGCTTTGTCCAGCCTGCTTTAAATATTGCTCTGAATTATAACACTGAGATGCCCTTACTTATAGTTCAGGTCCCCCCAAAAAAGGAAATATTTCTCTAATCTTTCTTAAATTAAATGAACTATCACAACAGGTGGGGCTGCAACACCAAAATTATACTGCTGAATGTTTCTGTTAAAGCATTCTGAAGTAAACTATGTGATCTCCTCTCATTTCAACCCCCACTCCACCTTGTCACCACTCCCCACCCCCAACCTCTGCCCTTACTGGGTCACCTCCGTCTCTCCATCGCCTCTCATCTTTCAGCCAAACCATCTCCCCTAAAATTGACTCAAAATAACTTTTCACCCTCCAAATTCTTTCCAGAGACATCCGCTGCCTCTCGCCGCCCTTTTAGAGAGAAAACCCCATTCATATTTGATTCACGTCTGAGCAGAAATGGCAGTAATGTCTCCTGTAATTGTGACGAGTGTAATCAGGCAGGCTTTTGATGGGCTAACGCTTGGACGCGCACTCCACTTGTGTGTCAGGATGGAAATCTTATTTGGCAGTTGTGTCACATTTTTCTAAAATGCCTTCCTTTGATTTCCAGACAAAAAGCTTCAGCTGACATTTAGATCAATTTTGCTTTGTTTTACTTATGTTCTGTCTGAGAAGGAAAAAGGGGGAATGGAGTTTTTCTGTATTTTTTGAATTTATTGGTTTTATTTCTGCCATAGGTTGATGATAAGAAATAAATGTAGGTATATATATTCTATTCAAAAAATGGGCTTAAGATATTCTCATGCCAGTATAACCCTAATGCACTTGGTGCCTCAATATACAAATATATGTAATATTTTACAGAGTTTTAACTATTTTCTTTTAAGCTGTTTTTTGTTTTATTTTATTGCTAAAATAAGTTATTGAATCAATATAACAAAAGGTGCTATAGCATTGGATAGAAGGGATTTTAGGATGACGATGTGCTGAAAGTAGGCGGTTCAGGCCTCAATCTTGTTAGAACATTTATCTTTTTGTTCTAGTTGCATGTAATAGGTTAGCATTACCCTATTTTGGTCGTACCACATCCCAAATGTACACTGTTAAAAGGAGGCATCCTTCCAGGTAGAAATGTCTCCGACGGCTGTGGGGGAGAAAAGTGTGGGAAAATGTCAGCGCTGAAATGGCTTTAATGTGTCATGTAATCGCAACAAGTGTGAAATCAAGCGGGTTTTGATGGGCTACCTGTTGGAGTGCTCACCACTCACATGTCAGGAGGGATATTACACTTGGCAACCCTGTCACGTTTTTTCGTAAAGAGCTTTTCTCCGGTTAGCTGACAAAACGGTGCTTTCGGGGGTCCTGGCGGCATTTACATCCATTTCCCTTTTGCCTCCCGGGCTGGAGCAGCAAGTCTCTCAGACACTGCCTGCATTGATCTGGGATGAGGATCAATGCTAAATCAATGAGAATTCCTTGAATGGCCCTTTCTCTTCCTAAATAGGCACCATCTTCCTCTGAGGCAATCCTTTCTGAAAGACTGACTCACCAATTTAATTTCTTCCCAGTTTCTGTGTACATACCTGCATGCTCGTGACTTTTGACACACCTATAAGTACTTAATGGGTACTGGCCACCATGTTTTAGGGGATGTGGATCCTCCTAATCACACCTGACACCCAACCAGAGGCCCCTTATGCCCCTCGCTAATTTCATCCTTACCGGAAACTCAGCTCCTCTGTCCCCCCACCATCTGACTGACTCAGGCTTCAATCAGTTGGCTCTGATGGAAAATAGCTTCCAGAGCCATGCCAAGCCGGCTATGTCCGATCCACAACCTGAGTGGATGCAGGTGAAACTGGTCAAGCTCAAAAAGCAGAACAGGGGTTCATTGAAAGGGTTTTTATACCCACACATACGCTAGAGCTATCGGCCTAATGTACACAGAGAGTTTGACAGAAACCACAGTCATAACCACAAATGCCAAAGCTATCACAAGTATTTAAAAATCTGCCAATCACATATTAAGACAAGTATATGATTATTGTTTTAATATTTTTGTCAGTGCAAGAATTGTTTCATAAGGAGTGACCCTTTTCAAAATAGTCACAAATACTGTAACAGGATCATGGAATTAAACTGAAAATATACCAACAGGAAGATTTAAAAAAAAAATCATACCCAGGATGCTGGTGGATTTGGAGGGTTAAAACTCTTTTCCACAACAGATCAAGTGACGTCTGATGAGGGTTAGCTAAAGTCTTTGAAATCCTCCTCAAGTACATCCACAGTGATCTGATAATTATGCTGAGAAATTTCTCTTTTTTTCCTCCAATTTTGGTAAGTAGTATCTGCAGTGATGTGCACAGACATTTCAGGGGGCCGGTGCTCAAAAAAGGGGGCATCCCTAAATCCTGAAAAAAGTAAAGTTGCATACAGTAGCACAAATTTTATTGTATTTTCATGGGATACCTATTTTATTTTGAGATATTTTATACCTCATAGGTTTCTACAAAATTATCAACTCACACTGAGACTTTTCATCATTATTATCATTATTTATTTAACTTCTTAAAATGCTGGTGTTCTGTCCTCAGGACTTTTAAAAATTCCTACTGCCACTCAGCGAAGGAAGAATTTCATTTACTTTACGTATACTATTTTTCAGCATTTTTAGAGAAATTGGCCAGAATGCTAAGTGGCTGAGTTGAGTTGGGTTGAGTTCATTTTGAGCAAATAAAATATCAACAATAACAAAGAAAAAAAGAGACAACAGAAAATAAAAAACAAATTTAAAAATTCCCATCATAAAAAAAAATAAATGCAAAAACTATTTGAAAGGGAGCAGGAAGAAGCTCAAGCTTTTCTCATCCTGACCCTTAAATGACAAAATGTCACTGATACAAAATGGGTACCGTCCATTGAAAAATAAATATCTGTCCAAAACGAAAAAAAAATCTGAAAAAAACTTTCCTTTCAATAAATAAAATATTAAACCTCCAATCAAATAATACATAAATTTTATATATATATATATATATATATATATATATATATATATATATATATATACTGTATATATACAGTATATATACTGTATATATATATATATGAACATGACGAAAAACAGTTTTGAAACAAAGTTGTACAGAATGTACACAGCGTTAACTGGATGTCAAAAAACACTCTCCAGAAGGGCATTTCAGAGGCAGAGGGGCAAGTGCACATGCCTTAGTATCTGTAAATATATTACTTAAAGCATTTTTCTGCTGCTGCGGGGCAGGTTGGCGGGGTGTGGCTGCTGGTCCGAGCTGGCGGTCTTCCTGGCTGCTGCCGAGCATTGGTGCACGTTCATGCCTTCTACATCTGCGCTGCGGCCGCCCCAAGTGCTAAGGGTGAATGAGTGTGGGTGAGTGTGTGAGGGAGAGCATGAGTGGATGTGAGTGAGTCGGAGCACAAGTGAGAGTGTGTGTGGGTGAGCGTGGGTGAGTGCAGGCGAGTGGGAGTGAGATTGAGCGGGTACGGGAGTGGGTGAGAGTGGGTGGGTCTGAGTGTGGGATTGTGTGGGGGAGAGGGTGAGTGAGAGTGAGTGAGTGTGTGTGTGGGTGCGAGCGGGTGCGTGTGAGAGCATGTGGGTGCGAGTGCGTAGGAATGGGGGGGGTGCTGGTCGGGGGGTGCTGGACTGAGGGGGTGGCACCTCCTGGCCGCATGGGATCTCTTGGGCTGGGGAGGGCTGCCCTCCCCGTGGGGCTCCTGTGCCTTGCTGCTGTCCTCTTTGGGCGTGGGGGCCTGGGGGTTCCTGGGGTGTGTGTTGGGGGCACTGGGGTGGGCACGGGTCCACTGTGGGGGTGTCTGGACGGCCCAAGGGGTTGGCGTTGGCAACACTGGGGGGGTGGAGGCTGGCCGGTTCGGGGGTGAGGGTGTGTCGCACCAGCCGCTTAGCGGCCCGGCCTCCCTCAGCCGTCCCTCCTGGGGCAGATGCCTGGTTGTCCCGGGGCTAGTTGGCCTCGGGATATTTGTGCTCTGTGGGGGTTAGTGGCACTGTCTTGCTTGCTCGGGGTTTCTGGGGGGATGGAGGGTTTGCTGTGACCTGCCACCCTCTTTTTACGTTTCCTAGCAAACCACTCACACGCACACACTTACTTTGCCTGCGCTCTCATACACACATGCGCATGCACACACACGTCTCTCTTTCAACAGGTGCAGATACTAGACTCGCGATGAAACCTTTTCAGTAGAAGAAACAGTTTGTCTTCCCTATGTTTCACTTGTGTTAGTCTGTTTGTCTTCTCTGTTTGTGCCTCTCTCTATTCTTTCCCCCTCCCCGCCTCTTTGTTATGTATGGAAATGAGTGAGATGCAAGTCGTCTTATGCCGAACATCCAACTGAACTTTATTGAGAGAACAAAGAGTATATACAGCGGCCGCAGCCCACTTGACGTCATCCCCCCAGACAGCTATGGCAAGCCCCAAGGGCCAAACTCACATATCACCCCCCCCCTTAGAAAAATCCAAAACCATACACACTATTGAAACCCTCCCCAACTTTGGGACCCGAACCACACACTAAGATAATGGAAACTTATATACTAAAATAGCCTAACACACTCACACCAAACATCTAAAATTGGGCTGACGGGTGGACTACCGTGCAGCGAATTATTCTGCCACTGGTAACTAAAAGAGTCTTTTATTAAACTGAAATCACAGCCGTGCTTCTAACTAAAAGCAAAACACACCAAATAATCCCATATCACATAACATGCACAGAAAACACACAAAATTATGAGCAAAGTGCTACCCCACAGTCATTTATGTGAAGAAAAACTGGAACTTGCATGGGGGGTCTAGGGCAGCCCCTCAGCAGGCGCGCTCCTGGAGACTGCAGACCCCCAGTGTGATGGCCGATCTCTGGATGGCGGGACTCAGATCCCACAATGCCATCACGACTCCCATCCAGCCTCGCCACCTGGTGCATCTTCCCGGACCCATCGAAACTGATTGGCGTGCCTCAACGAACCATCAGACCATCTGAAGCACACTGCGCCCAACTTAGCCACGATGCGCACGTGTTCCTGGTGTTTCGCTGGCTGTCGTCTGGCCCATATTCGCCTTGGACATTCCTCTTCTGAAGCCATTGTAACAGTCACCATCATAGCTGCAGATCCTCCATCCCTCTGCGGCCAAGTACTGGGGGCATTTGGGGCTAGCACCTCAGTGTCACTCGCTGATGCAGGTGCCTCGCCGCCACGCTTGGTGTCCCCCTCTGCCATGTCCCGAGCGCCGGCACTGAGACCCGCCCACACCAAACCTTAGACTGGCCCTGCTTGACTGCCATGGCGTCCGTTAGCTCTTCGTACTGTTCGCTCCCAGTGTCCATCTCTGACTGCGGCTCGTCTCGGGTACAAAAGCAGTTCGGTACCTCCTCTCTGTTGTCCGAGGTGCTCCGCTGTGCTGTCTCTATGCTCAGCTGTCACTGCTGCTTTTCGGGGCTCTCAGCATGCTCACGCTCCCCCTCCGGCTGCTCCGACTCTGATTGCGGGGAAAACTGAGTTGAGTTCATTCGCTGCTCACCCTCTGTGCTGCGGTCACTCTTAGTGCCATGCTCTTTGGCTGGCTTGTCATTCCTGATGGACATGGGCTCCCTCTCTTGTGGCTCCGATTCCACTGTATTATCTAGCTCGTAGCCTGTAGCTTCTAGCTTCTGTGTTTGGCGCACACCTAGCTCCGTGGCTAATTTCTCCGTTGCTACTAGCTGGGCTGTTAGCTCCCCTGAGCTAGCTAACTTAGTGTCTTTTGGCACCAACAGCCTTTCATCCTACAGCTTGGTGCTCCATGTGTGTTTGGTAAAACAATTTAAATAAAGTATTAAAAGTTATTACAAGAGGAGTTCATAAATAATATACAGAACATATATATGTGCTGTATTTAGCTCCTTTTGGCAAAATAAGTCTGTTTGGCACAATAAGGGAAGTAGATTTCTGTTCTGCTTACCTAGCTGCTTGACAGGACAAGGGAAAAAAGTAGTTCTCTACCGATGACCAATGATATTGCTAATATACACTCCTGATAAAAATCTTTAGACCTTCAATAAATGGCCTACTGTCTGTTTATTGTCTCTTGCTGATGCTTCTTCTTTTTGCATCTTGAAGCTCTACTTACAGCCTCGTTATGATCCACCATTGTGAAATGTGAATACATGTAATTTTTCTCCGGTCTAAAGATTTTGATCAAGAGTGTATATGATAAGAACTAACACTGTAACTGGCCTTTGAAATGTCAGCTACTGAAACTCTGACTGATTTTTGACAGGTCACGGCTTCTCCCAAATACTTGCCATCCCATGTATCCCTGCAAAACCCTCACTAACCCAGACATGTCTTCCTAGCCCTTAAATCGTCATCCAAATCTGCTTCATTGTCAGAAAAGAATGGCATGTTTGCAGAAGAAGGTGACTGAAAGCTGCATGCAAGGCTGTAAATTATTTTCAGCGCTGACACACGGCTAGCACCTGCAATGATTTTCCTAAATGGCTATATGATTGCAACCCCGCAGACCTTTTTTCCCCCCCTCCTGTTGCCTCACTTTTTTTTGCTGCCTTGTTCATCTTGTTGGAGAAAATGTTGATGAAGAATTATGTTTTGTTTGTTTTAGTTTGGGGCTAGAACATATTTCATGGTGTTAAGGTCATAAGGCAAGTCAAATTCTATGTGGCGAGGAGAGGAAATATGAGCCTTTAAAGCTCTTTAAGTGATTCCCTCACTGTCTCAGCCTCAGGGGCGAGACTAGGCTTGTTTCAACACACCCAAACTGAATGAGACCAAAAAGCTATACATTGGCAGGAACGTGATTTATTGGTGGCCGTTTAAGTGTGTGTGGGGGGGGTAATGGTGTCTAACTGAACAGAGTCACTAGTTTATCACAGGTCTTTTTATGTTAGATCAAACGATGTGACTGAACAAGGTTCAAGAATTCACGCACCTTATCCAGATGCTACAGATGCATTTTACTTAAGACCGGATGCACTTTACATGTGGAATAACGCTCCCTTTTTCTGCTAGTTCATTTAGGGGACATGACCTCCTGAGTGATAAACCACCATCATCGCTACGCATATCTGGGAAAGCACATTTGGGGTCTTCCTGCTGGGAGTGTCAGAGGATGACAAAAACTGTCATTGGTTGGACTAGTTGAAGGGGGGGTTAAAAAAAAAAAAGGCACACAGGGCATGATAAAGGGCGAACAAATGACTGCAGTGTTGTGACTGTGTGCAGAATCCCTTGTACCCATCCTGGCCCTCCTCCAGCTTGACTCAGCTGAGTTCTCGGACGAGATGGAGAAAATTGCTCCAGTGATCGCTGCATGAGAGAGATTTAGTGTTACCAAGACAAACAAATGTCCAAACAGCCCATCGGTTGTTCCTTTTGTGCCCCCTGGGTGAGAGCTTTGCAGTCAGCACATTCAATGATTTTCACACGTGATCACAATGTACAGTATACAAGTTTGTGGGTCATTTCTGACTGCCCTCTCTGTTCTCCCCCCATCCCTGCTCTCTGTCTCCCCCACCACATCGTGAGCCATGAAGAGGATCGCCGCCCGCTTTGATATTTTTCTTACAAGTTGCTATCAGGTGTGCGTGCGACATGTGGGAGACAATGATGGAAACCGATGAGAGAACCAGAAGAGGGACGAGAGTGGATGTATTTAATAACATGGCATATTTGGCATGAGCCCCGTCTGTGAAGAGGCAGGCTGGACGAGACCCACAGCAGACGTACTGCCTGCACACACACACAAACATGTATGCGTACGCACTTATCCCTGGAGTGTGCCCCTCCTCGTCAGCCAAGTGGTGCTACGCTTTGATCTTGACACTGTGGGTCAACTGGAGCTCCCCCCCCCCCTTCCCATCTCTCTCGTCTCTTTTTTCCTCCCTCTCCGTCTTCTTCCCTCCAGCCGTCTGGATGGCTGGCCCAGCAGCCTTGGGGTGTTTAGGTTCTGGAGGGATCCCAATTTCCTCTTCTAATCATGACATCATCTTGCCTCGATGGGTTAAAGATGTGGCCAGGATATTCCTCGCTTCCTTGTTCTGCAGCCTCCCATCAAATTACCTACATTATATGTTGCCATGAACTAAAAGGCTCTATTAATTTCTTGGAAAACCAAATGTGAAAATAAATAAGGCCTGTAAATACTGCTTGGCTGCTGGTGAAGATAATGTTTAACCAGTCTCAGTGTTTTAACACTTTCCGATATGCCATTTGAGCATTTTGATAGTGTTGTGGAGCACATAACCCACATTTAGGTCATGAGGTAATCCAATATGCCGTCCGTTCATCAGCAGTTGGACAATCGTGTCCCAACCTTAGACTTGATTAAAGGCTGAGGCTGATTAGAGGTGAAGAGTAGCCGAGGCCTGCCTGGCCTGTCAATAGCTGTTAACTTCATCTCCACCAGATCAACTAATCACACCAAGAGTGCCTCCGTTCGCCTGCTCTCTGCTGAACTGTGCCTCTTCCCTTCTCGTCTCTTTCCTGCTACTCTTTACTGCATTTAGTGAGTAATGAAAGAAGCCCAGATTACAATCAAACTCTGCATTTTCTGCCAGGCCAGCACATCTGTGCTCAACCATCAACCGCATCATGAAACAGAGGGTTAGTTTTCATCACAGCAAATGTTCAAACTGAGGGGAAATTTTTACCACTTTTGTTATAAAATAAATATCACACAGCTTAGTGTCAGGCTGAACCTTTTCATAATTCAGGAGTATACAACGCAGCTTGCTTGAGGTGCTTTTCGTTTAAAGTTCCAGTATAGACTGTACATAAACATGGATAACATATGAGCGCTCCAAAAGTGAAGCCTTCTCATCTCAATCGCCCTCTGGTTGTGGGTTGCAGTAAGACCATCTGCTTCAATATCGACCATGATTGTGTGCACCAGTTTGCCAAACTGAAAACTAAAAATACTCCTGGAATAAACATTCCCAAAAGATGGTTTCTGTCCTCATGGAGAGTTCTTGTCATGCTAATATACTATGTTCAAGTGTTCAGTTTTCAGATCAGTTTTAATTACCTCTGTCAAGGAGGTAATGTAATTGGGGTGATTTGTCTGTCTGTTTGTTTGTCTGTCTGTTAGCAGGATTATGCAAAAACTACTGGATGGATTTTGATTAAATTTTCACCAGAGGCAGTTCATTGCCTAGAGAGCAACCCATAACATTTTGGTGATGATCCCAGAATGCATACCTCTGCCACGGCTCTTAACTTCTCACACTAATTTTGCAAGAATCCTCCAAAACTACTGGATAGACTTTGATGTAATTTTCTCCAGAACTGGCTCATGGCCTACGTACGAACCCATTACATTTTGGAGGTGATCCATGATGGATGAAAGAAGCCTTGGTGGAGGTATTTGCTCTCTGAGTGCTTTTCTAGTTAGTTATTTGATAAGGGTGCCACTCAGATCTGCAGTAACAACAGAATCCTTGGCCAGGGGATCCTGGGTTCGATCCCAGCTCCTGACCAACAGTGATCTGTGTGGAGTTTGCATGTTCTCCCCGTGTCTGCGTGGGTTTACTCCGGGATTTCTCCGGTTTCCTCCCACATGCCAAAAACATGCAAGTTAGGTTAATTGGCATTAAAACTGCGGATTCTAAATTGTCCTTAGGTATGACTGTGAGAGTGAATGGTTGTCTGTCTCTTTGTGTTGGCCCTGCGATGGACTGGCGATCTGTCCAGGGTGTGCCCTGCCTCTCGCCCAAAGATGCTCGGACAGGCTCCAGCCACTCCCCACCCCCCCGCGACCCAAAAAGGATTAAGCGGAAGAAGATGGATGGATGGATGGATATAATAATTAAGGTTTTATAATTATTTATTTAATTATTATTATATAATAAGTAATTAATTCATTTAAATTAAGGTAACTAAAGTCTTGTCTGCTCACTAACAGGCAATTCTGATGCCACTGTGATGTCTATATAAAATAAAATCAGTGCTCAACTAGAAAAGCACTCAGAGAGCGCATACCTCCACCAAGGCTCCTTCTGTCCCTCATGGATCACCTCCAAAATGTAATGGGTTCGTGTGTAGGCCACAAGCCTGTTCTGGTGAAAATTGCAGCAAAGTCTATCCAGTAGTTTTGGAGTATTCTTGTTAACACACTGTGAGAAGATAAGCGCCTTGGTGGAGGTATGCATTCTGGGATCATCACCAAAATATTATGGGTTCCTCTCTAGGCCAAGGACCACCTCTGGTGAAAATTTCATCCAAATCCATCTGGTAGTTGCATTTTATTATTATTTCGGCCTAAATACACATCAATGCACTGATTAGACATACAGGATTTACAACTTGCATTTGTGGAAGGAAGAGCTGAGCTGTGGCACATTATGGCGGCACAAGTCTCTGAAAATAAACTGACAGGGGTCTTATATTTTCTTCCTTTAAAATGTCAAGTGAGTGTAACACTTCAGTGGATCCCATTTTATAATAAATGAACTTATTCTTCTTCATTAAAAAAAATGTAACGGCCAAAAACAAAGATATGGCAACAAGGATATGTTCCTTACCACATAATAAAGAAATATATAAGATATGTGAGCAAAACAAAAAAGGAAAAAAATGGTTCCTTACATAAACTGCCTTTCCCTTTTATTTCAGCAATACTTTTTTCAGGTCTTTCAGAAACACAGTAATTTTACAACATTTAACAGTACATTTGGGGTTAAAAGAACTGCGATAACTATAGGGTTTATCTTGAGATATCTTTAGGGATATCTTGAGATCTCCTCTGAACCACTGTAAAATGTAAATGGTAAAGCCCTTCCATAAAATGACACCGGCATGATAGTAGAAACAGACCCATCTACTGCATTTTTTAAAATTGTATACCGGGTGGGGGGTGGTTAAATCAAGTTAAATTTAGCAAACTTTAATGAACCAGTCAGACAATCCCACAATTTGCAACAAATCAGAATAAATAATAGTAGGCCTTCCTATTATGGCCTGTAATAAAACCACTAAAAACAAAACAAAACAAAGGACTAAACACAATAAAAAGTGCATTAAGCAAGAATTCTAGAGAACGATATTTTAAAACCATATAAATTAAAGTCCACTTTTTTCTGTTTGGTCATGTTTGTAACAATTGGAGTCATGTCTTTGGCAGTATAATTTGTGACCGGAGCTGTGATCTCTTTCCATTTTGCACTTGAAACAAACTGAGTTTGTTTTTTAAAATAATTCTGTTGAACCACAATTCTACTCATTAGGAAATTCTACTCATTACCTCCACCATACATTGGACCTTGTTCTGACATATGGCATAGAAATAGAAAATCTTGTAGTGTCTCCTCATAACCCTGTACTGTCAGACCATTGTCTGTTAACCTTTGATTTTACTATTTCTGACTATTTGGCTCCTAAAGAAAAATGTTGTCACAGTGGATGCCTCTCGGATGATGCTGTTTCCAGGTTTATGCAGATTGTTTCCTCTATGCCATGTGTCAACACAACGGAAATAAGCTATAGACAGCTTGCTCCTTCTGTAATTGATAACATGGTGGATAGTGTTTCAGCTTCTCTGCATCAGGCTCTAGACTTGGTGGCCCCCTTAAAAAAGAAAAAGTCTAATCAGAGATTTTTAACTCCTTGGTTCAACACAGAAACTCGTAGCTTAAAACAGAAGACTCGTCAATTAGAAAGAAAATGGCGCTCTACTAATTTAGATGAAATCTCTTTAGCTTGGAGAAATCATCTTTTAATTTATAAAAAATCTCTTAGAAAAGCTAGAACGAGTTATTACTCTGCATTAATAGAAGAGAACAAGAATAATCCCAGGTTTCTTTTCAGTACTGTAGCCAGGTTGACAAAGAGTCAGGACTCTGTCAATCCTAGCTTCCCCTTAGAGCTTACTAGTCAGGACTTTATGAACTTTTTCAATAATAAAATTTCATCCATCAGAGATAAAATCAATCAGATTCTTCCCACAGTTAACTTAAATACTGTAACTACTACAACTCCTTCTATTGATGTCTGTCTTGATGAGTTTACTCCAATCGACCTTTGTGAGTTAGACAAAATAGTTTCCTCATCCAAACCTTCAACTTGTCTTTTAGACCCTATTCCTACCAGGTTATTTAAAGAAGTCTTCCCACTTATTGGTAGCTTTATTCTTCATATAATCAATTCTTCATTAACTTTAGGCCATGTACCGCAGGCTTTTAAAACGGCTGTAATTAAACCCTTACTCAAAAAGCCAACGCTAGATCCAGGAGCTTTAGCTAACTATAGACCAATCTCTAATCTCCCTTTCATTTCAAAAATCTTAGAAAGAGTTGTTGCTATGCAATTATTTGACCACCTGCAGGGAAATGGTTTATTTGAGGAGTTTCAATCTGGGTTTAGAATCCATCATAGCACTGAAACAGCCTTAGCGAAGGTCACTAACGACCTCCTCATTGCATCTGATAATGGACTAGTTTCTGTACTTGTCCTTTTAGATCTTAGTGCAGCTTTTGATACTATTGATCATAATATTCTACTTGATAGATTAGAACACTATGTTGGACTTAATGGAACTTCATTGCAGTGGTTTAGATCTTATTTATCTGATAGGTTCCAGTTTGTTCATGTAAATGATGAGTCTTCTCTCAGCTCAAAGCTTAGTCATGGAGTTCCACAGGGATCTGTGCTTGGCCCTACTCTTTTTAGTTTCTATATGCTTCCGTTAGGCAACATTATTAGAAAGCACTGTATACATTTTCACTGTTATGCAGATGACACACAATTATACCTGTCAATGAAGCCAGATGATACTAATCAATTAGCCAAGTTAGAAGCCTGTCTTAAGGAAATCAAAGTTTGGATGACTTGTAATTTCCTGCTATTAAATTCAGATAAGACTGAAGTCATTCTTGTTGGTCCAAAAAACCTTAGAAATTCCTTTCCAAATCAAACTTTCAGTTTGGATGCAGTTACTCTTTCTCTTAATAGCTCTGTGAGGAACCTTGGAGTTATTTTTGATCAGGATTTGTCCTTCAATTCACATATTAAATTTGTTTCTAAGACTGCCTTCTATCATTTGCGTAATATTGCCAAGATTAGGAGCATCTTGTCTCAGAGTGATGCTGAGAAGCTGATCCACGCTTTTGTTAGCTCGAGATTAGATTATTGTAATTCTTTATTATCAGGTTGTCCTAAAACATCTTTAAAAAGTCTTCAGCTGATCCAAAATGCTGCAGCAAGAGTTTTAACAGGTACTAGAAAGAGAGATCATATCTCTCCGGTTCTGGCCTCCCTTCATTGGCTTCCCATAGAGTTTAGAATTAAGTTTAAAATCCTTCTTCTTACTTACAAAGCTCTAAACAATCAGGCTCCTTTTTATTTAAAAGATCTGATACTACCGTATCATCCTAACAGAGCACTACGCTCCCAAAATGCAGGTTTACTTGTAATACCTAGAATCTCCAAAAGTACAATGGGAGGCAGAGCCTTCAGTTATCAAGCTCCTCTCCTGTGGAATCAGCTGCCAATCTGGATTCGGGAGTCAGACTCGATCTCTGTTTTTAAGAATAGGGCTAAAACCTACCTTTTTGATATAGCCTACAATTAGGGAGGGATCATGTGTTTTCTGAACCCTCCCTTAGTTATGCTGCTAATAGGTTTAGTCAGCCGGGGGACCTCCAGTAATGCACTGGGCCTCACTCCTTTCCTCACTCTCTATGAAATATTTTTTTTTTGCTGGTCATTAACATTTGTTTGTTCTCTCCCATAGATTGAGTCCCCATCGTGCTGTTTGCTCTCTACATGTCTGTTCTTTTCTTCTTCTCTATCCCCTCACCCCCCAGCCAGTCGCAGCAGATGACTGCCCCTCCCTGAGCCTGGTTCTGCTGGAGGTTTCTTCCTGTTAAAAGGGAGTTTTTCCTCTCCACCGTCGCCAAGTGCTTGCTCACAGGGGATCGCCTGATTGCTGGGGTCTTTCTGCAACTGTGGGGGTCCTCCCTACAGTTGATAGTGCTATGAGATGACTGTTGTTGTGAAATGGCGCTATATAAATAAAGTTGAATTGAATTGAATTGAATTGAATTCAAAAGCATTGTCTGATTTTCATTGGTTAATTTTCATAGAATTTTTATTTATTACCACTTTTGTCAGATTCAAGTTATTCAAGTTACAATAAGATGGCGGCAGCGCGCTCGGACGCAGCGGCCCCTCTTGGCATCAACGAGTGTGAGAGTTTTGAGTGTTTTGATCATCCCAGACGTACATTCTGTAAAACTTACAATCGTGAGACCTTATTAAACATCAAGGTACTGCACGCTGCAAGAATCGCGGCGATCGGTTGTGATTTGGACATTCTACGCCTGCATGGAATTCTGGCGGAGTCCCCGCTGGAAGCTACCCGAGAGAGGAGGACGCGGAAGCGGAGCAAACACAAGCAAAAGCGCGGAAAAAGGGCCGGGATCCATGCTAGGCTAAAGGCTAACCCCTCCAGACCAACGGTACCGTTGCTTCTTCTCTCTAACGTCCGCTCCCTCGAAAACAAGGTGGACGAGCTGCGTCTGCTGAGAGAAACCCGGAGAGAGTGGAGAGACTGCTGTGTGTTTGTTTTCACCGAGACATGGCTCCACGGCAACATTCCTGACAAGGCCATTCAACTGGAAGATATGGCGATGTTCCGTGCCGACAGGGAAGCGGCGAGCTCCGGTAAGAGCCGGGGGGGTGGGCTATGCATCTATGTTAACAAGAACTGGTGCGTCAATGCCACGTTAGTGTCTAAACACTGCTGTCCGTTGGCGGAGTTCCTTATTGTAAATTGTCAGCCATATTATTTGCCGAGGGAATTCAGCAACGTGTATGCAGCTGGTGTTTACACAGCGCCGAGCCCTAATGCTAAAGCTAATGCTAAGAAGGCACTCGGGGTACTGCACAATGTGATTAGTGAAATCCAAACTTCACACCCGGACAGTTTTGTGGTGGTTGCAGGGGATTTTAACCACACCAGCCTAAAGACTGTGCTCCCCAAGTTTAAACAATGTGTAGACTTTAAGACCAGAGGAGAGAATATGTTGGACTTAGTGTACACAAACACAGATGCATATAAAGCGATACCCCGCCCCCATCTCGGCCGTTCTGATCACATGTCCGTGATGCTGCTGTCTGCCTACAAACATTTATTGAAGCGCAGCAGGCCAGCAGTGAAACAAATCAGGATTTGGCCAGAGAGTGCAACCTCTGCACTGAAAGACTGTTTTCTGCACACAGACTGGGAGGTCTTCAAAATAGCAGCCTCCCAGGAAGACAAGACAGATGTGGAGGAGTATGCTGATACAGTCACCAGCTACATCGCGAAGTGCACAGAGGATGTCACTACAGTGAAGACCATCACTATGCGGGGTAATCATAAGCCCTGGATGACTGCAGAGGTGCGCTCGCTGCTCACAGCCAGAGATGCAGCCTTCAGAGCGAAGGACAGGATCGCCCTCCGCTCAGCCAGATCTGCGCTCTCAAAGGGAATTAAGGCGGCAAAGCGCGCCTATGCGGAGAAAATCCAGGGACACCTCTGTGACACTAGGAACACCAAGCAGATGTGGCAGGGAGTTCGGACACTGACGGGCTATAAGTTTAGGCAGGGGGTCGATGATGACGACGCTTCGCTTCCAGACAGGCTTAACGACTTCTTTGCACGTTTTGAAGCATCAAACTCGACAATCAGAGGGAGGGCTGGCCCACCCCCACCATCGGTCAGACCAGCTTTTACCATCAACACAGCGGACACACGGAGGACCCTAACCAGAGTCAACCCACGCAAAGCTGCAGGTCCGGACAACATTCCGGGACGTGTGCTCCGAGACTGTGCGAGCGAGTTGGCGGATGTCCTAACTGACATTTATAACATCTCCCTGAGTCAGGCCATCGTTCCCAGATGCTTCAAGACCTCTATCATTGTACCGGTGGCAAAGAAACCAGTTGTGTCCTGTTTGAATGACTATCGTCCGGTTGCACTGACACCAATTGTGATGAAGTGTTTTGAACGGCTTGTCAAACCACACATTACAGCCTGCCTCCCTGCATCACACGACCCGCTCCAATTTGCATATTGTTCAAACCGCTCCACGGAGGATGCTATAGTCACCACCCTACACTCTGTCATCACCCACCTGGACCAGAAAGACACCTACGCCAGACTCCTGTACATTGATTTCAGTTCAGCATTCAACACCATTATTCCCCAGGGACTGATGGAGAAATTACTCCTTCTCGGTCTGAACACCGCCACATGTCTCTGGATCCTGGATTTCCTGACTGAGAGACCTCAGTCTGTCCGGGTTGGAAACAACATCTCCAACTCTGTCACGCTGAGCACCGGATCCCCTCAAGGCTGTGTACTCAGTCCACTGTTGTTTACACTTCTAACACATGACTGTGTATCCAGACACGAGGGGAACCAGATTATTAAGTTTGCAGACGACACCACTGTGGTGGGACTTATTCAGAGGGATGAAGAATCAATGTACAGGGAAGAAGTGAGAGACCTGGAGGGCTGGTGCAGGGAGAATAATCTGGTGCTCAACGTGGACAAAACGAAGGAGATGATTATCGACTTCCGGCGGTCACAGCCTGAGCACGTCCCCCTCAGCATCGGTGGCCGTTTAGTGGAGAGAGTAGAGAACATCAAGTTCCTCGGAGTGCAGATCTCGCAGGACCTGACCTGGAGCAAGAATTCCTTGGAGATCAGGAAGTGGGCTCAGCAGAGACTGCACTTCTTGAGGAAACTCAAACAGGCCTCTCTCCCCATCTGCATCCTCAGGACCTTCTACAGAGGTGTGGTGGAGAGTGTTTTGACGTACTGCATTGCTACATGGTACTCCAGCTGCAGTATGTCAGACAAAAAAGCCCTGCAGAGGATAGTCAAGGGGGCTGAGAGGGTAATTGGAGTCTCCCTCCCCTCTGTCCAAGAACTTTTTCAGAACCGTTGTTGGAGCAGGGCACTGAACATTGTCAAGGACCGTTCTCACCCTCTGCATAAACACTTTGAACTTCTTCCATCTGGTAAACGACTCCGGAGCATCAGAGGCAGAACCACCAGACTGATCAACAGCTTCCTTCCACAAGCTGTCAGGATGCTGAACAGTTAACCCGGAATCTCTCATACACACTACTGCACCTACGGACATTTTGTATATTATTTGTATATTATAGTTAGTTAGTTTTTTTTTCCCCCCAAGTATGTCTCAGGGATGTGTGAATGGATGGGGGGTGGGGGTGGGGGGTGGAGCTATGTGGGAGTGTGTCTTAAATCATGCTGCTTCTATTTATATGGATGCTGAGAGAAACGCAATTTCATCTTGCCTGCACTACAGTTGTATGTACAGCAATATGACAATAAAGTTTGATTTGATTTGATTTGATTTCTGTGATCATTGTGGGTTTTTCTTTCATTAACAGAGGGGTACCAACAATTTTGTCTGTAGGTCCAGCTGTTTCTGTAAGCTGTGCACTGCAGAATCTGCACACTGCTGTGTTTTTGTTTGCATGTTTTACACACAAATTCTTTGCGGTGTTGAAAACCAAACTTAATAACCAATGAATTCCTTGACATCTTTTCCAACCATACAACATCCACTCTCCATGTTATTCTCTCACTTGTGTGAAGGAGGCAGGATTGCAACCATTAATGGTGACATAAAATTACAGCTACAAATGACTTTGTTACATTTAGGGGAATATTTGCAATCATCATAATTGTGTGAACAAATAATCCAATCCTGGTCTTGAATGGTCTTCATTTAAAATCCCAAGTCCGTTTTGTCTGGGACCAAGACAAGGCCTAGTCCAAATGGCTTTGAGTCTGAGTCTGAGACCGAGTTCATATGGCTTTGATTCCAAATTTGATTGCCGATTATTTTTGCGATATCATTCAGTGTGACATAGAATGTTAGATGTTGGAAGAACCTTTATTCATAACAAATTATACAAATTCCACAATACGCAGCCACAGCCACCATAGTATGCTTTTTTTTATTATGAAACAGTAACTCAATTGATTATTTTTTGAAAACTGAGAATGGTGTGGCACCTGTTGTTACAAAGACTCCTTCCTTTAAACCCCTGTAATCTGTTTAAAGATGATCTATTGCAGGGGTCACCAACGCGGTGCCCGCGGGCACCATGTCGCCCACAGGGACCACATGTGTCGCCCGCAGGCCTGTTCTAAAAATAGCACAACTCGCGAGTGAGCTGCAGATGTACTTTTTTCTGCCACTATTTTTTATTTTATATTTTTTATATTTTTTAAAATCACACTTGCATTTATATAGATTTTAAAATGACAATGTCTTAAAAATAAAAAAAAATGAAAATATGTTTATTATACGTAAAGTTAAGGTGGACTCTGACCTAGTTCAAAGGTCAGTATTGTGCGCATGACAAAACCTTCGCGCTTGTGGAGCGTAAGCTAGCGGGCAGTTAAGATGGTGGGCGCAGTGCGGTTTCCAAGCCCAAAAACATGGCAAAAAAAAGACAGAAAATTTATCATTTTCAAAGTGAGCGGGAGGAAGAGTTCTTTTTTACTACCGTGAAAGGAAGCTGCGTGTGTTTCATTTGCGGGGATGGCGAAGCGCCACTTCACTACCCACTCTTTTTTTTTTTTTTTTTTTTTTGGACTTAACTTGTACCCGTAGGTAGATTTGTTCTGCAGTCCGGTAACAAGCCACCAGCCGCTGCGTGCGCAAGCGCCCCTTAACTCCCTAACCTGCATGTTTTTGCATGAAAAATGAGAACATGCAAACTCCACACAGATCACTGTTGGCCGGGATCCCCCGGCCGAGGGTAAACTGCTGCTGCGGTGCTAACCACTGCGCCACCGTGCATATAAGCACTCTCAGTGCTTGTTTAGCGTCTTCTCATGAAAGGACAGTGCTGGTTATTACTCCAGCATGATTCTTGGCAAGAACTGTATGGATATAATTCCAGTGAAGAAGAACACACAAAAGTGTGTTTATTAAATGTAACAGATTTTGAGCAGAATTGCAGCAGATTTGTTCAGTTAAAAATGTGATAAGATTTATTTAATATGAAAGTTGATTTTTCTTAAATGTTGCATAACTTTTTCAAACATGGTTCAACATGGTTCATGAATTAAAAGGGTTTAGTTTTTTATGGTTAAAAGGGACTGGTGAAAACTGGACATTTTTTTATGAAATGTAGAAAGGATCATCTGAACAATTGCTGAGATTAATAAAAATAAAGTGTTGAATATTGATCTTGTCTGTTACCCACTCTAAGTTATTGATAATTATTTATTTATGTGTGTATATATATATATATACTGTATATATATACACACACACACACACAATTTGTTATTTTAGAGGAGTGTGTCAAGCTGGTGCCCTTCACATGACTCGATACCCATGAAGTAGCTCTTGGTTTCAAAAAGGTTGGTGACCCCTGATCTATTGTATAAATATGGCTCCACTGTAAAAACAAATGTGCAAATATGTTATGTCTGGAATGATGGACGGACACGACCAGAATCAGAATCAGGTTTATTGCCATTGTTCATGTAGTACACAAACTAGGAATTTGTCTCGGTACAATGCTGCAACATTAAACATGATAAGATAAGAGAAATAAACTATACATGTAATAAAGTGTAGGATAAGATTAAGTGATACAGTGACCATGTGTTGAGGTTAGCTTTAGTAAACATTAGCAGCAAACAGTACACAGTGCGAGGTGTCGCTGGAAGCAGGAAGAGGCCGACTGGCACTGGGCAGTCGCCTAATATACCCTGAGGTGCCCTGACATCACTCGTGGGTGCGTGCTCCTGCAGCATAGTGCATTGCACCGTTTCACATACACCACATTTACTCCCCGTCATCATCATCATCATCATCATCATCATCATCATCATAGCAGTTTGTCGGGGCAACAATGACTGTTTCATTTAGGTCTGATCAGATTCCTCCACGCAGCTCTGTCCTTCACCTTCTGCTGCCAGGAGCTCCTGACCTTATTAACCCGAGTGATGTCCGAGCCGGTATGAGTTGCTCTCTTGACTGACCATCCCCCCAAGAAAGCTCAAAATATTTCACACACTTGACTAGCTTGGCAGGCATGGGCTGGCATCAAAACGTGCATGTTGCTTATCAGGCTAATGTAAAGCTGAAACACACTCATATGACTGGGCCAAACAGACCTGTATAAAGAACTACTCAAAACATTTCAACCACAGCATTATTAACTGGGCAACCGGGTAGACTGCTGGTGTGCCCGCATGGTCATGTGAGTTATTCTGCCATTGTATAGACCATGCCCTAACTACCAATGTATTTAAAGTCAGTAACATAGTCCTCAAGATGAAGAGGTCTCCATCAGACTCGTGCCAAGCGGAGCTCAGGCTGCGCCGGCTTGGGTTGTTCCAGCAGGCGCCCAGCTGGAGCTGCGGACCATTCATCGGTGAAGTCCCAGTCTGGGCGGGCCGGCTTGGTGGTGGTCTCTTGGTCAGAAGTGTGAGGTGGTGTCATCCTTCTGGCTGGACCATCAGGCAGATGGAAGGCGGCTGGTCCTAGCTGAGTGGTGATCTGTGTCGGCGCTGGCCAGAATGACTGCAGCTTGTACAAGCGATTGGGTCAATCCCAGACCCAGTCGAGCACCGTGAGTGAAGGGTGCTCCACTTAGTGTTCCTTCTTCATGATATACTGTTGTCGTTGTGCCACCCTGTTGTTAGGGGAGAGCACCACCGGTAGAGTGTCATCTGATGTAGGATGTGGCAGGTCCTGTTCAGATATGACTTGCAACTCCTGCAGTGATGCGGCAGCTCGAGGAGGCTCATGCTACATGAGGCGCTTCTGTCATTGGTCTTCCGTCCCGCTGCCGGAGAAGGGCACCATTACTGGAGTGTCATCTGCTGTATCGTCTGGTGGAGGACGTAAGCTGTCCGGGGGAAGACGTAGAGGCAGGCCAGTCTTGCCGCTGACATGGTAGGCCCTACCTTCTTCTCGGTCCTGCGTGACTATGGACTGGAGCTCCTGCGATGAGGCGGCGGCTCGAGGGCACTTGTGCTGTGTGAGGACCGGCTCCGGGTCCTGTGTGGATTCGGTCTGGAGCTCCTGTGGTGAGGCGGCAGCTCAAGGACACTCGTTCTGCATGAGAATCGGCTCCGGTTCTACAGGATTCTGCTCTGTGTGCAGTGTGAAACAGGGAGTGGCTGCATCCACATCTGAGCGTAGTGGATTCGGGTCGTCGTCAGTCAAACAGAATCTCATGTGGTCTGTGATGGAGAAGCCCAATTTATGGAACAAATCACACCCCAGGATGTTGTCACCATGGTGCGTCACTTGAAATGTAAACGCTGGGAGCATTCTTGACCCGTAGCGAACCAAAAAGGTAACAGCTCCTACCATGCCAATCTCCGTGTGTCCGAACAATTCCACCGCATCTGGCTTAAATTGCTGGAGCTCACAAAATGGACAGTGTTCGGGTCATACATGGGGCTGAGAAGCTGAGTAGCCAGAGCCACGGCCTGTGCCAGTGGAACCAAGATGTCGTGGCCGGAGGCAGCCGGAGTTGAGAACTTAATTCGTCAGACCATCACACCGTCAGCGAAATGTCCAGTCAACAAAGTCACACACTCATTGTAGGTGATCACAAAAAACGCTGTCCCTCGCTGCCAAGGCTATGAATTAGCATAGCTCATAGCCTAGCTTCCTCTAGGTCAATAGTGATAACGAGCGTTTCAAACAATTCATACCAGCGGGACCAAGGGATCAGCGGCTCACCAGGCTGAGCGGGGAACAGCATTGTATTAGTGCCCTTAGAATCTCCATTATCCTCGTCGCCAATGTTATGTCTGGAAAGATGGGCAGACACGACTACGTGTTGAGGTTAGCTTTATTGAACAAGAGCAACAAACAGTACACAGTGCGAGGTGTAGCTAGAAGCAGGAAGAGGCAGGAAGAGGCCGACTGACACTGGGCAGTCACCTAATATACCCTGAGGCGCCCTGATGTCACTCGTGGGTGCGTGCTCCTGCAGCATAATGCATCGGGCCGTTTAACATACACCACAAAATAAAGCAAATTAGACATAAAAAAAACAAATTAAAAACACAACTATTTGATCTTCCATTGATAGAAAGTTTGAACTGACATGGTTGAATACAGGACTCAATGGCAGTTACCACAACAGAAACTCTTAAGGTGCGTTCAGACCAAAGGCAAATGGACCGTGTGAATACATACTGTACAAAGTCAATGGAAAGAGGTGAGCACATGCGAATCTCATGCATTCGCACGATCATGTCCAAGGAATGGCGTCAGCCTTGAGATTCTGCCATCATCGGAATAAAAGTATCAACATTGGAGAGTAAACTAGTTTGAAAATGAGACACTCACCAGGAGACAGAAGGAGCTCTGCAGCTGAATCGGAGTGTCTGAGCTTTTTACCCACAGACTCCTGCCACGGACGTGCTAACAAGGCTAGCAAACTAGCAGTGTAAACAACCCATCATCCAGATGAAATTTTGGAGGCAGAGACAATTTTTTTCAGGTGAGACCCCACTGGATAATGTAAACCTAGCATCACGGTGTCTTGGGAATTTCCACAGCGGGTTGAACACAGCTGCAGAAGTTATAAAGGCAACTTTATCTGTCTGCAACTCACGCAGACTGTGAATTCATGTCT
This sequence comes from Pholidichthys leucotaenia, assembly GCA_020510985.1. Classification (NCBI taxonomy): domain Eukaryota; kingdom Metazoa; phylum Chordata; class Actinopteri; order Cichliformes; family Pholidichthyidae; genus Pholidichthys; species Pholidichthys leucotaenia. The sequence continues at coordinate 65,900,996 of CM035850.1, read as the reverse complement.
ATTCACATCTTTACATTGAGTTAAAATGTAATCACGCCATGCAAAAAAATGTGCCCGTTCACATTTGGTTTGAACGCACCGTTAGAGACAAATATCCATTTCACAGTATTTCACAGCAAGTGTTGAGCCGAGGCAAACCCACATGTGACTGGAGGAAACAAGTCTATTTATACTCAAACAGTAATCGGCACAGGTGTGTTATTGAGAGCAGCTGCAGGTAATGAGCTGATCAGTGGAATGTTGAGTGTGTGACCATGATCTCACCTTCAGATCATAACATGAACAAACATTTTAGGGACTTGGTTCACATTTGCTTGGGTAGCAGATTAGCTTCACTTTAGCAAACATACTGTATAGTTTTCTATCTACTGTATGTTGTAGAGCACAGAAAAGCTCAGAAGAACATTGTTAAAAAAAACACGTCTACACTCTCACGTCAAACTTATGCTGCTTTCTAGTTTTCCATCTTTTCTGAAAGCTTTTTACAGTTTACACATTTATCTTAATAAAGCTAGTCAGCAAAACTGTCCACTGTCTGCTGCTGTTGAGACAAACACATTTCCTTTTATATGCTTCAAAATAAAAGCATTTGAAGAAGGTGTACTCATAATTGAGGCGCGATGGAGGGTTTTTATTTTTAAAATTTTTAGGAAGTACTAAGTTTGCAGTGACTTCTGTTTGTGTGGAAATGTAAACATCTCACAAGATTCTGTCATAATGTCAGGTAAATCCAGCGTTCATTATGTTTTGTTTTTAAAGCCATTGAGCAGAAATGTAAGGACTTTTTCAAGACAATTAAGACTTTGACTTTGAATAAACAAATTTATGACTTCACTTTCTAAGGACCTGCAGACAGCCTGAAGCAGGCTGTGGGTTGATTTCATTTCACCCAAAACTGAAGCAAATCAAAAGGGCATGCCACTGATGTATAGACAGATATGACTGGACAGCTGTGCCACAGTGTTTGGGCTTTCTTCAAATGACAGCCTTGTCGTTGGGAACATGCTTTCTGTCAATCAGTCAAGTGAAAAAGCTCATTTGAGTCTACAAGGACTGATTGCAAATTAATGACACTAACAGGTATTTCTTTTATTAATTGAAATTACAAAATAATTCTGTATTCTTTTTCTCTATTTAATCTGAAAAAAAAATTAATTACAGCATCCATTCATCTTCTACCACTTTTCCCACATAACTGGCTACTCACCCTGTGACTAAGGGTAAGTCCAGAAAACTTACAGGAAAAATTTAATTTCAGCCATTTTTTTGTAGCAACAACAATGGCGTTTTTTCAAGGAAAAGGAGGAATTACTGTTTTCCAGTGCTCTTCTCCGCTCAAGCTGCTGCTGCTGCAAAAGGATTCATGTATGTTTATTCTTGTCTTCTGCTTCCTCATTGTCTTCTTTGTCTACTTTGTCTTTGTATGCTGTGTTAATAGCGCCACCTCGTGAATGGGACGCTCAGTCTTGCACATGCGCTGTCAATGCAGTCAGGTCGTAGGCAGGCCACGCGGTCATGAAATTTGGGTTGCACGCGGTCATCCGCAGAAGAGCCCTGGGGACACTAGTGGACTGGAAACGATGACGTAAATTTCATCACACAAGGCTTCCAGTTGCACGTAAGTGGACAGCGGAGGTGCAGCATGAATCCAGCTTAAGGACAGAGATGTGAATGTACTAACAAGTGAGGCGAGTGTGTTGAGAAGTTGAATTGAGTACTTTGAGGAGCTGCTGAATCATGAAAATGAGGGAGAAAGGAGGATGGAAGAAGATGGTGAGCCAGTAAGTTCCAAGGATTAGCAAGGCATTGGTGAGGGCAGCTATAAAGAGGATGAAGAATGGAAAGGCAGTTGGTCCAGATGACATATCTGTGGAAGTATGGAGATGTTTAGGAGAGATGTCAATGGACTTTTTAACCAGATTGTTTAACACAGGCTTGGAGAGTGAGAGGATACCCAAGGAATGGAGAAGTGTAGTGGTACTAATTTTCAAGAACAAGGGTGATGGTCAGAGCTGTATTACAGAGGCATAAAGTTGATCACCCACACTATGATGATATAGGAAAGAGTTGTTGAAGCCAGGTTGAGAAGAGATGTCACAATCAAAGAGCAGCAGTATGGTTTCATGCGAAGAAAGAGTATTGCCGATACAATGTTTGCATTAAGAGTGTTGATGGAGAAGTATCGAGAAAGTCAGAAGTAGTTGTACTGTGTCTTTGTGGATCAAGAGAAGGCATATGATAGTGTGCCAAGAGAAGTGTGGTATTGTATGAGGAAGTCGGTAGTGGCATAAAAGTATGTGAGAGTGGTGCAGGACATGTGACAGCGAGACTGGTGAGGTGTGCTGTAGGAGTGACAGATGGATTCAAGGTGGGGGTGGGATTACATCAGGGATCGGCTCTGAGCCTCTTCTTGTTTGCTATGGTGATGGACAGGCTGACAGACAAAGTCAGGCAGAAGATTCTGTGGACCATGACGTTTCAGACAGCATCATGATCTGTAGTTAGAGTAGTAAGCAGGTGGAAGAGAACTTGAAGAGGTGGAGGTATGCACTATAGGAATGAGCAGCAGCAAGACAAAATACATGTTTGTGAATGAGAGGGCAGCATCTGTTATGGTAAAGCTGCAGGGAGTAGAGGAAGTGAAGGTAGATGAGCTTAAATACCTGGGGTCAACCATCCAATGCAACAGAAAATGCATAAGAGACACAAGAGCGGTGACTAAGAGAGTGCAGGCAGGGTGGAGTGGGTGGAGATGAGTGTCGGGGGGATTTGTGACAGAATATCAACAGCTAGAATGAAAAGGAAGATTTACAAAACGGTCGTGAGACCTGCTATGATGTATTGTTTGGAGATGGTGGCACTGACGAAAAGACAGGAGGCAGAGCTGGAGGTGGCAGAGTTAAAGATGCTAAGATTCTCATTGGGAGTGACAAGGAGGGACAGGATTAGAAATGTGTATGTCAGAGGGACAGCTCAGGATGAGTGGTTTGGAGACAAAGTAAGAAAGGTAAGGCTGAGTGAGATGGTTTGGACATGTGCAGAGGAGGGACAGTGGATATATTGGACACAGGATGTTGAAGATGGAGCTGTCAGGCAGGAGGAAAAGAGGAAAACTCCAGAGAAGATTCATGACTGTAGTGAAGGAGGACATGGACGGGGTTCGTGTGAGAGAATAATAATAATAATAATAATAATAATAATAATAAAACGACTCAGAGTATGAATGCAGTTTCACCTGCAGATGAATTTAATAACTTTTTTGTTAACATTGGTCCTAATTTGGCTCGAGAAATACCCATTACGGCACCTACGGGTGATACAATAAGCAAAAACACTGCTATAAAAGACTCCATTTTCATAAAGAGCACAGACGAGAGAGAGGTCATTGAAATTGTTAAATCGTTTAAAAGTAAAACATCTACAGACTGTGATGGTATTGACATGCTCTTAGCCAAAACTATTATTGAATGCTTAGTGAAACCACTGACGTATATTTGTAACCTGTCTTCCCAAACAGGTATATTTCCCAATGCAATGAAAATAGCTAAAGTAATTCCGATATACAAGACGGGTGACAGAGAGGAACTTTCAAACTATAGACCAATTTCACTATTGCCACAATTTTCCAAGATACTTGAAAAAATATTCTGTGAGAGAATTGACAACTTCATAATGAAGAATAATTTATTGTGTGAGCAGCAATATGTGCTCAGACACAAGAGGACAACTGCATTTGCTCTAATGGAATTTATAGAAAAAATATCAACTGCCGTTGAAAATAAAGAGTACTCAGTTGGGGTATTCCTGGATCTTAAAAAAGCATTTGATACAGTGGATCATAATTTATTATTAAAGAAACTACAAAATTGTGGTATTGAGGGTAGCACTGTCCTGGTTATGTAGTTACTTAAATAATAGATATCAGTATGTATGTGTTGGTAACAAAAACTCACAGTTACTGAAGGTTTCTTGTGGAGTCCCACAGGGTTCAGTTTTGGGACCACTGTTATTCAATATTGTAACGTGCTGCTCGACATGGCGACGTCCCACCGGGAGATTCGAACTCACGCCTCCCGCTCCGGAGTCCCGCACCCTACCTGTGTCGCCAATAGGGTCAACCCACTTGGCAAGCCAAGTAGGGTGCTCATATTGAGTTCGCTACACTACTCCCCTCTGGTTCTCGACATCGTCCCGATGTCAGCGCCCCATTACTGCTTTGGACAGGAGATCCCACTTCTGACACCAATGTAACGTGCTGCTCGACATGGCGACGTCCCACCGGGAGATTCGAACTCACGCCTCCCGCTCCGGAGTCCCGCACCCTACCTGTGTCGCCAATAGGGTCAACCCACTTGGCAAGCCAAGTAGGGTGCTCATATTGAGTTCGCTACACTATGTATATAAATGATATATGTAAAGTTTCGGAAAAAATGGATTTAATATTGTTTGCCGATGACACTAATCTATTATGCAGTGGAAGCAATTTGGAACAACTTTTGGATACACTCGGAAAGGAATTAGGAAAGCTTAAACTGGTTTGATTCAAACAAATTAACGCTCAATGTAAGTAAGACAAAATTTATAGTTTTTAACAACCATCACAACAACTTAGTATCTAAACTCAGCGTAAATGGTGTACAGATTGAAAGGGTATCCAAAACTAAATTTCTTGGAGTAATAATTGATAATAAACTGTGTTGGAAGTCACATATTAATTATATTAAAGGTAAATTATCTAAAATCAATTGCAATACTACACAGAGTGAAATATTTGCTGAATCAACCCACACTATATACTCTGTATCATTCATTAATACTCCCATACATGACATATTGTACTGAAGTATGGGGAAATACATATAAAACAAACATATATCCAGTCTTTATGCTTCAGAAGAGAGCTATTAGAATAATAAACAAAGCTGCTTACAGGGAACCAACAAACCCACTTTTTCTTAAATTAAAAGCTCTCAAGTTGAAAGATCTGGTTGACTTTAAAACTGCAGTAATAATGTTTAAAGTGAAGAATCTATCACTGCCCGCAAATATCCAAAAGTTGTTCCAAATAAGGAAGAAACAATATCATTTCAGAGGAACATGTATATTTCAAAAACCTTCAGTGAGAACTACCACCAAGCAACACTGTGTTTCAGTGCAAGGAGTCAGATTATGGAACGATTTTGGACCTGAATTAAAATCATGTACAATGCTTGGACAATTTAAACAAAAACTAAAGGAAGAAATACTCCAAACATATATACAAGATGACATGTAAAATCACATAAGGATTGTCATATCCAGTCTGTGTTGTGTTGTTGCTTAGTTTTTTTGTCACATTTTGTCTTAGCTTTGTTCCGAATTGTAATCGCTCTTGTTTTGTTTTTCTTTTGAATTCTTGGATGGAATATGGGTGGGCAATATAAGCTGCGGCTCCAGCCATCACCCATTTCGGATAACTTATGTTGAACTGTATAATCAGAGGAGTTATTGTCTAATTTGACCTTGTTGGATTTTTTTTTTCTTTTTTCCCCGTTATATTATTCTGTTTCTTTTTAATCTTTACTTTTAATCTATCCGAAATAAAGATTAATTCATTCATTCATTCATTCATTCAGAAGAGGGCGTAAAGGATGAGATGGGGGCAGATGATCTATTGTGGTGACCCCCTAAAGCCTTATTCAGGCTGCATTTCCCCTCTGGTCTGCTTTGGTCCGCGTGCGCTTTGGGAGAGCCCGGCACGCACGCGGCGTTGTACGTGCTCACTTTTTTCATGTACCAGGCCATGCGGTTAACGCATGTGCACAACCGTTACTTGTAGTTTCGCCCCAGCCCTATGGGTAGTGCAAATGCGCTAACATGCCAGTTTGTTCACCAGCTATAAACACACGAGCGACACACGTTTTTTTGCAGCAACAACAATGGCGTCATTTCAAGGAAAAGGAGGAATTACCGTTTTCCAGTGCTCTTCTCCGCTCAGGCTGCTGCTGCTGCAAAAGGATTCATATACTGTATGTTTATTCTCATCTTCCGCCTCCTCGTTGTCTTCCTCGTCTACTTTGTCTTTGCATGTTGTGTTGGTAGCACCACCTCATGAATGGGACGTTCAGTCTTGCGCATGCTCTGTCAACACGGTCAGGTCGTGAGCAGGCCGCGCGGTCACAAAATTTGGGCTGCACGCGGTCGTCCACAGTAGAGTCCTGTGTACACTAGCGGACTGGAGACGATGACATAAATTTCGTCACACAAGGCTTCCAGTTGCACGTACGCAGACAGTGGTGATGCAGCATGAATCCAGCATAAAGAGAGCAGGTGGAAGAAGAAGAAGAACTACTAATCAATAGAATTTTATTTATATGTGGTTCACTATTTTACAGTCTTGTCAAAACATTTCTCGTATAAACATTCCGTATATGATAGTTTTGTGATATCACACCACCTTTTTAATTAATTATTAAATGTTGTCTTTTTTCCACAATCTACCTAAAATCTATCCAGCAAAGTAGTTTAATACAACTTTTTCCTGCAATTATGTAAAATCCCTGGTTTCACAGACCATGAGCCAAAACAAGTAGATACCATCCAGAAATCACTTTAATTGGTTTGGTTCTTAATTGTTTAAATAAATCTGAATTTTGGAGATAAAAGCTGGTGTCATCATGCTATAATTAACAGTTTTACCTGATATTAGATTTTGAACACTCTTCTCCTATGTCCACTATTTGCTTTGGTAAAGATGAATAAGTCGACTCATACAGCATTTAAGCACTAACATTTTCTTTTTTTTTTTTTGGTAGAGCACTGTAACTTTCCTCACTGGATGCAGGTCTGGGTGTGGCCGGTGGTACTAGGATGATCAAACTCACTGACAGACATATTTATTGTGATTAATTGAGGTGCCTTCCCTTTAAAATCCCACTGTGCTAATGTGCAACCCGATATGTGCAACTGGCACTGCCGGAAATGACATGCATATTTGTCATATTAGTGCTTATGTGGACTCAAGGGGAAACAAGATATACTAACTGCCAAAACTGCAGGAAGCTAAAGGCTTTTATTACATTCATTGTCTTGAGCCTTCATAGTGGGTGTTGAAATGTTAATTGATTGTAAAAAGTCTGCATGTCTGCAGGTGAAGGAAAAAACTGTTATTTGATGTCACATTGGCACTACCCTCGGTGCCTTGTGACTTCTGGGTTTTCATCATTTACAGAAACGACTCTATTGTCATTGTAATTTGTAAAAATGTATTTAAAGGTAGAACTGAAAATTAACTGTTATTATAATTTTCAGTTAAGGTTCTACTGTATTCCTTATGGGACGGTGACATTCCAGCAACTACAGCTGTTGTTTTTACTTTATTACTTTAAGTTTAAATACTTTGGTTTTATTAATTTATTACATTATACAATTCATTACTTTTCCATTTTAACTTTTTTTGTAACTGTTGCCATTTTTAATCATGTTTTTATTTTTTGATCCAATTCAGTGGTTTTATGTCTTACTCAGTTTTTTGAATTGTTTTGTTGTTGAGCAATTTATAACTAACTTATTAAAGTCTAGAATTCCTGACACCCCCCCCCCCAGCTGACCGCATGAACATGCATTTAAAACATTCTTTCTCAAATTACAGACAACAAATCGGGCCATATTACGATGATCTAGTCATCAGTCTATTGTCTAAGGCACAAACCTCATTTATGGGGCTGTCCAGGATCTCTTTGTTATTACGGTGGCACAAAAAATGGTTTCTGTGCCGGTGAAAATCACAAAGGGGCTGGTTCGAATTAACTATTCAGAGGTATGTTTTGAGTGTAACATGTACTAAACCAATCAGATTTGGTCTTCTCATCACCTTTAACAGACAGGCACACATGGTCAAAGGTGCTTTACTATTCTGACAGCTTTTACCTGTGAGGACAAATCAGTTGTGCGCTGAGGTTGCTGACCGTGCTCGTGCACAAATTTAAAATGGAGGCATGAACTTAATGAGTGTGACTACTTGGCATTAATCCAGGAATTAAAGCCAGGCAATTATTTTAGGGAAGAGGAGGAAGAGGAGGAGGAGATGATTTAACAGTCATCGTCATCTTAAATCTTCTTGTCTGTGTACGCGCTTTTGTGTGTTTTGTCTTCATCATATGAATTATTATAGTTATGATCAGGTTATATGAAGAACAGACAATCTCTGCTGTGTAAAACACAGACATGAATATCACTGAATATGAATGAATTTTCTAATTTTTTTTGCTTTTTTACCATGCAGTGTAGTCAACAGCAGCAGGTTCATTCGGTGATCTTTGCACAGAGTGCAGCATGTATCACAGTATTTTTTGTTGTATCCTGTTAACTTGGACTTAAAACAAAAAGCAGTTATAAGGGAAAATCTGAAGGTCAACTATCATTTTGACAAAATAGTCTGAGCAACATTTAACTGAAATTCCCACCTTATGAATAGTGATTATCATCTTATTCAAATGGAATCAGTGTTGAAATCAATCGAGCTTGTTGTTACGAGTGACATAATGCACGGCCCAGGAGACACACACGCAGGCTCAGGGTAGATCTAATAGCTTTATTAACAACAAGTGTGTATGAGTGTGTGTCTGCGAGATGTAAATGTGTTGGTGGTGGCGTCTGCGTCGGGCACGGAGGCAGGAGGCCGTACAGCTGGACAACCCTATGGGAGGAGCAAAGGGAGAAGGGTAACGGGCACCACACCAACACAGGAGATATGATAATGATGACTGTCTTACTTGGAAATGGCAGGTGACTGGCACAGCAAGGGTGAAGCCCGGAAGACAGCGACCTGGAGCGCCCGGTGCAGCAGCGAGGGAACGGAGACGGAGAGGAGTGGTCCGCCGCCGGGAAATCCACCTGTGCACAGGGGAGCAGACTAGGAGAAGAAGGAGGTAAGAGATTCTTACTTGAATGCTTGCTGAGCGGTTGGGATTCCTTGCAGCAAGGGAAGCGAATGAAGACTGACGGCTTCAGGCCGAAGCCCAGGGCGAGGCGGCTTAAATCCCTCGCCGCTGACGAGGTGCAGGTGTGCGTGCAGCTGGCACCGCAGATGGGCGGCGAGGCGTGACAGTACTCCCCCCTCTAGCAGCGCCTCCTGGCGATGGTTTCTCCGGGTGCGCTCGGTGGAACTCAGTAATGAGGGACGGGTCCAACACAAATGACGAGGGTACCCATTGCCGATGTTCAGGCCCATAACCCTCCCAGTCCACCAAGTACTGCAACCCGCGACCCCGGCGCCGGGAGTCCAGGATAGAAGAGACAGGCCAGGCCGGATGACCATCAATCATCCGGGGCGTGGGCTGCGCAGCAGGAGGAGGGCAAAGGGGATCGGAGACTGCCAGCTTCACCTTGGAAACGTGGAAGGTGGGATGGATGCGGAGGGAGGGGGGAATAGCTACACGCACAGCCACCGGGTTGATAATCCTGGTGATGGGGTATGGGCCCATAAAACGCTGTGCCAGCTTCCTCCTCTCACCCTTTAAAATGACGTCCTGGGTTGACACATAGACACGCTGGCCCACCTGGTATGCTGGGGCGGGTCTTCTGTGCTGGTCCGCCGTGGATTTGTTGCGCTCTGCCGTGCGTAAAAGCGCATTGCGTGCCGACGCCCAGATGGAACGGCACTGCCTGAGGTGCGCCCGAACTGAGGGGACAGTTACCTCACTCTCCTGCGCTGGGAACAGAGGGGGGTCATAGCCCAGGGACGCCTTAAAGGGAGACATCCCAGTGGCAGAAGAGCGGGCAGTGTTCAGAATCAGAATCAGAATCAGAATCAGGTTTATTGCCATTGTTCATGTGATACACAAACTAGGAATTTGTCTCGGTGCCATGCTGCAACATTAAAAACATAATGAGAAAAAGGGATAAACTAAAAAACTAAAGGACTAGAAACGTGCAATAAGTGTAGAAAAATAAGTAATAATAAGTAATAATAATAATAATACTAGTAATAATGAGTAGTACTAGTCAAGGCAGTTTAAAAAATTAGCATGTAGCAGATAATGTGAAGTACCACATAGTGCAGTCAATAATGCAACAGAAAAACAGTGATGAATGACATGAGTCTGGTTGAGCTGCTGTACATAGTGCACGAGAGTCAAAAGTCACTTAGTGTTCAGCAGTCTGATGGCAGAGGGGAAAAAGCTGTTCATGTGCCGAGAGGTTTTAGTCCGAATGGACCGAAGCCTTCTACCTGAGGGGAGGGGGGCAAACAGCACGTGACCAGGATGTGAAGGATCGGCTATGATCCGGCCAGCACGCCTCCGGGTCCTGGAGATGTACAGGTCCTGGAGAGATTGGAGCTTGCAGCCTATCACCTTCTCAGCAGTGTGCACGACACGCTGCAGCCTTAGTCTGTCCCTGGCAGTGGCTCCTGCGTACCACACAGTTATGGAGGAGGTGAGGATGGACTCGATGATGGCCATGTAGAACTGCACTAACATCTTGGTGGGTAGCTTGAGCTTCCTCAGCTGCCGCAGAAAGAACATCCTCTGCTGGGCCTTTTTGATGAGGGAGCTGATGGTTGGCTCCCATTTGAGGTCTCGGGTGATGGTGGTGCCCAAGAAGCGGAAGGAATCTGCAAAGGTGATGGGAGAGCCTGTGATGGTGAGGGGGGGCAGGGGGGATGTGACTTTCCTGAAGTCCACAATCATCTCCGCTGTCTTCAGAGCATTCAGCTGCAGGTTGTTGTGGCTGCACCAGGACACCAGCTGGGCCACCTCTTCCCTGTAGGCGGACTCGTCACCGTTGGAGATGAGCCCGATGAGGGTGGTGTCGTCCGCAAACTTAATCAGCTTAACAGACTGGTGGGAGGAGGTGCAGGAGTTGGTATAAAGGGAGTGTTGTGGGCGTACTCAACCCAGGCGAGATGGTTACTCCAGGACGCAGGCTTGGACGCAGTGACGCAGCGGAGCGCAGCCTCCAGCTCCTGATTGGTCCACTCACACTGCCCGTTGGTTTGGGGGTGATGGCCGGAGGAGAGGCTTACCTTGGCTCCCAGGGCGTTGCAAAAGGACCTCCAAACCTCTGAGGAAAATTGGGGCCCCCGGTCCGAGACCACGTCCACCGGAATCTCGTGCAGCCTGACCACGTGTTGGATTAGGAGGTCCGCCGTCTCCAGGGCAGATGGAAGACCTCGTAACGGGATGAAGTGCGCCGCCTTGGAGAAACGGTCTACAATGGTCAGGACAGTGTCGAAGGTGTTAGAGACTGGGAGTCCGGTGACGAAATCCAGGGCGATATGCGACCAGGGCCTGCCAGGGACGGGCAGAGGCTGGAGCAAACCCGCTGGAGGGGCATTACCTGATTTACTGGTGGCACATACAGGGCAGGCCCGGGCGTAGCGGGCAGCGTCTTTCCGCAGGCCCGGCCACCAGAAGGACCGTTGAAGAAGGTCAATCATCCGGGAGGAACCAGGGTGGCAGGTGAGCTTAGATGTGTGCAGCCAGTGGATGACCTCCCCCCAGACCGTGGACGGCATAAAAAGCCTCCCCTCCGGTCTGCCGCCAGGGTCAGGTTCCGATTCCTGCGCCTTCCGGATCTTACTTTCAATGTCCTAAGTGACGGCTCCCACGATGCATGACCTGGGCAAGATGGTGTGGACCGCGTCCTCAGACGCCTCAGGGGCAAATTGCCTAGAGAGGGCGTCAGGCAGGCCGTTCTTGGAGCCAGGCCTGAAGGTGATGTTAAAGCGGAACCTGGCAAAGAACAAGGACCAACGCGCCTGGCGGGCGTTCAGACGCTTGGCAGATCTTAAGTACTCCAAGTTCTTGTGGTCAGTCAGGACCACGAACGGCAAGTCCGCCCCCTCTAGCCAGTGACGCCACTCCTGCAGCGCGAGCTTGATGGTGAGGAGCTCTCTGTCCCCCACGTCGTAGTTCCGTTCCGCCAGGGACAAGTGCCGGGAGAAGAAGGCGCAGGGCCGTTTGACTCTGTCATCAGGTGACCGCTGAGATAGAACCGCCCCCACCCCCGTGTCCGAAGCGTCCACCTCCACGATGCATTGCAGCAAGGGATTGACTTGGCTGAGGACCCGGGAGGAGGAGAACTCCGCCTTCAGCGCCTGGAAAGCAGCTGCGGCCTCTTCGGTCCACCGGAACGGGACCTTAGGGGACGTGAGGCGGGTCAGAGGGCCGACGACGGTACCAAAATTTGGGACGAAGCGGCGGTAGAAGTTTGCAAACCCAATAAATTGTTGCACCTGTTTCCTTGATGTAGGTGTGGGCCATTCCACCACCGCTTTCACCTTCACTGGGTCCGGAAGCACCTGGTCGTGGGAGATGACGAACCCGAGGAAGGACGTGGTTTTAGCGTAGAATTCACACTTTTCTGCCTTCACATATAACCGGTTCTCCAGCAGTCTTTGGAGGACCCGCCTCACATGGACCCGGTGCTCGTCCCTGGATTTGGAGAAGATGAGGATGTCATCCAGGTAGACGAACACAAACAGGCCGATGAAATCCCGGAGGACGTCATTTATAAGGCGCTGAAAGACAGCTGGAGCATTGGTCAACCCGAACGGCATCACCGGGTACTCGAAATGGCCGTTCGGGGTACGGAAGGCTGTCTTCCACTCATCTCCCTCCCGGATCCGGACGAGGTGGTATGCGCTGCGAAGATCCAGCTTGGTGAACCAAGTCGCCCCCTGGAGGGAGTGGAAGGCGGTGTCCATTAGTGGCAGGGTGTAGCGATCCTTCTCCGTGATATCATTCAGGGCGCGGTAGTCGATATAAGGACGGAGGGAACCGTCCTTCTTGCCCACGAAGAAGAATCCAGCGCCTAATGGTGATGACGAGGGACGGATAATTCCAGCACTCAGCGATTCCTTGAGGTAGGAATTCATAGCCTCCTTCTCCGGCGCCGACAGGCTGTAGAGTCGCCCAGAGGGTAAGGGTGCCCCCTGGCGGATGTTTATTGTACAGTCATAGGGCCTGTGTGGAGGAAGGGACATCGCCTTGGACTTGCTGAATACCATACCCAGGTCGTGAAATTCTGATGGCACCAGGGAGAGATCCGGAGGCGCGGCGTCCTTAGGAGTTGGAGAAGAGGACGGGGAGCAGGCAGCGGATTGCAGGCAGGTGCTCATGCAGAAGGAACTCAATGCCGATACCCTGGCAGACCTCCAATCCAGGACGGGGTTATGGAGGCGAAGCCAGGGGTACCCCAGGATGACGGGCGACACAGAGTTGAGGAGGACATAGAAAGTGATTTCCTCCCTGTGGTTCCCAGAGATGATCACAGGGACAGGGACGGTCTGGTGTGTAACTCTCCCCAAGGAGACATGGGAGAGGTTGACCAGGGCGAGAGGAGATTTGAGGACTTGGCAACGGATGCCCAGTCGGGTTGCCAGGCTTTGTGAAATAAAGCTGCCCTCCGCGCCCAAATCCACCAGTGAGTGGGTGAGGTGCCCAGTGGGGTTGTGACAAAACCGGACGGGTAGCTTCAATTGGGAGAGGGGATTTAACCGATTGACGTCCGCAAGGCCCCCTACAGTGACTTGCAGACCTCTCCGTTTGGCTTCTGTGGACAAAGCTCCACCGTGTGTTGGCTGTCTCCGCAATACATGCAGAGACCCAACTTACGGCGGCGTTGTTTCTCCGCAGGAGGGAGCTTTGTCCAGCCCGTCACCATCGGCTCCGACTCCTCGGAGCGCGATGGCGACGGCAACGCCAGGGGGCGAGCTTGGGACAGGCGCGACGAGGCACCACGAGGGCGAGAAGAAGACAACTTCCGCTCCGAGGTGCGCTCGCGCAACCTGTTATCCAGGCTGATGGCTAGGGACGTTAGCTCTGCTAAAGTCTCCGGGATGTCCCGTCCAGCCAGTTCGTCCCTCAGACCGTCACTGAGACTGCGGAGGAAGATGCCGCAGAGAGAACGTTCTCCCCAGCCAACCTCCTCCGCCGCTACCCGGAAGTCGATCGCATAATCAGCTGCCGACCGGCTTACCTGCTGGAGACTGAGAAGCCGATCGACCTGAACGCTCTCTGTACGAGAATGATCAAAGACTTCCAGGAACAGTCTCACGAATTGGCCATAGGTGAGGGTGGCGTAACTGGGCTTCGCCATTACGGCGTAAGCCCAAGTAAGTGCTCGCCCCTCCAGGAGGTTCCCTATGTAGCCTATTCAGCTATGGTCTGAGGGAAAATCTCCGGGCACACGGTGGAACACGGACTCACATTGCATTATAAACCCCCGTGCTCTGCCAAGCTTACCGCTAAAGCGGGCGGGGGTCGGAATGGGTGTGAGCCGAACCGGTGCTGCCGGAGCAGACTGGACGGCCGCTGGAGCAGCAGGAGCCACGCCGCCCTGACGAGCCGGGGGGAACGGCTGTTGGGGGTCCAGGCAGTCCAATCGGTTAGTGATAATGGATAATTGATTTAAAATCACCTGTTGCTGGTGGGCTATTAGGTCCACCCTAGCCTCGAGGGTGGAAAGTCGGCGTGTGAGCCCGCCGTCTGCCGAGCCGCTCTGCTGAAGCCGTACTGACATAATGCACGGCCCAGGAGACACACACGCAGGCTCAGGGTAGATCTAATAGCTTTATTAACAACAAGTGTGTATGAGTGTGTGTCTGCGAGATGTAAATGTGTTGGTGGTGGCGTCTGCGTCGGGCACGGAGGCAGGAGGCCGTACAGCTGGACAACCCTATGGGAGAAGCAAAGGGAGAAGGGTAACGGGCACCACACCAACACAGGAGATATGATAATGATGACTGTCTTACTTGGAAATGGCAGGTGACTGGCACAGCAAGGGTGAAGCCCGGAAGACAGCGACCTGGAGCGCCCGGTGTAGCAGCGAGAGAACGGAGACGGAGAGGAGTGGTCCACCGCCGGGAAATCCACCTGTGCACAGGGGAGCAGACTAGGAGAAGAAGGAGGTAAGAGATTCTTACTTGAATGCTTGCTGAGCGGTTGGGATTCTTTGCAGCAAGGGAAGCGAATGAAGACTGGCGGCTTCAGGCCGAAGCCCAGGGCGAGGCGGCTTAAATCCCTCGCCGCTGACGAGGTGCAGGTGTGCGTGCAGCTGGCGCCGCAGATGGGCGGCGAGGCGTGACAACGAGCTATTCAGTCTCTGTACAACCGTTGTGAGAGTTTGGTTCGTATTGCCAACACTCGATCGGACTCATTCCCAGTGAGAGTTGGACTCCGCCAGGGCTGCCCTTTGTCACCGATCCTGTTCATAATTTTTATGGACAGGATTTCTAGGTTCAGCCAGGGAACGGAGGGTGTCATGCTTGGTGACCATAGGATCTCATCTCTGTTGTTTGCAGATGATGTTGTCCTGTTGGCTTCATCCAGCAATGACCTACAGTTCTTGCTGGGATGGTTTGCCGCTGAGTGTGAAACGGCTGGGATGAGAATCAGCACCTCCAAGTCCGAGTCCATGCTCCTCAGCCGCAAAAAGTTGGATTGTCCTCTCCGGGTTGGGGACAGGCTCCTGCCCCAAGTGGATGAATTTAAGTATCTTGGGGTCTTATTCACGAGTGAGGGGAGAATGGAGCGAGAGATTGACAGATGGATTGGAGCAGCATCTGCAGTGATGCGGACGTTGTACCGGTCTGTTGTGGTGAAGAGGGAGCTGAGTTCTAAGGCAAAGCTGTCAATTTACCAGTCAATCTACGCTCCTTCCCTCACCTATGGTCACGAGCTTTGGGTAATGACCGAAAGAACAAGATCGTGGATACAAGCAGCTGAAATGAGCTTTCTCCGTAGGATTGCTGGACTCACCCTCAGAGATAGGGTGAGGATCTCAGTCATCTGGGAGAGGCTCAGAGTAGAACCGCTGCTCCTCCACATTGAAAGGAGCCAGTTGAGGTGGTATGGGCATCTGATCAGGATGCCTCCTGGATGCCTCCCACTTGAGGTGTTTTGGGCATGTCCCACTGGGAAGAGACCCCGGGGCAGACCCAGGACTCGCTGGAGAGACTATGTCTCCAAGCTGGTCTGGGAACGCCTTGGTGTCCTCTCTGAAGAGCTGGAGCAGGTGGCTTGGGAGAGGGAAGTCTGGGCTTCTCTGCTTGAACTGCTGCCTCCGTGACCCGGACCTCCGGAAAAGTGGTAGAAGATGGATGGATGGATGGTTTACGTTTGCTACTTATCACACATCTGTGTGATAAACAAAAATAAATGAATGCCTCATCTATAGGTTGTAATGCTTTAAATTTAAATGAGTAAGAATACTTTGATTAGATTATAACTTTTACAACTCTGTTCTTGAAAATAATGGAAAATTCCTGCACAGGCTGTTTCCTTGTGTGCCTGTGTCAGCATGTGTACATCTATCATTTTAAAATGTGCTGCTTAAATAGCAATTGGTAATGCACTATTGACCATAGACCTGCTTTTAGCTGATCAGAAGCACATTGAGCAAAAATGCATCAAAATATCAACGTGCGGACATTGCGCTGATGCCACATATCTTTTCACTGAATCATCTTCTTACAGCGTAAAGCGGGCCCACATTATATTGGTAATTAGATGTTGTGATGCAAAGTGTGAAAAACAGACACTACGCTGACAGAAACTAATGAAAGCATGAGCGCAAGACAGGAAGCGTGGCGCAAATGCGAGCTTTAGATCATTGTAATAGGGCCCTTAGTGTTTGTGTCATTGTAACAAGGTTTTCATGACAGGAGGGGTGTCTGTATCCTTTACCCAACCATCAGATGAAATGACTCCTTCACAGTGTGGACTTAACATGCCCATCCACCTGTTTCTGCAAATAAAAATGTTCTCACGAGCTCAGCTAGTGAAAGATTCATATCATGCCCAGAAACCTGAGTCCTCAATTTGGAGTCCACTGAGGATAGCTTTCAGCCCAAGGCTTGGCCAGAAAGTGTGCACATTAAGCTCTGTGGAGGTCAAGGCATCGTCACCAGCACTTAACTCTTGTAGTACCCATTTACATTCAGACCCAGAAAATGCTTCAACGCACTTCTTATTTACTATTGGAACTTATTATTAATACACCCAAGGACTTTATAAAGCTGTCACAGTCTCATTTTAGATAAACTTTAAATTAGATTTTAATATTATGTGTATTATATATGATTTTTTTAAATTAATTATCAGCTATTTTTATGTATTGTCGCTGTGCAGCACAAACCTCATATATCCAAAACAGATATTTTTCAGGAAATGAGAAAAACTGCAGTTTTCCATTAATTTAACAGCTACTGGTTTTATTAGCATGAGTTTACTAATGGTTGTAAATGGTTTGATATTATTTTTAAAAAATCCAGAGACGTAAAGGATGACTAGAATAGGTTTGTTGAAAATTGTATGTGTATATGCCCATTGAATTGATGCCCACTGAATATTGGATGCGTTTTTAATGGTGGTGGTACAACAATAGCAATAGCAAGCAAGTTTTGTCCTCATACATACAGACATACACCAGTGACACAATGTACCTGGCATGCATTAAGCATGATGATACAGAAAGAGCAATAGCAAGGTTATTATATAGAAACTTGCTGCATCAATGAACATTTCAGACATCTGTTGAGATGTTAAGTGGCTAATTTGTACTCAAAGGTGCTGCAACAAAGTATTAGCTTAAGGGTGTGCATATTTGTGCAACCAGATTATTGTAAGTTTTTTATTTTCTTATTTTTCCCTTTAAAAGATTTCAGTTTGTTTTCCAGTTGAGTTGTACAAGTTATAGGTCACATTAATGGTGGAAAAAGTTTTGAAATGATTTATCTTGGTCTCATTATTTTTACATCACAAAAACCTGGCATTTGAACAGGGGTGTGTAGACTTTTTATATCCACTGTAACTAAATGTAAATATAGTTTTGGTGTCCCAGCACCCAGTGGTAACCTGTACCGTCATCTTCCCATCAGTTCACAATGCCTGTATTGTGGAGAGAGACCTGCGGATCCTAAACTCCACGGACTGTGTCAGGTGTGCTTGCTTCCTACCCTGGTGTAAAAGTTGGTTAAAAAAGGTCACCTTTGACCTCTTTTATTGTCAAGCAGTCACTAGCCACAGTTACATGTGCAAAATTCCTTCAATCTGATCACAATTCAGATCAGAACTTTACCATTTGCATCCTGAAAAAGTTGATCCGATTAGGATGTGCGTTTCCATGTGTCACTCATTTGAATGGACTAAATAATTTTGATATGTGCACAATTATCCGACGTTCCGTAAATAGTAGAAGAAGAAGTAACTTCCGATGTAAACAAACCCTGCTTCATGCCTCTCTTTTTGAAATGGGCCTGTATTGTGTTATTCAGTCTGTAGTTTTGCTTCTGCTGGTCTCCGTAATGAAGCCCAGCAGTACATACTTCTGCATATGACGAACAGAGGGAGACAGCAGGACGATACAGACCAGTTTTGTTTTACCCCCACCATGTCTTCCGCTAGCTGCTATAAAAGGCGGAAATACGTCACATCGATGTGTGGCTGATGTACAGACATGCACAGTAAACATATTTTCGACCCAAACTTCGGAATAAGTGTTTATATGCACACCAATCGGATTAACAATCGGCGTAACCCACCCGTCTCAATCGGAAGGAAATTTTGATCCGAATGAGCATGATCGGGTCAGAATATTTAGATTGACGTGCGTGTTTACGTGAAGCATTTTTATTCTGATCAGGCTTTTAATCTGGTTACTTGTGCCCATGTAAACATGGCTAGTGAAACCATGTCAGGCGCACTCTTCAGGTATTGTGGTATCACCATGGAAGAGATGAGAGGCCGTGGTCAAGTGGCCTCTGAGTCAGCAGGGGGACAAAGTTTCTGCTACTTACCTATATATAGATACATACATACATAAACACACACTGCAGAATCCCTTTTATATACGTATATAAATGAGTAAATTTGAAGATATGAGGTTTGCACCAGACAACATGTTTATAGATTTGCCCTTTGGCGAGACTGTGTAAAACATTCCTTTACTGCAGTAGTTTTATCAAATTTGAAGTGGAATTTATAATGAAAAGGTTAACTTAAAACATGACTTTTTATTAGTTGATGTAAGCACCACTTAGAATGATTCTGACAATTCTTGAGAAAAAAAAAAAGGAAAAACTTTAGAGCGTAATCTTTCAACAGACCAAAACTATGTTAAGCCATTTTAGGAAAAAGATAAATTTCTGGGCATTTTTGCCTTTATTGAACAGATACAGTGAAGAGAGAGAGAGAAAATGGGGTCAAGAGGAGAGGAGAGACATGCAGGAAGCATCGCTTTGGCCGGGAGCCGAACCAGGGACCACTGCATTTGAGCAAAATTAGTTTCTGACATGCACCATGAACTGAAATCAGTATGGTTTGCAAGGTGAATCCTAAATAAGATCTGCAAAGTTCGAATGGGGGCAGCTCGGAGGAGCAATGGTTAGCACTGTGGCAGCACAGCAAGAAGGTCACAGGTTCGATCCCACCCTTGACCATCATGGGTTTGATCCCACCCCCTGACCATTGGTGCCTCTTCTGTGTGGCGTCTGCATGTTCTCCCCATGTCTGCGTGGGTTTTCTCCGGGATTCTATATTGTCCTTAGATATAATTGTGTGAGCGAATGGTTGTCTGTCTCTCTCTGTGTTAACCCCGCAGTGGACTGGTGATCTGTCCAGGGTGTACCCTCCTTCTTACCCAAAAGATGCTGGGATAGGCTCCAGCACCCCCCCCCCCCCCCCCCCCCACGGCCCAAAAAGGATTAAATGGTTGAAGATGAATGAATGAATGAATGAAAAGTTTGAAGCCGAACCTTATCTTCAAAACTATATAATGTATAAACGTAAGACCAATGTGGAATTTCATTTAAAAAAAATGTTTTTGGGACATTTAATTTAGTTCCACTAGTGACTACACCTGACTACTGGTGTAATTATTTAAGTTTTCACTCCCAGTGCTGTTCGTATTCACACCACAACTAGAGAATATTCCCTCCCTCGCTTCAAAAGTACAGAGGAAACTCAGTTACAGGACTTTCTATAGAAAGTCTAAAACATTTAGTGGACTGGCAGAACATTTAATTCAACACAGTGAGTGTGTGTTTTACATTAGGAAATAAAAGAGTGACACTGTGCTTGAACCTGGCATGTAGTAACCTTTATGGTGCTATGAGAGGCGGTTAAAGTCAGACTCACACAGCCGTTTTTCATCCTTTTAACTTTTTCATCTTTCAGTCAGGCTTGTGCTGCCGAGTCACTTTTCTCAGATTTGTAATGAGGGGAAAACGATGCCTCAGTATTCCGAACTTCACAACACAAAACAAGCCTATCATTCAAACAAGTTCACCTGACAGTCGTAAAAGGCACAATTTCTGGTATGACAATGAACATACCCCGGGTTTGATGACCAGTTAAAGCACTTACGAGCATATCTCTGCTTTTATTTGCAAAACGAGAAAGGTGGGAGAGGTGGGGAATTGGATTCCACTGAGCCTGCTGTTCCTAGTCAGTGTGGCTGTAGACAGCTGGGCGCCCACTACAGTTAAGATCAGAGGCCTTGATAACCTGGGCCCTGATTTATGGAGAGCAAGCAGCCTCTGCAATCACCTAATGAGGTAGAGAATGCAGAGTGTTTACATGTTTATTAGATAGCCAAAACCAGCTGGGGACACTATTTTCCACCCTCTGTCTGTGTCTTAGCATTGGTCTCTTGATTAACAGACTGATATGGGAGTAGAACTCTGACCTAAGAAAGAAAAGTCAGCTGATGCCAAGATTAAAGAGCAAACTTTTTTGCTGTTGCCAGTAAATAGTAGGGTAGGGCAAAAAGTTACAAGGGGCAAGTTGTTACACCCCCTCCTACCTACTCTGCATGTGCGTGGCCTATCTAATTTTAGACTCGGTGCACGGTCAATACACCTTCCTGTCATGCATTTGGATTTTACATGCAGTAGGACAAATGAAGGAGCCCTCTGAGTATTCTTTTTTGAAAATCAGTTTTCTTCTTCATAGTTGTCAGACCACAGTGATCTTGTGCACAATATGCTGTCTTGTGAAACTAGCCACATGGGTGTGGTGTTGTAAAACCACAGGTCTGGCCAGTGTTGGCGTGATGACGCGGCCGCTCAGTCATGTCATCACACCGAACATATACATGCAACGGATGGCCATTTCACAGTCTCTCTGTCTTCTCTTCTTGCGGAACTTGGCCTCCCAACCAATGTCACTCTGTACCACCACTAAGATTTTATGTAATAAAGTTCGTGTTCCCAGCAAGACGCTCTCTGTTGGTTCCTTACACTATTCCCATACATAACAATGGGCACATGTCTAAGTAGTACAGGGTTCCTTCCTGGTGTTGTGAAAACTAAATTGCAATGATGGGATAAGTTGTTACGGAGAGACCAGGGGCACATTGTTACAGTGTAACTACTATATGACATTGTGGCTTACTGTCAAGTTAATATTTTATAACATGGTGTAATTAAGTTTAAAAAAGTTTTAAAAAATAAAGAGTTTAATTACAGAAATTATCATCACAATAAGTGTTTAAAGAAGCAGCCCTAGAGCATCACTGAACCACCACCATGCTTCACTGTAGGCAGGGTGTTCTTTTCAGCCTATGCTTCATTCTTGCTCCACCAGACATACCGCTGATCCATAGGCCCAAAAAGCTCCAGTTTTGTTTCATCGCTCCACAGAACAGAATCCCAAAATCTTTTTGGCTTATTTATATAGTTTTGAGCAAACTGGAGCTGACTTTCTTGTGCTTTTGGGTCAGTAGTGGTGTGCGTCTTGGAGTTCAGGTATGGAGCCCTTCAGTGTTAAGCATGTGCCTTACTCTGGAAACTGAAACCTCAGTGCCGGCTGCCACTAAGTCTTGCTGCAGGTCTTCTGTAGTCAGTCAAGGGTTTTTGACCACCTGCCTCCTCAGAATTCTGGTGGCACAGCTTCCTCTTTCTGCCATGTCTAGGTCATGTAGCCACTGTTCCTTTAACTTTAAACTTGCAAACTATGCTTCCAACTGTATCTCTATGGGAACATTCAGTGCCTTTGCTATCTTTTTGTATCCCGTTCCTTGTTTGTGCAAGGCACTGATCTCTTCTCTGGACTTTCTGGACAATTCTCTTGACTTAGCCATATTAACATACAATCAAATGTCACCATCAACAGTCCAGGTGTTTGAGGTGTTCTAGTTCAAAAACACCTGATGCGACTACCAATGAAGACCTTGATTGGTTGCATCAGGTGTGCTTGAGACCACACCTGATTTGCAAATTTGTGCTCTTATGAGGAATTCTATTCAGGAAGTTGAATAAT
Organism: Pholidichthys leucotaenia; assembly: GCA_020510985.1. NCBI lineage: Eukaryota > Metazoa > Chordata > Actinopteri > Cichliformes > Pholidichthyidae > Pholidichthys > Pholidichthys leucotaenia. The sequence goes on along the minus strand of CM035850.1, from coordinate 65,878,752 downwards.
TTTGAGACTGCATTAATCATTGAAATCAGGATTTAGTGTTGAATTTGGGTTAAATTCTTGTAATATTAGTTTTATTTAACTATTTCAGCTGTTTTTGTCTAATTTATTTATTGCAAACACCTGAAAATTTTAAAATTTTGCCAGTAAATCTGAAGTGCAATGGGGGTTGAATAATTTTTATTACAACTGTATCTCCACATTGAAGCATGTCAGATCTTTCAGTTTTTGGTATTTACTCCTCATGTTGCAGTACTATTGTGGTGACTAAGTATTTGTGTAAAAGAAATAAAATTATCTGATTTGTGAGGCATTAAAAATGAAAAAATTCAGTGAGATATTTCAAATGCATATTGCTCATGTCTGACAGGGTCTACCGCAAAAACAGTGATATCTCTGGAAAGAGCATGCCTGCATTCATATATGGACAAAATATGAAGTTGCTATCTTTAACCAAACTATTTTAGTGGTATCAGATATGTCACATTTTGCTATAGATGGAAGTGACTGGCTAATGAGTAGCTTTTGGGTGGTGGTGGTGGTGGTGGGGGTGTTAAACACTATTTTTCAATTTTAATTTATGGAAAGGAGGAAGTAAATTATTGGCTTTTGTGTTTGCCCCCTTAGTCACTAAATCTCACAAGTCTGGACATATAACAGACTAGCAGAGCTTTGCTGACATCAGCCACTCATCAGCCAGCCATTTCCATCTATAGCAAATCATGATGTATTTGATAAATATGAATAAATGTGGAATAATGTGGAACAATCCGATGAATCAGAAAATGTTATTTCCTTTAGAAAAATACTTCTGACATGCTTTAATGTGGAGATACAGATGGGTAAAATTGGTGTGAAGCACAGACGAAACATTTTTTTTACGGTTTTCAGCGAGCTATAATTTGTCAAATATGCAACTGTGGATCTTCTTTTACAGAAGTTAAAGACATTGTGTCTCTTAGAACAAATCCTGAACATTTAATGCGTCTACAATGAATAGTTCAAAAGTAATAATTTATTGGATTTAGCATCTTCTCCTGTACCACTCGTTTTCAGCGTTCCTCCCCATTTTCAAAAAGATAACATCCCAAAAACTAATTAAGATATAGAGCTGAAATTTTGTATAGTGGTTACTGAGACTAATAGCATTACTTCGTAGAACTGTGAAGCAAATCAGAGATGGTCAGTCATGAGGCCTCCAGTGATTTTACACGGACTGACCCGTAAGACTTGTTCACAGTTTGCTCTAGTGGTCACTCAGAGAGGGCATAACTCTGCCAAAGTGTCTGTCTGTTTATGTGCAGGATTACACAAAAACTACAGGTCAAATTTGGATGAATGGATCTTGATCTGGATTCTAGATCACTTTTTTTTTTTAACATTGCAAGATCAGGCCTTGGTGGAGCGGACCAGTTTAAGGAGATAAAAAGTGATCCAAAATCTGCATCCTGACAAGGACCACCTCAAAAATCTAATGGGTTTATCTGTAGCCCAAAAGCCACCTCTGGTGAAAATTTCATCAAAATTTGTCTGGTAGTTTTTGTGTAATCTTGCACAAAACAGACTGACAGACAAAAAAAAAAATGGCCAAAAATGGCCTGAAAGCATTACCTCCTTGGCAGAGATAATAAAAATCATAGAATTCATCAACTTACCACCCATTGTAACAACTTACCCCAGTACACGTACAACTTTCTGTTGTAGTGGGGTAAAAAGTAACACAACCATATACTGTATATTTTAATTTGTCCACAACAAGCATGTAATATAATACAAGATTTATATATATATGAAAGTGGACATGTCCAAAAGCACATGGGCAAAACGTGTGTGAAACAAAACTATATTAACCACATTTCACAATTGCAAAAAGAATTCCAACTTTTTGTTCCAACTTATCCTACTGTGTTGAAAAAGATAATACATCTGAGAACAAATTTGCTTTTGTGTCATGGGTGTTTTATGACCCCCAGCAGGACCTATTGTCTTCAGCCGTGATCAAACTACACCACATATTTTACTGTTGTTGTGAAAAGTTAGCTAAAGAGGCCTGCATCAATTTCTGGACCCTTTTATCAGCTTGGAATGGAGCTGGAACTAAGGGCTAAAATAAGTGAGTTGGTGCCTGCAGTATGTACACACATGGACATTTTATTTCTTCGTGTCAAAATATTACACCAGTGCTCACTGGAAATTAGATCCGATAATCCCTGCTGCTGCCTGTTAAAAGTTAGGAGTGACATTGTTGTATGCACACACAGATTACCACTCTTACACAAGTGCAAATGAACCCACTTTTTTCAGCATCTCTGTAATCCCCCTGCACCTGGGAAAATGTCACTGCCGTTAATTCACAACAGATCCCTTTCTCCGTTTCACAGCAGTGTTCTCGATTTGGCCTTGTAAAATCTATGAAAATCAAGTTTGCCTTCCATCACAGTTTTATAATTGTTGTTTTTGTAAGTAGAACATGATTCTGGGGGGCTTTCTAAGCTTGTCTTTCAACAAGACACAATCTCTGCTCTGTTCTCTGTTGAGCAGTCCCAACTGTATTGTGTTGAACGGTCCACGTCAGATCCTACTGTCAAGTGACTGCTTAAGCTTAAATGTATCAAGTGATTTGTTCATCTTTATTACTTTTCATGCAATTTCAGATAAGACAAGCTAGGGTAAGGTAAGATAATCCTTTTTTTTAGTCCCATGATGGGGATATTTACAGGAGTGCAGCAGCAAAGAGATAGCAGTACTGTGTGTTGTGTGGTCTGTATGAGCAGCGCAGATTATAGTCTGACAGCAGCAGGTAGGAAGGACCTGCGGAACCTCTCCCTCATGCACTTTGGATGGAGCAGCCTCTCACTAAATGAGCTTCTCAGTGCACTCAGCGTGTCCCACATAGGGTGGGACTCGGACTTCAGCAGATGACAGCTTAGCCACCATCCTCCTCTCACCTACCACCTCCACTGGGTTGAGGTGGTACCCCAGAATAGAGCTGGTCTTCTTAATCAACCTGTTCAGTTTCTTCTTGTCAGCAGCCGTGATGCTGCTGCTCCAGCAGACCACACCATACAGTATGGCTGATGCTACCACAGAGTCATAGAAGGTTTTCAGGAGTGCTCCCTGCACTCCAAAAGACCTGACTCTCCTCAGAAGGAACAGCCTGCTTTACCCCTTCTTGTAAAGTGTGTTTGTGTTGTGTGACCAGTTCAGTTTATTGTTCAGGTGAACACCCAGGTACTTGTAAGATGTTACCATCTCTGTCTGTTCCCTGGATGTTTACAGGTGCTGTGGGGGGTGTCTACACCTGCAGGAGCCCACCAACAGTTCCTTGGTGTTCCCTGCATTGATCTGGAGGCAGTTCCACAGGCACCAGCTCACAAAGTCCTGGATCAGTCTTCTGTCATCCTCATCAGAGATGAGGCCAACAATCACAGTCAGAGAACTTCTGCAGGTGGTAATCTGGCATGTTGTGTGAAAAATCAGCAGTGCAGAGGGTGAACAGAAAGGGAGCTAGAACTGTTCCCTGGGGGGCCTCCGTGCTGCACATGATTACCGTGTCAAACACACAGTCCTGCACCTTCACAAACTGTGGACAGTCTATGAGGTAGTCCAGGAACCAAGATGACAGGAGTTGGTCCACCCCTGCACACAGCAGCTTGTCCCTCAGAAGCACTGACCAACAGGTATTGAAAATATCAAAGGCCCTCGAGGTACCATTACACATGTAAGCCTACAGTATATATTACACCCTATTAAGTCTTTCAAACCTATTTTGAAAATGGATTACACTGGCCTTACAATAGTTTGATGATTTTCAGGCTGTACCCTCTTGCTGGGATATTCTCTTGAGTCATGAAACTTCTCTTAACCAAAATTAGCAAAACAGCTGAATATGTTTAATATGTAAATTAGTAAATAATCTACACTCCATTTGGTTTTATACACCTACAGTTGCTGGCAGGGCAAAATCTACTGTCAACTTCTGTCCTCCCTGTCCTCCTCTGGCCTTGTCTGCTGGCCTGCCTGCAGTCCACATCAGCGCCAACCTCAACAAATCACTCATTTCTTATACAATTACCTCTCGCTCCCTTCCCGCGTATGGCTGGCTGCAAGTGCCGTCCTTCTGCCTGACCATTGTGTGTTAATTTTAGACCCATTATTTGCTGTAACAAATGCGCAATGGGCAGAGTCACTTTCACATTAATAGTTTGCACCCAGAGGGGAAGTCTTCCCCCACATCATGGATCAAAGGTCTTTTCTATTGTATCTAACTTCCCGTTTCCCTTTTTAGCCACTGTGTGTTGTATTTTTCTCTCTTTCTCTGCTTGCACTAAGGGATTTTTTCTAGACGCTGCTGTGGGTGACAAGCTTGAGGGGATGCCATTTAGCCCCTCTATTGATTGCAGGAAAGCCATTGGGTGATTTGTTTAAAGTGGAAGCTTGTAGTTGATACTGTGAAAAGGAAGAACGATGATTTGATTGTTCTATAGTCAGCAGAGGTGTCTCAGGTTATTAAATGACCCTATTTCCCCAAATTATGTCTATTCAAAGTGAAAATGCTGTGAATACTTGCAATTCATGATGATTATTTTTCACTCAAAGTAATTCAAAATTATATGAAGGTTCTAAAATATCAGAGGTTGTGCTTCACTTTCTCCTTCATATGTAATTACCAGACTTGGCATCATTTATTTCTTTACCAGATGTGAGTACTCTTGAAAACATATCACTTAATTTGACACATTAGCCTGTTGATGCTACAACGGCTCATCCGCACCCGACCAGAGTGGTGGCCTAGTTGGTAGAGCATCCGCCCCACACCCAGGAGGCCTGGGTTCAAATCCTGGTCGGGTCATGCCGAAGACCATATAAAAGTGGAACTTCCTGCCGTCCAGCTTAGTGCTCAGCAATAATGGAAAGGAGGAGGGAAAATTGTGGCAGCGCCTTGCATTGCAGCAACCCCTCTGATTCTAGATGTGATTAACATTGTAGACAAGAGAAACGTAATTTCGTTCTACTGTACATGATTGGCTGTATGGACTGAATGACAATAAAGTTGGCTTTTCCTTTACTCAATGTTTTTGCTGCCACACAATGAAGTGTAGTAAATCTGTTTGGACATGATGCCATAAATCATTTGGAAGCTTAGAATTTCATCTATTTGGTTATTTGAAACAGATTTGAAAATCAGTTGCAACAGCTGAAGTAAACAGCAGAATAGCACAGTAAACAACTAGCACAGCATAGCAACATAGCAGCAACATAGCAGCGACTCACCAATGAAGTATCCTTGAATTCCTAGAATGGATAATAGCCTAACAAATACAGCTGTGTTTCATTGCCAGGGTCCAATACATCCATTCGAGTAAGATTTCCTCCTCCCCCTTCCTCCTCTGTTCCATTTTTGCTGAGCACCAAGTTGGACAGCAGGAAGTTCCATTTTTATGTGGTGTTTGGCATGACCCGTCCGGGACTTCAACCCCGACCTCCCAGTTGTGGGGCGGATGCTGTACCTCTACGCCACCACTCCAGACATTTACCTGGTGGGCCAACGCTCATGTGGGCCAGTGTGTTGTCATCAATATAATTATGTAACCACGGCTTCAAGGACCGCTGTGTTATGTTTGGAAATAATGGTCTGCAGACAGGTCTACGTGTTGAGGTTAAAGTTATTGAACAATTAGCTGAACAGCTAAGGAGGGAGCACACAGTGAGGTGAGTGGATAAGTGGTACCAAAGGTGGAGAGCAAGAGACCAGCTAGCCCTGGGTAGCCGGCTATTATACCAGTGGCGTGATGATGTCACACATGTGTACGTGTGACTGCAGCATGGTGCATCGTGCCGTTTCCCATACATCACAATTTCCCCCCCCTTCCCATCCTTAGAAAAGCCTAGAAACATATCTAGTTAGCCCTAGCAAGGGCAGCAAGTAGACATTAAGGTGACATTAGCATACCGGCTAACGTACAGCTGGACATATGTATTCACATGTGGGTTAACTTAAAGCCAGTGATATAAGAAACGTACACATATGGCTTGGCCGATAATACTGTTAGTACATTGCCTAATGTAAAACAACATACATATACTTGACTGAATCTGCTGTAAAAACCACCAAGGCTTATTTCTGAACATGACATCAGAAAAAAATTATTATTTTACATACAGCCTAGGCAACCCGGTAGACTACCAGTATAATCCGCATGGTCGTGTGGGTTATTCTGCTACATTGAACGGACCATAAGAAAATACAAAACTGTCAGTGACAGTTCGGAGCTCAGTGAGGCCTCTGTCAAACCCGGGGTGGACGCGGCCCTGGCGGCACTGGCTCAGGTGAATCTGGGGGCTACCTCAGTGGAATTGTGGCTGGCTCAACGGCAAAGTCCCAGTCTGGATCCCACACTGGCTGGGTCAGCTCGGTTGCTCTTTCTTGGTCTGGGGCAGGTGGTGGTGTTACCTTTCTCAGATGGCTGGTATGCCATTGAGACCCATTAGTCATCTGGAAGGTGGCTGGTCCAAGTTGAACGGCAATCTGCATCGGTGGTAGTGGTGATGCTGATGAAGACGATGATGACTGGAACATCTGCAGCTGATGAAGGCGGTTGGATCGGCGGATCTGGACCCAGTCGAGCATCGTGCGCAATGGTGATTTCTGCTTCAAGGTGTGCTGCTGCTCACTTGTCATGTGGATGGTGAACAGCGTCGTTGCTGGGGCACCGTTTAATGGAGGACGTGGTTGGGTTGTCGACGGTCATTGAGGTGAAGTGGTCTCGTTGGTTACCGGATAAACCCTACAATCTTCCGGGTCTTGCATTGTCACAGATTGGAACTACTGCAGCAAGGCGGCGGCTCTGGGAGGCTCATGCCGTGCGAGGATCAGTCCCCAGTCTTCAGTGCCCCGGTCAATGTACGGTGTAAAATAAGAAGCGGCTACACCTGTTTCTGGGCGAAGCAGTCTCGGGCCATCAGCAGTCAAGCAGAGTCCCATGTGATCCGTGATGGTAAAGCCCAGCTCATGGAAACGATCACATCCCAGGATGTTGTCACCAAGGCACGTCACTTGAAATATGAACGCTGGAAGGACTCTTGACCCACAGTGAACCGGTAGAGTGATGGTTCCTACCAGAGCTTAATATTAACTTTTTTGCACACTGGCCACTGTGGCTAGGGATTTTTCCAAAGTTACTAGCCACTCAGCCTTTTCACTTGCCACAATTTTGATCAAACTTGAGTATTGCATGCTAGAATTTACTTGAACTAAATTTACAATCATTTTAAATGTAAATGACCCTTATACATACATAAAAATAACAAGAGAAATACTGCTGAATTATTTATTAACAGCAGTAAATGCTTTAAAACAGTGTAGAAAAATATTTGCAATATGAGAGTGAAATACAGGTAGATTTGGAGTCCGTCCCACTTCTCATTTGTATCCCTACCTTTTCCCCTTTGCCTACTCCTACCCCTTGGTCCTTGATAAAGGCTGAAAATGACCCCTATAAATTGGGACACCAGTTCAGGGCTGCAAGACGTTATTAGTAGTTGCTGATGGATTTAATTTAAATCGACACTACCTGTTTTCACCAGAAAAGAGAAGAAAAAGAAAACTGATGAAGAAAAGTCTCATCTTAAGGAGAAAAATGTCTCAAATTTACATGAACAATTCTAATTAATGGAAAAAGTCAGAAATTTACTAGAAATAAAGCTGTAAATTCAGAGAAAAACTTGGACCCCTGGCGGGCCATTTTTGGCCCATGGGCCACATGCTCGACACCCCTGGACCAGCACATTAAAAATACATAATTAGAGATTTTACTTCCATGAAAAAGTTGCATATCACAGGTATCATAGATAATTACAGATAAACAAAAGTTCACCTCAGAAGAAGCTTCATTTGCTCTTTACAGCAACATAAAGTTTAGTCACTTTTTCTTTCTGTCATACTGGACAGTAAACGGGAGCTTCTTGCTCTAAAAATAATCATATTTAACCACAGAGGTTAGAGCTGATTTGGGGGGAGAGTGCAGTTTAACTACACGCTGGGACAACGAACGATCAGGTGTAATTCCCCTGGTGATCTGATTGCTGAGAATAGGGACAGGTGTGTTCTGCTGGCTGACCTGCTGTCAGTTGTCGCCGTTTCTGGCCACAAAATGAACCGACTGTGGAGCACAGCATCTGTGGTTTCTCCTGTACTACAGCCTACCCTGGAACAGTCCTGTGTGCCGTGCTGGAAGTTGAGCTAGACCACGCCCACGGCAATAGTTGGACCAATGAGAATACACTGTGTGTGCAGATAAAGTGGCGAGTGAGAGTGGCTGCCTTACCCGCCACCGGTAAAATGCACCCGCCAGTGGCAGGTGGGCAGATGTTAATGTCAAGCCCTGGTTCCTACCATGCTGATTTTCACGTGTCCATAGCCGAACAGTTCCACCACATCTGACTTGATTGGATGTAGGGCAAAGAAGGTCTTCACCATGGCCTCATCCAGCAGGGACCTCGTGGCAGCAGTGTCCAGCAGTAATGGTAGACTGATGCCATCCATTTCTACTGTGCACTACTTGTATGGTGTGTTACTGGAGTCCACTGCATGTGTGGTGGTTGGATTAGGCCGACTGAGCGAATTAAACAGCGGGCTTGTTGGGGCTGAGCGGCACACTTTGGCGAAGTGGTTCAGCTTACTGCAGCGTTGGCGCTTGTGTCCTTTGGCGAGGCAGGCAGGTGCACGTGTCCAGTGCGAGGGAAAGCCACAGTTGCCACATGGTCGACGTGCTTTATTGTCCTGTCGTCCCACAATGTCAACTTCAGGGTCCTCCAGGGAGGACGCGGGGTCGTTGGGCTCAGCAGCTGGTGTAACAGCTTGTGCTAGCGGAGCAAAGTGTGGGCTGGAGGCTCCTAGCTGGATGGTAAGCCGAGCCGCGGCTTCTAGCTGGGATGCTAGCTCCACTGCCCTGGAGAGTAGCAGGTCATCCAGTGCCTTTAGCAGCTTCTCCCGCAGCTTCAAGTTGGTGGTGTGCTTTACCAGCTGGTCCCGCACCATCTTGTCTTCCAGTTATGCAAACCTACATGTGCTTGCCAAACAGCAGAGGTCAGCGACATACTGCTGGACCAACTCACCTACACGCTATCGGCGATGGCAAAATCTTATCCTCCTGACTAACACGCTCTTGGGGGTGGAGAAGTGTCTGGTTAACAAAGCAACATACTCGTCATAGCTATCTGCAGGTCTGAGAGTCTTGAAGACACGCTGTCCCTTGCTGCCAAGGCAGTGAATTAGCATGGTGCACAGCCTTAGCTTGCTAATTTTAGCTAGGTCCATGGCGGACACAGATGTTTCAGATGACTCATGCCAACGTGACTAAGCAATAGGTGGCTCACCGGACAAATTAAGGAAAGGTGGTAGAGGTGTCAGCAGCATTTCGATCTCGATGTTTTCCAAGTTACTCCTCGTCGCCAATTGTTATGTCTGGAAATAATGGTTTGCAGACAGGTCCACATGTTGAGGTTAACTTTATTGAACAATTCATCATAATCATCATGTAGCAGCCCTATGGGTTGGGGCACACTGAACAACTTGCTGCCACACCGTGCGATTTTCCATGGCTGTCGCCAAGTCCTGTCTTGCTATCCCCGAATCCCTCAACAGTACCTCTGGGACTGTAAGTTTCTGGGACTGGACTGGGCCAATAGGCTTCCAAAGGAGCAGGGAGTGCATAATCTCTCCGGTGGCCCAATGGCAATGGCCAACAAATCTGAGTCTCCGTTTGGTGACCCTCTGAGAGCGGGGTGAAATGTCACCATATATACGCTCGAGAGTGGCATGCTCGGACCAATGGATGTTTTGTATACGCCTCAGTAAGTTCGTATATGTCCCGTCCAGTCATTTTTCTTGACGTGCAGTTAAGAGTCCACATCTCTGAGCCATAGAGCAAAATTGGCTCTATCAGCGTCCTGAACATGTGAATTTTCTTTTGGTTGTTGAGAGTCGAATGGCATATCTCATTAAGCTTATTACACGCTGCCCATGCTAAAGCTTTATGAGACTTCATATCCTATTGTCATATGTCCTTTTGCTTGCTAGATCGGAGTGCAGTTCGCAACGCCTGCATTCGGATTTTCCATCCAGAGTTTACCTTCTCCTAGAGGGCTTGCCGTTCGGGGCTATTGGGCGCCACCTACCCAGGGTGCAACCTGGCCATTGGCTCACTAGGAGCTCATACGCCCTTTGACAGGGCTTGTTTTTAGTCCTGCAGGGTGACATGCCACCCTTCTCACCAGTATGCACTGGTGGGGGAGCCGGTTTAGACGCCGACCACCCGTCCATGTGGCAGGTTGTACTGAGTTACCATGTTAGCAGTAGCAGAGTCATCGACTCTGACCTGACAGAGTCAAACAGACATTGAACAATTAGCTGAACAGCTAAGGAGGGAGCACACAGTGTGGTGACTGGATAGGTGGTACCAAAGATGGAAAGAATGAGACCGGCTAGCCCTGGGTAGCCGGTTATTATACCAGTGGTGTGATGATGTCACGCATGCATACATGTCACCGCAGCATGGTGTGTCGTGCCATTTCCCATATATCACAAGCTGCTATATATATATATATATTGTCAATGTGTACAAGCCCCCTAATGCCAACTGGGATCTGCAGGTCTTACCCACCCTACCCCACCCTGCCATCTATGTGGGGGACTTTAACAGCCATCACCCTGACTGGGGGTACCCAGCAGTGGACAGTGATGGGAAGGCACTTTCAGACTGGGCATCCAGAAATGACCTCGCTTTGATATACGACCCCAAACAAAGAGGAACCTTCCACTCTGCTAGGTGGAAGAAGGACTATTCTCCTGACCTGTGTTGGGTCAGCTCTTTGAATGGGGAGCCATATCCTACACAGATCCTCATTCTTGATGATTTTCCACACAGCCAACACCGGCCCCTGCTTGTACACATTGGCCTACAACTTCCAGTCATATACAGCCCAAGGAAGATGCGCTGGAACTTCCGCAAAGCCAACTGGAAGAAATTCAGTGAAACTCTGGACCGGAGCGTTGTTACCATCCCACTCCACACCATCACTGTAGATGAAGCATACAACCGCTTCTGCAGCGCAATCTTCAAGGCTGCCCATACTGCAATCCCACGAGGCTACCGACCCCTCTATGTCCCATGTTTGGACGGAGAAAGTGCTGCCCTCCTACAATCCTATCAAACATCAGGGGACCCAGAGATAGCAGACCATCTCATTGAATCGCTAAATACAGCTCGGCGAAAGAAATGGGAGGAGACAGTTGCTGACCGGAGCTTTACCCACTCTAGCAGGAAATGTTGGAGCCTCATCCGTCGCCTAGGAGCTGCACAGAAGCCCCCTAGCCAAAGCCGAGCATCCGTCACACCCAACCAAGTTGCATCCCACCTACTGACTATCGCCAAAGCACCCCAAGACAAAGACACCAAAAGAGCAGTTACAACTGAGCTAAAAAAACACCAAAAAATGCCTGTAGAGGAAACGAACCCTGAACCCTTCGAGGCTGCTGAACTGGAGAAAGTCCTACAGAGCCTGAAATGTGGAAAGGCAGCAGGATACGATAACATCTTCCCAGAATTCATGAAAAATCTTGGCCCCCGAGCCCTAACCTGGTTGACAGAATTCTACACAAGGATCACACAAACAAACTCGATCCCAAAGAAATGGCGGACAGCAAAGGTCATTGCCATCCCAAAACCTGGCAAAGACCACAAATTACCAGCAAGCTACCGCCCAATCTCCCTACTCAGCGTTCCTTACAAAATCATGGAGCGCCTAATTCTGCAACGCATTTCCCCAGAGGTAGAGGATATTCTAAGTGTGGATCAAGCAGGTTTCCGCAAGGACCGCAGTACAGGAGAACAAGTACTGGCCCTAACCACCTTCATCGAAAATGGCTTCGAGAGCAGACTGAAGACAGGGGCTGTGTTTCTCGACCTTACAGCCGCCTATGATACGGTCTGGCACAAAGGCCTCCTCCTGAAACTTATAAAGGCAATCCCTGCTTGGGCAACAGCAATTATAAAAACCCTGCTGACCAACCGAAGGTTCAGAGTCCACCTCAGTCAGAAGACAAGTGCATGGAGAATGCAGAAAAACGGACTCCCACAAGGCTCAGTTCTAGCTCCAACTCTGTTCAACCTCTACATAAACGACCTGCCTACTACAAAATCCCGCAAATTCACCTATGCAGACGACATCTGTTTGGCATTCCAAGCACCAGACTTTGAACCACTGGAACGGGTGCTCACGGAAGATCTTGCCAAACTGGACCAGTTCTGCAAAATCTGGCGCCTAAAACCAAGCCCAGCAAAAACCGTCTCCAGTGTATTCCATCTCCACAATGCAAAAGCTGCCAGAGAACTAAACATCCACCTGAGCGGACTCAAGCTTAAGCATGCCCCAAATCCAACTTATCTTGGAGTGACCCTTGATAGGACCTTATCCTTCAAGGAACATCTAAAGGGGACGGCTGCTAAGGTGAAGGTACGAAACAACCTGCTCTGCAAGCTCGCTGGTGCAAAATGGGGGGCGGCAGTCTCCACCCTGCGCACCTCAGCACTGGCCCTTTCATACTCTGTAGCAGAATATTGTGCCCCTGTCTGGTCCAGGTCATCTTACACACACCATGTAGACACCCAGCTCAACACAACCATGAGAACTATAACTGGAACAATCCGCTCAACACCACTCCCCTGGCTCTCTGTACTGTCAAACATAGCCCCTCCACACATCCGGCGAGCAGCATTAACTCAAAGGATGCTCCAAAAAGTTAAAGATTCTCCTCACTTACCAATCCATGCAGATATCTACACTCCACCCACTGCCCGACTTTCATCCAGACGGCCGATTTGGAAAAACCCTCCCCCAGCTGACTTTACCATCCAGACAGCTTGGCAAGAGGAATGGGAGACCAAGGAGGTCCCAAACAAACAGCTGGTGATAAACCCCAACCAACAGGTCCCGGGCACCAACCTCCCAAGGAGACAGTGGTCTACACTCAATCGCTTCAGGACTGGACATGGCCCCTGCTTGGCCAGCCTTTACAGATGGGGCAGTAGCCCTAGCCCACTGTGCGCATGTGGAGAGGAGCAAACAATGGAACACATCATAGAGGCTTGCCCGCTCCAAAGACTGGAAGGAGGATTACACACCCTCCATACAGCAAACCAGGAGGCAACTGCTTGGCTTAAGGACTTTGCATTCGCTAAATAAATAAATAACAAGCTGCACACCAGCCTTTGAAATACTGACAACAGCCCATTCGGGGGGGGGGGGGGGGTTTATTACTGACACTGGACTGCCCAATCAAATCTCTTAACGCACCCCTAACACCCCCTCCCCTTCCTTCCCAGTGGCACTGGCCCTTTTCAGAGCTGAGTTTAGTATGGAAGAAATTGTGTGGCAGCAGAAGTGTCGGATGAAAATGGACAAATAAAAGCATAAAAATAGAGTTGAAAAGATTAGGGGAAAAAATGGAAATGGATGCCACTAAATTTATTAAAATAAAGGTCGTATTAGTCGGTTAAAAAAAGCTCCAGACAAAGCCTTATGTGTCAAACTTTGTTTTTCCCTAATTCCAATATAAAGTCAAACTTCTGAGTGTATTTGAATGCAACATCAGATTACATCACCCCAAGCCCTCCCTATCTCAATAGCAGGAAAGGTGAGGAGACAAGTGGCTCCTGCAGCTTTTCTACAGGTAACACCTTGACATCTCATAATGATGTATGACGGCATCCTCAGCTGGAATATTCTGCAATGTTATAAATAGTTTTTGGGTCTGTCTGAATTTGTTCAGTAAGAGTATGCATACCTGCAAACATTTAGGTTTCAAAGTACGTGAGGTTTTCACCTGGGGTGGAGGTTCCAAAATAGGCTATTAATAGGCTATAAATAGCCTATAACAGAAAATACTGCATCTTTGCTTATTTTATTTTTGATTTTTAATTTATGAGGGAAAAAACAAATTTATGAGAGTAAAGTCTCAAATGTACAAGAAAAAAGCCCTAAATTAGCGTTGCACACAAATTATGAGGAAAAAGTTGATTTGAGTGGGAAATAAATCTTTCAAGTTTACAAGGAAAAAGTAGTACATTTAGAATAAAACTGCCATAAATTTAGGACAAAAATCTCAAACTGTCTAGACTAAACTCACATCTCAGTAACGTCTTCTTAAACTACTTTTGGGTGATTACACTTATGGATGAGTGATAATATATAGAGGGGTTGCACCGATGTCACACAGGTCACGTGTCTTTTGTCTACTGCGCCATTTTGGACAGCAACGAACAGTCAAATCACCAACAGCAAGAATGAGTGAGTGTAATCAATGAGATAAATGGCTACACACAAATCAACACCGTGGTCCACCGATGAGGTGCAGACTTTTCTGTGCTTGGTAGCTGATTAAAGAAATCCAGAGGGAGCTGGACGGAGTGACCTGAAACGAGTTCACGGCCACGGCGGAGGCAGATGGGAGGCAGAGTGGCGTAGACCCGACCACGGCATCATCATTGGTGACACAGTGGTTAGCACTGCGGCAGCACAGCAACTCACCCTTGGCCATGGGATCCCTGGTTTTGATCCCAGCCCCTGACCAACAGTGATCTGTGTGGAGTTTGCATGTTCTCCCTGTGTCCGCGTGGGTTTACTCTGGGAGTTCTCCGGTTTCCTCCCACAGGCCAAAAACATGCAGGTTAGGTTAATTGGAGACTCTAAAAGTGGCTCTAGGTGTGAATGTGTGTGTGAATGGTAAAGGGATAGCGCCGTACCGTGGCTGCTTCATCCATCCAGGTGGATGCCCTCAATTTCCCCTCTGGGGATCAATAAAGTATACAAAATCAAATTTAAAAAAAAAGCAACAGCGATAACTTGCCATGATTACAATGTAGTACGGGGGACTTATGAGTGCTAACTAGAATTAGCAATCATTAGCTTGCCTTCATATGTGACCTAGTTCGTATCCTCACGTCTTCTGCTGCCTCATGGCTTCCTGAACTCTCCAGTACTTTTCCAGTGTTTCGTCTCGCCACCTGAATCCTTTTCTGGTTCTCCTTTTTTGCCTTTACTCTGACAAAAAGCCAGCGAGCAGCAGGCTTGCCTCGATATCCATCTTATGTTTTTCTTGTCACATACAAACGATGTTGTGGGAGTCGGGCTGCCTTGCTGTAAAGATCTCAGTCATTTAAGGTTGTATTCAGTCGTAGTGGAAAACGAACAACACCGCGTTGAGTCGGACTGAGTTCGTGCTAGTGGAATTATTTGTCACAAACTCCCTGTGCGCTTTTCCACAGCACATGCAGGAGGAGAAGGATAGATGGATTTAAACGCAGGGTTTTCACCAAACACACATTTACTGACAAAACACAGTTCCAAAAATAACAACTTACAGGTAGGAAAAGATGTACACAAAAGGCTGACGCAGAAGCGAACAGCGGGCAGACCACTGTTTACCGTGGCCACAGGAAAATAATACAAAATAGCACACATGCGCTCGGGAGAGCGAGGAAGACTTTAGGAAGCTCAACTGACTCAGGGAAGCAAACTGGGCAACAGCCTAAGCATAGCAGTTGAGCTGCAGGGAGAAACGCTACCAGATAAGCGTAGCAGCTAACCGCACAGAGAAATGCAAGACAGTTTACTCACAGGCATGAGCAGTCCAAGAAGTCCAATTCTCCCATGGAGCACAAATAACAAATCCTTCGAGACGTGATGGTCACACGACGGGAAACGACCGTGTGGCTCGTATAATGGTCCAGCGGTGTTTGACTAGCAAAGAGCTGCTTAAGTACAAACACCGCTGGCCTAACAAATTGGGAACACCTGGATGAGGCGCAGGAAAGTTTATTACCGGGGCAAACAGCTGACTGTCAGAGAGAGGGGGCATGGTCGGACCGGTGAATGTTAGACAGCTCCCACCCAAAAGTGGGTCAAACAGCTGCCTAACGATCACCGGCCAGAGCAGCGGCCAAGCACAAAGATAAGACACAGTAGAGAAATCAAAACACAACACAAGACCAAGAAAGATCAGAACCGAGCCCGCAGGAAAACACAGGCTTGGTTCATGCCAGGATGCCCCCCTCTAGGGGTGGATACCAGACACCCACGGTAACATCATGATGACCCCCCTTCCCAACAGGAGCAACAGCAACAAACAACACAAACCCAGGTGGGAGGTAGGAGGAACAGGAAGGAGGGAACACAATACCCCACCCAGGGCCCACAATTAACCCCCCCCCCCAAGTCCACGGGCGTTGGGGCTCAGGAGTCCGCCCAGAGTCTCAGGCCCAGCAGAAGGTCCGGTGGACGGAGTCCGGCGGCCTGCCGGAAAAAATAGGCCACCAGACCAGGGGAGTCAATTCTTCCGGCGGCCGGCCAGCATTATTTAGCCACCAGGGCCAAAGGGGTGAAGCAGGAGGTGGCCTGCCCACCAGAAGGCTCACTGGTGGGAAACCGGACTGGGGCGAGGGAACCTCCACGGCGTCAGGCAGGAGGAAGGGGACCACGGCGTCTTCCGGGTGGTCCGCAGCACCCTCGGTGGTTCCAGCTTGGAACACAACTGCACCTCCGGTGGACCCTGACCAGGCTGGCTCCGCTGCACCTGCAGTGGACCCCGACTGGGCCAGCTCCGCAGCACCCGCGGTGACCTCCGCTGAGGCTCAGCAGCACCCATGGTGACCTCTGGCTGAGGCTCAGCAGTACCCACGGTGACCTCTGGCTGAGGCTCAGCAGCGCCCGCGGTGACCTCCGGCTAAGGCTCAGCAGTACCCACGGTGACCTCTGGCTGAGGCTCAGCAGCGCCCGCGGTGACCTCCGGCTAAGGCTCAGCAGCACCCATGGTGGACCCTGACCGGGCCAGCTCCGCTGCACCCGCGGTGGACCCTAACCGGGCTGGCAGCACTCGCGGAGGACCCCTATCCTCAGTGGCTTCCGGCAAGGTCAGTTGCTCTCCGGCGACCCTGGCAGGGGCTCCGAACCTGGAGGGAGAGAAAAGAGAC
Source organism: Pholidichthys leucotaenia (assembly GCA_020510985.1). NCBI lineage: Eukaryota > Metazoa > Chordata > Actinopteri > Cichliformes > Pholidichthyidae > Pholidichthys > Pholidichthys leucotaenia. The sequence goes on along the minus strand of CM035850.1, from coordinate 65,861,725 downwards.
TGGGTCAGGGCCAATGCTGCACCCGCAGTGGACTCCAGTGAGAGCCTTGCAGCACCCACGGTGACCTCCGGCTGAGGCTCTGCAGCACCCGCACTGGTCCCGGTCTGGGACGTGGCTGCACCCACAGTGGGCTCCAGTTGGAGCACCGTTGCACCAACGGTGACCCCCATTGGGGGCCTCAGTGCTCCCACAGTGGCCTCCCCAGCAAGGGAGGTGGTGCTCCTTGCACCACCTGGCGCTGGACCCCTATCCTCAGTGGCTTCCGGCAAGGTCAGCTGCTCTCTGGCGACCCTGGCAGGGGGCTCTGAACCTGGAGGGAGAGAAAAAGCGACTCCATCAGGGTTGCTGGCAGCGGCAGAGCCTGGTGAGGCGGCCCCGAGGGCTACTACGAGCTGCCCCGGGCTCTCCTTGCCATGAGTCGGGCAGTGTGACATTGACATATTCAGGACTGACACAATGGAACACGCTTGCCTGAACTCGGGCTCCACCGCCGTCCAGGACTCCAGCGATTTGGGGTGTGTCGATTCTGTTGTCTCGCCCGGTGCTGTGCCCCTGTCGACCTCCTCTGGAACCGCCAACCTCCCGTTGTCATCAATAGGCCACTCCAGTGGTGGCAGCTCCTCTCTGGCAACCCTAGTGAGGGGCTCGACAGGCATGGGAGAGAAGGTAGGGTTAGGGTCACCAGCAGCAGCAGAGCCCGACAAGGGGAGCCCAGGTGCGGTCAGAAGCCACACCCGACTCTCCTCCCCAAGAGCTAGACAAGATTTCTCGATCACAAGCAAATGAACTACAGGAGAGATAACTTGCCTGTGCTCGAGCTCTACCGCCGTCCAGGACTCTGATGCTGCCGACGACGACGGTCCGGGTCCCGTCAGCTGGAGGTCTGGTCCAGGGAATGACTCTGCTGCGGTGATCCCCACAACAGGCGTGATGGTGGTTGCAGTCCTGGTCCTCTGACGTTCCTCCTCGACCCAGCTGTTGACTGCGTCAAGCCGGTTCGCCCACTCCTTTTCCAATGGAGAGTCCAGGGGTTGAGCAGACGTGGGGAGGAACCCTCACAGCCGGGGAAGCGTGTCCTCGGACCTCCCTCTCATGGCGCTCCTCTTCGACCCGGCGGTTGAGCACAGCGAGCAGAGCTGACCACTCCTCGTCCACCAGCGTGGCTGCAGGGAAACGCCTCCATGCGGGCCCCTGGGCAGGATCATCCAGGGCCTCAACCTCCTCCATCGTCTGACGGCTCGGTTCTTGGACTGGCAGGCCCTCAGGAATTAAAGGAGGAGACATGGAGAGGGGAAAGAAACAATCATTAGTTGCAGCTGGAGGAGAAGCCCCAGTGAACTGCTGATACTCGGCCTCTCCCTCAGGAGACAGGCAAGATTCAATGTTAATGAATGGTTTTGAATGAAAAAATACTTGCCTGTCATCCCAGTCTATGATATCCACAGCTACAGGCAGCAAGCACTCATCCCTCCCCATGCCAGCGATGACGTGAACCACTCCGCAGACTAGTGGAGGAGCCGTCTCCCTGACGACGGAGGTAGGCGTGGCCGGGGTGAATTCAGCGGACCTCATGGCAGCTAGAGCAATGGCGGTCGCTGTCGATGAGGAGGGCCTCTCCCGACGTCTTGCCGTGGGATTACGCTGTCGTGATGGAGCTAGGGACACACGGGCTGAGGCTGGCACTTTGGGCTGAGCTGGAGAGGAAGCGGATGGCCGACAAGGGGAACGACTCCGCTTCGGCTCGGCAGGAAGTGTCCTCGCAGATAATCCAGGAAACAGCACTCGAGCGCGCAGACTGTGGAGAGCAGCTCCGCATATTGTGGGCACCTCCAGAGGCCAGGATGCGCTTCGAGGATACCCATAGCCCCAAGCAAACACTCCCATTTATTCTTGAGACCACGGGACACAAGAGCCTCCTCCACAAAGTCCTGGATGAATTCCGCTGCCCAGTCCTCCTCCAGCGTGGGGACGCCAGCTGCCAGTTCTTCCTTATGGCAATGAGGTCGGTGAGCCCTGGACATGATGAGCTCCAACAAACAGGTGGGTGAAAAGGGAGAATGTTGAAAAAGTGGAAAAAGGTTTGTGTGGGTGTAACCCGCTAAATCCTTTTAACTGGCTGGACCATTCTGTCACAAACTCTCCGTGCGCTTTTTCACAGCACATGGAGGAGGAGAAGGATGGATAGATTTAAACGCAGGGTTTTCACCAAACACACATTTATTGACAAAACACAGTTCCAAAAATAACGACTTACAGGTAGGAAAAGATGTACACAAAAGGCTGATGCAGGAGCGAACAGCGGGCAGACCACTGTGTACCGTGGCCACAGGAAAATAATACAAAATAGCATACATGCGCTCGGGAGAGCGAGGAAGACTTTAGGAAGCTCAACTGACTCAGGGAAGCAAACTGGGCAACAGCCTAAGCGTAGCAGTTGAGCTGCAGGGAGAAACGCTACCAGATAAGCGTAGCAGCTAACCGCACAGAGAAACGCAAGACAGTTTACTCACGGGCAGGAGCAGTCCAAGAAGTCCAATTCTCCCATGGAGCACGAATAACAAATCCTTCGAGACGTGACGGTCACACGATGGGAAACGACCGTGTGACTCGTATAATGGTCCAGCGGTGTTTGACTAGCAAAGAGCTGCTTAAGTACAAACACCGCTGGCCGAACAAATTGGGAACACCTGGGCGAGGTGCGGGAAAGCTAATTACCGGGGCAAACAGCTGACTGTCAGAGAGAGGGGGGCGTGGTTGGACCGGCGAATGTTAGACAGCACCCACCCGAAAGTGGGTCAAACAGCTGCCTAACCATCGCCGGCCAGAGCAGCGGCCAAGCACAAAAATAAGACACAGGGGAGAAATCAAAACACAACACAGGATCAAGAAAGATCAGAACCGAGCCCGCAGGAGAACACAGGCTCGGTTCATGACATTATTATTTTTCTCAACATAGGTTCCACGCTATTTGCCATCCATAATGACAGAAAAACAATGTGGCACGTGACCACTGACATCATGTGCAACCCCTCTATAAAGATAACCTACTTTTACTTGTGTAGTTTCAGGCTACTCTTCCACCTAAATTAGAGATTTTCTTAATTACCTCCGCCAAGGAGGTTATGTTTTCATCGGTGTTGGTTTGTCTGTCTGTCTGTTTGTTTGTCTGTCTGTCTGTTTGTTTGTTAGCAAGATAACTCAAAAAGTTATGGATGGATTTTCATGAAATTTTCACAGATTGTCAGAAATGGGGTATCTTACAGATGATTAGATTTTGGTGGTGATCCGGATCACCGTCCAGAAGAAAACCGCCATTACGGAAAATGCGATTTTCGTGAATAACTACTCAACCACTAATCCTATCATTGTGAATCCAGTTGCTAGTCATATGTTTTCATGGTCAAGGAATCTGAAAACGTGCACACAAACACTGTATGGGGGGAAACTGTGGCGCTTGGCGGAGGTCTGCGCTCTCCGAGTGCTTTTCTAGTTGAAAATGTGGAATTTTTTATGTGAATTTGGAGAGTTCTCATAAATTATCTACTTTTTTTCTTATGATTATTTTTATTCCTTTTTTTAATCATAGACTAAGAAAATTTTGAAACTTCATGAAAACTGAAACTTCATGAAAAATTTTTGCTCATGGATTGACGTTTTTTTCTTGAATTTGTGACTTTTGTGTCATAAACTGGCATAATTTTTTCTTCCATTTTTGCATTTTTGCCTCAATAATTTCCCCTCATCTTTTCATTGATTTTTTCTTTAATTATTGCAAACACACTATATTTCTGTGATTTTCTGACCTTTGTCTCAACGATTTATTCATTTACTTTTTCTTAATGAATTTAGTAAATCTTTTAAATAACTTCCTGTGTTTACATTCTCAATGACTGTAATTGTACATATGTGAATTTTTTCCCTCATGAATTTGCAACTTTTGCCAAGAATTTGTAACTTTTATCTTTTACATTCAAGTATGTTTTTCTTGTAATTTTGCATTTTTTTTCCTCATGAATTTAGTGCATATTTTAAATAAATGGGCATTTGTCCCTGTAAATTTGTTACATTTACATGCTTTTATTGTATATGTTTGCGACGTTTTTTCCTTGGAATTTTATGGCTTTTTCCTCAAAGTTTTGCGCCTTTGGAAAATTATAAGACTAAAATTATGACAAAATATTTATGCAAAACAGATAATAAAATAATTTTCTTTCTTTCTTTCTTTCTTTCTTTCTTTCTTTCTTTCTTTCTTTCTTTCTTTTTCCAAAACCACAGGGATTCTCTTGTTGAGGGCAAAAGTGGGACAATTCTGACCTCTGTTAGGCCATTAAGTGTGATGGTTGAATGTTGCTACCTAATAGATTGTTAACAGTCGACATGAAGCCATGAACAAAGCTTCTAATATTAGAAGATTTACAGTAGGCTGGTAATTACTCAAGTAACAGGAGTCAGAGTGGGGGGATGCCCTTACTTCGGCCCTCAAAATGTCTCTGCACATCCCTGCGATTGTTGTAAGGGGAGAAGCTTTATTTTATGAAATTATTATTAGTTCATCATCATAGCAGTCGGTCGGGGGAGACAATGACTGTTTCATTTAGGTCTGATCAGATTCCCCTTCCAGCTCTGTCCTTCGCCTTCCGCTGCCAGGAACTCCTGACCTTGTTAACCCGGGCGACGTCTGAGCTGGTATGAGTTGGTTTCTGACTGACCATTTCATGAAAATGCTTGCAAATTATTTGAGTACCGCTAGCTTTTGCTGGACTAGCGGCACGTTCTTGGCAGATAGAGGTATTATCAGTGGCAAGGACAGGCCAAGACAAACTGACTCCAGTATCTGTTGCAGTGACTGACCAGATGATAAGTTTGTTTATCTCTGCTGTTTGTGTAGTGCATGTCACGATGCACCAACTGACAAAAGTCTACCACAGACCTTGCGACAGATGTGCTTATCTGCCAGGATGTCCAGTCTCACCCCATGTAAGTGGGAGTGGTCCACCACAGACCTGTGACAGATATTGTTTTTAGTTCTACCAGGATGCCCAGTTTCACCCTCCATGCCCTTGGAAGGGCGGGGTTGCCAATTGAGTTGCCAACGGCTGGACCCATGAGACAGGTACTACCGGTTTTCATGGTTATCCGGTAGCAAGCAAACCAGTGCCTGACCTGACATGGAATATTAGTTGTACATCTTCATAATATTATTAATATTATTAGTTGTGCATCTTTAAAACATGAATGTGATCATGTGACTAATTATTCTATTCCCCTGTTTTGCATGTAATCTACTACTCAGCTTTACTGTTGCTTTGGGGAATGGCACAAGACTTTCACATGATTAACTGGACCATCTGTGCTGTTGTTGTTTGACTGATGATGGTGGGCCGCCTGGACCAAAAATGCCAGGGCCATTTTTTTGTCCCAGTCCAGCCCTAGCATTTACACACATAAAAACTACATTTCCTGTGGAGATAGTGCCAGAAACAGAAGCCAAAGAGATTTTTGTGACTCTCTAATTTTGATCAACATCTTCTTTGACCTAATCAGAGCCACGATTATATTTTTACAGCCTTCAATAGTAAACAAATGCCCACTTACTATAAAATACCAGTCCCACATTACACGGGCCATTTGCAGCTGAGTCTGTTGGTGACTGAAGCATTGTGTAGAAAATGAATTTCTGAATGTGGCAATATTTCAGATGACACAGTCAATCACAAACAAGTTCCCTGGAAGCATTCTAAATCCTCCAATTTAAAGGGCTACCATTTTTTAGTAGTGCTGTATTTTAAATATTTTTTTTAGAAAATGTCCAAATTTAATCCAAAAAACACCTCCAGGAAGCATTCAAAAGATAAGAATATTTTTCTATGTTATGTAGCACAGTTTGGCACAGTTTAAATCACCTGGTTGGACCCTAGGGGAAAAAAAACTTGTAGTATTGTTATAAAATTTAAACCTGAACTTGGTAACATTTGGTGATACATTCCTGTTTTGTTTTCTAGCTAATATATCACAGCCGTATGTTATTTACACTTATACAGCAGTTAGTTCGGACCGAGCAGTTTGATTGGAGAATTGGGATTCCAGGAGTTACTATATTCCACAATAATTTCACTCCAACTTCACTGGATATGTATCACTCCGCTTCAAAGGTGTTCATGTAACCGTTAACTACGAACAGCAATTTATTATCAACTCTCTGGCAATCGCAGTACTGTTTTGGATACCTTAATTTCCACAGTGAGGCACTGTTTGACAAGAAATTATACATCCGTGACCCAGAAGTCCCACCCTTTTGAAAAAAACTGTTTCTGTCTACCTGTCTACCCTTCTGTCCTTAAGCTTATTAACCTGTTGCACTCCTGTGTACCGCGGACGGGCACGTCTCTGCGTCCTAGAGCACACGAGGGTGCTCTTGTGCGCTCTAAGATGCACGAGGGCGCTGTGTCCAAGCGCGCACTGAAAAAAAAAGCTGCATTTCCGTTCTTCCACTACAGACACAGCCGTGAACAGATTAGATCATCTGATTGACCTTTCATTCGACTAATAAGAGCCTTGAATTGGGTTTCTGAAACCTTGAAGAACCAATGACTGAAAACCTAGCAAGAAGGACCTGCCTACCAAAGCTGTGAATGCAGCGAGCCAGTTGAAGCACAGAAGTTTGCAAGCTGTTTTGTGTAAGGCTGGGTGAAGACAGACTGCTGCAGCAGATGAAAAAAGGACCCGCAGGAAGAACCGTCACAGACCCAGCAGCATGGAGACCACCCACAAGTGCGACCTGTGTGACAGGGACTGCCATTCGCGCATCGGCCTGTTCAGCCACAGGCGGTGCTTTTTTTTTTTTATTCCAGCAGAATAGACGTTTAGGATTCTCTTCCATGGTCATCATAGACCGACGGAGGCCGACGACGAAGGTCGTAAATCATTCGCCAAAACCGCAATCATGGAAGCGCAAAACCGCAATAATGGAATTATGTTTTGACCGGGTCGCGAGACCAGAACCACGAGTCCGTAACAAGGGACCAGCGTCGCGTTCGTCTGACAATGAGGAAGAGAAGTTCGCCAGGACACTGCTGCTGTGAAGAGGTAAGTGTTATAAGCTAAATTATTCTTTATCCCTGAAAATTGTAATCAAAAATGACTTTTGACCGATTGGTAAATTACAACTGTGCGGTGCACGAAGTCCGAAGTCCATGCGCCGCGGTACACGGTTCGTGCACTGCGTCTGGACGGTGAACGCCCCCCCCCCCCCCGCTATTCTTCTGTAGCGAGAGGGGGGGAAGCCGCGGTGACTGCGCTGCGGTCACCACATGACTATTCCGTCATGTAGCGATGGCCGATGTCCGTCCTCTGTAGCGAGGGGGGGGGCAAACCCCACACACACACACGCACACAGCCCTGAGTGTCACCTTTCATTAGAGCCCAAGATGAAGCTTCTATATTGAATCATTCAAAAGTTACAGACGTTTTTCCAAACTGTGCCATTTGGCACAATTTGGCACAGTTCAAAAACGCCTGGGAACTACCTGAGGAAAAAGCTGTGTAATATATTCATTTTTTGTGGTATTGTTACCAAATTTGGACCTCAGCTGGATAACACTTGGTTCTACATTTCCGTTGCATTTTCCAGCCCAGATCTGAAGCTGTGTGTTATTTGCAAGCATTTGTATCCAAAAAAAACACCCAGGCCAAATTTATTTTCTTCAAGTTCACTATGTTTAGATGACTGTAACTCAGTGGCCGGAGCACTTAGAGAGATTATGACTGTTTTGCCAAAAAATTCAAAGTGTTTTCTTTTAAATGAGACCAACCCCATGAAGATGCTGCAAAGGGTTGAAGAACAGCTTTCGATTTACTTTGGGCACGTTATTTTTTGGCGTTTTTAGGGAAATTGACTGGAGTGCAAGGGGTTAAGCTATCATTAAGTTATTTCATGTGCTAAATTGCTAGCATGCTAACTATTAGCTACTGGCTAGCTACCAGTGTTCTCACCACCGGCATTGGATACGTTTTGATCTGGGGTCTTCTGTTGTACCAACCCAACAGGTACAGTGGTGTGGAAAAGTGTTTGCCCTCTTCCTGATTTCTCATTTTTTTATATGTTTGTCACACTTGAATGTTTCAGATCATCAAACAAATTTAAGTATTTGACAAAGATAACACAAGTAAACACAAAATACAGTTTTTAAATGAAGGTGTTTATTATCAAGGGAAAAAAAATCCAAACCTGCTTGGCCCTGTGTGAAAAAGTGATTGCCTCCTAAGCCTAATAACTGGTTGGGCCACCCTTAGCAGCAACAACTGCAATTAAGTGTTTGCGATAACTGGCAATGAGTCTTTTACAGCGCTGTGGAGGAATTTTGGTCCACTCATCTTTGCAGAATTGTTGTAATTCAGCCACATTGGCAGGTTTTCGAACATGAACCGCCTTTTTAAGGCCATGCCACAGCATCTCAGTGGGATTCAGGTCAGGACTTTGACTAGGCCACTCCAAAGTCTTCATTTTGTTTTTCTTAAGCTATTCAGAGGTGGACTTGCTGGTGTGTTTTGAATCATTGCCCTGCTGCAGAACCTAAGTACGCTTCAGCTTGAGGTCACAAACAGATGGCCGGACAGTCTCCTTCGGGATTTTTTTTTTAGACAGCAGAATTCATAGTTCCATTTACCACAGCAAGTATTCCAGGTCCTGAAGCAGCAAAACAGGCCCAGACCATCACACTACCACCACCATATTTTACTGTTGATATGATGTTCCTTTTCTGAAATGTTGTGTTACTTTTACGCCATATATAAGGGGACACACACCTTTCAGAAAGTTCAACTTTTGTCTCATCAGTTCACAGAGTATTTTCCCAAAAGTCTTCGGGATCATCAAGATGTTTTCTGGCAAAACTGAGACAAGCCTTTATGGTCTTTTTTCTCAGCAGTGGTTTTCATCTTGGAACTCTGCCTTGCAGGCCATTTTTGCCCAGTCTCTTTCTTATGGTGGAGTCACAAACACTGACCTTAACTGAGGCAAGTGAGGCCTGCAGTTCTTTGGATGTTGTTGTGGGGTCTTTTGTGATCTCTTGGATGAGTCGTCGCTGTGCTCATGGGGTAATTTTGGTCGGACAGCCACTCCTGGGAAGGTTCACCACTGTTCCATGTTTTTGCCATTTGTGGATAATGGCTCTCACTGTGGTTCACTGGAGTCCCAAAGCTTTAGAAATGGCTTTATAACCTTTTCCAGACTGACACATCTCAGTTACTTTGTTTCTCATTTGTTCCTGAGTTTCATTGGATCGCAGCATGATGTCTAGCTTTTGAGGATCTTTTGGTCTACTTCACTTTGTCAGGCAGGTCCTATTTAAGTGATTTCTTGATTGAGAACAGGTGTGGCAGTAATCAGGCCTGGGTGTGGCTAGAGAAATTGAACTCAGCTTTCCAAAGATGTGATAAACCACAGTTAATTTAGGTTTTAACAGGAAGGGGGCAATCACTTTTTCACACAGGGCCATGTAGCTTTGGATTTTTTTTTACTCTTAATAAACACCTTCATTTAAAAACTGCATTTTGTGTTTACTTGTGTTATCTTTGTCTAATAATTAAATTTGTTTGATGATCTGAAACATTTGATGGATGGATGGATGGATGGATGGATGACAACGTCAGTCGGCGAAAGCCCTATTGTATCTGCTTCGTTTCTTTATTATTATTTTTCTGCCTAAATGATCGCATTTTTCACCCTCTGAACGTTAACCAAAACGCGATTTTTTTGGCAAACCCCTCAGACCCGGCAAAAAATTTGATAAACTGGAAAACATATGTGCCCCCCCACCCCTCATTTTTGTGGGTGGGGCCAAACGTACAAGGTCTATGGAGACTGGAGACCATAAACTTTGCCGTAGAGACATAAAATTTGGGTGAGGTGTGCCATCCATCCATCCATCCATCCATCGACAACCAAACAACAGAAACACACACATAATAGATAAAGGGATTACCCATGGAAAGTAAAAACTAACACAACTATAAAACCTATATACATCATAGCTTAATATATGATGACTCGTATAAACACATGAATCATCCCACTGCACAAAGAAGGACTATCAGGAGCAGAGTGAAAATGTGATGTACCAGTTGGTCTGTAAGGTGCAGTGTGGCAGCATAGCTATGACCAGAATACAACATCATAGTGAGTTATTTCCTCCGCCAGGCCGCAGGAGGTAATGTTTTTGCCCGTGTTTGTTTGTCTGTCTCTCTGTTGGTTAGCAAGATAACTCAAAAAGTTTTGGACGGATTTCGATTAAACTTTCAGGCGTTGTTGGAAATGGTACAAGGAAGAACTGATTAAATTTTGGGGATGATCCGGATCACCGTCTGGATCCAGGAATTTTTTAAAGGATTCTTTAACATTGTCAGATAGGGCCATTTTCAACATGTCTGCAGGCGCAATGGAGGGCGCTGGTCGTCGTGTCTGATGAACACGAACTCCGCATTCTTCAAAGTTTTAGGCACAAAAGCACGTGGAAAACAGTGGTGGGCCGGGCCCGGCAGCGTGCCTGTGTTTCCGCTACGCTGCAAAAGCTGAGACGGGCAGCTGACCTGCGCGGGATTATTTGGCAAAAATTCCCCTGGCAGCCATAGGGGCTGCGCAAAAACGAGCTCTCTGCCGGGGAAACTTCCAAATCCTCTTTTGGCGCAGAGCGCAACCCCAATAAAACCCACGCCAACCTGTCTACCCAATTTGCATCTGTCAGTGAACCCCTGAGTGCTGCTTTCAGTGATCTATGAAAACGCTCGCATAACCCATTGGCCTGTGGGTTGTACGCGGTTGTGCGGTGAATTGCAACGGCCGCAGCCTGGGAGTTTGGAGATGGAGGAGATGGACACAACAGCAACACTTGAGTTTATTACCTCCGCCAAGGAGGTAATGCTTTTACTGGCATTTGTCTGTTTGTCTGTCTGTTTCACCAGAGGTGGTTCTTGGCCTAGAGAGGAACCCATTACATTTTGGGGAAGATCTGGGAATGCATACCTCAGCCAAGGCTCTTCTCACAGTGTGTCAGCCACAAAACTCCAAAACTAATGGACAGACTTGGATGCAATTTTCACCACAAGTGGCGATACGCCTACACACAAGCCCATTACATTTTGGAGGTGATCCATGAGAAACGGAAGGAGCCTTGGCGGAGGTATGCGCTCTATGAGTGCTTTTCTAGTTGTACAGTGAAATTGCATGTGGCAGGAAAGATTTCCTGTACCTGGCCGTTTGACAACGAAGCTGTAGTAGTCTACTGGAGAAAGTGCTTCGCTGTCTATCTAGTGTGTGGTGGAGGGGGTGATCAGGATTGTCCATGATGGATCGCAGTTTATTTAGTGTTCTCCTCTCCATCACTGTCTCAAAGGTCTCCGGTCTGAGACCAATTACAGAGCCAGCCCTCTTGATAATCTTGTCAAGTCTGTTGGTATCTCTGGCCCTGATTCTGTTACCCCAACAGACAGCAGCAAAGAAGATGGCGCTGGTGACAGCAGTCTGGTAGAAAAGCTCCAGCATCCTGCTGCACACGTTGAAGGATCTCAGCTTTCTCAGGAAGTAGAGTCTGCTCATCCCCTTCTTGTGCGCAGCATCGGTGTTGGATCTCCAGTCCAACCCGCTGCTGATCCTGACACCCAGATATTTGTAGTCCTCAACCACTCCCACATCCTCCCCCCTAATCTGCAGTGGCTGAGAAGGAGCCTTCCTCTTCCTGAAGTCAATCACCATCTCTTTGGTCTTGCTGACATTCAACCTCAGGTGATTCTGCTCCGTTCACTCCACAAATCTGTCTACCAGTGCCCTGTACTCCCCCTCCTCTCCTCCTCTTATACACCCCACAACAGCTGAGTCATCAGAGAATTTTTGCAGGTGGCATGACTCAGTGTTGTACTGAAAGTCAGTGGTGTATAAGGTAAAAAGAAAAGGAGAGAGCACCGTCCCCTGTGGAGCTCCCTTATCACTAGCCACCACTCCAGACAAAACACTGCCCAGCCGGACAAACTGTGGTCTGCCTGTCAGGTAGTCAGTAATCCAGAAGATCACAGAGCTGTCAACCCCCATCACCCGCAGCTTCTCACCCAGCAGCAGTGGCTGGATGGTGTTAAAGGCACTGGAGAAATCAAAAAAAGTGATTCTCACAGTATCTCCTCCACCATCCAGGTGCAGATGGGCTCGTTGCAGCAGGTAGATGACAGCATCTTCAACTCCTAAATGGGGCTGATATGCAAACTGCAGAGGGTCCAGCCACGTCTTCACCTGTGGCCTCAGGTGGGCTAAGACCAGTCTCTCCAGGACCTTCATCACATGAGATGTGAGGGCAACTGGTCGGTAGTCATTCAAATCCGATGGAGTTGACTTCTTGGGGACAGGAACCAGGCAGGATGTCTTCCACAGCACCGGTACTCTCTCCAGACTCAGGCTCAGGTTGTACAGGTGTTTCAGTACCGGAGCTAGTTGGTTGGCACAGGCCCTGAGGGTCCTTGCGGAGATGCCATCAGGGCCCGAAGCCTTCCGCTGACGGAGTCTCTCCAGCTGTTTCTCCACCTGATCTGTAGTCACTGTGAAGTGAGGGAGGGTCCTGGTGCCCCCTGAGGAGTGGGGGTGGGGTGGAGAGAGGTTCTGCACAGGACCGTGGGTGGGGAGGGGTGCGTGGGGGTCTGGTTGTGTTGCTCGGGTGACAGACTGTGAGTTGAACCTATTAAAAAACAGATTCAGTTCCTCAGCTCTCTCCTGGCTCCCAGATGGCTGCCTGACTCTCCTCTTGCACCCAGTTATTTGTTTCATTCCCTCCCACACATCTTTAGTGTTGTTTTGCCTGAGTTTCTCTTCCAACTTCCTCCTGTAATTGTCCTTGCACCTCCTCAGCATCTTTCTCAGCTCATGCTGCCCTCCCCTCAGCTTCTCCTTGTCTCCAGCCCTAAAAGCTCTCTTCTTTTAGTTCAGAAGTGCTTTCAAGTCACTGGTGACCCATGGTCTGTTGTTGGAGAAGCAGTGTACAGTCTGAGCTGGCATGGTCATGTCTTCACAGTATCTAATGTATTCTGTGATGCGGTCAGTCATATTGTCTATGACCACCCCATGTGGTTCATAGAGTATGCTCCAGTCCGTCGTCTCGAAGCAGTCCTGCAGTGCATCAGCAGCCTCCTGTGTCCACCTCCTCACAGTCCATGTATAAACAGGCTGCCTTTGCACAAGGGGGACATACTTGGGTGTTAACATGACCATGCAGTGATCTGATTTACCAATGGGGGTAGAGCTGTGGCACTACATGCATCTCTGAATTAAAGTGTGACAAACATACCAAAAAATGAGAAATCAGGAAAGGGGCAAACACTTTTTCACACTACTGTATATGTTTTATAAACACCTATTATTTTTGCACTTGACAATATTTAATTTGTTTACATGTGTGTGAAATGACAATAGATGTCTTTATGCTATTTCAGATGTTCAGCAGCAGTTACTGGCTACATTTAGAAAGGACTATTTTTTTCTCAGCTGCGCAAAATAACTGGTTAAACAAACAAATCATAATATTTTGTCCAGTATTGCTATCATTTAATAAATTGTGCTTGCCGGAACTGTTGTATAAAAGCAATATTACACTTAACGTTGTTACGGTATCATGAATATACTAACTATAGGTATGATACTCTAATGCCTTCCACAGGGCATTAGACGTACCACACCTGCAATTACTATATTCATGATACCGTACTTCGTCTCGTGTAATATTGCTTAGTTATACAAATTAGTTCCAACCAGTAGTAACCATTAATTACTAACCGTTATTTACTGTCAACTCTTCAGTTGCTTCTTGTTATGTGAGAATTGTAATTCTGTGTTGGATATCTTAATTTCCACAGTGAGGCGCTGTTTGAAAAGAAGTTATACAGCGGGGAAAATAAGTACTGAACATGTCAACATTTTTCTCATGAAACATTTCTGATAGAGCCATTGACCTGAGATTTTCACCAGATATCAGTAACAACCCAAGTAATCCATACATATAAAGAAATCAAGGCAACTGTGTTCACAAAACAAGTTGTATTTAGTAAAGTGGAATGACACAGGGAATAAGTATTGAACACGCTTGGTGAAATTCGTTTAATATTTAGTAGAAAAGGTAATAACAGCTTCCAGATGCCTCCTGTATGGAGAAACTAGGTGCAGGCATTGCTCAGGAGTGATTGTTGCCCATTCTTTCACACAAACCTCTTTAAATCTTGAAGGTTCCATGGGTGTCTTCTATGAACTCTGATCTTCAGTTCATTCCATGTATTCAGTGCGTGTGCTGAAAAACACCCCCACATCATGATGGGATGTACAGTGCCATTTCTCTTCCAAACATGCTGTGTGTTGTTGCATCCAAAAAGTTCAGTTTTGGTCTCATCTGACCAGACTATATTCTCCCAGTATTTTACTGGCTTGCCCAAATGTTGTGCAGAATACTTTAAACAAGCTTCAACATGCTTTTTCTTTAGCAATGGAGTCTTGCGGTGTGAGAGGGCATAGAGCCCATGTTGGTTGAGTGTATTATTTATTTTTTTCTTTGAAACAGCAGTACCTGCTAACTCCAGGTCTTTCTGGAGCTCTCCACGAGTGATCTTTGGCTCTTGGATAACTCTTCTGATAATTCTTTTGACTCCTCTGTCAAAAATCTTGTGAGGAGCTCCTGGTCATAGCCAGTTTATGGTATAATGATGTTCTTTCCACTTCCGAATGATTGCTCCGACAGTGCTCACTGGAACAGTCAGCAGTTTAGAAATGTGCCTATAATCACTGTCATCATTATGTTTTGCAACAATAAGGTTGTGAAGGTCTAGAGAGAGCTCTTTGCTTCTACCCATCACGAGTTCTTTGTGGTGTGACAATCTGATATTCACAGACCTTTTTAAAGGTCTTTTAAAAGCAGCAGTTTACTGGGTACATATAGAAGGGACTGTTTTCTCAGCAGAGCAAATTAACTTGTTAAACAAACAAATACTTTGTTCTGTATTGCTGTCATTTAATAAACCGTGCTTGTGGAACTCTTATATAAAAGCAATATTACACTTGAGGTTGGGTGGTATCATGAATATTTTAATTGTTAAAATATTCATTGATACCGCATTCGCGCTCATGTAATATTGCTTAAGCATATGTATCTTAAAAAAACTCAAGCAAACTTAATTTTCTCAAAATTCAGTATTTCAGGCTACTGTTACTCAGTGGCAGAGCCACTTAGAGCGATTCTGACTGTTTTGCCCCAAAATTTAGTGTTTTCTTTAGAATGTGACCAACTCCATGAATACACGGCAAATGGTTGAAGAACAGCTTTTCATTTACTTTGGGTATGTTACATTTAGGGGGTTTTCAGGAAATTATCTGGATTGCTAAGGGGATTAGCCATCTTATCCTCTAGTGCTTTTCTTTATCCTGGCTTATTCAGCCACTGCACAATCAATCAATCAATCAATCAATCAGTTGTTTTTCCAAAATCTTAGCTATGTCAAGGTTACCTGGTTATAATGACACGGATGTGTGATAAGTAGCAAACGTAAACCATCCATCCATCCATCTTCTACCGCTTTTCCGGAGGTCTGGGTCGCGGAGGCAGCGGTTCAAGCAGAGCAGCCCAGACTTCCCTCTTCCCAGCCACCTGCTCCAGCTCTTCAGAGAGGATACCTAGGCGTTCCCAGACCAGCTGGCAGACATAGTCTCTCCAACAAGTCCTGGGTCTGCCCCGGAGTCTCCTCCCAGAGGGACGTGCCCGAAACACCTCAAATGGGAGGCGTCCAGGAGGCATCCTGATCAGATGCCCATACCATCTCACTTGGCTTCTTTCAATGTGTGATGAGTAGCAAACGTAAACTTTCTGGTAAATGTTTGAGATAAGTTCACCTGTTGGACTTTTTTTTACTGGAAATGAACCTGAACTTCCTAATTAGCCATTCTGAGCCTGTGTGGAAGCATATATACTGTATAAGTGGACAGGTGATCATTCCTAATATTATTTTCAATTCAGACTTTCTGAAAAGGGACTGAACAAATAGATTTCGTACACATAAGCTAATTCAAATCAAATCAAACTTTATTTATATAGTAGCCTACGTTTCAAACATTGGATACTGCGCAAAATGCATTCTATGGATAAAAACATGAAACAAGACAAAACACATATATTTACACCTACACACCCCATCCCGCCCCCTCATCCACACACACACCTGCACACACACTGACACATAATGGTTAATATTTTAGGTGAACTGACTTTTTTGGACATTGTTGCTTTTATTGGACAGATACAGTAGGGAGAGAAAGGAATCTGGGTGAAGAGTGGGAGAGAAGCATGCAGGAAAGATCACTCTGGCCAAGACACTGCAGTTGAGCAATACCACTGGATTTTTTAAATCAGAAATTCATCCATCGCACCCTGCTTCTCTAGCCTTGGCACATGTCTTTTTCTGTTACCCCTCAAATGATAAAATGTTTGAGCTGCACTGAGTTTAACTGGACCAAGCAGACAAATTGACTTTTTTTTGTAACGTTCAGGGGTCTGACAAACAGACAGAAATGCACACAGATGGGAAGAATATCTCTGAGCGTCAGTATATCGTGGAGTCATGGGGCATGTTTAGAGAGCACAGAGTGGGGTTGAGAGGCAATGGGGGGCTGCATGAAGCCATATAGAGTGAACGGGGGGGGGGGGGTCATTGTGCCTTCAGGCAGGTGGGGGTGGGCTCAGGACAGGAGTTAATTGGTTGTTCCGGGTTTGATGATGAGCGGTGGTGACAGGTCTGCGTGGCCAGACCCAGTGAGCTTCGGCTACATATTCACTGTGTTGCGGGGCATCGTGGCAACTGTCACAGCTCACCAAGCCACAGGGATAGAAGTAGGGATAGGGGCAAAAGAGAGGTGGGTGGGAGGAAGAAGTCGATGAAAACAACAAGAGTAAAGCGTGACTGAGATATCTTACCTCTTGGCTCAAAGCTACACACCGCCATTTGGCTTATAGTCAATGAGAAGATAGACATGTAACAGTTTTGAGCCAGCTAGTGAGTGTGCGGGGAGGGGTTGGGGTCAGAACGAGCGCCCAAAGAAGACTGATGCTGGGATGAGTCAGTGAAGCCCTAGTCCTAATTGTGACCCAGAGAAACTATTGTAGCTGGGGCGCAGGTCACTCTAGGCCCCAGGAAGGTTTTCGCTGGCCCTCTTAAACCTGTTGTTGCCTGGCGCTCCCATAAAAATTACACCTCGTAAATATGGACAGCTAGGGAGTGTGTGAGGCAGGACAGGCTCAGTTACTTTACTGAACTTTGCCCTTTAAACTTACAGTCACCTTGCTGTGGCTGACTGCCTGTTAGGCTGCTCACTCATAGCCCACATGCCTGAATGAGAAGACACAGAGCAGAATATTTACTGGCCTGTCTTTTTGGCTCCGTAGTTTTTGGCACATCATGTCTCTCTTTCACTGAACATCCTTGTGTCATGTCTCATTTGTGTATATCAGCTCCTTGGACTTGTTTTGTTGCAGGTTTTTGCCAGTTAAATGTACAACAGTGTTCAGAAACAGTGGCTTTGCTCTGGATTACTATTACATCAACCAAAATAAACAGATTTCCCTCTTGCTTTAGCCAGAAAAGGCTTGCACATATGAGCAAAAACGGAACAAAGAAAATAATCAATTCAAGACTCAACTCGCTTATACAGTGCCGTGAAAAAATGTTTACCCCTTCCTGATTTCTTATATTTTTGCATATTTGTGACACTGAAGCATTTCAGGTCATCAAGCAAATTATAACATTAGACAAAGATAACCTAAATAAAATAAATGGTGATTTAATTTATTAAGAAAAAAAGCTATGCAAATTTACCTAGCCCCATGTGAAAAATATTGGTCCCCTCTTGTTACATCATGAATTAACTGTGATTAACCAAATGTTTGGAAAGCTGAGTTCAATTTCACTAGCCACACCCAGGCCTGATTACTGCCAGACCTGTTGAATCAAGAAATAACTTAAATAGAACCTGTTTGACATTGTGAAGTGGGCTAAAAGATCTCAAAAAGCAACACATCATGCCATGATCTAAAGAAATTCGACAACAACAGATGAGAAACAAAAACTCAGCATCTAAAGAACTGCAAGCCTCACTTGCCTCAGTTTGGACACTGGTCCATGATTCAATGAAAGCACCAAGGTGGTAATGTCTCGTGCTGGACCCTTGGCAGACATATGTGTTCTCGGATCATCACCAAAATGTTATGGGTTCCTCTCTAGCCCAAGGACCACCTCTGGTTAAAAATTCCATCCAAATCCATCTAGTAGTCTTGGAGTATTCTTGCTAACACGCTGTGAGAAGATAAAAGCCTTGGTGGAGGTATGCATTCAGGGATCATCACCAAAATGTTATGAGTTTCTCTCTAGCCCAAGAACCACCTCTGGTAAAAAAAAAAAATCATCCAAATCCATCCAGTAGTTTTGGACTATTCTTGCTAACACACTGTGAGAAGATAAGAGCCTTGGTGGAGGTATGCATTCTCGGATCATCACCAAAATGTTATGGGTTCCCCTCTAGCCCAAGGACCACCTCTG
Organism: Pholidichthys leucotaenia; assembly: GCA_020510985.1. Lineage (NCBI taxonomy): Eukaryota > Metazoa > Chordata > Actinopteri > Cichliformes > Pholidichthyidae > Pholidichthys > Pholidichthys leucotaenia. Next base: position 65,843,125 of record CM035850.1, on the reverse strand, counting down.
GTAAAAAAAAAAAAAAATTCATCCAAATCCATCCAGTAGTTTTGAAGTACATGCATGTGCACTGAAAATAATCTGCAGTTCACATGCCCATACTGTTGGCAGCAGCCAAGAGCCACCAAACTGATTTGAACAGCTGCAATCAAAACACAGAAGAAAAGTATGGTGGCAGACACTTTACATGGCGAAAGTGATGGAGGTACGTGAATACAATGACAATCAAGATGAACAGGAGCTTTTGCTGTTTAGTGGCAGAGGAAGAAAACAGACGGGCAAAAAGACGGACATTTGTTCACCCAGTACTGGCAGATTGCTAAGTACTTTCATCTGGCGGGAGTTTCCGGGCGCATGTGCAGTACTGTTCCATTGACAGTAAAGGTGAACAATTTTTGTGCTTATTTCAAAAACAGTGTTATTTCAAAATTCTAGCAAATTAAAAGTCGAGAAAATATGGTGATACAATGATACAAGCCTTTAGTTCCACTTAATTTTGACCAGGCTGTGATGATGGGTTTTATTGTGAAGTGCGGTGCGATGCTGCCGCCTTCAGGGTGTGCTATCCCACTGCCCTATAAATAGGGGCGTCCACCATTTGGGCCTCTTCTTGCCCGGACGACCCCACACAGTGTAGCACCTGCTGTATTGCAACCAGTTATATAATAAAGTACCGTTCCAGTGCAACCTCTCGTCCGTCTCCTTTTGTGCCAGATTTGTGGACGTAACACAGGCGAGCTGAAACTGAGAGGTGGACAGACAGATACACACACATACACACAGCCACAAACAGACACGCTAACTGACTACTGTATGCCTCTCAGTTTCACCGAGGCATAACAATAAGAAAGAGACTGTGCAAAAATGGCGTCCATGGGAGAGTTCCAAGGCAAAAACCACTGCTGGTCAAAAAGAACGCAAAGGCTCATCTCACATTTGCCAAACACAACTTGCTGATCCCCAAGACTTTTGGGAAAATATTCAGTGGACAAAAGTTGAACTTTTTGGAAGGCATGCATCCCATTACATCTGGTGTAAAACTGAAAAAATAAAAAAGGAACATCAATCCAACAGTCAAACATGGTGGTGGTACTGTGATGGTCTGGGGCTGCTTTGCTGCTTCTTAACCTGGACAACCTGCTGTAATTGACAGAACCATGAATTCTGCTCTCAACCAGAAAATATTGAAGGAGAATGACCAGCCATCAGTTCGTCACAATAATTGTGAGCTTCCTAGTACCACTGTTAGCTTGTAAGCTAACGCCTTTGGCTGCCTGTCCATCTACATGACAGACAGCATTGCTGGTCAATAACAGAACAGTGAGCGGGTATCAAGGATGTCACTGGGCTGGGTTTACCAATTTATGATGCCAGGAGTCAAAACAGCTTCTTGGAAAGAAAGACAATTTAAAGGCTATGTGTTTTTTTAGTGTTTTAATATTTTTCCGCTAATCACGTGACCAATAGATGCATTTCAGAAGGTTAAAACCTACAAACACACCAGTTTTCAGTCAGTGACCCCTATAAAGCAAATCACAACGTTTTCCTAACCCTGGGTAGTTTTATTTCCTAAACCTAATAAGTAAATTAAAGTAGAAATGGAGGCATCACTTAAACTGTCTGTAAATTAATGGGTAAGTGCAGAGTAAGTACCAAAAAAAAAACAGGGTAAATACTAGGGAGGCGACAGGTTTAGTTAAAAAAAAAAAACATGCAAAAACAAAAAAAGGTTAAATTTTTATCCTTTTTTCAATTACTTGTCCTATATTTTAATGTGTTTTCTGTATTTATGTCAAAAGAAAATCAAAGGGTAGTATATGTAGAGTTAAGTATTTACCCCTTACTTACCCCAATCTTTCCCTATTTGGAACATGTTTTTTCCTTGTTTTTACCCTGAATTTTCTTATACTTACCCTGTGGCCTAAACCCTCTCTTTTCTTTAAAGTGCCTTGAGATAACCTGTGTTGTGACTTGGCACTATATAAATAACATTGAATTGAACTGAATTAATTTCTGGGCTGGATTTTAAATGCTACCAAAGTGGAACATGTAAATTGAATGAAATGAGGAAAAAATAAACAAAAGCTCAAAAGTCCTGCACACAATTAACTGACAAAGAGTATGATGAAATTGTTATTGAACATTTTTTTCAGGACAAATACAAGACAAAATCTACATAAGATAAGTGAATAATTGTAAAAGTAAAGAAATAGATTATAATTTTAGTCACAACATAGTAAAATAAATAAGAAAGAAAAATGGAAAATGATTTATTCTGTGTATTAATTATGTATTCATGTCTCTGTTTAAACACTTCATTTTTGACAAAGGGAGTGCTCTGTCCTACTCGGCAGGTACGGGCAGCAACTCGAGGGCACCTTGTTGGTTAGGAGGCTGGAAAAGATTGTGAAAGCAGTTAAAATAAGAACAGGGGTTTAAGTGTAATCCTTTATTTGTTTAGGAAGCACTGAACCCACAGTGAGCTCCGCTGGTTAGGCACGCAGCTGAAGATGTTGTCAATGATCTCTGTTTTGTTTCAAGACAACAGGAACTGCTTCCCCACTTTTTCGACAGTTGCACAACTTAGCTTAAGACTTTGTTTGAGCATTTGAATATAGATTTAACTTTTCAGTGCCAGCAAAACGATTTACGTTCCCGTCTTCCCATTCAAATTAATAATAATAATAATAATAACAATAATGGATTGCATTTATATAGCACTTTTCATGACACCCAAAGACGCTTTACAATGAGTCCATTATTCATTCACTCCACAGATAATGGTAGTAGTAAGCTACTTCTATAGCCACAGCTGCCCTGGGGCAGATTGACAGAAACATTGCTGTCAATCTGCACCAACGGCCTCTCTGACCACCACCGAACATCTGTTCACATTCATACACCAGTGTCATGGACACTGGAGGCAAGGTGGTAAAGTGTCTTGCCCAAGGACACAATGGCAGCATAGCTGGAGGGGGGTTTGAACCACCAACCTTCTGGTTATTGGAAGACCTGCTCTACCTACTGAGCTACTACCGTCCTAAGTAGTGGCTCGTGAGTTTGAATTAAGTCAAACGTGAAAGCCTTGAGGCCTTAAACAGGTATATCTGAATGCAGTCTTGAATGGGTTCAGCGTCATCTCTCTCTCTCTCTCTCTGCCCATTTTCTCATTCTTCACTTTCCCATGAACCTATGTGGGAACAATGGATGCACAATTAACATGAACCAGGCACAGGAGAGCGAGCGTTTGATGTTCTCGTGGAGTGGCCTCCTCACTGAGGGCAGGAAAACTGTGCCTGCGCTCCAGCTCCGGCGTGTTTTCTTTATTTCTGAGGCGTATTAGCGCTCACATTATTAAAATGCAGGCCATAAATAATAGCTGATTGCTGCTGCAATATGCCAGAAATAATGTTTACAATGCCAAAGCCCCTCATTACCCCCAACCCTCACCCCACCCCCAATGCCTAAAAAAGGAAGACAAGTAGCGGGAGAGAAAAAAGAAACATGCTTTTAGCCTCCCGTGTGTTCACTTTCACTCGGCTATTCTTCACTCTCATCTCATGTGCCACTTTCTCTCCAACAAAGTGGGAGGAGAAAGACAAAGCAGGTTAGAATCATGCATATACTGTATCTGACTAATGGCAACGGAAGTAATGGAAGATTTCTCCACTAGTGCCCCTCAGAAATGAAAATAAATTCATACAGTACTTTTATCTTTTTATATAGTGCAGTGCTTGAGTTGTATTGTATGAAACAGCACTCTCATAGTAGTGGTGACACTGATATCATGGTACAATGATATGACTCAAATGACTCAACGGCATCACTCGTGGCATCTTATTATATACATGTGTGATACAGCGGATAAATGAAAAAGTATTCATAGACAGAATGGTAGACAGATGCACTTTATTGATCCCAAACTGGAAATTACAGTGTAACAGCAGCATGACACAGTAGACGACCAAGGTGACAGAAATATCAGGGATGGCAATTTTCCGCCAATCCGCGAATTTCCGCCGATTTTATCATCATCTATGTCATAATTTTGTACCTTTACCTTGTTCTCAATAAAGTTTGAAAAAAAAAACCATACGCGCTCGGCGCTTCCCCGAAGTCTTGCGATAACCCGGATCTACTCAAGCTACTGCTGTATTGTAAACAGCCCTGCGATTGGATAGTTGCAAACGATTGGACCAATCAAATGGCTCGTATGCTTTGTCAAAAATTCATTTCGGCTTGTTCTCAGGGATGTGATTTTTCCGGTAATTAACCGAATTCCGCTTTATTTTTATATTATATGTACGTTAAGGTGAGCGGCTGCCAAGAACCGGCAACGCATTGCTCCACGACGGCCGCTATGCCCATGTCCGAGGCGTCGGTAATGTGCGCTGTTTTAACCTCAGAACGCCTGCTCCCGTTCAGGAGTCCAGTCGACTCTGTCCGCCGGTTTCCGTTTGAGTGCAGCGTACAGCGGCTGTATGAGCTGGGCTGCGCGGGGGAGGAAAATGAGCTGCTCAAGACTCAATGGAGATTGAAACTAACTAACTAACTAACTAACCTGCACTTATATAGCGCTTTTCTAGTCACAAAGACCACTCAAAGCGCTTTCATTAATACAAACCCTCTATTCTAAGGGCCTATAGGAAACAGATATCTAGGGACAATTTAGAACAGCCAATTAACCTAACATGCATGTTTTTGGCATGTGGGAGGAAACCGGAGAAATCCCGGAGTAAACCCACGCAACACGGGGAGAACATGCAAACTCCACACAGATCACTGTTGGTCGGGGGCTGGGATCGAACCCACGATCCCACGATCCCCACAATCCCCCGGCCAAGGGTAAACTGTGCTGCCACAGTGCTAACCACTGCGCCACCGTGCAGCCCGTGATCTGAAATGAATGCTGAAATTATAAAAAGTAATGGTATGTTGGAATTTTATTTCTATTATGGAATAGATAAAATTAACTGATTTTGATTTGATCAAGTGTTAAAGCATGTGATGGATAATGCTTGTTGAAATATTTACCTCCGCCAAGGAGGTTATGTTTTCATCGGCGTTGGTTTGTCTGTCTGTCTGTTTGTTAGCAAGGAAAAGTTATGGACAGATTTTCATGAAATTTTCAGGAAAGGTGTGCAATGGCACGGGGAACAGATGATTAGATTTTGGTGATGATCTGAGAGTGCATACCTCCACCAAGGGCTTTTTTGTATTTGTGCAGCAGGATTACACAAAAACTACTGGATGGATTTGGATAAAATTTTCACCAGAGGTGGTTCTTGGGCTAGAGAGGAACCCATTATATTTTGGTGATGATCTGAGAATGCATACCTCAGCCAAGGCGCTTATCTTCTCACAGTGTGTTAGCAACAATACTCCAAAACTGATGGACAGACTTTGATGCAATTTTCACCACAAGTGGCTATAGGCCTACACACAAACCCATTACATTTTGGAGTTGATCCATGACAAACGGAAGGAGCCTTGGCGGAGGGATGCACTCTGAGTGCTTTTCTAGTTTAGGAATGCTATCTTCTTGGAACATAAGTCAATATTATACAGTAATAAGTGGCATTCAGCTGTTTGTTTTATGTCATGTAAGCACAGTTCTGGTACTTAAAAATCATAAAAACCCAGGAGCTTCGGGGAGCGAAGTGACAGTAAAGGTGAAAATTGGCTCAAAGTTCAATGAGGTAACAGAAACACTCGGACAGTTTCTGAAGAAACCAGAAAAGGAGATGAAGTTCAAAGTTCAGAGACTGACACAGCTTGCTGCCAAAAGGAAGAAAGTTTCACATTAGAAGTGACTTGGTGACCAGTGTAAATAGTGTAAAAAACTATAATAGAACTGTTAAATATGTTGGACTAAAGACAGTGAGACAACATTGAAGAAAAAGTAAGTTAACTTTTCATTAAATTTAATGATTTATCTAAGTCTAGTATTTCATTTTTTTAATCATTTTTTTCAGTCTAAATTACTTCTGTTTTACTGAAAACCTCCCAGCTTCAGGGGGGCTGCGCCCCCCCGGCCCCCCCATAAGTCAATCGACCAAATTAGATTTCAGCTGAAATCAGAATTTCCTGTTGCCATCCCTGAAATATACACAGCATAATAGAAAAAGGAATTACCCAGGGAAAGCAACCAACAGTTCATTCAACCAACAGTTCGGTCACGGCACCTCCAGCTGAAATAAAAAGGCCATGATCTTAATTGGCACGACTACACAGCATAATTCATAGTTCAGAGCATGTTTCTCCATAGATCCTAATCTGTAATGCTGTAGGAGTTCAGCAGAAAACTTCCAAATTATAAAGTAAAAATTGTGGAAACATATGAATCCATGATTGTATTCTTCAACTAGTATGCCATAAACTCAAACTTTTCCCCTAATAACCCCCAACTTGTGTCTTAGTAAGAACAACAAAGTTGCTGAAAAGGAATTTATTTTAGTATCTTTTGGTTTATATGTGGTAGTGCTATTAGATTAGCCCTGATGACTCATTAACACTTAGAGGGGTCATTGACTGCACTTTTCCCACATTTTAACAGCTCACACAGGTATTAATGAAATGTCTGTGACACATGTTGGTCAGATTTTCTTTAATTGTAAATAATAATTGTGTGAGTCATCTTCTCAACCATCATCTCCTTTCTCAGGAGGACTCATTTCAGTGCATGTCTCTTTAAATGTCTAAGACCACATTTAACTCCACTTCCCTCTTATGTCATTATTGCTAATCTAAGCTGGCTAGATCCTAGCTCAGATAAGAATGATGTATATGGTCAAGGGTTGTACATGAACAAGGATTCCAGTGGGGGTGAATAGAAGTTACAGAAAATAGCAAACAAAACTGGCTGGATACCCTAACACCAGGTGGCTTGTCCGTTACTTCCTCCCCACCAACACAAACAAAAACCACCTAGCCAAGCTAATGCTAACAGATTGATGTAGCATCACTGTTAAAATATACAAAATAAGCCAGAATGACGTGATATATATTATTGATTGTGGCTTAGTGAACCAGGTGGAAACAGGGATGTCTATTAAGGTGACTGAAATCAATATAAAATAACAATATAAACCATGTTTGGTAGACAGACTTCTTGTAACACTTTAAGCAAAATGACAGACAGCTAGGCTGGGCAATAAAAGAACAGCAAGCACTTATCAAGGACAATGCTGGGCTGGGTTTACTATTTTATGGCGTCCTGTTACAAATCTGAGAGAGTCACAATGGCTAATCCAACACAGAAATGATATAAAGGCTGTGGTTTTTTTTTTTAAAGAGAAATGAACATTTTGATATTTTTTGAATAATCATGTGACCAATAGATGCATTTCTAGTTTAATCTAAATTGTTAGTAGTGTACAACTCAGTCAAAATTAAGACTTTTGAAGTGAAAATATGAACACCAGTATAAAGTAAGACCTTGTTCATAGCAAGTATTTGCACAAGTTTGGGCAGTGATGAATTCATTGTGCTTCCCCTTGGGATACACTAATGAACATGTATGGTATATGTAGCCTAATTTTCAGTGCTACTGTGGAGTGTGTAAATAACGAGGCGGATTTGACTCAGACAGTTTATTACACATCTCACACAGAAGCATAGTCAGAAAGAAGACATCTCAGCCAAGACTCTTCTCTTAAATACTATGGCATTCCTCCAGAAGCTTCTAACACACAAAAGGTCACACTGCATTCACTTCCTTAATCCTTTACCATCCTCCTAGAAGTTTCTGATATACAAAAGATCACACTGCATTCATCCTTCACACCTCCCTGTTATCTCACCAGGGAACCTCTGCTCTTTGTTCTTATCTAAGATGTTACACATTATGCTTTCCCCATGTGACTCTACACTACCTAAGATTGAAACCCAAAATGTCTTCATGGTTATAGCACAACACATTCTCATCTGGGTGTGAAGTATGTTGACATTTGGTCAAGGCCCTTCTGCTTTCCAGGAAAGACACACAAATTCTGCATAACACCTCCAATGGTCTCGGACTATAATAAACTCTAATGCAAAGCCAAGAGATAAAGAGACGGGGTTTCAAAAGTCATAGAGTCGGTGTATAGCCTGGGTCACAACCGAACATACGAATTTAGGTAGCATATGACAGCTGTGATTTTCTGGGGCCGTGGAAATCGCTATTGTAGAGATATTGGACAGGCTGTAGGGAGTTCTTTGACACAGTCTTAAGTGTGTGTTGCACCTCACAGGGTCCATGTGAGGTAGGCAATGTATATGTGCCAGACTGAGGTTGCGTTAACTGAGAATTCTCCATCATTGACTGGTAATTTTTAGCAATCAAGGAAAATTTCCAGAGTGGTTCGTATTTTAACCAATTGCACTGATAGTATTTAACTGTAAAGGCCTGTTCAAAGTCTCTCCGAAGGGAAAACGTTTGCTTTCTGTAGACATACACAGCAGTATTCAGAGTGGCTCTTGAGTCACTGCAGCTGGTGCTCAGGAAGTCGTGTTTCATGCATGCGCAGTGAAAGTAATCTGCAGTTCACATGCCCGTACTGTGGGCGGCAGCCAAGAGCCACCAAACTGATTTGAACAGCTGCAATCTAAACACAAAAGAAGAGCACGGTTGCAAGCGCTTTTAATGGCGGAAGTGATTGAGGTACGTGAATACAAAATGAACAGGAGCTTTTGCTGTTTAGTGGCAGAAGAAGAAAACAGACGGGCAAAAAGACAGACATGTGTTCACCCAGTATTGGTGGGTTGCTCAGTTCTTTCCTCTGGCGGGAGTTTCTGGGCGCATGTGCAGTTCACTGCGACCATTTGTGTACTTGTACATGTGTACACTTTTTGGGGGCTGCATGCGCTTGGTCAGCGCTCACCCTTTGCGTAGGTTTTGCGCACGAATGCGTCCTCGTTCAAGTACCAATGCGTTTTTGCCACTATGAATTAGGCTTAACCACCCCATGTGTGCGAACCCCGAGGAAGATTTGAAATCCCATAGACAGCATAAAAGTCAATTGAGATCATTTTTATACATTTAATATTTATATTTTAACTTTATCTTGTTTTTCATCTGTCTAATCAGAATCAAGTGTTTAATCTGTATTCTTGTTCTTAAAGTTAACAATTAAAAATCAAAATGTGAACGAAAACATTCAGTGTCTTTTTATATCATATTAATATGGTTACTCACCTGAGAAGCTGCAGGTAGGAAAAGGACAACAGGACAATTCAGTATTTTCTCACAAATTCTGGCCAATGTAGAGAGATGGGGGGAAATAGGCATACACACACGGAGATGGGGGGTGGTGAAAAGTTCATAGGCTGAAAAGGTGATTATGGTCAAATTTGACTTCTTCTTCTTCTTCTTCTTCTTCTTCTTCTTCTTCTTCTTTCAGCTGCTCCCTTCAGGGGTCGCCACAGCAGATCATCTGCCTCCATCTCACCCTATCCCTTGCATCTTCCTCTGTAACACCAACCCTCTCCATGTTCTCCTTCACTACATCCATGAATCTTCATGGTCTTCCTCTTTTCCTCATGCCTGGCAGCTCCATCTTCAACATCCTTTGTCCAATATATCCACTATGCCTCCTCTGCACATGTCCAAACCATCTCAGCCTTGCCTCTCTTTGTCTCCAAACCGCTCAACCTGAGCTGTCCCTCTGATATACTCATTTCTAATCTTGTCCCTCCTAGTCACTCCCAATGAAAATCTTAGCATCTTCAATTCTCCCACCTCCAGCTTCACTTCCTGTCTTTTTGTCAGCACCACCGTCTCCAAACCATACATCATAGCAGGTCTCACTGCCGTCCTGTAAATCATCCCTTTCACTCTTGCTGCTACCCTTCTGTCACAAATCACCCCTGAAACTGGTCTCCACCCACTCCACCCTGCCTGCACTCTTCTTCACCTCTCTTGTGCATTTTTCGTTGCTTTGGATGGTTGATCCCAGGTATTTAAACTCATCTGCTTTCACTACCACTACTCCTTCCATCTTCACTGTTGCACCTGCCTCCCTCTCATTCACACTCACGTGTTCTGTGTTGCTTCTACTGACTTTCATTCCTCTTCTCTCCAGACCATACTGCCACCTCTCCAGGTTCTCTTCCACCTGCTCCCTACTCTCACTACACATCACAGTGTCATCTGCAAACATCATGGTCTACGGAGACTCCTGCCTGACCTCATCTGTCAGCCTGTCCATCACCATGGCAAACGAGAAGGGGCTCAGAGCTGATCCCTGATGTAATCCCACCCCCACCTTGAATCGATCCGTCACTCTTACAGCACACTTCACTACCGTCTTGCTGTCCTCATATGTACATGTCCTGCATCACCCTCACATACTTCTCTGCTACTCCTGACTTTCTCATACAGTACCACACTTCCTCTCTTGGCACTCTATCATACGCTTTCTCTAGATCCACAAAGACGCAGTGCAACTCCTTCTGACTTTCTCTATACTTCTCCATCAGCACTCTTAGAGCAAATATTGCGTCTGTAGTACTCTTTCTTGGCATGAAATCATACTGCTGCTCACTGACTGCCACCTCTCCTCTTAACCTGGCTTCAACAACTCTTTCCCATATCTTCATAGTGTGGCTGATCAACTTTATGCCTCTGTAGTTACTACAGCTCTGAGCATCACCTTTGTTCTTGAGAATTGGTAACAAAACACTTCTCCACTCCTCAGGCATCCTCTCACTCCCCAAGATTGTTTTAAACAATCTGGTTAAAAAGTCCACTGCCATCTCTCCTAAACATCTCCATACCTCCACAGGTTTGTCATCTGGACCAGCCGCCTTTCCATTCTTCATCCTCTTCAAAGCTGCCCTCACTTCCACCTTGCTAATCCTCGGGACTTCCTTGTTCACTATCTTTCCTTCATCCATCCTCCTCTCTCTTTCATTTTCTTTATTCATCAGCTCTTCAAAGTACTCCTTCCACTTTCTCAACACATTCTCATCATTTGTTAGTACATTCACTTTTGTCCTTAATCAACCTAACCTGCTGTACATCCTTTCCAGCTCAATCTCTCTGTCTAGCCAGTTGATACAACTCCTTTTCTCCTCCTTTAGTGTCCAGCCTCTCATACAACTCACTATATGCCTTATCCTTTGCCTTTGCCACCTCTCTCTTTGCCATGCACCCAGATTCCAAATACTCCTGTCTACTTTGTTCATCTCCTTGACTACCCCACTTTTTCTTTGCTAACCTCTTCCTTTGGATACTTTCCTGTACCTCCTCATTCTACCACCAAGTCTCATCTTCCTTCCTCTGTCCACTGGATATACCACATACCTTTCTACCCATTTCCCTCAATACTACTGCTGTACTTTCCCAGTCATCTGGTAATTTTTCCTACCACCCAGAGCCTGTATCAACTCTTTCCTGAACTCTTCCCGAACTTACCTTCTTCCTTCTGTAACTTCACCCACTTAATCTTTGCCTCTGCCTTCACTGTTTTCCTCTTCTTGCTTTGCAAACTCATCCTACAGACTACCATCCGATGCTGTCTAGCTACATTCTCCCCTGCCACCACCTTGCAGTCTCCTATCTCTTTCAGATTTCTCCTTCTGCGTAAGATGTAGTCCACCAGTGTGCACCTTCCTCCACTCTTGAAAGTCACCCTATGTTCCGCTCTCTTCTTGAAGTATGTATGTGTTCACCACAGCCATTTCCATCCTTTTAGCAAAATCCACTACCATCTGTCCTTCCACATTTCTCTCCTTAAGACCATACCTACCCAGGACCTCCTCATCACCTCTGTTCCCTTCACCTACATGTTCATTAAAGTCCGCTCCAATCACCACTCTCTCCCCCCTGGGAACACTCTCTACCACTTCATCCAACTTACTCCAGAATTCCTCTTTCTCTTCTACCTGACATCCAACTTGTGGGGCATACACACTGACAACATTCAACATCACACCTTTGACTTCTAGCTTCAAACTCATGATTCTGTCTGACTCCCTCTTTACCTCCTCAAGACTGTTCACATACTCTCCATTCAAGATTACTCCTACTCCATTTCTTGTCCTATCTACACCATGGTAGAACAGTTTAAATCCCGCTCCAATGCTCCTAGCTTTGCTTCCTTTTCATCTGGTTTCTTGAACACATAGTATATCTACCTTTCTTCTTGCCATCATATCAGCCAACTCTCTGCCTTTACCAGTCATAGTCCCTACATTTAACATCCCTACTCTCACCTCCACACTTCTACCTTTCCTTTTCTCTCTCTCCCTCCTAACACAGCTTTCCCCTCTCCAACTCCTCAGTCTTCGACCAGCAGTAGTCCAAATTCTACTGGGACCCTGTCGGTTAACAGCACCAGTGGCGGTCGTTGTAAATCCGGGCCTCGACCGATCCGGCATGAAAGTCTCATTCGTCATGATCCGCATGTTTGATTTGGCAAAGATTTTACGTCGGACGCCCTTCCTGGCACAACCCTCCCCATTTACGCCGGCTTGGGACCGGCGCTAGGAGTACAATGGCTTGTGCACCCCCTGCGGCTGGGTTAGTGGTCAAATTTTGACCAAATGTGGTTTATTGTTCAACCGCAGGGATCCAAGCACTGCAACACCAATGGAAGAAGTGTGTGGACTTGGGCTGTGCAATATGACAAAAATTTCATATCACGATATACAGTAAGTCATCTTATATCACGATAACTATATACATATATCACGATATACATTTTCTGTAAATTTTACAGTTTAGATAATCTCATAAAAAGCACCATCTCTATTTTTTTACATGTATTGTTTTCCTTCATAATTTTGCAGTGTTATAAAAAAATAGTTTTTTAATGAGCATTTGAGACTTGATTCTCATAAATTTCAGGTTTTTCTTCTAAATCATATACATATGAATAAAATGTAAACATCAATAAGTTAAATATTTCCTGAGCCAGAGGAGAATAGCAAAAAAAAACAACAACACATAACATAAAAAGAATGTCTGAAAATGAGAAGATTATCCATGGCTCCCATCTACAGATATAATACAGATATAAATTAGCTGTGAGTTTAAATTAATGAAAATTTAAATGTAGATCCACAGCCTGATGACTGCAATTCTGGCCTGATTTAACCTGATTGCGTCTTAATAAAAATATTTCAGATTGGTCATGATCTGAAAATCAAAGACGCAAAAGGTAATGTAATAAAATTAGTGGTATTGGCATTATCGCATTAATCACCCGTTAACGCGGTTCCCCCTTAACAGCAACAAATTTTGTGATCGCGGTTAACAGCAGTTAACGACAGAAAGCGCAAACGGTACTTTTTGGCCTAGCCGCTCTCCGTAGCAAGGCCGTTGTGACCACTGACACTGTGTGCGCCATGCAGACAAGCTTGATTACAGCCATGGATATCACCAAAGTGCTGTCATGTTTAAGTTTACAACATTATCTCTCGGAGCTCTCACCTGGATAATTGTTACAGCCTCCTCCAAAACTTCGTTGGGTTGTTCTTCTGTGGAAGCTAGCTAGCTCGTAGCTAGTAGCTAATAGCTCCATGCTAGGTTATAGCTGATCTCCATCTGCTGAGATGGACAGAAATTTGCCTGTTTTCATCCCCACATGTCCAATGGTGGTGAGTACCAGTCTAAAAAAAATTCTCAAGCTGTCTTGGGAATGTCCATTCGCTCCCTGGCCATTTTGTAGCACGTTGGAGTGTTGTCACGAGTGCAATAGTAGCTCCGTTTGTTAGTGCCACTGCTAAGATGCTAACACTATAAAGAAATGACTCGTGCTGGCAAAATGAGTCACTTTGAGGACATGTTCAAAACTGATGTAACGTTATTTCCATATTCTGTATTGAACAACCTTTAAAATGATATTTAATTTGTAGGAAGTGCACCAAAACGGCTCGGAAAAAGACTATTTGTTTACATTTTGGCTAGGTTGAAAACTTACGTCCGATCGGTCGGGAGTTATGTCTTCCGCAAAAACATATGTATTTTTAGAAAGTACAATTTCTAAGGTTTCCAATGATATGAGGCATTCATGGGGGCTTTCCCGGGACTTGCCGCTAGCAAACAAAAAGTCATGATTTATGATTTATGCACTTCTTGTGCCTGTAGTGCCTGTAATGACGTGGTGAGCACCAGAAATAATATTTCTGTAAAATACACTGGATAGTTTTTGTCATTCTGGGTATGTTGAGAGCTTTAATAAACCTGCAGGTGAAGAAAGCAAGTATATTTGTCCACAACCATGTTTATAACAGTATGAGAAACCTGAAAAATTACCTTAAGGTACACTGTATCTGAATGGAAAAACACGTGATTAACGCGTTATTAATTGCAATTAACAACGTTCCAAAAGATTAGAATTGCGATTGAAAATTGATCTAATTGATCTAATTGCGATTAGAAATTTTAATCGTCCAACACCACTAAATAAAATGCAACTGATGACTTCAACTTTTTTCATTATTGCTACTTGACAAATTGAAAAAGTAGGAATCAAGTTAGGTTAATTGGCATCAAACTGGGGATTCTAAATTGTCCTTAGGTATGACTGTGAGAGTGAATGGTTGTCTGTCTCTCTGTGTTGGCCCTGCGATGAACTGGCGATCTGTCCAGGGTGTACCCTGCCTCTCGCCCAAAGATGCTGGGATAGGCTCCAGCCCCGCCGCAACCCGAAAAGGATTAAGCGGAAGAAGATGGATAATGGAATCAAGTAAAGTACATTAAGAGCCAGTTTGCTCCTGCAACATTTTTTAATTTATTTATTATTTATTTTATGTGACACTATCATGCACTTTTGCAGCTTTAATATCACTTTTTCAGACAAAACTAAGATATTCAGCAGTAATTTAAAGCAAAGAAATGATGATCTGATACACTATTAATGTTTCTTGTTAGCAGCAACTTAGCATCGTCATTTAGCATTTGCTGTCAGCCACCCCCCCCCCATCCCCCGGCTGATAAAATGAATGGTTGTACACGTACTCCTGGCCCCCCTGTGTAGTGAAAAAAGTGGTATGGTGAATAAAGTGCCGTTTAAACCTGTATGATCCATTCTGAGTCTTGCCATAATGATGTCTTCCCTCCTGTTGTTGTTTTATAATTCTTTATTGCAATAGATGTTTGTATTTTGTAATACGATCTACCTTTATGATCTTCATCCCATCTTTTTTGCCATAGCTCAATTCCTTTTTTCTTGATTACTGCTTTCCCTTCACCTTTTCCAAGAGACAATGGTATAGTTATTTCTTTTCCAAGTGCACTTTTTGCTAATTTGTCTGCACAGTCATTCCCTTTCAACCCTGCGTGTGCAGGAACCCAACAAAACTGAACTTCTCCACCACCCCTGTGTACCCTAAATAAACTGTGATATAGCTCAATCACCAAGTCTTCCCTTGTAAATTTTTGTGTCTGTATGGTTTTTAAAGCTGCAAATGAATCTGTGCACACCACCACCCGGTCCAGTCTGACCTCCTCCACCCACTGCAAACCAATAATTATTGCCACCATCTTTGCTGTAAACACAGATGTATTGTTGGAGAGTCTTTCTGAGATGGTCACTTTAACCTCTGGAATGTATATTCCAACTTCAACAGAGCCCGCTTTGTTCTTTGAACTGTCAGTATGGAGCTGTAAGTAGTTATACTAATTGTTCCTGAGGTAAATGCTTGTTTTAACACCAGCTTCACTCGTTTGCCAATCCTTTTTCCTCATTAGCAGACGAATGTCTACTTCTTTTCCCGGAAACAGCCAAGGGGGAACATTACTCACTGGACTGGTGTTAGCTATATCAATAGTGTCTAGTCCATACATTCTGGCTTTTCTTTCAATTGTCCACCCAAACCTGTGTCCCTGGAAGTTAGAATATTCCCAGCAGTCTTGTAGTGTTGTTTTTTAAATATTCGCTTCCTCACTTTCTTTCAGCTTGACCCAGTATGATGATGTGAGTTTATCTCTTCTCAAATCCATTGGCATTTCTCCTGCCTCTATTAAAACTGCATTGTTTGATGTTGTTTTGATGGCTCCAATGCATAGGCAAAGCGCTCTATGCTGCATTCTATTTTTTCCAGAGTCGTCTTTGCTGCTGCTCCATAAATCATGCTTCCATAGTCTGTTGTTGATCTCATTAGGGCTAATGTCAATTAATGCTTGTTTATCTGCACCCCATTCATGTCCAGCTATGGCTTTTATGAGATTAATTACTTTTTTGCACTTTGTCTCCAGACAAAAAACTGCATTTGGCTCGAGTGCATTTGGCTCGAGAAATACCCATTACGGCATCTACAGGTGATACAATAAGCAAAAACATTGGTATAAAAGACTCCATTTTCATAAAGAACACAGGCGAGAGAGAGGTCATTGAAGTTGTTAAATTGTTTAAAAGTAAAACATCTACAGATTGTGATGGTATTGACATGCTTTTAGTCAAAACTATCATTGAATGCTTAGTGAATATCTGTAACCTGTCTCTCCAAACAGGTATATTTCCCAGTGCAATGAAAACAGCCAAAGTAATTCCAATATACAAGACGGGTGACAGAGGGGAATTTTCAAACTATAGACCTATTTCACTATTGCCGCAATTTTCTAAGATACTCGAAAAAATATTCTGTGAGAGAAATGACAACTTTATAATGAAAAATAATTTATTGTGTGAGCAGCAATATGGGTTCAGACACAAGAGGACAACTGCATTTGCTCTAATGGAATTTATAGAAAAAATATCAACTGCTGTTGAAAATAAAGTATTCAGTTGGGGTATTACTGGATCTTAAAAAAGTATTTGATACAGTGGATCATAAATTATTGTTAAAGAAACTACAAAATTGTGGTATTGGGGGTAGTATTGTCCTGGTTATGTAGTTACTTAAAGAACAGATATCAGTATGTATGTGTTGGTAGCAAAAACTCGCAGTTACTGAAGGTTACTTGTGGAGTCCCACAGGGTTCAGTTTTGGGGCCATTGTTATTCAATATGTATATAAATGATATATGTAAAGTTTCAGAAAAAATGGGTTTAATATTGTTTGCAGATGACACTAATTTATTATGCAGTGGAAGCAATTTAGAACAACTTTTGGATACACTCGGAAAGGAATTAAGAAAGCTTAAACTGTGGTTTGATTCAAACAAGTTAACGCTCAATTTAAGTAAGACAAAATTTATAATTTTTAACAACCATCACAACAACTTAGTATCTATCTAAACTCAGTGTAAATGGTGTAGAGATTGAAAGGGTATCCAAAATTAAATTCCTTGGAGTAATAATTGATGATAAACTGTGTTGGAAGTCACATATTAATTATATTAAAGGTAAAATATCCAAATCAATCGCAATACTGCACAGAGTGAAATATTTGCTGAATCAACCCACTCTATATACTTCGTATCATTCATTAATACTCCCATACATGACATATTGTACTGAAGTATGGGGAAATACATGTAAAACAAACATATATCCAGTCTTTATGCTTCAGAAGAGAGCTATTAGAATAATAAACAAAGCTGCTTCCAGGGAACCAACAAACCCACTTTTTCTTAAATTAAAAGCCCTCAAGTTGAAAGATCTGGTTGATTTTAAAAGTGCAGTAATAATGTTTAAAGTGAAGAATCTATCACTGCTTGCAAATATCCAAAAGTTGTTCCAAATAAGGGAGAAACAATATCATTTCAGAGGAACATGTATATTTCAAAAACCTTCAGCGAGAACTACCACCAAGCAACACTGTGTCTCAGTGCAAGGAGTCAGACTGTGGAACGCTTTTGGACCTGAATTAAAATCATGTACAACACTTGGACAATTTAAACAAAAACTAAAGGAAGAAATACTCCAAACATATATACAAGATGACTTGTAAAATCACATAAGAATTATCATATTCAGTCAGTGTTGTGCTGTTGCTTAGTTTTTTGTCACGTTTTGTCTTAGCTCTGTTCTGAATTGTAATCATTCTTATTTTATTTTCCTTTTGAATTCTTAGATCGAACATGGATGGGCAATATAAGCTGTGGCTTCAGCCATCACCCATTTCGAATAACTTATGTTGAACTGTATAATCCGAGGAATTATTACCTCCGCCAGGCCGAAAAGGCCAGGAGGAGGTTATGTTTTTGCCGGGGTTTGTCTGTTTGTTTGTCTGTTTGTCTGTCTGTCTGTCTGTCTGTCTGTCTGTCTGTTGGTTAGCAAGATAACTCAAAAAATCTTGGACGCATTTCCATGAAACTTTCAGGCGTTGTTGGAAATGGTACAAGGAAGAACTGATTACATTTTGGGGATGATCCGCATCACCGTCTGCATACAGGAATTTTTTAAAGCATTTTTCCACACTGTGACATATGGCCATTTCCAACATGTGCGCAGGCGCAATGGACGGCGCTGGGCGTCGTGTGTGACCAACACAAACTCCGCCTTCTTCAACGTTTTAGCCAGAAAAGCATGCGGAAAACACTCGTAGCCTGGGCCCGCCAGCCATAGGCGCTGCGCACATTGCGCTGCTTGTCGTGTCTGACCAACACAAACTCCGCGTTCTTCAACGTTTTAGGCACAAAAGCACGCGGAAAACACTGCTGGCCTGGGCCCGCCAGCGTGCCCGCTTTTTCCGCCACGCTGCAAAACCTGACACGGCCACCTGTCCGCCGCCCGATTATTTGCCACAAATTCCCCGCCCAGCTATAGGCGCTGCGTAAAAACGACCTCTCTGCCGGGGAAAATTCTAAATTCTGTTTTGCCGCCGAGCGCGACCCCAATATAATATAAAACCCACGGCAACCTGTCTAACCAATCTGCATCCGTCAGTGGAGGAGATGGACACACCAACACTTCAGTTTATTATCTCCGCCAAGGAGGCAATGCTTTTACTACCGTAAAACGGGGCTATAAGGGACGGCGGGATAATATGGGACACTTTTCTAAATGTAATTCTGCTTTTTTAATTTTGCTTCCGCCTACATTTGATGAAGGATTCATGGATATTTGACAATAAAAACACAACTCAGCGTCCTGCTCAAAATAAAAAAAGCACAATTACATTTAAAACATTTCCCAGAAAAGTGTCCCTTATCAACCCGCCGTCCCTTATAGCCCCGTTTTACACTACTGAACCACTAATCCTATCACTATCACATTGATTGTCATTCATTAATTGTCTGTTTATTGCACTGTCCATGTCAAATAAACAAATAATCATTGTGAATCCAATTGCTAGTCATATCTTTTCATGCTCAGGGAATCTGAAAACGTACACACAAACACTCTATGGGGGGAACTGTGCCGCTTGGCGGAGGTCTGCGCTCTCCGAGTGCTTTTCTAGTTGTTTAATTTGACCTTGTTAGATTTTTTTCCCCCCTTTGTTATATTATTCTGTTCCTTTCTTTTAATCTTTACATCTAATCTATCCAAAATAAAGATTCATTCATTCATTAAATTCATTAGATTTTCAACTCTCCATGTGTATACACTATCAAACCACAATCCTAGATATTTGAACTCACTGACTTTCTCTATTGGTTGATTAATGTTAAAGGTCTGATGACACAATTTTGACTGCATCTAATTTTGCAACACGTAATTTCAATATGACAAAATAGGTGGGTCTGTGCAGTTCTAAGTCAAACAGGCTTGTTTTCAAGTGAATATCCGACGTTTCCAAGAGCGCCACATCACCAATTGTGTCAGTGGCTGGAAAACCCCCTGGCCATGTTGTGACGTCAGCGGGAGAACACAGCGCTTGGCTGCCCATTGTACATGCAGGATGGAAGCGGTTGAAAACATTGACAATGGTTCCAGCACATGTAGTCTGGAATTGGTTTGTGTCCGATCTTCAGACGATTATAGTTAAGAAGAATGGGATGATAATGAAGAATCTGGGGGCATCAGACCTTATAGGTTTGAGCTGTACCAAGCGGACATCGTGCCTAGCGAGTCAGACTCAGAGAGTGACGGTGGTGAGGCACACATGCCCGCCGCAGCAGCAGCGGCGGCAAACACACGGCAGGGGAACGCCGAGTAGTATGCTTTTGTTGCAGATATTGCAACAAATTATTTGTTCATAAATATAATTTATTTAAACCCGATTTTTCAATAAAATCATAGCAGTGTATTTATAATAAAATTGAAACATCTACCTGATACTGTCAAACCCCCCCCCCCCAAAATAAACAAATCAAAAGATACTATTTTTTATTTTTGCAGCAGGTGCCAGTGTGGTCTGTGTGTGAGCATGACAACAGAGGAGGAGAGTATTTGCTGTCAGGAGCAGGACAAGGTGAAGCAGAAAATTCTGGACGGTGCTATAAAGTGTATCACTGGTCATCACAACTTCTCCGCGGTGTGTCTGAATGAAGATGTGCTGGAAGTAGCCTACTTCACCTATAAACATTATGTGAATGTGGATTATGGGAACAATTGGAAGCAATATACAGCTTACAGACAGTTCTTCAGATGGTGCTACCACTACCTTGGTAAGAAAGTCTGCGTGCCAATACCTGCCTGTGTCGTTCACAAGATCAGACAGACCTTTCCACTACAAGAGGAACAATATGTTGGTTTTACTTATGCTGACTAACTACCTTTATGTTTTCATGGTATTGTTTTTCATTCAATAAATGTTTATCTGACCACAACTGTTGTCAATTTTTACAAGAAAATAAAATTACTAAATATTTATAGTGTGATACTGTCATGTTCGGGGTCCTCACCCCGAGCATGACTTGTGGCTGTTGAGTTTAATTATTACTTATCAATTCCAGCTGACGGATTGAGCTTTGCTCTCCGTCAGCCCCACAGCCACGCCTCCTCCTCTTACCAGGCATTCACCGGTTTTCTGTTCACCACATACAAACTCACACACTCATGCACACATACACACTCACACACTCATTATCATACTTATACTCACATACATGCAAACACACACTTAGTTCAATCAGTCACACACCTGTTGCAACACGGCTGGTTATACTTGCTGTCATTAGCACTTGGTATTAATAGCAGGGCAGTATGACCAGCCGGTTTGGCAACTTTGCAATGTCAACTTTGGATATCCAGGCTCGCATTGGTTGGTTTTCCCCTGGACTAAAAGTGTGTTGTTCCCTCAGAGCCTTTCCGCTACAACACCTTCGTAAGTCTTCCTTTTTGTGCCTTTTCCCTCCGCTCCTGTTTGCTTGGAGCGCGTTAGGCATTCCTTTGACCAATCAAGCTTGTAGCCGGGTGTCTTCCCTTCTGCTGTGACTGTATTTGGACTTTCTCCACATTCACCCATTGTAAATAAACACGTTACTTACTCTGTGTTTTGGGCTCGTTGCTATTCCCTATGTTCGCTGTGCAGTTTGCGCAGTGAACATGACAAAGTTGCCACCAAAAAGAGCCCAAGCAGTAAGTAACGTGTTACTCATTTTTTGTGTTTTTTTCACTAACCTGTTCAGAGCATGATGTCCTGGTCCAGCCATTTCCACACTGGCAGAAGTGGACGGCCAACGGGACAGCCCAGTGTGGAGGAGGAATGGGCAGCCGTGTCTATCCGGGGCTTCCTGTACGTCGCCAAGGACGCCTATAGCCCCGGAGAACAGTGGAACTGCCTCAGTGAGGCTCAGGATATTCTGGCAGCTCACCCAGGCCTCTGAAATTATCCCCAGTACACCGAATTATTGTCCTCCATCTGCGCGCTCGAACAGGCTTTCCCCGACCTGAAGAGGAGGGCTCTCTGGACAAAGCCCAAACCAAGACGCTCTCCTCCATCGGCGGCCATCTTCTCCTCTCCTCCATCCACCGTTCCAAGATGGCAGCCAGCAGGTTGGCATCGTCGACGTCACCCAGAATCCCAGAAGAACGATTTCGCCCCACGATCTGCTCCCGCTCCGACACCGAGCCCAGTTACCTCCGCAGCGGATCATCTGTCCCGAGCAGTCCCGTCTGCAGGATCTCCCTCCATATCTGCTGTGAGGTCTTCTTCCTCAGTTTGTTTGTCGGCAGCAGTGGGGCACCAGTTTTTTTCACAGGGATCTCCCGTTCCTGTGGTGAGAGGGGCGGCTCCCATACATTCTACGGAGGAGCCTAGCACCGCCTTTCCCAGACGGACGGGTGAAGACGTCCAAACAACAGCAACTGCAATTCACACCGCAAACCGGGAGAGCAGGCGAGTACATTTTCGTTTGACTCATATTAATAATGTCTTGCCTGATTCCCGGTAGGGAGGCTCAGGGAAAGCAGTCCCCTGAGCTCTCCCCGCCTGCTGCTGTTAAAAACTGTTCACCAGCCCTCTCTCCTCTCCCCTTTGTGTGCCTGCTGGAACCGGAGCCGAGCAGCCAGGATCAGGAGGCGCCAGAGGTCTGGGGGGGGGGGGGGGGGGGGGGGTCCTCCCGCAGCCATGGTGAACCAGGTCCCAGCCGCCACGCCGAAGGAGTCACCAGTGTGGATCATGGCAGCTGGGAGAATTAAGACTGCAGTGACCATCATGCCTGCTGTGGAGGCCGCCACAGCAGAGTCAGCACCCAAGCGGAACCTCTTGGAGGCCAAACCTGGGAGGACGTCGCCCAGATCACCAAAGTCCTGGACAGCGGTAGAGCTTGAGCTAAGGCAAGTGCTCTCTTTTGTCTTTCTCCTTTCCATTATTGAGCATTTTTGCCTAGCTTTAGGTGAGGAGAGCCAGCTGCAGCCAAACGCTGCACCTGAGCTTGCCTCGCCGGGCTCTGCCGCTGCCGGCGACTCTGACCCTTCCCCCTCTCTCTCTGAGTCCATTTCCAGAGTCGTCGGAGAGGGTCTTCCATCGCCAGACGAGTCTGTGGACCCGGGCTCGCAACCGGAGGTCACCGAGGTTCCAGTCGAGGTGGTTGTTGGGGGCACCCAGTCCCAGTCCAGGGTGCCTGTGATCGATCGCCTCCTCGCTTGGGTGCTCATACAGGTTGGCTGGCCCATGGCCAAGATGGCATTGAGGTCAGCAGTGGCCCAGCCAGGTCCCACCACGGGCGCAGCAGGGGTCCAGCTGGACTCCATCGTGGGCGCAACCATGGCTCGGTGGGGGTCCATCGAGGGTGCAGCAGAGTTCCAGTCCCCCCTAACCTGTTTTCCCCCACCTTCCACCCTGGGTTGTTTGTATGGGCTTTTTGAGTGGGGGGGGTAGGTTGTTTTTTTTTTATGATACGGTGGGTGTCTGGTATCCACCCCTTGGAGGGGGGGGCACTGTCATGTACGGGGTCCTCACCCCGAGCATGACTTGTGGCTATTGGGTTTAATTATTACTTATTAATTCCAGCTGACGGATTGAGCTTTGCTCTCCGTCAGCCCCACAGCCACGCCTCCTCCTCTTACCAGACATTCACCAGTTTTCTGTTCACCACATACACACTCACACACTCATGCACACATACACACTCACACACTCATTCTCATACTTATACTCACATACACGCACACACACACTTAGTTCAATCAGTCACGCACCTGTTGCAACATGGCTGGTCATACTTGCTGTCATTAGCGCTTGGTATTAATAGCAGGGCAGTATGACCAGCCAGTGTGGCAACTTTGCAATGCCAACTTTGGATATCCAGGCTCGCATCGGTTGGTTTTCCCCTGGACTAAAAGCGTGTTGTTCCCTCAGAGCCTTTCCGCTCTGACAACTTCGTAAGTCTTCCTTTTTGTGCCTTTTCCCTCCGCTCCTGTTTGCTTGGAGCGTGTTAGGCATTCCTTTGACCAATCAAGCTTGTAGCCGGGTGTCTTCCCTTCTGCTGTGACTGTATTTGGACTTTCTCCACATTCACCCATTGTAAATAAGCACGTTACTTAATGCTGCGTTTTAGGCTCATTGCTATTCCCTATGTTCGCTGTGCAGTTTGCACAGTGAACATGACAGATATTTGAAAATCTCATAACTGTTGTCATCATTTGGACGTTGCATGCAATCCTGCATCAATCCTGGGTATTTGAACAAGAGATAGAATTTTTTTTTTTATTTTGCAAATATATATATATATATATATATATATATATAATTTTTTTTTGGGGGGGGGGGAAGCATACTCGTGGCCATAACCTATCATTTTAAAGTTCAATTATCTGTAAAACCCCTTTAGAAATTAAAATTATTCTATGTGTTACTGATGGCAGTATCCTTAAAAATAATGTATTCCCTATTATTTATGTCTCATAAAAAATGCAGTTTTGTTTGTTATCATTGTTTATTAACTGTTTTTGTCTTGTATCAACTGGCAAGTGATTTTCAACAATAATAATAAAAGCAATAGAAGCAACTGATAGTCCTCATTTTTTCAAGAGTTTGGTCACAAGAAAAACAATACTCATAACTGATATAGCACAGTACTATACTACTACTTTTTGTACTATATCAAAAATATTACATTAATTATTATAACAGGAAAAAGTCCAAATTAGTGGCAATGAATACAATATAGTCAGTTGGTGTCACGAACTGAGCCCATGTTATCCTGTAGGCTCGATTCTGACTGTTCTCTGTGGCTCAGGCATCGGGTTTATTATGTATTATCTTTTGAGTTCATGTTGTTTTATATCTATGTTCCTTTTCTTTTCCATGCCTGTAATTGCCACTCTGGCCGGCGGTTGTTGGGCAGCCATTTTCACCCACTTTCAGGTGTGCGCTGTCCAACATTCGCCGGTCCGACCATGCCCCCTCTCTCTTTGACAGTCAGCTGTTCATGTTTTGTGTGCATCATCTGCCGTGTTGTCAGCCAGCCAATATTGCCAACACTATCACGACATGTTAGCCACTCCACACAGCCGTGGTTTTGTTGCACCCCTTGAAGCAATGTCGGCCCTGGGGCGCAACCGTGGTTAACATGTCTCCTCTCCATGCGTTCACTGGGCGATGTCGGCCCCGAACGCCAACTGTAAGTGTTTCTGTTTATTTTTGTAAGTCTTCACCTTTTTGGGAACTGTTGTCATCAGTTTTATGTTCAATACATGTGCTGTGGTGAATCCTGCACGTAAATCCATTCGTCCTTCCCCTCCTCCGTGCGCTGCGTAAAAGGGCACGAGGAGCGCATGAGGAGGCTTATGACAGTTGGAGCTGAAGCGTGTGATGTAGTTTTTCACGGCCTGCTGTTTATCTAAGCCAGCGACACAACGCAAAGGCATAGCCGTAAAACTAAAACTAAACTAAACTAAACTAAAACTAAAACTAAAAAGATCCAGAGAAACTATGTGCTACAAATCTGCTGGGATTCCATTCAACAACATCGGCATCCGTTCTCCCGCTTACATCATTTCCGACTCCTTCTTTATTCTGTGGGCGGCACCACAGTCCAGTCAGCGGCTGTGTTTTTTTGATGAAAACTATGTTATGCAGGCGCGGTTGTAAATATTATATTGATCACCGACAATGACTTTTGGGTTTACACAACACGCTAAAAAATGTCAAAATCGTGTCATCAGACCTTTAATGGTTCTGTACCAGTTCTGCGTTTTTTTGTGAAAATCATATAGCAGGTTTTACTGTTTG
This sequence comes from Pholidichthys leucotaenia, assembly GCA_020510985.1. Lineage (NCBI taxonomy): Eukaryota > Metazoa > Chordata > Actinopteri > Cichliformes > Pholidichthyidae > Pholidichthys > Pholidichthys leucotaenia. The sequence goes on along the minus strand of CM035850.1, from coordinate 65,817,697 downwards.
AAAATTTAAATCCCCACTCATGTGACCACTTTTCCACTTTCTCCATTGCTTTCCTGATGTTTTTGAACACAAATTTCTCATTTCTCCCCCTCGTCCATATGGCTCCATCATCTGCATATAGTGCTGTTTTGATGGATCCCTCTTGATCCTCAAACATGTCATTAATCATTATGTTGAATAAAACTGGGCTTATCACACTCCCCTGAGGAACACCATTTTCAATTTCAAAGTCATTAGAAACTTCTGATCCTACTTTAACCCTAATTGTCCTGGGTGTTAAAAAAAATCCATTATCCAATTGTACATCCTACCACCACTGCCCATTTTATTCAATTTAATAAGAAGTCCATCCCTCCACAGTGAGTCATAAGCCTTTTCAATATCCAGATAAATTATAACCATTACTTCTTTCATTTTGAAAGTCTTTTCAATATCATTACTTAACCTAACTCTAGAGCATCCACTGTGGATGTTCCTCTTCTAAAACCATTCTGATCGTTATTTATTAATCGTCTTTGCTCTAGTACATATGAGAGTCTGTAAACTAACACCTTCTCCTGACATAATGCACGGCTCAGGAGACACACACGCAGGCTCAGAGTAGATCTAATAGCTTTATTAACAAGTGTGTATGAATGTGTGTCTGCGGGATGTGAATGTATTGGTGGTGGCGTCTGCGTCAGGCACGGAGGCAGGAGGCCGTACAGCCGGACAACCCTATGGGAGAAGCAAAGGGAGAAGGGTGACGGGCACCACACCAACACAGGAGATATAAGAATGGTGACTGGCTTACTTGGAATTAGCAGGTGGCTGGTACAGCAAGGATGAGGCCCGGTAGACAGCGACCTGGAGCGCCCGGTGCAGCAGCGAGGGAATGGAGGCGGAGAGGAGTGGTCCGCCACCGGGAAATCCACCTGTGCACAGGGGAGCAGACTGGGAGAAGAATGAGGTAAGAGCTTCTTACCAGAATGTTGCTGAGCGGTTGAGATTCCTTACAGCAATTGTAGCGAGTGAAGACTGACGGCTTCAGGCCGAAGCCCAGGGCAAGGCGGCTTAAATCCCTCGCTGCTGATGAGGTGCAGGTGTGCGTGCAGCTGGCGCCGCAGATGGGCGGCGAGGCGTGACAGTACTCCCCCCTCTAGCAGCGCCTCCTGGCAATGGTTTCTCCGGGTGCGCTCGGTGGAACTCAGAAATGAGGGACGGGTCCAACACAAATGACGAGGGTACCCATTGCCGATGTTCAGGCCCATAGCCCTCCCAGTCCACCAAGTACTGCAACCCGCGACCCTGGCGCCGGGAGTCCAGGATAGAGGAGACAGGCCAGGCCGGATGGCCATCAATCATCCGGGGCGCGGGCTGCGCAGCAGGAGGAGGGCAAAGGGGATCGGAGACTGCCGGCTTCACCTTGGAAACGTGGAAGGTGGGATGGATGCAGAGGGAGGGGGGAATAGCTACACGCACAACCACCGGGTTGATAATCCTGGTGATGGGGTATGGGCCCATAAAACGCTGTGCCAGCTTCCTCCTCTCACCCTTTAAAATGACGTCCTGGGTTGACACATAGACACGCTGACCCACCTGGTACGCTGGAGCAGGTCTTCTGTGTCGGGCCGCTGTGGTTCTGTTGCGCTCCGCCATGCGTAAAAGCGCATTGTGCGCCGACGCCCAGATGGAGCGGAACTGCCTGAGGTGCGCCCGAACTGAGGGAACAGTTACCTCACTCTCCTGCGCTGGGAAAAGAGGGGGGTCGTAGCCCAGGGACGCCTTAAAGGGAGACATCCCTGTGGCAGAAGAGCGGGCGGTGTTGTGGGCGTACTCAACCCAGGCGAGATGGTTACTCCAGGACGCAGGCTTGGACACAGTGACGCAGCGGAGCTCAGCCTCCAGCTCCTGGTTGGTCCGCTCACACTGCCCGTTGGTTTGGGGGTGATGGCCGGAGGAGAGGCTTACCTTGGCTCCCAGGGCGTTGCAAAATGACCTCCAAACCTCTGAGGAAAATTGGGGCCCCCGGTCCGAGACCACGTCCACCGGAATCCCGTGCAGCCTGACCACATGTTGGACTAGGAGGTCCGCCGTCTCCAGGGCAGATGGAAGACCTTGTAGCGGGATGAAGTGCGCCGCCTTGGAGAAACGGTCTACGATGGTCAGGACGGTGTCGAAGGTGTTAGAGACTGGGAGTCCGGTGACGAAATCCAGGGCGATATGCGACCAGGGCCTGCCAGGGACGGGCAGAGGCTGGAGCAAACCTGCTGGAGGGGCATTACCTGACTTACTGGTGGCACATACAGGGCAGGCCCGGGCATAGCGGGCAGCGTCCTTCCGCAGGCCCGGCCACCAGAAGGACCGTTGAAGAAGGTCGATCATCCAGGAGGAACCAGGGTGGCAGGTGAGCTTAGATGTATGTAGCCAGTGGATGACCTCCCCCCGAACCGTGGATGGCACGAAAAGCCTCCCCTCCGGTCCGCCGCCAGGGTCAGGTTCCACTTCCTGCGCCTTCCGGATCTTGCTTTCTGTGTCCCAAGTGACGGCTCCCACGATGCACGACCTGGGCAGGATGGTGTGGACCGTGTCCTCAGACGCCTCAGGGGCAAATTGCCTAGAGAGGGCGTCGGGCAGGCCGTTCTTGGAGCCAGGCCTGAAGGTGATGTTAAAGCGGAACCTGGCAAAGAGCAAGGACCAACGCGCCTGGCGGGCGTTCAGACGCTTGGCAGATCTCAAGTATTCCAAGTTCTTGTTCAAGTCAGGACCACGAACGGCAGGTCTGCCCCCTCTAGCCAGTGACGCCACTCCTGCAGCGCGAGCTTGATGGCGAGGAGCTCTCTGTCCCCCACGTCGTAGTTCTGTTCCGCCGGGGACAAGCGCCGAGAGAAGAAAGCGCAGGGCCGTTTGACTCCGTCATCTGGCGACTGCTGAGATAGAACCGCCCCCACTCCCGTGTCCGAAGCATCCACTTCCACGATGCATTGCAGCGACGGGTCGACTTGGCTAAGGACCCGGGAGGAGGAGAACTCCACCTTCAGCGCCTGGAAAGCAGCCGCGACCTCTTCGGTCCACCGGAACGGGACCTTAGGGGACGTGAGGTGGGTCAGAGGGCCGACGATGGTGCCAAAATTCGGGACGAAGCGGCGGTAGAAGTTTGCAAACCCAATGAATTGTTGCACCTGTTTTCTCGATGTAGGTGTAGGCCATTCCACCACCGCCTTCACCTTCACTGGGTCCGGAAGCACCTGGTCGTGGGAGATGACGAACCCGAGGAAGGGCGTTGTCTTAGCGTAGAATTCACATTTTTCTGCCTTCACATACAACCGGTTCTCCAGCAGCCTTTGGAGGACCCGCCTCACATGGACCCGGTACTCGTCCCTGGATTTGGAGAAGATGAGGATATCATCCAGGTAGACGAACACAAATAGGCCGATGAAATCCCGGAGGACGTCATTTATTAGGCGCTGAAAGACAGCTGGAGCATTGGTCAACCCGAACAGCATCACCAGGTACTCGAAGTGGCCGTTCGGGGTACGGAAGGCTGTCTTCCACTCATCTCCCTCCCGGATCCGGACGAGGTGGTATGCGCTGCGTAGATCCAGCTTGGTGAACCAAGTCGCCCCCTGGAGGGAGTGGAAGGCGGTGTCCATAAGTGGCAGGGTGTAGCGATCCTTCTCCGTGATATCATTCAGGGCGCGGTAATCGATACAAGGACGGAGGGAACCGTCCTTCTTGCCCACGAAGAAGAATCCTGCGCCTAATGGTGATGACGAGGGACGGATAATTCCAGCACTCAGCGATTCCTTGAGGTAGGAATTCATGGTCTCCTTCTCCGGCGCCGACAGGCTGTAGAGTCGCCCAGAGGGTAAGGGTGCCCCCTGGCGGATGTTTATCGCACAGTCGTAGGGCCTGTGTGGAGGAAGAGACATCGCCTTGGACTTGCTGAAAACCATACCCAGGTCGAGAAATTCTGATGGCACCAGGGAGAGATCCGGGGGCGCAGCGTCCATAGGAGTTGGAGAAGAGGACGGAGAGCAGGCAGCAGATTGCAGGCAGATGCTCATGCAGAAGGTACTCCATGCCGATACCCTGGCGGACTTCCAATCCAGGACGGGGTTATGGAGGCGAAGCCAGGGGTGCCCCAGGATGACGGGCAACACAGAGTTGGGGAGGACGTAGAAGGTGATTTCCTCCCGGTGGTTCCCAGAGATGATCACAGGGACAGGGACGGTCTGATGTGTAACTCTCCCCAGGGAGACATGGGAGAGGTTGACCAGGGCGAGAGGAGATTTGAGGGCTTGGCAACGGATGCCCAATCGGGTTGCCAGGCTTTGTGAAATAAAGCTGCCCTCCGCGCCCGAATCCACCAGTGCGTGAGTGAGGTGCCCAGTGGAGTTGTGACAAAATCGGATGGGCAGCTTCAATTGGGAGAGGGGATTTAACCGATTGACGTCCGCGAGGCCCCCTACAGTGACTCACGGACCTCCCCGTTTGGCTTCTGTGGGCAAAGCTCCACCGTGTGTTGGCTGTCTCCGCAATACATGCAGAGACCCAACTCACGGCGGCGTTGTTTCTCCGCAGGAGGGAGCTTTGTCCAGCCCGTCACCATCGGCTCCGACTCCTCGGAGCGCGATGGTGGCGGCGACGCCAGGGGGCGAGCTTGGGACAGGCGTGACGAGACACCACGAGGGCGAGAAGAAGACGACTTCCGCCCCGAGGTGCGCTCGCGCAACCTGTTATCCAAGCTGATGGCTAGGGGCGTTAGCTCTGCTAAAGTCTCCGGGATGTCCCGTCCAGCCAGTTCGTCCCTCAGACCATCACTGAGACTGCGGAGGAAGATGCCGCAGAGAGAACGTTCTCCCCAGCCAACCTCCTCCGCCGCTACCCGGAAGTCGATCACGTAATCAGCTGCCGACCGGCTTCCTTGCTGAAGGCTGAGAAGCCGGTCGACCTGAACGCTCTCTGTACGAGAATGATCAAAGACCTCCAGGAACTGTCTCACGAATTGGCCATAGGTGAGGGTGGCGTAACTGGGCTTCGCCATCACGGAGTAAGCCCAAGTAAGCGCTCGCCCCTCCAGGAGATTCCCTATGTAGCCAATTCGGCTATGGTCTGAGGGAAAATCTCCGGGCACACGGTGGAACACGGTCTCACATTGCATTATAAACCCCCGTGCTCCGCCGAGCTTACCGCTAAAGCGGGTGGGGGTCGGAATGGGTGTGAGCCGAACCAGTGCTACCGGAGCAGGCTGGACGGCCGCTGGAGCAGCAGGAGCCGCACCGCCCTGACGAGCTGGGGGGAACGGCTGTTGGGGGTCCAAGCGGTCCAATCGGTTAGTAATGATGGTCAATTGATTTAAAATCACCTGTTGCTGGTGGGCTATTAGGTCCACCCGAGCCTCGAGGGTGGAAAGTCGGCGTGTGAGCCCGCCGTTTGTCGAGCCGCTCTGCTGAAGCCGTACTGACATAATGCACGGCTCAGGAGACACACACGCAGGCTCAGAGTAGATCTAATAGCTTTATTAACAAGTGTGTATGAATGTGTGTCTGCGGGATGTGAATGTATTGGTGGTGGCGTCTGCGTCAGGCACGGAGGCAGGAGGCCGTACAGCCGGACAACCCTATGGGAGAAGCAAAGGGAGAAGGGTGATGGGCACCACACCAACACAGGAGATATAAGAATGGTGACTGGCTTACTTGGAATTAGCAGGTGGCTGGCACAGCAAGGATGAGGCCCGGTAGACAGCGACCTGGAGCGCCCGGTGCAGCAGCGAGGGAATGGAGGCGGAGAGGAGTGGTCCGCCGCCGGGAAATCCACCTGTGCACAGGGGAGCAGACTGGGAGAAGAATGAGGTAAGAGCTTCTTACCAGAATGTTGCTGAGCGGTTGAGATTCCTTACAGCAATTGTAGCAAGTGAAGACTGACGGCTTCAGGCCGAAGCCCAGGGCGAGGCGGCTTAAATCCCTCGCCGCTGATGAGGTGCAGGTGTGCGTGCAGCTGGCGCCGCAGATGGGCGGCGAGGCGTGACATCTCCATCCATTTCCCTAAGTGTAATGTTAATGCTATTGGCCTGTAGTTGCCTGGATGAGCTGGATCTTTCCCTGGCTTATTAAATAGTAAAATTACAGCCTTTTGACTTCCGGTTATGGCTGCCACGTAGGACGGACGTGTCTCGCTCTGCTCTGCTCCTGGAGAAAAAAAAATCGGCAAATAACTCTCTCATTTGGGACAGAACGTATCCCAGCGTTTGGGTGAGGATATGTCGGCGAAGCCTAAGGCTGGAAAACCAGGAAAAGGAAAAAGCGAGCCGCCGAAACAGTCCAAATTAACGGACTTTCAGGTCTGTGACGCAGCAAATAAAACTCCATATATGGCGGAGGAGGCTGGCAACGGTGCGATGTCTGCGGGGGGAGGCGCAGATGCGCTGATGGCTGCCATGAGTTCAATGAGAGCGGACTTTTCCTCTAGATTTGATGGGATTATGACAGCGTTGGAAGGAATAAGAAAGGAATTGGGTGACTGTGTAGAACGAACGGCGCAGATGGAGCTCCGTCTCGCTAGTGCTGAAGATGACGTCACCCGTCTTCAATTAAAGGTGCGCACTTTGGAAAAAAAAATAAATCTCTGGAAGATAATATTTTGGATTTGGAATTTCGGTCGAGACAGAATAACTTGAGGCTGGTGGGTCTTCCAGAGGAATCAGAAGGTCGGGACGTATGTTCCTTTCTGGAAAAGTGGATTCCGGAGGTGCTGGGCAGCGAGGAGTTGCAATCAGCAGTGGTTCTGGAAAAAGCACATCGTATTGGCCCACGGAGAGATAAGGGACCGCCGAGGACCTTAATTATGAAGTTTCTTAGCAACAGAGACAGGATGAAGATCTTCAACGCTGCACGAGCTAAAGGAGAGATTAAACACCAGGACCAGCAGGTGCGGTTCTACCCAGATTTGGCCACAGGAATCCAGCAATTGAGGAAGCAGTTTGATCCCGTACGTAAGGAGCTGCGCAACCTTGGGATTCGTCATGGTGTAATCTATCCTGCGAGACTGCTGACCACGTATGAGGGCAGAACCCACATCTTCAAGACCCCAGAGGAGGCGCAGGAGTTCATCAAGAAGATCAAAGAAGAAGAAGAGACTGGTGGGAGCTAAGCATGAACAAAATATAAGGTAGAATAATTAAGCATTTGCACAGGCATCTGACTGACTTGAAGTAAATAGTAAGTTTACAAAATATAGATCGTATTATATATTAAAAAAAACAAAACAAAAACAAAACAAACAAAAAAAAAAAAAACTATGATGTACAAAGTTGTTAAAAATTTTGGAGTTAAGTTGGAAAACTACAGAGGAGAGTTAATGTTACGTCATTAAAAGCAGTAGAGTTAGGGTGATTGGGAGGATGAAGAAGGAGTGGCTTAGGCTGTTCCCCGTGGGTGTGGAACGGTCGATGGCTATATCGGGAGACAGAATTTTTTTTTTTGATTTTGGGGGGTTTGCCACAAGTGTGGGAAGGGGAAATTTGTTTGTGTGTAGTTTGTAGGATGAATGTTCAACCACTCATGTTTTTGCTTCTCTGTATGAGCATGTTTACACTGCAAGGTAATCCCAAACTCTCTATTGATCATAAACCAAAGTGTTAATCTTAATTTAACTTCATGGAATTGCAGAGGTCTACAAAATTTAAAAAAACTTAAACAAGTTATGAATAAAATAAAAGACATGGGTTCAAAAATTGTGTTTTTACAAGAAACTCATCTAATAGAGGAGGATGTTAAAAGAATTAGGAGTAGATGGCAAGGAAGTGTATTCACCTCTTCATTTTCATCCCGAGCCAGGGGAGTTATGACTCTCATACATAAATCAGTTCCTTTTCAAGTGAAAAATGTAATTGGAGACAAATTTGGAAGATATGTAATCATTCAAGGTTCTTTGCTATTAGAAAATATAAATCTTGTGAACTTATATGGTCCCAATATAGATGATCAGAAGTTCTTTGCTAATTTATTTCTCATCTTATCATCACTTACAGGGCAACATGTCACCATGGGGTGAGACGCCGGCTCGGCGCTCAGCCCATGCTCCTTTTATCCCTGCCTCTCATTGGGCAGTGCCTCAGCTGGTTCCCAGCTGTCAGTGTCACGGGACGGCTGGGGCCAATTAATCCTCATCAGCTGGGGCGCTGTTAATGAGTATAAAGAGGAGCAGCTTTGATCATTCGGGTCTGCGACATAAGCACTGCTAGGCTGAAGCCCCTTCGTCTGGTGTCAGCCTCAACTCCCCTTGCAGCATTCCGGTGTTTGTATCCCGCTGTGAGTATGCACGTCTTGTTACCCCCATGTCCGGTACGAGCTACCTACCCCTGCGCTGTGCAGCCTGAGAATGTACGTCGGTATGAGTGTCTGTGCTCTCCTCATCCCTTATCCCTTACCCAGAATAAAACATCTCGACTCACTGGCTTGTCCCTGGCTCTGATTGCCCGGCTCCCTAGAGCCGGATATGACAGTATGTCGCAGCCAGAAGAGTTGCCGGCGGCCGTGAGTCGCTGTGGAAATGTACCTTTCTGTCCGGGTGTCAGCGCTGCTAGCATGCCGTTTCCCAGGAGTCACTTCCGGCGCCAGGGCGACGGGCTGCGGTCCATCTCGGAGGCAGTCGACGGGACGTTCTTCACCCTGCACGACGCCTCCAACGCGAGACGCTGGCATCCGGGCCGTGCTGAGGAACTCCTGGACTTTCACCCTCACTCTCTGTACCATCTGGAGGACAGTGCCAGGATAGACGCTGCAGGTACACAGCGAGAGAAGCTCCACGGGGTGGATGGAAATCCCGGCAGGGAGTCGAAGTGGGCGACGTCTTTCCCCGCTTCGGAGTCCCGTTCCTGCCGCCATTCCAGTCCGGGAGTTTGCGCCAACCAGAGGACTTCCCCCGACCTGCGCCACGTCACTCGGGATTCCCTTCGAGGAGCCGCAGCTGACAGCAGTTATGTCCGGGGTCGAGTGGCTGTCGCGAGCTCTACTGTGTTTCCTGTCACCACCTTCAGGCATGTGGCGGCGGCAGTGAGATTGATGGTGAGGACTTCAGGGCTACGAAGCCTTCCCGTGCTCGACGCCTTCCTCGTCTCGATCTCCGATCTGGAGCGGCGAATCCTGGGTTTCCCCCTCGCTTCGTCCCCTGGGAGTAGTCGTCATCACATCGCCGAGTCACCTCTGCACGAACCTCGTCCGGATCCAGTTCTGGGTCATCGTCAGGACCGTTCCTCCCACGCAGCTGTCATCCCTTCGCCTCGTCAGTGTGGAGATTCTACAGCCTCGTCCCCTGAGCCTCGTTCCCCCGCTGTCATTCCTGGACATTCGGGCTGGCTCACCCCGGCTGTTTCCCCCTCCTCCTCGACGCGCTTCCTGACCGCTGTGTGTGCCTGGAATCCCGGCCTGGTGAGCTCTCTGCTGGAGACAACGCGAGCGATCCTCAGACGAATTCCCGGGGGGTCCTCCGTTATCGCCGGGCGGGGAGAGGAAGAAGCAGATTCCACTACAGCAGGCGATACTCAACCTCCAGGGGGCAGGCAAGTCATTGTTTTTTCACACCTGCTTAATGATTTGCTCTGTCACATCCCTGGAGGAGAAGTTCAGGGTTCGCAGCTCCCTGAACTCTCCCCACCTGCTGTAACCTGTATGCCTAATCCCGCATCCTCTGTGTCTCTCTCCGCCGAGCGGTCCCCGGCTCCGGGTCAACGTGGTGGGATATGGAGAGGGCCTGTGGTTCCGCAGCTACATTGCGGACGGAGGAGGGGGACTGACTGCTGCGTGGAGTCTACGCTGACGACTGAGCGTCCCTGGGTCTCCACGGAGGAGCGGTTCGGTCCAGCGGGACGAGATTCTTCTGGCTTCACGCCGAGTGGGTCGTCGGCGGGGTTACCTGCGCTGGAGGGATCTCAAGCTGCGCTGACCATCGTGCTGGCTGCGGGGCCCGACGCGGCTAGATGGGAGCCTGACAACGACCTCCTGACGACGGATCCTGGATCTTCGCAGTCCTGGACGGCGTCAGAACCCGAGATCAGGCGAGTGCTCTCCTTTCTTTTCTTTCTTTTTATCTTTGAGCACTTCAGCCTATCTCCAGGGGAGACGAGCAGGGTGCAGCCGCCCGCTGCGTCTGAGCTCGTCTCGCCGGGTTCTGGCGCTGCCGGTGATCCTGATCCCGGTTCTGTTTTCTCTTCTGAGCCTTCTTCCAGGGTCACCGGCGAGGAGTTGCTGTTCCTCGTGGTGCTGGAGGGTCCGGGTTCAACGTTGGAGGTCGGTTCTGGTGCAGTGTCCAACGTGGGTTCGCCCGAGACCCAATCGGGGTCCAACGTGGGTTCGCCTGAGGCCCGATCGGGGTCCGACGTGGGTGCTGCCCCAGTGTTCAGGTCCGGTGAGGAGGTGGCCGTTTCCCTGAGGCCCGCCGCCCTCGTCATCGGCTCTCCCCTGAGCCTCTTCCACCGGGATCCGCTCTGACCCTTCGTCCGTCTCAACGGTCCTGGTGGTTGAGTGATGCGGGTCGACGACCCGACCCGCAAAATTTTCGGTTCGGCGATCTGGTTTCCCCCCACTGGTCTGTGTTTGCCTTTGGGCGGCCTGGTTCGGCAGCCGTTGGACTGGATTCCTGGGATCTGGGCCCAGAGTTCGCCGTCCGAACATTTCTCTTCCCCGGGTTGCCAACTGGACAATGGGCGGGGAGATTACCAGAACAATTCCGGCCGTTTTGGACTCTGCCTGCCGTCTCCTCGGGTGTCCTTTACTTCTTTTATTATTATTGAGGTCACTCGGGTGTAGTTTCTTTGTCCATTAGGGGAATATATGTTTTTGTGCTGTGTGTTGTTTTTTTTAAACCATACTCAGCATTTTTATCGTATTGTTATCCTGTTACCCTGTCACCTTTTTTCCTCTTGGTGACTCACCTTGTGTATCGCGCTGTGTATTGCATTTTCTTATCTTTACTCAGCGTTTTCATTCATCCTTGCCTTGGCCTCGTCGGTGCATCATGGAGTATGCGTGTGGTTTCCTGTTCAACCATACTCTGTGATCACCCCATTCTGTCTTATTATCCTCGTGGGGGGCCTTCCCTGGCCCCGGCTTTAACATTGACTGTGTTTGTTATTGTTTGAAGTAATGTGTTTCATCCCCACTTAACTGTACTTCATTATTACCCATTTGTCCTTGTCACCTCTGTTTCTTTAGGTGATCTTTTATATATTCGGTGCTGTGTGTTTTGTTTTCTTTAGTATCCATGCACAGCGTTTTTCATCATTTTTTTGTCCTGACCTTTGTCTTGTTGGTGCATTATGGAGTAGTGTGTTTTGTTCCCCTTAACTATACTCTGTGATTGCTTTATTCATTCCTGCCACCTTTTTGGTGGGTTTTTGGTTTTCTTTTTTTTGCCCCGATCTATACGTTATTTGTATGCTGTCTGTAGTCGTATTTGGTATTTTCCCTACCTGTGTCCTAACTCAGTTTTCTCCCTAACTGTGCTCTGGGTTAATCCTTTTCCCTGTGTTGTAGGGTATTGTATTTGGGTTTTTTTTTCTCTGCCCTGCTGCCCTACATTGGTCTGTTTTTTGTCCTTCCCTTTGCATCTTCCCCTCCGGTCCTGCCTCCCTTCCGCCCACCCTAGGTGGGGAGGGGGGGGGGGGGGGGCTGGGATGTTCCTGGTCGTTCGGGAGCCCGACCGTGAGGGGGAGGCTCTGTCACCATGGGGTGAGACGCCGGCTCGGCGCTCAGCCCATGCTCCTTTTATCCCTGCCTCTCATTGGGCAGTGCCTCAGCTGGTTCCCAGCTGTCAGTGTCACGGGACGGCTGGGGCCAATTAATCCTCATCAGCTGGGGCGCTGTTAATGAGTATAAAGAGGAGCAGCTTTGATCATTCGGGTCTGCGACATAAGCACTGCTAGGCTGAAGCCCCTTCGTCTGGTGTCAGCCTCAACTCCCCTTGCAGCATTCCGGTGTTTGTATCCCGCTGTGAGTATGCACGTCTTGTTACCCCCATGTCCGGTACGAGCTACCTACCCCTGCGCTGTGCAGCCTGAGAATGTACGTCGGTATGAGTGTCTGTGCTCTCCTCATCCCTTATCCCTTACCCAGAATAAAACATCTCGACTCACTGGCTTGTCCCTGGCTCTGATTGCCCGGCTCCCTAGAGCCGGATATGACACAACATATAATAGCAGGGGATTTTAATTGTACATTGAATCCAGGTATAGATAGATCAACAGGACTGGATTGTACGCACATTGGATGTAGGATGACTATTAATCATTTTATGAAAGAATTGAGATTGTTAGATATATGGAGAGAAATGAAACCACAAGTTAAAGCCTATTCTTGTTATTCCAGTACCTACAAGACATTCTCACGTATTGATTATTTTTTGATTTCCACAGAATTAAGGTCCAAGATTCAAAACTGCTTTTATGATAACATCGTGATCTCTGATCATGCACCCTGTTGTCTAATATATGTAGATAAAAAATTGACAAAGGAATCAGGTAGATGGCAGTTTCAGCATAAATGGCTTCAGGATGAGGAATTTGTCAAGTATATAGAAAAACAGATAGACGAGTTCTTTGACATCAATACTACACAAACATCAGCATGTGTAAAGTGGGAGGCTTTCAAAGCTTTTATTAGGGGACATATTATTAGTTATACAGGATCAAAATCTAAGAAGACTCGAGAGGAGAGAGCCCAATTGGAACATAAAATAAAAAGTCTTCAGGAAAAAGTGTATGCAGGAAGTGACCCAAGGTTGGAGAATGAATTACTGATTTTGAGAGCTGAATACGACAAAAAATCAGCGAATAGAGCTGCCTCGAGTCTTCTAAGGTTGAAACAATCTTTTTATGAACAAGGTGAAAAATCAGGAAAATTATTAGCATGGCAGATTAAACAATTAGAAATTAAAACACCAATTACCAGTATTATAAGTAACGGACAGGTAGTTATAGATCCTTTAGAAATTAATAGAGCCTTTAGAGATTACTATGAAAAATTATATGATACCAAAAATGAACCTGATTTAACAAAACTAAATGGGTTTTTGAACGAACTATCTATACCGTGTATTCCAAATGAAAACAGGGAGATATTGGAGTCTAAAATTAGTCAAGAAGAAGTTGGGCTAGCCATTGATAATATGAAATCAGGAAAAAGTGCAGGACCAGATGGTCTCCCAGTTGACCTTTATAAAAAATTTAAGAATAAATTAATAAAACCTTTTTTGGAAATGGTTTTAGAAGCATTTCAAAATAATAATTTACCATCATACATAAATAATGCCTTAATTATACTGCTGCCAAAACCAGGTAAGCCCTCTAATAAATGTGAAAATATGAGACCAATAAGCCTATTAAACGCCGACCTTAAGATAATCTGTAAAATTTTAGCAAGACGAATACAAGAAATTTTACCAAATATTATTAATCGAGATCAGAATGGCTTTATAAAGGGTAGACAAGGCTTCCATAATGTAAGAAGACTATTTAATATTATCTATTTTAATAAAGAAGCACCGGATACAGCTCTCCTATCATTGGACGCCGAAAAGGCCTTTGATAGAGTTGAATGGCCCTTTCTTTTTGAAGTCCTACAAAGGTTTGGACTTGGAAATAATTTCATAAAATGGGTTCAAATAATATACAATAATGCTACAGCAGAAATCCTAACAAATAACAATATTTCAAAACCAATAAAAATCAATAGAGGATGTCGACAAGGCTGTCCACTTTCACCTTTACTGTTTACTATGGCAATTGAACCTTTAGCGATAGCGATACGTTTACATTCACAAATATATGGAATTAAAGTTGGACCAACAGAACATAAAATCTCCCTGTACGCCGATGATATAATTTTGTTTATGTCGAATCTAAAAAAATCAATTCCAACCTTGTTGAATTTAATAAAGAATTTTGGGGAAATATCAGGATATAAAATAAATAAAACTAAATCTTCAATATTAATGCTAAATGAGACCCAGAGAAATTACCCAGCCCCTGAGGTAAATCAATTCAATGTTGTAAATCAGTTTAAATATTTAGGAATCCAAATTGTGCCTAAGCTAGAATCAGTCGCCAGTGTCAACTATGAAGCCTTAATGTCAGATATCAATGAGTTAACTCAGAGATGGATGTCACTACCAATGTCGATGATCGGGAGAATCAATATACTTAAAAGTAATATTTTACCTAAAATACTTTATTTATTTCAATACATTCCCTTATCACCACCTTTAGATTTATTCTCAAGAATAAAACAAAAAGTTAGTGGAATTTATATGGAACAACAGGAGGGCTAGATTACGTCTGTCTTTATTATATTTACCATTTGATCGTGGAGGTCTGAAATGTCCAAATTTTATGTTGTATTATTGGTCGGCACAACTGAGGTCTATGACATATTATTTTTCATCAAATGATCTCCCTCACTGGACTGAAATGGAATCATACAATTTACCTTTACCTCTTCCCATATTCATATACTCAGATTCGGCAAAAAAATTACAAAAACAAGTTAAAAATCCATTTGTAAAGCATATGATCAAAATATGGTGTGAAGCTAAAAACTATTTAAAAGAACCACAGTTATTGTCACAATTTAGTCCAATATGGGGTAATCAATATTTTAAACCAGGGAGAGCGGACGCTGTATTTAAAGTATGGAATTTAAAAGGGATACAAAAGATTCAGGATTTATATTTGCCATGTGCAGATAACATAATGTCTTTTGAAGAGCTGAGGATCAAATTTAATCTCAATAGAACACATTTTTTTAAATATCTTCAACTTAGAAACTTTATTCGATCAAATCAAAATAAAGCTCTCACTCGACCTATTTATTCATCCTTGGAAAAAATGATGATGAAAGATAGTAAAAGAAAGGGTATTATTTCAGAGTTTTATAACTCATTGACACTATCTTCAAGTGAAAATTCACTGAAAAGATTAAACTACTGGAAAGAAGATCTGCAAATTGAAATTTCAGAGGAACAATGGGAATTGGCTTGTACAGAAGCTCAAACCAAGTCAATAAATGCACGCCTTAAATTGATACATTTCAAATGGTTAATGCGGATGTATGTTACACCGGAGGAGTTAAATAGATATAACAAAAATATACCAGATACATGCACAAAATGCATGGAAAGTAAAGGAACCCTATTTCATTGTTTATGGGAATGTAGATTAATAAGAATGTTTTGGGAAGAGGTGAGGGTAACAATTGAAAAAATAATCTCAAAACAAATCATATTGAATCCTAAACTGTTTTTGTTGGGTCTGTACCCAGAAAAGCATAATTTTAATAAAAGTGAAAGAACATTCATAGACCTCAGTTTGCTTAATGCCAAAAAATGTATTGCACTATTATGGAAAAAGACTCATAGACCAGATGTGACTCAGTGGTTAAGACAGATGTTAACAAACCTTCCATTAGAAAGAATAACATATATACTGAAATCAAAGGAAATTGTGTTTGAGAATATATGGAGACCTTTTATTGATTATGTAAAAAATTTAAACATAACTCTTGAAGAAGAAGGTGAATGATGTGTGTGGACCTTGTAAATTCCAAACTGGTGAACATAATATGTATACTTATGTATTGGATTGTCTAGACTAAACAGAGGAGCATTGTTGAAGACTTGATTTTGTTGGTGGTTGTTGGTGTTTTTAGTGCATTTTTTTTTTTTTTGTAGTACTTTAGTGTTAGTGTTTGATTGTTTGTATCATGTTTGTTAAAAAAAAAAAGGTTCAATAAAGATATTGTGGAAAAAAAAAATTACAGCCTTTTTCCACCCACATGGGATAACCCCCTCCTTCCATATTCTGTTAAACAATTTCAGCACCAGTTCCATTGATTGCATAGGCAACTGCTGGAACATAGCATAGCTTAACTACTGCTAATAGGTTTAGTCAGCCGGGGGACCTCCAATAATGCACTGGGCCTCACTCCTTTCTTCACTCTCAGTGATTTTTTTTTTTTTTTTTTTTGCTGGTCATTAACATCTGTTTGTTCTCTCCCATAGATTGAGTCCCCATCGTGCTGTTTGCTCTCTGCATATCTGTTCTTTTCATCTTCTCTATCCCCTCACCCCCCAGCCAGTCGCAGCAGATGACTGCCCCTCCCTGAGCCTGGTTCTGCTGGAGGTTTCTTCCTGTTAAAAGGGAGTTTTTCCTCTCCACCATCGCCAAGCGCTTGCTCAATGGGGATCGCCTGATTGCTGGGGTCTTTCTGCAACTGTGGGGGTTCCCCTACAGTTGAAAGTGCTATGAGATGACTGTTGTTGTGAAATGGCGCTATATAAATAAAGTTGAATTGAATTGAATTAACTGATCATATCCTGGAGCTGTGTATCCACTATCTTGCAAAGCTCTCTTAAGCTCTGACATTGTGAGCTCAAGGTCTAACGCAGTCATATCTTCTTTCACTTCCTTTTTTAAGTTTGCATTTTCTCTGAGTTTATGCTGCCTTTGCTGTCTATGACTCTCACCAAGATGTTTTCCTCTATGCACTGCTGCAAGTGCTCTCCATAGGACTTCTACCTTTTCTTTGTCTGATACAGCCATCTTGTCCCCATCCACTAGAGCTGGGACTTTAACTGATACCCTTTTCCCACTCATTTTTTAAACATACCCCAGACATCACTGAAGGTGTATGCTCGCTGATCTACTGGAGGACCCAGTTTGCCTAGGCCAGGGGTGTCCAACCATGTGCCATGGAGAGCCAAGACCCTGCAGGTTTTCTCTTCTACCCAGTCTCTTCAGCAGGTGTTTTCACTTATCAGCAATCAGTGGGAAGAAGTTCACTGAAATCTGCTGTTGAAGACACTGGTTGGAGGTAAAACCTGCAGGGTCTTGGCTCTCCATGGCACATGGTTGGACACCCCTGGCCTAGGCTGTGAGTAACTCTAGTGTTTCTCTGTTCAGTTGTGCTGCCACGCTGGTAGCGTTTCTGAGTGTGGAACAACTGCTTCCCTCTCTCCCTGCACAGCCTAGCATTTTGAGAGAACTCTGTATTTGCCCGAGCTGCTTTGCCATTTTGTATGGTTCCCTTCACTGTCGTTCAATAAATGTGTGAGTGGTAATTCCTGCAGTTAAATCCTCATTTCTCCTTCTCTCCATGCGTAAAGATAGGGCGCACAGAAGGTTTATGACAGAATGATCCAGCCAGTCAAAAGGATTTAGCGGGTTACCCACACATCCCTTTTTCCCCTTTTATTTTTGGATTTTTCTTGTTGGGACTTACCTGGTGGAGATGTCGTGGAACCGACGATACCCAATGAGTCTCGGCTGGGAACGCTGCCGGGCTCTTATCGACATCGACGGCCTGATATCCATGGCGAATGAATATTCCACTCCAGTGGACGTCATGTGGTATGTCAAACTAGTGGAGGCAGAGGTTCAGCGATGCCCTCAGTTCTCCGTACATCCCGAGGGAGTTGAGTGGATAACCCAGCTGGCAGCGCTCCGACGTGAGCACGGCGAGAGGGGGAGGAAATCCCTGAGAAAGACCGGGCTCACGCCGAGGGGAGGGCACTCCCAGGACACCGCTGAGACTGTCCCCCGCCAGCTCTGCGCTCCCGCTCACGCCAAACCCAACCCAGCAAATCAAGGACAGCGTCGTTCCGCATGGAAACGCCAGGAGAGGCCCTTTCCTCCGCCAGCCGCCATTGTTTCTCTGGCAGCGGTGAGGTCCGCTGAGGTCACCCTGGGAACACCTACCTCTGTTGCCATGGAGCCAGCTCCTCCTCCGCCTGTAGAAGAGGGCCATTTCACCATGGACACAGAGAGAGACGACAGCCTGCCAGCTACAGCAGCAAACATCAAGGGCCAGGATGACAGGCAAGCGTTTTTTCTCTCTTCTCCTCATAATAATAATAATAATAAACCTTATCTGTCTCCCGGGAAAGGGGCCCAGTTACAGCAGTCCGCTGGGCTCCCTCCACCGGCTGTAGCGAACAACTCTTTTTCTACCCTCTCTGTGCCTCCTCCTTTATTTCCTGAGCATCTGCCAGTCCAAGAACCGAGCTGCCAGATGGTGGCGGAGCCGGTGGTTTCGGATGATCCCTTCCCGGAGCCAGCACGGAGAGGTCCCTCTGCAGCCACACCGGCGGACGAGGAGTGGGCGAACCTGCTCGCCTTTGTCAACCGACAAGTCAAGGAGGAGCACTGTGTGAGGGAGGTCCGAGGATGCACTTCCCCGGCTGTGAAGGTTCCACCTCCTACGCCTGTTCAGCCCACGGAGTCACCATCCGACGAGGAGTGGGTGAACCTGCTCGCCTTTGTCAACCGCCGGGTCGAGGAGGAGCGTCAAAGGACCAGGACTGTCAACACCATCCCACCAGCTAGGAGACACCGGGAGAACTCCTCATCGCCTTCGGCAGCCCTCTGCCCTCCAGCTGCCGTGAGGTCCGCTGAGCTCACCCCGGTAACGCCCTCCTCCGTCGTCATGAAGACGGCTCCTCTACAAGCTGTCGAAGGGGCCCACGCCACCACTGACACGGAGAGGGAGGATTGTTTCCTGCCTGCAGCTGGGAACAGTGAGGACCGGGATGACAGGCAAGTATTTCTTCATTATACGCCATCTAATGACACTGAACTTTGCCTGTCTCCCGAGGGAGGGGCCCAGCATAAACAGTCCGCTGGGTCCTCTCCTCCAGCTACCCTAATTAACTAATTTTTCCCCCTCTCCGTGTCTCCTCCAATTCTCACCGAGGACCTGTCGGCCCAAGGTCAGGGCCATCCAACGGTGAAGGAGCTAGTGGCTTCGGAGGAGTCCTTCCCAGAGCCACTATGGAGAGGTTCCCCTGCAACCACCCCAGAGGAATCCCCAGCATTGGAGCCGCTGCAGGAGGAGACTAGGACTGCAATAACCACCTCGCCTGCTGTGGAGGCTTCTGCAGCGGATTGGGAGCCAGAGATGGACCTCTTGGAGGCTGGGTTCGGGTGTTCATCACCAGGATCGATGGAGTCCTGGACAGCGGTGGAGCTCGAGCTCAGGCAAGTTTTCTCTCTTGTATTTCTCATGTCAGTTTTAGAGATATCTTGTCTGGCTCTTGGGGGGGGGGGGGGTCAGGTGCTGCCATCAGTTGCATTTGAACTCACCTCACCAGGCTCCACCACCGCCAGCGACCCTAACCGTCTTTCTCCTCCTGCTTCCCCTGAGCCTTCATCTAGGGTCGCCGGAGAGGGTGTGCCTTCGCCAGATGTCGTTGTGGGCCCGGTCCATCCAGTGGAGGAGGCCATTGCTTCTACTCCTCCTGCAGAGGTTACCTTGGAACCGGGTCCGCTGCTCAGCAACCCCATGGGTCCAGCATCCCCGCTGCCCGAGGCCATCATGTGGGTTCTTCCGCAGACCGCATCTCCATGGGCGCAGCAGGCTGGCCTTGGACCATCGTCG
The DNA here is from genome assembly GCA_020510985.1 of Pholidichthys leucotaenia. Lineage (NCBI taxonomy): Eukaryota > Metazoa > Chordata > Actinopteri > Cichliformes > Pholidichthyidae > Pholidichthys > Pholidichthys leucotaenia. Next base: position 65,798,291 of record CM035850.1, on the reverse strand, counting down.
AGGCTGCGCTCCAGGATCAGCCCGACATGGGTGCTGCGCTCATGTCCGGACCCGTCATGGAGGTCACACTCCAGCACGGGTTCCACCAAGGGTGCAGCCTTGGCCCAGTCGGGGTCCACCGCGGGTGCTGTGGAGCCACAGCCGGAGGGTGCCGAGGGTCTGGCCCTGCCGAAGGAGGATGTCTCTGCTTCAGCCCCTCCTGCCAAGGTCCTCAGGGCTTCTCCCATCGATTGCCTCCTCAGCTTGGTGTTTCTGCGGGTCGGCCCTCTCACTGTGGGGGCAGCTTTGACCCAATCAGGGTCCATCATGGGTGCAGTGGAGCCGGCCCAGTTGGGGGCCATCGTGGGTGCAGCTGAGCCTCAGCCAGAGGTCACCACGGGTGCAGTTAGGCTTCCGCTGGAGTCCATTGTGGGTGCATCGGAGCCGGCCCGGTCAGGGGTCACTGTGGGCGCTGCAGTTTGCTATGAGGACGCCGTGGTCCCCTTCTCCTCCCAGTCCTACACCTTGGGGGTCCCCTCCCTTTGGTCCGGTCACCCACCAGCGAGCTTCCCAGTAGGCAGACCGCCTCCTGCCTCACCCCGTCGGCCCTGGTGGATTAACAACGCTGGCCAACCGTCTGAGGGACCGAGTCTCTGGGCCAGAAGGCCCGTGTTCTCCAGCAGGCCACCTGACTGGGTTCGCCAAACTGCCTGCTGGGCCTGGGACTCAGGGCGGCCTCCTGAGCCGCTACGGCTTTGGACTTGGGGGGGTTAATTGTGGACCCTGGGTGGGGTATTGTGTTCCCTCCTTCCTGTTCCCCCTACCTCCCACCCGAATTCGGGTTGTTTGTTGTTGTTGCTCCTGTTGGGGGGGGGGGGGGGGCGTTGATGTTACCTGGGGTGTCTGGGAATCCATCCCTTAAAGGGTGGGCTCTGTCATAAGCCGAGCCGGCTTGGCTTTCCCCGGCTCGGTCTCAATCGCTTTGGGGGTTTTTGATTTCAGGCTATGTGCATTTTTGTGTATTATTGTACTGACCTCCTTATCCTTGCCACTGCCTGACCGGCAGCTGTTAGTCTGCGTCTGTGACCTACTTTCTCTCACGCTGCTGACAGTCTGTCGGTCCAGCCATGCCCCCTCGCTCTCCCTTGACTCCATCAGCTGTTTCCTACCCCGGTAATCATCTCCCCCGCGTCTCGCCCAGGTGTTCCTTATTTGCCACGCCAGCGGCATCTGTACTAAAGCAGCGCTTTGCTGGACAGACGCCGCTAGATCATTGTATGCGTTAGATGGCTGTGCTCCGCCGTCTAACCGTCACGTCACTGAAGGTGTATACTCGCTGATCTACTGGAGGACCCGGTTTGCCTAGGCTGTGAGTAACTCTAGCGTTTCTCTGTTCAGTTGTGCTGCCATGCTGGTAGCGTTTCCGAGTGTGGCACAACTGCTTCCCTCTCTCCCTGCACAGCCTAGCATTTTGTGAGAACTCTGTATTTGCCCAAGCTACTCTGCCATTTTGTATGGTTCCCTTCACTGTCGTTCAATGTGTGTGTGGTAATTCCTGCAGTTAAATCCTCACTTCTCCTTCTCTTCTCCGTGCATAAAGATAGGGCGCATGGAGAGTTTATGACAGAATCATTACAGAAAGGGCTCATTTCCACCAGTGCTAGTTTGGTTCTGGGGCTGGTGCCAGTGCTTAACCAGTTCAACTGTAGTGTCTCATAAGAACCAGTTGGTTTTCCACCGATATGGAGCTAGTCGGGGATTACATCAGGGCTACGTCATTACGCAATGTGAAGTGCTTTTATGCAATCCCACAGAACACCACAGAAGAAGAAGTAGCAGCGCTAGCTTGTCAACAGCTTGTCAACATGTAGGAGTTTGTTGTCTCTTTGGGAGCGCTGCTTTTATTATTCCAAACCTGTATTACCATCCAAAAACAGTTTTATTCTTAATGGCAGAGAATGGTGGCTACATTTAAGGAGGCCGGTAATTATCAATATTTCAGTTATCAGCTGTTGTTAGATCAAGTCTGTAGCGCAAGCATTGACTACACTTTTAAACGTAATATTTATGTCAGTTCTGTAATAGGTGGTGTTATGGCGCATTACGAGATGGAGGTTGCCTGTTATGTCATGTCAAAAAGTGATCAGCTGCCCAAAAAATGATCGCCAGGGGCCATATTGTTATGGGTTTATATTAGCCGTTAAATATATATTTCAACAGATAAACAATACTTAGTTAGGTATAACAAGATATATTTAACACTTATGATGCATTTTGAACCTGAAACAAACTTGATCTAGGATTAAAAGCAATTAAAATAATGCAGTCACAAGGTTACATGGAAAAATGCATAGATTTACTGCATATATACATTAAGATACTGTATCTACTGTATATATTCTATGTACCTCCAAACAACGATGTTTTTGCACATAAATATTGCAGTCAGATAAATTCTATACATTGTTTTCCAAACTGCAACACTTTGGCCAACACTATAATTTTTCAAGTGCGATAAGACCTCAAAACATTTAGACTCATTGTAGGTGGACTGAGACCAGGCAGTCCACCTTTAACAAGCGGGCACTCCTGGCTCCTGTAGATGGTGATCACTTTTTGGCACAACACCAGATTTCACCACCCAGCTGACTCCATGCAGAAGTGGCTGATGAAACCCTTTTCGGACACAGGCAAACTTACCCCTGAACAACGTAACTACAACTACCAGATGAGCCGTGCACGTTCAGTTGTGGAAATGGCTTTCGGTGGCTTGTAAGGACAATGGAGGTCCCTCCTGACAAGGAATGACTGCAAACTGGAGCTGAGCAAGAAAATGGTGCTCAGCTGCTGCATACTTGATAATATCTGTGAGGAACATGGTGACAACTTTGGACTCCCAGACACACCTGATCACAGTCAGCCTCCAGTTCAACCACTACCTGACCATGCCAGTGTAGAATGACATTAGCGCAGCTTTAATGGAGTATTTTAACAGTGGGGAGCAATAACCTGTTTAATGCCTGCCATATCATTTACAGAATATAACATGTGAAGTAGTTCAAAATAATTAATGAATAAAACATTCAGCTGACAATCAGTCCTCAGTGTACTCTGTTTTAAAGTATTTATATATTTTATAGGCACATTTACAGAGTTGTTAAAGAGAGTTGTTAAACAGAGTTGTTCTGTACTTGTATGTCATCTATTCTGGTTAAAGTACTGATTCAAGTTTTTATTCATGTAGGGGTAACAAGAGACAGACTGTAAAGTAAAGTACTTTCCCCAGAAATGATCTTGTCCAGAGCTGATAGAATGTCATGTGGGATGTTGTCAAAAGAATATAAACTCATTATCATTTTTGAAGCTGGCAACTTGGAACATTTTCTACAGAAAAAGTGCATAGATTTAAAGTTTGTTGCTGCTTGTTCTTTAGAAAATGTGAAAAAAGTTGTCAAAAATATGAGTAAGTCCACAAATACCTGATATATTGTCCAGTACCTGAAAAAATGAACTTAAGTGCAGTAATTCAGTACTTGTACTTTCACTTCCCACCACTACAATGTTATAGTGATTTGTATTGTTTGTCCTAAATAGCTTTACATTTCATGCATATGTTTGGTGTGAGGATAACAATTAATGTAGAAGCAGAAAAACACTTAAGGAAAGACAGCTTTTATTTACAAAATGTGCAAAAACGTAAGACTGCTACATATGAAATATTATGTACACACAGCCAAAAATATCAGTGCTGAGATAGTTACTTTGTTTGCAGTCCCTCAAGCACAGACACAACGTGTCCCATCAGTGCAACAAGAGTTATTCGTCCTGTCCTCCGTCTTCTGGATGCTTTGCAGCAAAGCGGAGGTCAGCTGCTCCTCCCTCCTGCTCTGCTCCTGCTGTCTCTCATCTGACCTCTCCAGGTAGTCAAGAAGGAGGTCCATGTTTGTGTCCCACTTCTGCTTCCCTGTTTTAAAGTACAAAAATAAGCAATATAAAATAAGCACACACTGAAAAATGCAGGAATTGTCAGTCCAAGATTGAATGTGTCTATTCAACATCCATTTACTGCTAGTGGCATCACAACATTCAATTCAAGTGTATAATTGATTTAATTCACTCCCTCTTTTGTGTGAATGGGTCATGATCTGAACATATATTACCTAATCTGGTCTGATGAGAAGAGGAGGAGGAGCAGGAGGAGGACAAGCTTGGTGCTGGTGAAGGTGAGCTGGACACCACAGGTCTGGCTGGTTCTCCCTCATCATCCAGCTGTGATAAATCTGTAAATACAAAAAAAAGTGTTTTAGTTTGTGCAGTGTCCAACTTAAGCCTTCCATTAAATGTGCAGACATAGAAGGCAATTTTATTCAATATCAATATTAGCAAAGCTTACATGTCTGATTATGGAACAGAAGAATAAGAATAGAATAGGCTTCATTGTAACTGTACAGTTGTACAGTACAATGACATTGTAGGAGCGCCACCAGGCGACTGCGCAATAAAGTAAGAGGATTAGATAAAATACAGTACCAGAACACATGATTAAACGAGTGAAATTTTTAAAAAAAAATGGCCCAAGATTATGGAAATATTACCAAAATAGTAAAAAAGATGACGTTACTAGTGTCTTTGGTAGAAAAATCTCCCATAACACAATGCAAGGCACCCATTCATACACAGTATTGATACAACGTATTTTGTGCTGGATATCTTTATTAAAAAAAGTATTCTGTAAGACGCTAAGATTTCTGTTCTCATTTTCTCTCAATGAGCATTTCAAGACATATGGCGATGCCACGAACATCATTTGAGATGACAATAAGCAGTACTGATAATGAACAAACAGCATATTTTGCACTGGATATCTAACAAAGTATTCTATAAGATGCTAAGATTTTTGTTCTAGTTTCTCAAATGCGCATTTCTTTATGGCGAGGAGAAACATTCGTGGTAAAAACAGTTAGCTTGTTAGCATAGCTAACCGAAAATACTATAGGCACAAGAGTGAGTAAAAAAATATCCACACTTTGGCCGTTACATATCAATACAAGCGGATATACAGTATATGTATATATATATACAGTGGGGCAAAAAAGTATTTAGTCAGCCACCAATTGTGCAAGTTCTCCCACTTAAAAGATGAGAGAGGTCTCCGATTTTCATCATAGGTATACCTCAACTATGAGAGACAAAATGAGAAAAAAAAATCCAGAAAATCACATTGTCTGATTTTTAAAGAATTTATTTGCAAATTATGGTGGAAAATAAGTATTTGGTCACCTACAAACAAGCAAGATTTCTGCCTCTCACAGACCTGTAACTTCTTCTTTAAGAGGCTCCTCTGTCCTCCACTCGTTACCTGTATTAATGGCACCTGTTTGAACTCATTATCAATATAAAAGACACCTGTCCACAACCTCAAACAGTCAGACTCCAAACTCCACTATGGCCAAGAACAAAGAGCTGTCAAAGGACACCAGAAACAAAATTGTAGACCTGCACCACGCTGGGAAGACTGAATCTGCAATAGGTAAGCAGCTTGATGTGAAAAAATCAACTGTGGGAGCAATTATTAGAAAATGGAAGACATACAAGACCACTGATAATCTCCCTCGATCTGGGGCTCCACGCAAGATCTCATCCCGTGGGGTCAAAATGATCACGAGAACAGTGAGCAAAAATCCCAGAACCACACGGGGGGACCTAGTGAATGACCTGCAGAGAGCTGGAACCAAAGTAACAAAGGCTACCATCAGTAACACACTACGCCACCAGGGACTCAAATCCTGCAGTGCCAGACGTGTCCCCCTGCTTAAGCCAGTACATGTCCAGGCCCGTCTGAAGTTTGCTAGAGAGCATTTGGATGATCCAGAAGAGGATTGAGAGAATGTCATATTGTCAGATGAAACCAAAATAGAACTTTTTGGTAAAAACTCAACTTGTCGTGTTTGGAGAAGAAAGAACACCATACATACTGTGAAGCATGGGGGTGGACACATCGTGCTTTGGAGCTGTTTTTCTGCAAAGGGACCAGGACGACTGATCCGTGTAAAGGAAAGAATGAATGGGGCCATGTATCGTGAGATTTTGAGCAAAAACCTCCTTCCATCAGCAAGGGCAGTGAAGATGAAATGTGGCTGGGTGTTTCAGCATGACAATGATCCCAAACATACCGCCCGGGCAACGAAGGAGTGGCTTCGTAAGAAGCATTTCAAGGTCCTGGAGTGGCCTAGCCAGTCTCCAGATCTCAACCCCATAGAAAATCTTTGGAGGGAGTTGAAAGTCTGTGTTGCCCAGCGACAGCCCCAAAACATCACTGCTCTAAGATAAGATAAGATAAGATAAGCCTTTATTAGTCCCACAACGGGGAAATTCCAGGATTGCAACAGCACAGGGATAGCAACACTCAGAGCAACAATCAGAAGGCAAGAAAAAAAAAGCAAGAGCAGCTAATATACATATGTACATATTACTACAAATATATATATATACACACAGACACACAGTGCAGAGCATTGTAGCTGGATGGAATAAATATATGAGTATATAAACACAGTGCAGAGCATTGTTGCTAGATGGAATAAATATGTAGATATATAAACACCCACAGTACGGAGCATTGCAGCTAGGTGGAATAAATATGTAAATATATAAACACACACAGTGCGGAGCATTGTAGCTAGATGGAATAATATGTAGATATACAGTATAAACACACAGTGTGGAGCATTGTAGCTAGATGGAATAAATATATATATTTGCAGATCTCCTCTAGAGGAGATCTGCATGGAGGAATGGACCAAAATACCAGCAACAGTGTGTGAAAACCTTGTGAAGACTTACAGAAAACGTTTGACCTCTGTCATTGCCAACAAAGGGTATATAACAAAGTATTGAGATGAACTTTTGTTATTGACCAAATACTTATTTTTCACCATAATTTGCAAATAAATTCTTTAAAAATCAGACAATGTTATTTTCTGGATTTTTTTTTCTCATTTTGTCTCTCATAGTTGAGGTATACCTATGATGAAAATTGGAGACCTCTCTCATCTTTTAAGTGGGAGAACGTGCACAATTGGTGGCTGACTAAATACTTTTTTACCCCACTGTGTGCATATATATATATATACAGTATATATATATATATATATATATATATATATATATATATATATATATATATACAGTATACTGTATATATATGTGTATATATATATATATATATATATATATATCCCCCTCATGGATCGTCACCTTATCGTGGTGGGGGGGTTTGCGTGCCCCAGTGATCCCAGGAGCTATGTTGTCCGGGGCAATTTGCCTCTGATAGGGTCTCCCAAGACAAACTGGTCCTGGGTGAAGGGCCAGACGAAGAACGATCCAACAGACTCTCATGATAAATTGTATATCAAGGATTCAGTGTACCCCGCCCGGTATGGGGTTACCGGGGCCCCACCCTGGAGCCAGGCCTGGGGGAGGGGCTCGAAGGCTAGCGTCTGGTGGCCGGGTTTCCACCCATGGGACCCGGCCGGGCTCAGCCCGAAGGAGTTACATGGGTCCGCCCTCCAGTAGGTTCACCACCTGCAGGAGGGATCATGGAAGTCCGGTGCTATGTGGATTAGGTGGCAGTCAAAGGCGGAGACCTTGGCGGACTGATCCCAAGCTTTCTAAACTGGCTTTTGGTACGTGGAATGTCACCTCTCTGGTGGGGAAGGAGCCTGAGCTGGTGTACGAGATTGAGCGATACCGGCTAGATATAGTCGGCCTCACCTCAACACACAGCTCCGGTTCCGGAACCAGTCTCCTGGAGAGGGGCTGGAGCTTGGCCTTTTCTGGAGTTGCCCCGGGCGAGAGGCGACGAGCAGGGGTAGGTATTCTTGTATCGCCCCACCTTGCTGCCTCTATATTGGAGTTTTCCCCGGTGGACGAAAGGGTTGCTTCCCTGCGCCTTCGGGTTGGGAAACGGGTCCTGACCATCATTTGTGCCTATGCACCAAATGATGTTTCAGAGTACCCACCCTTTTTGGAGTCTGTGACTGGGGTGCTGGAGGGTGCTCCTCCTGGAGACTCCATTGTCCTACTGGGGGACTTCAATGCGCACGTGGGCAACGACAGTGAAACCTGGAGGGGGGTGATTGGGAGGAACGGCCTGCCCGATCTGAACCCGAGTGGTGTTCAGTTATTGGACTTCTGTGCTAACCACAGTCTGTCTATAACGAACACCATGTTCAAGCATAAGGGTGTCCATATGTGCACCTGGCACCAGGACACCCTAGGCCGCAGGTCGATGATCGATTTTGTTATCGTATCATCAGACCTGCGACCGTATGTCTTGGACACCCGAGTAAAGAGAGGTGCAGAGCTGTCAACTGATCACCACCTGGTGGTGAGTTGGATCCGATGGCAGGGGAGGAAGCCATTCAGACCTGGTAGACCCAAACGTATAGTGAGGGTGTGCTGGGAGCGTCTGGCTGAGGCCCCTGTCCGGGAGGTCTTCAACTCCCACCTCCGGAAGAACTTCAACCACATTCCGAGGGAGTCTGGAGACATGGAGTCTGAATGGGCCATGTTCTCCACCTCTGTTGTTGAAGCGGCAGCCCAGAGCTGCGGCCGCAAGGTGGTCGGTGCATCTCGTGGTGGCAACCCCCGAACCAAGTGGTGGACACCAGTGGTGAGGGGGGCCATTAAGCTGAAGAAGGAGTCCTATCAAGCTTGGTTGGCTTGTGGGACTCCCGAAGCAGCTGAGGTGTACCGGCAGGCCAAGCGGAGTGCAGCTCGGGTGGTTGCTGAAGCAAAAACCCGGGTATGGGAGGAGTTCGGTGAGGCCATGGAACAAGACTTTCGGTCGGCTTCAAAGAGATTCTGGCAAACTGTTCGGCGGCTCAGGAGGGGAAAGCAGCTCCCCGTCCACACTGTGTATGGTGCGGATGGGACACTGTTGACTTCAACTGGGGATATCGTCGGGCGGTGGAAGGAATACTTCGAGGATCTCCTCAATCCCACTGATACGCCTTCCACAGAGGAAGCAGGGTTTGGGGACGAGGGGGATGACTCGCCTATCACAGGGGCTGAGGTCGCCAAGGTGGTTAAAAATCTCCTTGGTGGCCGGGCCCCGGGGGTGGACGAGATTCGCCCCGAGTACCTCAAGGCCCTGGATGTTGTTGGGTTGTCATGGTTGACACGCCTCTGCAACATTGCGTGGAGGTCGGGGGCAGTGCCTTTGGCATGGCAAACCGGGGTGGTGGTTCCTCTCTTCAAAAAAGGGGACCGGAGGGTGTGCTCCAACTTTAGAGGGATCACACTCCTCAGCCTCCCTGGGAAGGTCTATGCCAAGGTACTGGAGAGGAGAGTCTGGCCGTTGGTCGAACCTCGGATTCAGGAGGAGCAATGTGGTTTTCGTCCTGGCCGTGGCACATCGGACCAGCTCTTTACCCTCTCGAGAATTCTTGAGGGTTCGTGGGAGTTTGCCCAACCAGTTTACATGTGTTTTGTGGACTTGGAGAAGGCATTTGACCGCGTCCCTCGTGGATTTTTGTGGGGGGTGCTTCGGGAGTATGGGGTATCGGGCTTGTTGTTACGAGCTATTCGGTCTCTGTACGACCGTTGTGAGAGTTTAGTTCGCATTGCCAACACTCGGTCGGAGTCATTCCCAGTGAGAGTTGGACTCCGCCAGGGCTGCCCTTTGTCACCGGTCCTGTTCATAATTTTTATGGACAGGATTTCTAGGCGCAGCCAGGGAATGGAGGGTGTCATGCTTGGTGACCACAGGATCTCATCTCTGTTGTTTGCAGATGATGTTGTCCTGTTGGCTTCATCCAGCAATGACCTACAGCTCTTGCTGGGACGGTTTGCCACTGAGTGTGAAGCGGCTGGGATGAGAATCAGCACCTCCAAGTCCGAGTCCATGGTCCTCAGCCGGAAAAAGGTGGATTGTCCTCTCCGGGTTGGGGACAGGCTCCTGCCCCAAGTGGAGGAGTTTAAGTATCTTGGGGTCTTGTTCACGAGTGAGGGGAAAATGGAGCGAGAGATCGACAGACGGATTGGAGCAGCATCTGCAGTGATGCGGACGTTGTACCGGTCTGTTGTGGTGAAGAGGGAGCTTAGTTCTAAGGCAAAGCTGTCGATTTACCAGTCAATCTACGTTCCTACTCTCACCTATGGTCACGAGCTTTGGGTAATGACCGAAAGAACGAGATCGCGGATACAAGCGGCTGAAATGAGCTTTCTCCGTAGGATTGCTGGACTCACCCTCAGAGATAGGGTGAGGAGCTCAGTCATCCGGGAGAGGCTCAGAGTAGAACCGCTGCTCCTCCACATTGAAAGGAGTCAGTTGAGGTGGTATGGGCATCTGATTAGGATGCCTCCTGGACGCCTCCCACTTGAGGTGTTTCAGGCACGTCCCACTGGGAGGAGACCCCGGGGCAGACCCAGGACTCGGTGGAGAGACTATGTCTCCCAGCTAGTCTGGGAACGCCTTGGTATCCCCTCTGAAGAGCTGGAGCAGGTGGCTGGGGAGAGGGAAGTCTGGGCTTCTCTGCTTGAACTGCTGCCTCCGCGACCCGGACCTCCGGAAAAGCGGTAGAAGATGGATGGATGGATGGATGGATGGATGGATGGATATATATATATATATATATATATATATATATATATATATTCGTTAACTTTTGGCATTTTAAAGACAATACACTTACCAGTGTGTTTTGTACGGACTCAACCATGGCAGTTAAGATGGTCCAGTGGCTGGCCTATCCTTCAGAAGAGTTCATCGGATGAGTGGCCCCCTCCAGCTTATCTTGTACTTCTGCTCATGTCCATAAAGCCAAGAAATGTGTCTCCCCTTCACTCTAAATCTGTTTGGTTTTGGAATCTGTCGCTTGCTCGGCTGTTTGGAAAGCAACATGGCGGTCAGTAATGTTTTGAAGCTGGTCAGTTAACCACACCCGTGGCTGTGGACGTAACCAACGTAAACTGGTGCTGCTGCTGGCCCAGCTAGGAGTCGGGGCCATGATAGCCCCACTTTTGAGAGCCTGGGAATGGTGCTTCAGGCGGAAGAAAACCAAAGAACTGGTGCCAATCAAGCTCTGGCTCCAGTTAAGCACTGGAACCGTTTTGGTGGAAAAGACCTAACAGTGTATCCTGCAGTGAACCTTCTCTTTTACTCTTTAGCCTTTTCACATCCTTCACCTTTCCTCCTTGGATCTCGTGTTTCACTTCTTCCATAGACATGCTCACAGGGACACCTGATATAACTCCCCTCAAGTTTGCTGTTGAGATATGTGGTTTGTTATGAAATACGGTCCGGGGTAAGATTTTTTTTTATTTATTTTTTTTGGGGGGGGGCTTCAGAATGGTGGTGGTGGTTGGGGTTCAGCCCCCCCCCCTTCACAAATTCCTGGCTATGCCACTATAAGAGTGAGATGGTGTTAACAAGACTTAACACCAATTAAAACAAGGTTAGTGGACTATTCTCTCTGATGCAGCATGGTGGAAAACAGTCCCACATCCCTGGCAAACAGAAGTAGCAGCTATTTGACCAAATCATTAGTTTGGAGTTAGTTGATGTGCTAACCACCAGAGTGAAGCCTAGCAACCCATCTACACCTGTTGCGCTGTGTGCATGTGGGGAAGAGGTGGATTGCTGACAACTAGTGTGCGATGAACTTTGCTGAAGAAACGGGGCATGTGCAAAATCCCAATATAAGTTATAGAGTTTTATATGAAATTATAGACGTTTTTATCTCATCATTCGTTATCACACAGCCTTACATATACTGTAAGTCTTGTGAAACAGAAGGGTCTTGACTAAATGACAACATATTAAGTCCTCGGCTTGAGATTGGACTACACAGCAATAATAACCACTAGTCCACCATAATTTAACCCCCATATATCCTTCTAAGTTCTACCTGTCGGTGACTTTTTCACTTTTAAGACTGTCCTCTAAGACAAAATGATCATACAGTGTATTTTTTGGAATTACATTTTGTAGTTGCATCTTTGCAAACACAGTCCTCTAGTGGTTGTGAAAATAACAACATGCAGCAAGATGACAGGGGGAGAAAGGTGGAGTGTGGATTAAATTTTTAATATGTGTTTATTCCCTATAACCTTAACCTTTTCCCTTTTTATTGTTTTAGTGACAAACCCCACCTATGATTGGTATATTAAGAACATGTAAGAGTAGACTAACTAAAAGAACAGAATTGGGAGCTCAGAAGTGAAACAAATATTAATTCTTAAGATTTACAAATTCACTCGAATCCCAGTCACATACTTAGAAGCAATGAAATGAATGAATGAAATACGCGGACAACACCACCTTGGTTGGGCTCATCACCGACGACGATAAGGCATACAGGGCAGAGGTAGAGAATCTGCTGCTGTGGTGCCAAGCAAACAACCAGAAACTGAATGTCCAAAAAACCAAAGAAGTCATTCTGGACTTCATGAAGACAGAAAGGGACCCCCCCCCCCCCCCATAAATGGTGACCACGTGTAAAACGTCCCCACCTTCAGGTTCCTGGGCACCCACATCTTCTCTGACCTCTCCTGGACTGTCAGCACCAAGGCCCTGTTGAAGAAAGCCCAGCAGTAGCTGCACTTCCTCTGTGTCCTGAGGAAGCACGACCTGGACCGGAAGCTGCTGCTGGCCTTCTATCACTGCTCAGTGGAGAGCATGCTCACCTACTGTCTGGGTGTGTGGTACGCCGGCTCCAAGGCCGAGAACAGGAAGGCTGTGCAGAGGTCATCAACACTGCCCAAAAAATTATCGGCAGCCCTCTGCCCTCCCTGGAAGACATCTCCAGAGCCTCCTGTCTCAGAAGGATGAAGGCCATCACAGGAGACCCCTAACATCCCTCCCACCACCTGTTTGACCTGCTTCCCTCTGGACAGCAGTTCAGATGGATCAGGTCCCACACCGCCAGACTGACAGACAGGTTCTTCCCCTGGGCCATCCGAACTACAAACAGTCAGAGCCCCCCCGAATGCTCATATGCACAGAACTGAGGACCTTTTAGTTATCACTATAACTCGCCTGTCTTTGCACTCCTCACTTTCATGTATATTGACCCATCCGTGAAATCATCACTACTGTACCGTACTGTATTTTCCATAATCCTTGGGCCATTTTACTCAATTATGTGTTCTGCACTCCGCACTCTTATAAACATAGTTCCACCCGCAAAGCTACTACCTCTACCTGTGTATATACCATTGTGCTATTTGTTATTTTTACTTTTATTTTTACCTCAGTTGTATGGTTAATTGTGTGTTCTGTAACTGTTTTATTTCAAATTATTCTCACTTACTTTATTGCGCAGTAGCTTGGTGGAGCACCCACAATTTCGTTGTGCTGCACAACTGTACAATGACAGTAAAGCCTGTTCTATTCTATTCTATTCTATTCTATTCTATTTAGATAGCTTTTGAAAGAAAATGTGACAAATTTTTTATGTTGTATCAGAAGGGTAGATACATGACTGTAAAGGTGTGTTCAAGCCAAACGCAAACACGCAAATTTTTTGCATGGCGTGATTACATGTTAACTCAATGTAAACATGTGAACAGACATGAACTTGCCATCTGAGCGAGTTACAGATGGGCAGAGTTGCCTTTATAACTTTTGCGGCTGTGTTCAACCTGCTGTGGAAATCCTCAAAACACTGTCATGTTTAGGTTTACATCATCTGACAGGGCTCTCACCTGGAAAAATTGTCCCTGCCTCCAAAACTTCACCTAGACAACGGTTGTTTACACTGCTAGCCTTCTAGCCCTCGCTAGCACATCTGTGGCAAGAGTCCATGGGTGGATATCTCCAACACTCCAATTCAGCTGCAGAGCTCCTGGTCCATCTGTCTGCAGGTGAGTGGAAGTCTCATTTTCAAACTAGCTTACTCTCCATTTTTGATACTTTAACTGCAGTGATGACAGAATCTCAAGGCTGATTACTAGCTAACGTTACCAAATCCCTCGGATGTGCAAATGCCCAAATTCACATGTTTTCTGCTTGTTTATATTAACTTTATATGGCATATTCGTGCTTGAGCTGAACACACCTTAACAGTGGATTGGATGATGGGTTGGAACTAATTCCAGAATTAAAAGAGAAGGAGCTAGAATGGCATCTCTGCTGTAGGATAAATCACTGTGGACAGAATCAAATTCAGTGCAAGTAGAACTGTGTATAGTTTGTTTATTGTAGTTTTTAAAATGATTATCTCATTACTCCCATTTTAAGTATTACAATTAAACAATTTGCCTACACTTATGCCCAGTTTATGCATTCAGCTCTGTTTTTGCTGGCCTCAGGTGGTTGTAGAGTTTTTTCTAGAAGCATCATTGCAACACAGTACTGTAAAACAGCAAAAAGGAGGCCTCTATCCACTGGAGTGGTTCTCCCAAATAAAACCCACGGACATGAGGAGCACAGCCAATTTATCTTTAAATGTGGTCAGGATGGGAAAGGACATCCAATTGAACTGAGGCATTGTGATTGCACAATGGGTATTCTCGTGGAGAAATATTGGCGAGCTATGAAATGGTTTTGGTTGGGTGCCCTGGCAACTCAAGAAATGGGCAGCAACATTCGAACAAGATCATGAAACCTTTGCCCTAAAAATAAAGTTTATAGACATAAGGATTACATTTGCAAACATACTCCTGACTAACTATAAAAAAAGTATCCATTTGTACAAAAACAACTCATTCCAACTCATTTTGTATCATAGCTGCAGCTGCTTTAATAAAGGTAGCATATGGGCTGAAATAAGCACAGACACAATGACACCTAAGTAGCAACCACCCACATACAATCGCACATATACAAACATACAAAAAAACATAAAGCATACGCTTTTCAGTGTGGTGGCAGGTGCTCATTCTAAATTTAGTTGTAATGCCAGTGTCTTTGATCAGTGGCGCTGCTGATGGAGCATGGTGAGGGTCAGAGTGTGTTTTCATAAGAGATGAAGATAGAAGAGAGACGGCGTGTCACATAAAAGCTTGTTGCTTTGTTGGGGAAACACATTGAAGGGCAAGTATGGAAGTGTGAAGTAATGGGAAGGGTAAAACATGAGCAAACATGAATCCACAGAGACAAAAACATACAGAGTTTTTTGGTAAAAAGGGAAATATAGAAGTAAGAACTGTTTATTTAGGAGTGATTTTCTTTCCTACTGGTATAAACAACAATGTTGCCTTGACTCGTTTTCAATCCACACAGTGCAACTAGCCTAGTCTCTTAATTTGGCCAGTTTTGTTAAAGGTGTTCTGTGTAACTTTAAGCTATGGTCACAAATACCCTTATGAACGGCTGTGAACACGAGACGAATCATTTTTGGACCATTTTGTATGGCCTTCTTAAGGCAGCTGTAGGAGAATGCAGCATTCGTAGACCGTTTGTAAGTTCATGGCCAGGTCAATAGTCTTGTTGAAGATTTTACGAATGCCCCACAAAAACCCCTCATCGTATGGTGGCCGTACGAATGCCTTAGGAACAACATAAGAACTATGCAAGATGTTGGCCGTAAGTATGCCTCAAGAACGCCTTAAGTTGTTCTTGAGAACACCTTACAGCGGTTGTAGGAAATGCATATTCGCACAGCATGTGTAAGGTGATAGTGAGGCGCTCATAAGGCGGAAGTATGCCATTCATGCGACATTTGTGCCAACAAAATGTGCCGAAAGCTGTAAGATCTTCCTACCAATGACTTGAGAGTGCCGTGAGTTGCACAAAAATTTAAGTACGATGGCAGTAAATATGCCGTACGAAGATCCCAAGGCACCCTTACAAAGAACATAAGAACTCTACGGCCATCATATGACAGAAAAGCACCTCATTTCTCAAGAATGCTTCAAATTGTTCTTGCAAATTAAACGGCAGCCATAAGAAACTATGCTTCCCTGCACAAATGTCTGTGAACTCCAGAATTCATAGGAACTGGGGGATTCTTAGGAACCCATCGTTCGTAAGAATCTTTGTGACCGTAGCTTTAGAAAACCCATGTTTTAATGGCACCTCTGGCCAAGAAGTGAACTGCAGCCTCCCCCCCCCCCCCCCGCCCCCAAGTTGATTTATGTTGGATTTTCCACCAAAGTAGATTTATCATCATGACTAGTGTTATCATGACATAAGATGTATAATGATAGTTGCTGTTAGCTTCTGCTTGGCCATATTAGCTGTAACTTCTTTGAACTAATTTTTCATTTTGTTTAGTTCAGTATAGTTTGCTTGTTTTGTGTAGCACAACTGAATATAAAAAAGTAATGACTCGATTTCAATGAAATTTGTTGGAAGGGTGTGATTGGTCCACAGAAGAAACCTCTAGTTTTTAGATCTAAATCTCTCTTTTTTTTTTTTTACTTTCCTTAACCCTGTGAGAGAGGGTCATAGTTAGTTAGTTAGGCCCATCGCTCCTCCTGGAGCATAGGCCGCCGACAACAGTCTGCCAGAGCGCTTTGTCCTGAGCTGCTCTCTCCAGCTGTCTCCAGGTCTTTCCCATCTTCTTGATGTCAGCATCGAGGTCTCGTTGCCAGGTGTTTCTTGGCCTTCCTCTCTTCCACTTCCCTTGGGGGTTCCACTTGAGTGCTTGTCTTGTGGTGTTACTGGCTGGCTTCCTCAGGGTGTGCCCAATCCATCCCCATCTTCTACGCTGGATCTCGTCCTCGGCTGGCAGCTGCTTGGTACGCTGCCACAGGTCTATGTTGCTGATAGTATCGGGCCAGCGTATCTGGAGGATCCTTCTCAGGCAGCTGTTGATGAATGTCTGCACTTTCCTGATGGTGGTCTTCGTTGTCCTCCATGTCTCTGCTCCATACAGTAGGACTGACTTGACGTTAGAGTTGAACAGTTGGATCTTTGTGCGTGTTGACACCACCCTGGAGCTCCAGATGTTCCTCAGCTGCAAGTATGCTGCCCTCGCCTTTCCGATTCTTGCTCTGACATTTGCGTCTGTGCCGCCCTGCTTGTCAGTGACGCTGCCCAGGTATGTGAAGGCCTCTACCTCTTCCAGCTCACTCCCGTGCAGTGTAACTGGGTCCTCATTTGCTGTGTTGATCTTGAGTTGGATTTTCCACCAAAGTAGATTTATCATCATGACTAGTGTTATCATGACATATGATGTATAATGATAGTTGCTGTTAGCTTCTGCTTGGCCATATTAGCTGTAACTTCTTTGAACTAATTTTTCACTTTGTTTAGTTCAGTATAGTTTGCTTGTTTTGTGTAGCACAATTGAATATAAAAAAGTAATGACTCGATTTCAATGAAATTTGCTGGAAGGGTGTGATTGGTCCACAGAAGAAACCTTTAGTTTTTCGATCTAAATCTCTTTTTTTTTAACTTTCCTTAACCCTGTGAGAGAGGGTCATGCATGATAAGAATTATAAAGAATTCTGGAACTTAATGACTGAAATTAATTTAGGCATATGTGGTTGGTGGATGTCTGAGTGTACAGTATGTTGTAGATCAAGCTATTAATCAGGACCTGATATAGATTGAGAAATTATGGAACAGCTGGAAATTGATTAGAATTTGAATGTTTTTTTGTTTTGTTTTAACGTGTTAATGGTCCGTGAGACAAAAAAAAAAAAAGGTTGGGGACCACTGGAATAGAGCACCTAAGTATTTGTAAAGTTTTGCCTTCTTCCAAATTTTACTTGCCCTGGAATGGATTGCAAAGTACTGTGATCAGTCTGTGTGCTTGTGTATTTGTGTTTCCCTTCCTGTAAAGGAATTAAGATCCAGGAGGGGTTGAAGTCTGCTGTCTATGCCGTGTTTTTAATAAGCACTTGACTAAGATTTGGATTATTATTTTAGTCATGGTTTGAACCAGAGTGGTGGCCTAGAGGTAAAGCATCTGCCCCAAAACTGGAAGGTTGTGGGTTCAAGTCCCGGCTGGGTCACACCAAAGACTGTATAAAAATGGTACTTTCTGCCTTCTAGCTTGGTGCTCAGCAAAAATAGAATGGAGGAAGGAAAGTTGGTTAGTCAGCCACAGTGGGTGCACAAGCCAGTGTACTCCCTGTGCCGGTCTCAAGCCTGGATAAATGGGCAGGGTTTCATCAGGAAGGGTATCCGTTATAAAAATCCTTGCCAAATCAACATGTGGATCATTGGGATATAAGGTGATGACAGCTGTGGTGAGCGACCCCACAAGGGAACAGCCGAAAGACAAAAAAAAAATAAAATAAAAATAGTCATGGTTTGATGAAAATTAATGACTGTTGGAAGCTCTTGATAAAAAAAAAAAATAATGGCTCCATTATGCATATGAACATAGATACATCCATTTTAAACATCTCAACAATGAGTGCCCTCATAAAACCAGAGTGGTGGCCTGGTGGTAGAGCACATGCCCCAGCGAGGTCATACTAAAGACCATATAAAAATGGTACTCAGCGTAATGGAATGGGGAAAGAAAAACTTATTTGCCATAGAAGACGGGACGGAAGACATCAGCCCAGGGCATTGGCTGCAACCCCGGGAGTGCACAGATCTCCTGACCGTTGATCTTGACCTTAAGCACAGTGTGGATACAGACCCATCTAGGAGATGCTTAAATTCAAGATCATTGGCCTAGGAGGAAAAATATTTTTCGTGAAATCATAAATGCCCAGATCTCCTGACCTTTAACAATGACCTTGACCTCAACCTGGATGCAGACCCTCCTGAGGATCAGTATGAGTGAGTTTGGTGATCATCAGGGCAATTGCCTAGGAGGAGTAGCAATTTTTCTGAAATCACATATGTGCCCAGATCTCCTCACCTTTGACCTTGAGCACAACCTGGATGCAGAACCACCTGAGGATCATTGTGACTGAGTTTTGTGAGCATTGGGGAAAATGCCTAGGAGGAGGAAGGACGGACAGAGGGATGGACAGACAGACGGAGGCCACGTCACTGCATTAGCTTCTTTCAGCTTTGCCGAAATGTGCTAAAAACAAAAAACATGGGAGCAGTGAAATATTCTTCTTCATGTTTATTGATGGAATTTTTTGCTATACTGCCCAACAATTTCCACTGGTATTGCAGCATTTGGTCTGTACCTGTAAACTTTCAGAAATGTGTCTGAAATATGGACAAAATGAATGCATAGCATACGGGGTGAAGGTGCAGTCTACCTCCATATCTAATGTAAAGCATAAGAAAGATGGGTTTTTGTTATCCTGTCCATTATCACACTATTTTTTATGTTATTGCTATGAGAAGAAATGTTAAGGTATATTTTTTAGAGGGCAAGATGCAGCCCTTTCTATCCTCGACTGTGTAAATCAGTGATGACAACAAGGGGGCATTGCTTTGTAAAAGACAGGGAAAAGAAATAAAGCCAAAAAAATACAAATAATGTAGTTGTAAGTTCATACTTAAAAGTGGAAGGAATAACATTTTTGCCATTGTCTGTTTTTCTTCCGTCCAACTTTATGATGCGTGTCCAAGGTTTTCCATTTGGCTGTCGCTTTCGATCTGCTCCCTATCATCAAAGAACTCTTGACAGTTAATGGAAGTGGCGTGGAGGTGTGGTACTCAGATGGCATATAGGTGGGCTCATTCTGGTGTCAGCATGAAGGAATACTTTCAGATGATGGCTTTCAGGACAAAGGGTGATGGAGGGATTGGGGTGGTGAGAAAGAAAGAATGAAAGAAAGAAAGAAAGTGCTATTTCTTGCTATCTAGGTCAATGAAGTGAATAATCTCCACGCTGCCAAAGAGAGTTTCTAACATTATTCATTTACAAACTCAATAAACAGATTTCATTCAAGGGTGCTAATTTTCTTTGGTTTGGCATGGCATGGATACACCTCATGCAATAGCTGCGGGCCACTGTGCAGGTAAGAAGGGAGGCGGCTAAATCAGAGGTCAAATGCCAATACGCCATTGGCCAAATCTCTCAACCCGATGAAACGCAGCAATAATCAGATCTGGAGATGGGAGTGCAGGCTGTGGGAGAATGGAAGCCCTGGGTGATGATATGAGCTGAACAGACGGAACAAGGAGCACTTTTTCCCAACTGACAGACTGCTCCAAACAAGGCTGCTCTTTGAGGGGTGGGGTGAGGCAGAGTGGAGGGGGGAGTGGGGGGGGGTGTCCCGTCCCGTCCCTAGACGTGATCCCAGCAGCTCGGGGAAAAAACACAGTAGAGGGGAAAAAAATGAAGTTCTTTGTGGAGGAGCCGGGATGCATTGGTTGATTTGTGGGTCAGATAAGGGTAGAGAAACTGAGAGGTTGACAGATGAATTAGTCTTGGCCGTTTCTGCTGTATCATGTAGTCATGTGATTGTGTTGGTTGTGGGTCAACTGAATGTGTGTTTGTTCACATGATTTCTTCCTGTGTAGCACTTTTATTTATGTGCAGAACTGTACTGCTTGAACATTCCGTATGCTTGATATTTCCCTGCCCGTGTGACGAATGTGTTTGTCTAGCGCAGGTACGCCGTCTTCTGTTCTCTCAAAGTAATACAAACCCAAGGACATAGCTGCTGCCCCGTCAAACTGAACGCGAAACACCTCGGCTATCGCTGCGTTTGCACAAATGTCCACTGGTCTGCCTTATCGCACACTTGCCGCCACTTGGTCCGCTGCTTACTGTTTGCGTACATTTTTACACTGACATCCATCTGTCTGTGTGGATGTGATGAAATGTGAGAGTCCTGCTGAATGGAGTTAGAAATGTTCCGGGACACAATTCATCAATCACAGGTGGAGCAAAACTAGACAGGAGAGTTTATATTATCAATTTTATATATAATATACATATGCAAGTGCAGCAACAGTTTCATAGCATCCACCAAGGATGTTTGTTTATTTGCTTCTGTGTTATCCAGGAGTACTGAATGGATTTCACTGAAATTTTGTGGAAGGATGTAGCTTTTGCTGTTTTACATATTGGGACGGATTCAGGAAATTTCTTTTCACTTCCTATAAAATAGTGTATTTTTTACAGACTTTCTCTAAGAATGATTTATTAAATTTCTTTTTTTTAAATCCTGGCGTACATAGAAAGTGTGTAGCTACAAATAAAAATCTCAATGAGGGCTAGAATTTTGTCAGGTACGAGCTATCGAAGCACTTTCTAGTTACGTTTTGAAAACAACCTTTAACATTTTTGCTGTGTCTAGACGTGATCCAATTGTTTCAATGTAAAATGAGCCCAAATGTATAAAAAGCAGCATTTCACGTTTCGCCTGTCACATGGTGTTGACATTCATACATAAATACAACTCTATAAAAAATTAAGAGGCCAAAGGGACCACTGTAAAATTATCACTTTATCTGGTTTTACTATTTATACATATGTGTTTAAGTAAAATGAGCAATTTTGTTTTATTCTCTAACCTACTGAAAAGAGCTCACCCAAATTCCAAGTCAAAATATTGTTATTTAGAGCATTTATTTACAGAAAATGACAAGTGGCCAAAACAACAAAAAGATGTACATTGCTTTTCGATCAAATAATGCAAAGAAAACAAGTTCATGTTCATCCCTACACACTATAATAATGTATTTGTGTAATAACTCTAATTTTTATTCACAGCTTTTACCATTCTTAGATGATCACCTGAGGTGTCCTTGTGTTGGAATTAAACAGATACTCACATTGAATGGCTGCCATACATGTAGAAAAACTAATTTAGCAAAGATTTTCCAGTGGTCTCTTTTTTTTTTTCCCAGAGCTGTATATTAGAGTTGTACAAGAATTGAATTATTACAGTGTGCCATACTGCATGGACTTAGTTGTGATTAACTTTTAAAATTCAGCCTAGAAAGTTAAATTGAAATGTACTTTCTATGTGAAAATCTGTGACTATCAAGAGAATTACTGTGCCAAATATTTTGTTGCACAAAAACAAAGCAAAAAGAAGCTACCACGTCTGTTCCGTAGAGCTCTATACCGGTTATTTCATGAGCAAAATACCTTTTTTTTTTCCACCCATGTGGTTTCCTGCAATGTGATCTTCTGATTGCTCGTCATCCCAGAGTTATTTCATGATACGCGCTGGAAAGGAGCCCGCCATCTCACAAGTGTGAAACGTGCAAACCCTCCGTGCACGCAGCAGTGACCGTGTCAAACCGGGGGGGGGGGGGGGGGGGCCTCTGGGATGATGCGGGGCTGGACGGGGGGGGGGGGGGGAACAGCAGCGGCAACGGGCTGCGGTAAACGGGGGGAACACCCGGTGGGCTCGCGAGGAAGGGCGTCGGTTCGCTGGGACGACTCCCTCGTCTTTCGGCCAGGAGAGTCGTCGCACCTTCTTTGATTTCATGTATGCATGCATTTTGCTGGTGTGCGCGTGAGCCGCTCGGTGTTACAGTATGACGGCGCGGCGGGAGCGGCAGACCTGCTCAGAGACAAGTGTGTGGGTGGGTGCGGGGACAGGGACACGCCGGGCCCGCGCCACGTACAGTTAAGGAAGAAGCCCAGTGTTGTAAGTTCATCTACGAACATATTAATGAGCCAGTTAGAAAAGAAATACGTTTTAAAAAAATCGGGATTTGCTTATGCATGTGACTAAACCACCTCGACCTTCGTCGTTGTTTATTAATACAGGAAAAGGAATTTATTTAGTAGTTAAATAGTAGTTTAAATGTAGTTTTTTTGTTTTGTTTTTATGTTTTTTAAACCCATGTTGTAGATTGCTAAGAACAGCTGAGCTGAGTATTTTCAGCGCGATTTAATTTGTTGCATTTTTGGTATTTGGTAAAAAATAAAATCAAGTTATTTTTAACCGTTATTTTTCTGTATTATTATTATTATTATTATTATTATTATTATTATTGCGTGTCTAAACCTGGGTGTCGGTCGGCGGCGGCGGGTCCTGCAGTTCCCTAGCGCCATGCAGTGGCTGAGAAATATGTTTTCCCCAATTTTCATTTCGGTCACTGAACTGCTCACAAGAGGTTTAATTTTAGCTGTTATAATTCCGTTTTAATCAACTGAAGACACATTGATAAAACCCAAATAATAATCATTAGGAGTGAGTAGGCCATTAGAAAATGTTTATGTTGTTTTCTGGTTAATGCTTTCGTATTTTTTTTTTAATAGTTTTTAAAAAAAAAAAAATCTGCGTTTCTCCTCCACTCTTAAAAAGTCTGGCTGTATTTTGTCGATTCAGCTTTGATGTCGGGAATCAAACGTGTCTTGTGCGCTAAATCCGTTTCAGGCAGAGATCCTGTAACAGCCTAATTGACTCTATCAAGTCAAATTGATACAATAACATCCCCTCGCTGCGTTCAAAGAATGCCCAAAGAAAACAGTGACACTTTTTTTTTTTTTTTTTTTTTTTTTGGTCGGTCTAATGACCCCCGCAATTTTCTTCCACCCAGTCCCTTTCTCCGGCAAGAGGAGGAAATATTACTGGGACCATTTGAGGAGATGTTTTTTCTTGAAAACGGTTTCTCCTGGGGGGAGTTTGAAAACATGTCGACTCCAATTAGGCTTCAGACATCACGGCGGGTCGTTTGTTTGTTTTGTTTATTTATTTATTTATTTTTTCTTGTTTTGGATTTCAAACTCAGAATTTTCCACGAAACCAATTCTTTCATAAATATTGTATTTCTCTGAATCTGCAATGAAGGCTGAATATTATATTTTCCAACGGTAAGAATGCATATATTTTTCATGAAGTTGCTAGTTTTATTTTTGATTAATTTAATTAACCCTGTTTTCATTTTATGAGCGCCAAGATTAATTACTTGTCTCTCGAGATTATTACCAGCCCTTAAGAGTGGTTTATTGAAATGTAATTGCATAAGTTTGTGATTTTAAATGTATTTCAAACAGCCTAAAAGGAAAAAAAAATACATGTTACAAAAAAGAAAATGGCAAAAATGTTAATGTAAAATGAAAAAGTGATGCCTTTTATTATTTTAGGCATGTAAAGTTTCATCTTTCTTTCTTTACAGCCTTATACATTAATAACAAACAGACTTTATTAATTAAACATTCAAATATTTAAAAAAATTAAAAGAATAAATCTTCAGTATCAACTTATTTCACTGAACACACTCTATATATGCAGCACCATCAATAAAAATGTAATTAAATCATTATTTCCGCATTATTTTTAGCCTCTGAGCTCCCTGATGCAAAAGTTCATAAGTAATTAGATTACACATCTGCAATGAGACCAGTATCATAACAATCAATTAGCCCAGCTGCCTATTAATCACCTTCCATTAGTGTCTCTTACCAGGCTTTCAGAGAGGCTCCGGGATCCCAGTCAAGTTTCAGGATAAATTAGTCATCAAGTCAACCACAAAAATACAATAACCAACTGCTTTTTGTTCCTGTGTGTCACTCCAGCTCTGCTCCCCCCCCCCCCCTTTTGGGGTTCACAACACAAATACGGGCATCGATTAAAATATGCCCCACACACACACACACCCTACTATCAGTGCTGGGCATGTGACAGTGTCCTAAGGGACCACAAAGGTTTTTTTACAGGCAAGGAAAGGAGGCACAAAGTGTGTGTGTGTGTGTGTGTGTGTGTGTGTGTTGGGGGGGAGAGACTCCCGTGCAACACTTCCAGAGAAGAGGAGGGTTCTCCATCTTGCCTTCGTCAGGGGGCCTGCTGACATGGGGAAACATCTGCTGGGTAGAAATAGAGACTGATGACTCAAATTATATGCAGTCAGAGGGGCTGCCAGCTTTGGGGTAGGTGTTGGTGTGGGTGTGCGTGCAAAATAGCAGAGAGTATGGATAGACAGCACCCGCTCAACCCAGTACATGCACCCGATTGGCTGGGCTCAGAGCCACCAAAACACATCCTGTAAAAAGAGTTAGGGTGTCAAAAAATCAGATACTTATCGATACTGAAAATTGGTACTGGACTATTTGCAACAGAATTGATGTAAAATTGCACTGCACTTCCCTAAATATTTCTGTCATGCATAAACGTTCTCTTGCCATTTCTTTCTCACATTTTTTGCACGGTCATTGATTATTGTGTCTGTGTTAATGGTGCTTTCCAGGAATCCTTCCAAGTTTGAAATTCCCAGTACCTGTGACAACCTTAACCCTGGTGTATACGGACAATTGGATCCACTTACGTCGAAGCCGTACCTCACCTTGTGTGCTTGCAGGAGAGCTGTTTGTTTCCTGCCTCTAATAATGCACCTTTCTGCCATTTGATCTGGCAGCCCAGACGTCTGTTGCATGCTGCTTGTTTTTTCGGTCCGCTCGAGTGAAGACGGAATTTTTAGGGCCGCGTTTCACCTCTTGGTTTACCCTGCAACTGCAGTGGCGTGCTGATGTCTTTTATGATTAGGACAGCTAAATTAGAACCAGAGAAAGCAAAAGGGAGGGGGGCAGAAAGAGCTTGCAGGGCCAAGTGGGGATCACTGCTGACTTGTTAGCTTTTCTATGATTGATAGACCGAGCCAATAAGCATTTGTTTCAAAAAGATGACAAATGAAAATTGTTATTGTAACACTAATCACCATGTGCAGGGCTCAAGGCACACTGATGCTCCATAACATGTCGATTGTCTTGATCATCGGCATAGACGGACACACTTGCTCTTCAAGCATTTCGTCAGATTTCTTAAACATAATAGTGTTGATTTGCATGCAACTGTGAATCCTCAACATGAATAACAAAAGCTCAAAAAGCATAGAATGGGGTGCATGTGCTTTCAGTCATGCTACTGTAGTAAGCTGTTTTATCTCACCATCAGAGGCAGATCTTGAGAACATGCAAGGAGAGAAAGCTAATGGATCATTATTATGTGTTCCTCACTCCCTGTCTTTCAAATGACTGCAAGGCTTTGCAGTTCTGGCTTTGATTCGGAGCCCATTCTGCTATATGACTTGAGTGGACTAGCTGAGCTAAGGCACGATTTCCAGAAGATTGCAGAGTAAGTGCCTCTGGCAAGACCTTTTTATTTATTTGGCACTTGACTTTATCCCCCTCTGTTGTTTGAGAACCAGCGCGTAAGAGCGGGCGAAAACATTGTTTTGTATAGACTGTTAATGATTTTGGTTTTAAAGGATGAAGTTCACTGTGAGGTTGACGCCATATCACAAATGCTGAGTGAACAGTGAAAGTGCATTTTACTCAAATATTCTTAACTTTTTAATATTGTGTGTGCTCTAACTTGTAAATTCTATGGAAACCCTAAAGGGGCATATATTTGTGCTATTTCATTTCACTATATTCCTGACATCACAAGATCATTTTCTTGAAATCTCAAGATAAGAACTATATTCGCGAGATTACAAGATAATTCTATCTCAAGGTCTCAAGAAAATTATCTTGTGATGTCAAGAAAACCGAAAATAAATTAGGGCTTCTGTAGAATTCTGCTGGCTCAAAACATGGAAAAAATCATTTCACAGATAATCGAAACTCTAAAGCAGTTATTTCTAATATTTTTTTGCTATTAAACATCCCCAACCTTTATTGTGTTCAATATGTTTAGTGCAGTTTTAATGATTGCATGCAAATGTGTTGCAAATGTGGGAAATTTTCCACACAAAACACATTGTCATGTCTGTTTGCAACCAGCGTCTTTATGTAAATCTGTAATTTGAATAATATTAGGGCTGTATCATAACAATATTATGAAAACATTTCAAGAAAATGTGGAAAAAATACAGTAAGTCCAACACAACTTTACAGTACAGCAACGGGCAGAAAGTACCAGAGAACCCCAAAAGACCAAAGCTGTTCATTCAGACTTTAACCTCAAGTTAGACAACCAAAGACGTCAAGTCTGACACAAGTGAGAGAGAGAGAGAAAACAGACAACCAAAGCAATTCTGTTAAATTGATCTCTGCCTATGTTTACTCTTCTTTATATGTGAAACAAACTGAGCAGTTATTCTTAACCCTTAGATGCACAAGTGATTGGACCCTACACTCTTCCATAAGTAGGCCAAAAATGACCCGTGTTGAAATCAATGTTTTTATGCCATTTTTGTCATCTTGGTTAAGAGTAATTAGTTGTATTATATTTTGATCAACACAAAAATGATTTCATGATTGAAATATTTGTATTTTTCACCTCTTTTTAACATTTTTACATTTTAAAATTATTTTGAAGATTGGAAAAGAAAATTACACAACAACAATAGAACAATGTCAACATCTATTTTGAGTGTGTGTGTGTGTGTGTGTGTGTGTGTGTGTGTGTGTGTGTGTGTGTGTGTGTGTGTGTGTGTGTAAGAGAGAGAGTACATTCAAATGACTTCATCTTTATTTATATAGCACATATTGACAACAGCAGTCGTCTCATAGTTTAGTTTAATGTTTATTTGAAAGGGACATTACATACTAATGAACATTAATGCAACTGTAAGTATGCCAGATTTAGCAGTACTGCTAATTTGCATCTGTAGTCCCCCAGCAGGTCATAAAAACATTCAAACAATCATACACAAGCAGAACAACTGCAATGAAACTGTACAAAGTGTATATGCTAAAGTGCAAGAGTTAAGGTGTTACAAAATAAAACATTCAAATGTCACGTGAGTGAAGTGCTGTGTATGCATTCAAACTGTGGGGCAACTACCCCAAAGTTGCAGAAAGACCCCAACAATCAGGTGATCCCCTGTGAGTAAGCACTTGGCGATGGTGGAGAGGAAAAACTCCCTGTTAGCAGGAAGAAACCTCCAGGGAGGGGCAGCCATCTGCTGCAACTGGTTGGAGGGTGAGGGGATAGAGAAGAAGAAAAGAACAGACATAGCGAATAAACAACATGCTGGAGAGTCAGTCTGTGGGAGAGAGCAGACAAATGTTAATGAACAGCAAAATCTTACAACACTTACTGAAAGAGAGGAAAGAAGTGAAAGCCCACTGCATCATGCGAGGTCACCCAGTTGTCTCAAGCTATTAGCAGCATAACTAAATGAAGGTTCAGGCTCACCTGAACCAACACTAACTATAAGCTTTGTCAAAAAGGGAAGTTTTAACCCTATTCTTAAAAACAGAGACTGAGTCTGTCTCCCAAATCCAGATTGGCAGCTGGTTTCATAGGAGAGGAGCCTGATAACTGAAAGCTCTGTCTTCCATTGTACCCTAAAGGTGCATTCAGACCAAATGCGAACAGGCAAATTTTTCGCACAGCACAATTACATTATAACTCAATGTAAACGTGCGAATAGACATGAATTCACTGTCTGAGTGAGTTGCAGACAGGCAAAGTTGCCTTTATAACTTTTGCAGTTGGGTTCAACCTGCTGTGGAACTTTACAAAACATCATCATGTTTAGGTTTACATTATCCAGCGGGGTCTCACCTGAAAAAATTGTCTTTGCCTCCAAAATTTCACCTGGATGATGAGTTGTTTACATTGCTAGCCTAGTTAGCACGTCTGTGGCAGGAGTCTGTGGGTAAAATACTCCAACAGTCCAATTCAAGTGCAGAGGCCCGGTCCATCTGTCTCCAGGTGAGTGTCAGTCTCATTTTCAAACTAGTTTACTCTGCAATGTTGATACTTTTACTCCAGTGATGGCAGAATGACTTCACGGGGTCATGTTTGACCCACGTATGCATCTAACAGCTAATAGATTGTGAAAAGGCAGCCAGACAACTGATACATGATTAACACGATAACAATTACTGTAGTTATGAATATTATAGTTATGAATATTATGATATCACAATGGCCCTATTTGATATCTTTGTCTCTTGGGCTTTTTTGTATCACTAATTCAGTGCGTTTCATATCTAGAAATACGATGATGGAACGTTTTTGACAAAGCAGTTTCCTTCAAATAGGAAAAAACCTCCAACCAAAGCAGGTTCTGGAAAGATTGACAGGTGGGGAAGAGGGGGAAAAGAGACAATTAAAGCAAGAGAACCGAGAGATGAAGAATCACCAGGACAATGCATAAACAAGATAAATACATACAGTGCTGTAAAAAAGTATTTACCCCTTCCTGATTTCTTATATTTTTACATATTTGTCATACTTAAATGTTTCAGATCACCAAACAAATTTTAATATTTGACAGAGATAACCCGAGTAAATACAAAAGGCAGTTTTTAAATGATGATTTCACTTATTAAGGGGAAAAGCTATCCTAAACTACCTGGCCCTGTGTTAAAATAAAAGTAATTGCCCCTAAACCTAATAACTGGTTGTGCCACCCTTGGCAGCAACAACTGTAATCAAGTCTTTGCGATAACTGGAAACGAGTCTTTTACTTGGCTGTTGAGGAATTTTGGCTTACTCTTCTTTGCAGAATTGTCTTAATTCAGCCGCATTGGAGGGCTTAAGCTTGAGGTCATGAACTGATGGTCAAACATTCTCCTTCAGGATTTTCTGGTAGAGAGTAGAATTCATGAATCCATCAATTACGGCAAGTCATCCAGGTCCTGAAGCTGAAAAGCAGCCCCAGACCATCACAGCACTACCATCACTGTTGGTATGATGTTCTTTATATGAAATGCTGTGTTAGTTTTACACCAGATGTAATGGGATGCACGCCTTCCAAAAAGTTCAACTTTTGTCCCATCAGTCCACAGAATATTTCTACCAAAGTCTTTGGGGATTATCAAGATGTTTTTTGGCAAATGTGAGACAAGTCTTTGTGCTCTTTTTGGTCAGCAGTGGTTTTCACCTTGGAGCTCTCCGATGGATGCCATTTTTTCCCAGTCTCTTTCTTATTGTTTAATTATGGACCAGTGTCCAAACTGAGGCAACTGAGGCCTGCAATTCTTTAGATGTTGTTCTGGGTTTTTGTTTCTCATCTGTTCTTGAATTTCTTTAGATCACAGCATGATGTGTTGCTTTTAGAGATCTTTTAGCTTACTTTGTCAGACAGGTTCTATATAAGTGATTTCTTGATTCAACAGGTCTGGCAGTAATCAGGCCTTTGTGTGACTAATGAAATTGAACTCAGCTTTCCAAAAAAAGTGGTTAATCACAGTTATTTCATGATATGGGGGGTTACTTTTTCACATAGGGCTAGGTAGGTTTGAATATATATTTTTTTCCATTAATAAATGAAATCATCATTTAAAAACTGCATTTTGTACTTACCCGGGTTATCGTTACCTAATATTAAAATTTATTTCATGATCTGAAACATTATAGTGTGACAAAAAAGCAAAAATATAAGAAGTTGGGAAGGGGACAAATACTTTTTCACAGCACTGTATATAGTTTATGATATGCAGTTGTAGCATATAAATGTTTTGTGGAAAAAGTCCTGACAACTGTTATGGGCCGCTTATTCCAGTATAACTATCCTCTTGTGAAAGTCCTAAACATTTAAAATTAAAGTTGCTTAAAAATGAGTCTTCTGTTGAAACTCCAGCCAACCTGTGTAGAATTTGTGCAAATGCACGGTTCATCTCTTGACTAACTACTCTCCCTTGTGGGTGTGGATGACATTGCATGAGTGATGACAGACTACATCACCCTTCTTCACTGCCCCAGTTTCATCACGGCTTTAATTCCCAGAGTCTGAGAAAAATATGGTTACATAAACCTCAAAAGTATCAAAGGACAGAATGATGTGTTGTCAGAACAAAGGACAGTGAGCCATGAGCTATGTGGTATTAAGAACACAGTACCTTTAATTTGTTTTAATGATTATGATAGGATTCACTGGAATGATCAGCCACAGCCAATAGTGGTGGCTTTAACCAATAGGCTGTTGCTAAACAAAACACAACGGTTGCTGGGCAACACAAACAGGAGTGTATAATTACCCGTGTGAGTGGCAGATTTCCAGTGGCGTATCTGACATTCAGATTCACCGGGGTTCGGTCACAGGTGTACCGTTGTTGCGTGTTTGCAGCGTCTTCAAACATGCCCCGGCCAGTTGCGTCCGCAGAGTGGAAACCCCTCTTCGTGATTAGTTCAAATAATGAAATAACGAAACAATGAGCCTGGAGAGGCCATGTTTTACATCTCAGAGGCGTTGATAGGCCTCATCATGATGCCAAGTGGGGTCTTCAAGTGTGCGATTGCTTATTGGTTTCAAGAATCAGCAAAACACACATCCCTTTTTTTTTTAAAGGGAAAGAAATATATATTTATATAGCAACCAAAGGATTATATCTTATGCATAATGGGTAACAGCAGTGTGTCATGATTATGATAAATATCTCTTACAAGCTCACAGTACAATGTCTATAATTCTCTGACTTGTGGAAAATATGATGAAATCTGTCACCCAGATATTCTAAAGGTATGCCTACACCTATTGTGACCTGGTCAGTGACTCAGTATCATCTATCAATTAACATGCTGTGTTAGTGTTATTAAAGCAGCTGCACTGATTTTGCAAGAAATTCCAGAGGCAAACATCTTAACCTCTTCATGTTGCCAGGTCCATGCCTAGTAAACAAGAGAATTTGACTTGCTTTTGTCAGGAGTGTGTGAGGGATTAAATTCTCATTAAATACCCTATATGATAGTTTTACCAGCAGGTGTTACACCTTATATTTTGATATTAAGTGGACATTAGGGGATGTGTAGTGGTTGTGGAAATAATGACATTGTGGAGAAAGGAAGCAGGCGAGGCAACGAGCTAGACAACACAAGAACTTTATTGTTTCTCCAACATTCAGTACGGAAAAAGCTCTTTCGGGTCTCTGTGCATTCGCCTTTTATACCTTTAATTCCATGTATTGAGACCTGGACTTTCCGACCATAATATATTGTTTGGAACAAAGACTTGTGTGGCACATTAACATAACATCACACCGGCACCACTTCTCACACCCTTCTTCTTCCAGCGGCTCCAGTGTTCTCTCCTCTCCCCGGGGGGGGGGGGGGTGAATAGTCCTTACTGTCTCGACTGAGATCCCCCAGTGACACTTCCTCCTTCAGTCCGTTGTTCCCCCTTTCCCCAGCTGCCTTCTCTGGGTGGAGAATCCCCCACCTGTACCACCACAGCATTCTAATTCAATTCAATTCAACTTTATTTATATAGCACCATTTCACAACTGCAATCATCTCATAGCACTTTCAACTGTAGGGGAAACCCCCACAGTTGCAGAAAGACCGCAGGAATCAGGCGATCCCCTGTGAGCAAGCGCTTGGTGACGGTGGGAAGGAAAAACTCCCTTTTAACAGGAAGAAACCTCCAGCAGAACCAGGCTCAGGGAGGGGCAGTCATTTGCTGCGACTGACTGGGGGGTGAGGGGATAGAGAAGATGAAAAGAACAGACATGTAAAGAGCAAACAGCACGATGGGGACTCAATCTATGGGAGAGAACAAACAGATGTTAATGACCAGCAAAAAAAAAAAAAAAAATTCATTGAGTGATGAAAGGAGTGAAGCCCAGTGCATTATTGGAGGTCCCCCGGCTGTCTAAATCTATTAGCAGCATAACTAAGGGAGGGTTCAGAGACACATGATCCCTCCCTAATTGTAGGCTATATCAAAAAGGAAGGTTTTAACCCTATTCTTAAAAACAGAGATCGAGTCTGTCTCCCAAATCCAGATTGTCAGCTGGTTCCACAGGAGAGGAGCTTGATAACTGAAGACTCTGCCTCCCATTGTTCTTTTGGAGATTCTAGGTATTACAAGTAATCCTGCATTTTGGGAGCGTAGTACTCTGTTAGGATAATAGGGTAGTATCAGATCTTTTAAATAAAAAGGGGCCCTGATTGTTTAGAGCTTTGTAAGTAAGAAGAAGGATTTTAAACTTAATTCTAAACTCTATGGGAAGCCAATGAAGGGAGGCCAGAACCAGAGAGATATGATCTCTCTTTCTAGTACCTGTTAAAACTCTTGCAGCAGCATTTTGGATCAACTGAAGACTTTTTAAAGATGTTTTAGGACAACCTGATAATAAAGAGTTACAATAACCTAATCTAGAGCTAACAAAAGCATAGATCAGTTTCTCAGCATCACTCTGAGACAAGATGCTCCTAATCTTGGCAATATTATGCAAATGATAGAAGGCAGTCTTA
This sequence comes from Pholidichthys leucotaenia, assembly GCA_020510985.1. NCBI lineage: Eukaryota > Metazoa > Chordata > Actinopteri > Cichliformes > Pholidichthyidae > Pholidichthys > Pholidichthys leucotaenia. The sequence goes on along the minus strand of CM035850.1, from coordinate 65,765,435 downwards.
GAAACAAATTTAATATGTGAATTGAAAGCCAGATCTTGATCAAAAATAACTCCAAGGTTCCTCACAGAGCTATTAAGAGGAAGAGTAGCCACATCCAAACTAAAAGTTTGATTGGGAAAGGTATTTCTAAGGTTTTTTGGACCAACAAGAATGACTTCAGTCTTATCTGAATTTAATAGCAGGAAATTACAAGTCATCCAAGCTTTGATTTCCTTAAGACAGGCTTCTGAATGTTACAAATGTCGCATGAACAAAACATGAACAAACATGGTGAAGGGTTACATCTGTGATGTCTGCAACTTAAACCATCACCTTGTCCTAACCCTAAACCCTGACTTAAATGATTTAGCTGTGGTGGAGCTTCATCCCCTTACGCTGTACTACGTACCGCTCCAGAAATGAAACTTGTGATGCAGACCGCAACTGTGGTCGGTCCGCTTCATTGAAAGTCTCCTTCTCTGCTCCTCCTTCACAGTGTCATTTCCAAAGTGCACAAGTTAGATCAACAATGGATCACATCAAAGACAGATTAACCGAGGAAGTTTGCACATGTGAACATTTGTATGACTCATCCTCACCCCCAGATGGTGAAGTGGAGGCAAATTTGTAGAAGAGAGATTTCCATGAGCATCCATTTGGAACATTCTTGTTCCAGGTAAGAACACTGAAAAGATTACAGCTATGGTGACTATGACCTCAGTTCAGTAAATCACAGGGTGCGCGCGCGCGCGCACACACACACACACACACACACACACACACACACACTCGAGAGGGGCTGAAAAGTTCATAGTGGTCAAATTTGACCAAATGTGAACTTTGAACTTTTCAGCTTCTCCCCCCCCCCCCGTATATATACTGCTCAAAAAAATAAAGGGAACACTTTGAAAACACATCAGATTTTAATGGGAAAAAATAAGCTGGATATTGAAATTGTGGCAGGCTAGTCCAGTTTACTCAGATTAAAGGAACACTTTTTAATCTGAGTAAACTGGACTAGCCTGCCACAATTTCTTCACTTTAAGTTTTGGAGTGTTTTCATTTCCATCAAAAGACGTGGCATCTTTTCATTCTTAACACATTATCCAGTCCATATCAGTGTAGATATCCAGCTTATTTTTTCCCATTAAAATCTGATGTGTTTTCGAAGTGTTCCCTTTATTTTTTTGAGCAGTATACATTGTGCAATGTATATCATGTATTGCAATACTTTTGCAATACATGATACAGTTTTAAGATACATGATATTACGTTTTTGCAAAACTTAAAATCATCTTTTATGTATAAAAGGGGGGCAGCTATGACATAGGTGTGGTGTAGCCAACTACTGATTGGAGGGTCAGGGGTTCGATTCCCACTCTGACTGCATGTCGAAGTGTCCTTGAGCAAGACACTGAACCCCCAGTTGCTCCTGGTGGGTCAGGCCAGCGCCGGTGCAGGGCAGCTCTGCCACCATCAGTGTGTGAATGGGTGGATAGCAGGATCTGTAAAGTGCTTTGTTCATCCAGAGATGAGAAAAAAGCGCTATATAAGAGAACGCCATTTACCATAAGTCAAGAACTTGTTATATGAGCATATTTATAAAATATAAATGCCAAGTACCATATTAGAAAAGTGATCTTTTGAAATAACAGTGTCAAAAACCAAAAAAAGAAAAATTAGGATAGAAATGAAAAAATTGTGCAGAATAGAGACCAAACACTGGCCAAACATCTGCTTTCATGTATGTCTATTACACTTGTTTTCACCTTTTCAAAGGATCAGTTTCCAGTTACTTTTGATCTATGAACTTAAGCAACTGAAATCCTAAAATAATTTAATTGATCTCACATAAATACGAACAAAATTAAGAATGATTTAAAGCCTCAGTTTTAGTAAGCAGTATTTAATATTATTTATAAAATTAAACAGTCATACATGCACAAAATTCTAAACAGTCAGTTTACTTCAACATTTTCACCTTGATTAATAATCAGCCTCATCACTTTATTAACAACATGTAAATAAGCACGTCTGGCAGCTTTGAAAAATACTGATTCTCAAATCTAATGCAGAATTCCTTTTCCTCCCTTGATTTCCTGCCACACACTCCTCACTCAGCCTTCTTGGATTGCTTGTGGTGCACAGTTATCAAGTGGATTAACATTCTTCAAAGTTTCATATGCAACATAAATGACAGATTATCTTCTCTGCTGTTCTGATGAGAGACACACAGAGGCTGCTTTGAAGTCCACAGAGCTTTTATCTTCCTTTGTTTACATTGGCCGAAGTGTTAAGTGGCGTTCTCGGTCCACTTCAAGGGTGTAATGTCCCACAATGAGAGATTTACAGGAAGGGAAATCACAGAGTCTGTGTGAACCTTCTGGGGGTCCAATTTTTTGGCTCAAAAAAGATTTATGCAAATGGAAGGAAAAAAAAATTAGATGGAAAGAAAAATCAGATGTTTTCAATGTGAGCTGCCATACTGAGTTGGCAGATGTTCTGTCGCTTGAAACAAAAGCTGCTGATGGCTCTCTTCGATGAGGGAGTGCTACATTTCCTTGGAGCCATCTGGAAGATGGTTGACGATTTGCTCGGCTAGGGCTCTCCAAACACAAGGACAGGAAAGTGAGGGCACTGATTCAAATGAGTACTGATGATCTAATGAGCAACTGAGCTTTTATTCATCTCCTCCTGTTATTAAAACCATGGAAAGCATCACTTTTAGATAAAATGTAAAATGGAGAGTTTAATGTGGCATCTGAGAGCCAAATCTTATTGTAATCATGTGCTTGAATAAGGATGATTTTCTCAAAGGATAAAGCATTTATAAAGCATATTTTCAGGTATAAGAACATTAATAAGCATAATATTAGTTATGCTGGCAATAAAAACCACAAATTAAAAAACAGAACAGCTATAACAATGACCTAGTTGATGCCAGAAAAAAAGAAACTTTCTTAAAAATATGCCCAACATGACCGTTTTTTCCAAATAATTACTATATGTACATTTCAATATAAAATGACCTTTACAGATGATTACAGTTACAATATGTGTGATGCGGACCCTCACCTCTTCCTAACCCTAACCATTAGCCTACACTTAACCACCTAATCTTGTGTGTTCAATACCTGAAGGAAGAAGTTAATTGCAAAATGGACGTGAATCTAAACAAGGAAGTGAAAGATGGCAGTAACAAAAAGTCAAACAGGGAATGCAATCAAGGACTCGAGGGTGGGGGTACATTTTAAGCCCTAGGCTCCACCCCCTGTTCACCTGTGGAGTTGGATATAATCACTTTTGAGACAGAGATCTTTGAGATGGAACATACTGTATGTTGTATTCTGAGGTGCACTTCTGATCTGGATTTCTATCGTAGGAGGAGGAATTGTTGAGAAAACCTGGATTTCAAATAAAACTAATAAATAAATTCCCCTATTATACACTTTTTCCACATGTTGACACAGTTTCCAGGGGTGTTATTGAAATGTCTGTGACATGCTTTGGTCAAAACACCTCAGGGTTTAATTATTGCACTACCATTTTCCACATAGTTGAAGGAGCCCTCTTTAAACCAAGCTGTTTTACAGCTTTTATCTTTAAATACTAATGAGCCCCAGTTCATACTACCCTGCCTCTTTTGTCATTTCTCTGAGATTTCTCTGTTGATTGCGATGCCATGTTTGAGGCTAATATCAGCTAAAAGCTTCATACGTCAGACTGACGTATGAAATTGGTTGAATGTGAGAATGTCAAAGGCCAAATCAAGCATTAGGGAAGACAGCAGTGTCTGTGGTTTATGTGGTTGATAGGATATGACTGGTCCCTAAGGAAAGATAAGCACAGAAACAGGCCTGAAAGATTGGAATGTTAGCTCTGCTAATGGCAGCTAATTCAATTCAATTCAACTTTATTTATATAGTGCCATTTCACAACAACAGTCATCTCATAGTACTTTCAACTGTAGGGGAAACCTCCACAATTGCAGAAAGACCCCAGCAATCAGGTTTATCCCCTGTGAGCAAGCGCTTGGCGACGGTGGAGAGGAAAAACTCCCTTTTAACAGGAAGAAACCTCCAGTAGAGCCAGGCTCAGGGAGGAGCAGTCATCTGCTGCGACTGGCTGGGGGGTGAGGGGATAGAAAAGATGAAAAGAACAGACATGTAGAGCGCAAACAGCACGACGGGGACTCAATCTATGGGAGAGAACAAACAGATGTTAATGACCAGCAAAAATGTTTCATTGAGAGTGAAGAAAGGAGTGAAGCCCAGTGCATTATTGGAGGTCCCCCGGCTGTCTAAACCTATTAGCAGCATAACTAAGGGAGGGTTCAGAGGTACATGATCTCTCCCTAATTATAAGCTATATCAAAAAGGAAGGTTTTAACCCTATTCTTAAAACCAGAGCTTGAGTCAGACTCCCGAATCCAGATTGACAGCTGGTTCCACAGGAGTGGAGCTTGATAACTGAAGCCTCTGTCTCCCATTGTACTTTTGGAGATTCTAGGTATTACAAGTAATCCGACATTTTGGGAGCGTAGTGCTCTGTTAGGATAATAGGGTAGTATCAGATCTTTTAAATAAAAGGGGCCTGATTATTTAGAGCTTTGCAAGTGAGAAGAAGGATTTTAAATTAAATTCTAAACTCTATGGGAAGCCAATGAAGGGAGGCCAGAACCGGAGAGATATGATCTCTCTTTCTAGTTCCTGTTAAAACTCTTGCTGCAGCATTTTGGATCAACTGAAGACTTTTTAAAGATGTTTTAGGACAACCTGATAATAAAGAGTTACAATAATCTAATCTAGAGCTAGCAAAAGCGTGGATCAGTTTCTCAGCATCACTCTGAGACTAGATGCTCCCAGTCTTGGCAATATTATGCAAATGATAGAAGGCAGTCTTAAAAACAAATTTAATATGTGAATTGAAAAACAGATCTTGATCAAAAATAGTTCCAAGATTCCTCACAGAACTATTCAGAGAAAGAGTAACCACATCCAAACTAAGAGTTTGATTGGGAAAAGTATTCCTAAGGTTTTTTGGACCAACTAGAATGACTTCAGTCTTATCTGAATTTAATAGCAGGAAATTACAAGTCATCCAAGGTTTGATTTCCTTAAGACAGGCCTCTAATTTGGCTAATTGATTACTATCATCTGGCTTCATTGACAGGTATAATTGTGTGTTATCTGCATAACAATGAAAATGTATACAGTATTTTCTAATAATGTTGCCTACTTGAAGCATATATAAACTAAAAAGATTAGGGCCTAGCATAGATCCATGTGGAACTCCATGACTGAGCTTTGAGTTCGAAGAAAACTCATCTAATCTCTGCTTATTGAGGAGGCAGTCAGGCCAGAGTATAATAAACTATTATAACTAAGCTGAAATAATTGTCAATGAAGGAAATATGAAATAATCAGGGGTTGTAGGTGATCCAGCTGGAAATACAGATTAATGGAATATATAGAAAATACAAAAATGGATGTTGAGTTATAGCTAAGCTTGTGGCTAGCAGCCTCGCCTCTTCATCTGTTTCAGCCAGGGCCATCTTCTCTGGGTCATAAAATCACTCATTCCAAAAATAGCAGCATAGGCCAGAATGATGTGAGATATACTATCAACTCTGGATTAATGAATGAGCTGGGAGCACAGATATCAAGTGGGGTGATTAGACTTTATACAGCAGGGAAAATAAGTATTGAACACGTCAACATTTTTGGCATCAAACATATTTCTGATGGAGCCATTGACCTGAGAGTTTCACCAGATATCAGTAACAACCCACGTAATCCATACATACAAAGAGATCAAGGCAACTGTGTTAACAAAACAAGTTATATTTAATAAAGTGGAATGACACAGGGAATAAGTATTGAACACATGAAGGAAAAAGAGGTTCAAAAAGACATAGAAAGCCAAGAAACCAGCTGAAATCCATCAGAATTTAGGGAGCCATCCCATCCCCGATCAGTGCAAATTAATTTCAGCTGGTTAAGTCCTGACTGATAGCCTTTAAAAAGGTCTGTGACTATCAGATTGTCACACCACAAAGAACTCATGATGGGTAGAAGCAAAGAGCTCTCTAGACTTTTGCAACCTTATTGTTGCAAAATATAATGATGGCATTGGTTACAGGTGCATTTCTAAACTGCTGAATGTTCCAGTGAGCACTGTTGGAGCCATCATTTGGAAGTGTAAAGAAAATCATTTTACCATAAACCGGCCACAACCAGGAGCTCTTCGTAAGATTTCTGACAGAGGAGTCAAAACAATTATCAGAAGAGTTATCCAAGAGCCAAAACCACTCATGGAGACCTCGCAAGACTACATTGCTGAAGAAAAAGTATGGTGAAGCTTGTTTAAAGTTTGCAGCACAACATTTGGACAAGCCAGTAAAATACTGGGAGAATATAATCTGGTTAGATGAGACCAAAGTTGAACTTTTTGGATGTCACAACACACAGTATGTTTAGAGGAGAAATGGCACTGCACATCCCATCATGGTGTGGGGGTGTTTTTCAGCACATGGTACAGGCAGACTTCATAATTGAAGGAAAGATGAATGGACATATGAACAGAGAGATCCTTGATTAGAACCTGCTGCCATCTGACTAGATGCTGAAGATGAAACGAGGGTGGACATTTCAGCAAGACAATGATCCCAAGCACACAGCCAAGGAAACTTTCAGCTGGCTCTAGAGAAGGAAAATAGAACTGCTAGAACGGCCCAGTCAGTCACCTGATCTGAATCCAATTGAAAATCTATGGAACAAACTAAAGATCAGCGCTTATAGAAGACATCCACAGAACCTTCAAGATTTGACAGTTTTTCTGGAAGAATGGGCTAAAATCACTCCTGAGCAATACTTGCACCTTGTTAATCCATATAGGAGGCATCTGAAGCTGTTAGTACCAACAAAGACTTTTCTACTAAATATTAAATGAATTTCCCCAAGCATGTTCAATACTTATTCCCTGTGTCAGGCCATTTTATTAAATATAACTTGTTTTGTGAACACAGTTGCCTTGATTTCTTTGTATGTATGGATTACGTGGATTGTTACTGATATCTGGTGAAAATCTCAGGTCAATGGCTCCATCAGAAATATGTTTGAGAAAAATGTTGATGTGTTCAATACTTATTTTCCCTACTGTAGAGGGGAGCTGCGCTAACTCACTAGCTAAGCTAGCTGCACTGTAGGTCTGTGAATTCCAAAGCTTAGTTGGAAATGTCCCTAACTATTCTTTTTTGAGGATTTGAGGGCATGCCAGACTAGCCAGGGGGGTAGTGTCTGATCTGTAGAGTTATGACGTGATAATTCCATGGTCCTACTTTCCATGAGAGAGGAGAATTTCTGTGCAGGTGTGTCATGAGCTCCCCGTGCTCTTCTCCACAGCGCACGGAGGAGGGTTAAAGGATGAGGATTTATGTGCTGGGTTTCACCACACAAACATTTATTAAGCACAAAACACTGACTAACAGTTACAGTGCCTACAATTCACAATGGCTCAGGACCTCCAGGACGCTCAACAGTCTGAGGTGAGAATACCGGAGAAAGCACACACGCAGATTATACTCACACGACTGGAGCTTGTCCGAGTAAGTCCAAAAAACACCAAGTGAACACAGTCCTTAGATGATGTAGACTTTCATACTGTGAGAAACGACCGTATGTCTGTACAATGACCCAGCAATGCATGACTGGAAAAAGGCTCCTAAAGTTCACGCAATGCTGGGGATGGTAAATTGGAGACACCTGGGTGAGGCGCAGGAAAGATGATCAACAGGGCTGGGAACAGCTGATGGTGATCAGTGAGGGGAGCGTGGTCAGACCGGCAGACTGTCAGCAGACACACAACTGCCGGCTCCAGAGCAGTGGCTATGGGCATGGTACACACTGGAAATACATACTAAACATGCATGCACAACGGCCCCATGACCCACAGAGAGATCAGGAGTTCCTGACAAGGTGGACTTTGTGCTGTTTAACTTTGCAGATCATATAATGTCACAAAAATCCTAAATGCCACACTAAAATAAAGGGGGAACCTTAAAAATGAAACATAGTCAACCCTAGGTGTACCCATAGGTAAACATGGTTGTATTTGCAACAGCAATTAGTGTAAATGAGTTTGTTGAGCTTTCTGAAGGAAATTGCATCTTTAGATCCTCGTGGCTGTTGCTTCCTCATGCATGCTACTAATCCTGACTTAAACCATCCACAGCCTGAAGGGCCGTGGACCCTCCCTGACCTGGCTGGCATATTAGGGGTTAGGATCCCGAGGACCCACCATGCTGTCCAACACCCACATGATCACTGGATAAAGGTGGCCATGACAGACATTAGACAGGCCTTTTCTCATTAAATAATAACATAAGATAAGATAAGATAAGCCTTTATTAGTCTCACAACGGGGAAATTCCAGGATTGCAACAGCACAGGGATAGCAACACTCAGAGCAACAATCAGAAGGCAAACAGAAGACATTAGACAGGCCAAGGTATACAGTGGGTTTGCGTTATTTTTCTATTTACCATCTCAGAACAATCAGCTGTGTCATAACGATGAGGTCCTGTGAAGATACTGCTACCAGCTGCTTCAACTTCAGAGGGAGACAGCACACTTGCCCTGCATCTTTAAGTCATGTAAAGTCACAGCAGGTTTCCTGCATGCACCTCTGTCTATTTAGACTTTCACACACAACTTTTTATACATATTTACAGGAGTCTTTGAATCACACCAAGCATGATAACTAGTAGCTAAGATGAACATAATGACCAGTTATTTCAGCGAGCCCTGAAAAGCACCCATTATTTTCCTTTTCTCATTAAATAATAACATAAGATAAGATAAGATAAGATAAGCCTTTATTAGTCTCACAACGGGGAAATTCCAGGATTGCAACAGCACAGGGATAGCAGCACTCAGAGCAACAATCAGAAGGCAAGAAAAAACAAGAGCAGCGAGTATACATATGTACATATAAACATAAATATATAGACACACGGTGCGGAGCATTGTAGCTAGATGGAATAAATATATAGATATATAAACACACACAGTGAGGAGCATTATAGCTAGATGGAATAAATATGTGAATATATAAACACACACACAGTGTGGAGCGTTGTAGCTAGACGGAATAAATATATGAATATATAAACACACACAGTGTGGAGCATTGTAGCTAGATGGAATAAATATGTAAATATATAAACACACACAGTGCGGAGCATTGTAGCTAGATGGAATAAATATGTAAATATATAAACACAGCGCGGAGCATTGTAGCTAGATGGAATAAATATGTAAATATATAAACACACAGTGTGGAGCATTGACGCTAGATGGAATAAATATATAAATATATGAACACACACAGTGGGGAGCATTGTAGCTAGATGGAATGAAACAGCATAACCGTCTACCTAGTTATCCTACATGGTATGATTATGTACCCATACATATTGTCACCCTCCATAGCTACCGGTATTTTCCTAGTTGTATACCGGAGGGGACCATTGCATAAGTCTATTGCGTCTTTTGCATTCAATACTATTAGGTTGTCATGTCTTTTTGCTATCTCTGCCAGCAGCCCTGCTTAGGTTATACAGTCTGACAGCCGTTGGTAGGAAGGACCTGCGAAACCTCTCAGTTGTGCACCTAGGATGATGTAGTCTGCTGCTAAATGAGCTCCTTAGTGCATTCAGTTGTGTCCTGCATAGGGTGAAACTCGGACTCCAGCAGAGATGACAGTTTAGCCACCATCCTTCTCTCTCCCATCTCCTCCACTGGGTCAAGGCGCTGCCCCAGGACAGAGCTAGCTTTCTTGATCAGTTTGTTCAGTCTCTTCCTATCAGCTGCTGTAATGCCACTGCCCCAGCAGACCACTCCAAAAGTGATGGCTGATGCCACCACCGTGTTGTAGAATGTCTTCAGCAGCGCCCCTTGTACACCAAAAGACCTGAGTCTCCTCAGTAGGAACAGCCTGCGCTGTCCCTTCTTGTAGAGTGCGTCAGTATTGTGTGACCAGTCTAGTTTATTGTTCAGATGAACACCCAGGTACTTGTAGGATGTCACCATCTCAATGTCTGTTCCCTGGATGTTTACTGGTGCTGTGAGGGGTTGTCCTTGCCTGCGGCAGTCCACCACCAGCTCCTTAGTTTTCCTCACGTTGATCTGGAGGCAGTTCCGATGGCACCAGTCCACAAAGTCCTGGATAAGCCCTCTGTACTCAGCTTCATCTCCGTTGGAGATGAGGCCAACAATCGCAGAGTCGTCAGAGAACTTCTGTAGATGGCAGTGTGTTGTGTTGTGTGAGAAGTCCACAGTATAAAGGGTGAACAGGAAGGGAGCCAAAACCGTTCCCTGGGGGGCCCCCGTGCTACCGATGATTGTGTCGGACACACAGTCCCGGGTTCTCACAAACTGTGGCCGGTTTGTGAGGTAGTCCTGGATCCATGATGACAGGTGCTGGTCCACCCCTGCGCACAGCAGCTTGTCCTTCAGGATCACCGGTTGGATGGTGTTGAAAGCACTGGAGAAGTCAAAGAACATGATCCTCACTGCATTCCCGGGCTTCTCCAGGTGGAACAGAGAACGGTGAAGGAGGAAGATGACCGCATCCTCCACCCCAATACCATGCTGGTAGGCGAACTGGAGTGGATCCATCGCTGGTCCCACCAGGGGGCGGAGGTGAGCAAGGAGCAGTCTCTCCAGGGTCTTCATCATGTGGGCCGTCAGGGCCACTGGTCTGTAGCTGTTCAGATCTTTGGGGTGGGAAGTCTTTGGTACAGGTACCACACAAGATGTTTTCCACAACTGTGGTACCCTCCCCAGCTTCGGGCTCAGGTTGAAGATGTACTCCACAATCCCACACAGCTGGTCTGCACAGGACTTGAGGAGCTTTGCACTGATGCCGTCCGGTCCCGACGCCTTCCTCGCCTTGATCTTCCTCAGCTCCATCCTCACCTGGGTCTTAGTGAGGGTCAGGTTGGGGGGCTGTGTGTTGGGAGTGGGGGGGTGATGGTGGAGTGGGGAGTGGGCAGCAGGACTTGATGTCTTCAGAGGCAGCAGTGGTTGTTGTGCAGTCGGGGGGGAGGGCGGTTGGTCAAACCTATTAAAAAACAGATTCAGATTGTTTGCCCACTCCCTGCCCCCCGTGGCCTGGGGGGAGGTATTCTGGAGCCCAGAGATGGTTTTAAGGTTTCTCCAGACCCCGCTGATGTCGCTCTGCTGCAGCGTGTCCTCCATCTTCTTCCTGAAGCTGTCCTTGCCTTCTCTGATCTTTCTCCTCAGCTCCCTCTGTACGGACTTCAGCATCTCCCTGTTCCCCGACCTGAAGATCCTCTTCTTCTCTCTCAGAAGTGTTTTTATCTCAGGGTTGATCCAGGGTTTGTTGTTTGAGCAACACCGTATGGTCTTGGTGGGTACGGTGTTGTCCACACAGAAGCTGATGTAGTCCGTGATGGTGTGAGTGAGGCCATCGATGTCCTCACCATGTGGATCGCAGAGCTGCTCCCAGGCGGTGGTTTCAAAACAGCCCTTTAGAGCGTCCATTGCCTCCTCAGACCATAACTTCACTGTGCGCATGGCCGGAGGTTGTCTGTGCACTAGGGGTTTGTACACCGGCCGGAGATGAACCAAGTTGTGATCCGATCTCCCGAGTGGGGGGAGTTGTGATGAGGTGTACGCCTCCTTAGTGTTTGCGTAGAATAAGTCCAGTGTTTTATTGTCTCTAGTGTGGCATGTGACATACTGGGTAAACGTGGGTAGAATGGGAGACAGTGAAGCATGGTTGAAATCGCCTGAGATGAGGAGAAGAGTATCTGGGTGTTCTGTCTGCAGCCTGCCAGTTACTGAGTGGATGACGTCGCGCTGTCCCAGCGTTCGCCGTCGGATTTGCATAAATAACAATGCAGATCACGTGTGAGTATTCCCTCGGGAGATAGGTAAGCCGCATGCTAATAGCTAGCAACTCGATATCTTTGCTGCAGTGTTGTTGTTTAACAGTGATGTGTCCCGGTCTGCACCAGTTGTTATTAACATAGATCAACACTCCACCGCCCCTTGCTTTGCCACTGTCTGGTGTTTGGTCTGCCCGTATTGCATGGAAACCCTCCAGCTCAATGTTAGCATCTGCTACTAGTTCAGTTAGCCACGTCTCGGTAAACAAAAGGAGGGAGCACTCCCGGTATGTGCTATCGTAGCGGGAGATAGCCGCTAGCTCATCTACCTTTCCCAATATAGATCGTACATTCCCCATAACAACGGATGGGAGGGTGGGTCTGTACCTTATATTCCTTGTCCGCCGTCTAACACCAGCCAGACAACCACGTCGTTTTCGCCTTATTTCTCCCGGTACGTCGAGTTTTTCCGTTAGCACCGAGTGGCGATTAAGTGCAAGCAGCTGTTCCCTGCTGTACCGTCTCCTGCTGTAAACAGTGGCTCCGTCCGCCGGCTCGGGAGACATTTGGGGCGATCTACGTGTCCGTGATGTATAAAGTGTGTAAGGTGTCGCCGGATCAGAAAGTTGTCACCGGATTGGAAAGATAGAGGAAGAAAAAACTCAGAATTGAGCCGCTGTTGCAAAAAGGCAGCCGACTCGTGTGGCACCGGAAGTAGAAGAAATTTTGCCCCATAATTTTGCCCCATTTCCAACTAAGGCAACTGTAAGTGAGGTAGACTCTTGGTTGGCCATTTCATTATGACTTCCATATGATTCCACTGGAGTTGCTTATATATTTCTTTGTATATCTGGCATTAAATTTGGGGCCTTTCTGAATAGTTCCCATTTTCTCTCCATACCTGTGTAGGTTCTCTCCATGTTTTAAGGCTTTCTCGCACTGTCCAAAAACAAGCTTGTTAGACTAATTGCTGATTCTAAATTGCCCATGTGTCCATATAAGAGTGAATGGTGGTCTGTCCATCTGTCTTGGCTTTGAGATGGACTGGCCATCTAACCTGAGTGCACTCTGCCTCTCACCGAAAAGATGCTGCAGTAAAAGACTCCTTTATGTTAACAATCTAATACGGGGCTTTTCTGAACAACCTTGTCAACTCTTCATGCGCTGTTGACCATAAAGTGACACAATATGTAATTGATTTGTAATGATGTTTGCACTAATGTTATGTCGAGCCAGACCCCGGCCTTCTTTGTCCAGTGTGCAGGCCATTTGGTTTCAAAAAGGCACTTGGCAAGCCAGATAACAGGTGAATGGCCATGGCCATGGCCTAATAGGCCATCTGTTGAAAACACATTGCACTCAATTAAGAGTCCACTTCCTGCAGTTGTGATGGCCATTAGACAGCCCCACCATGATAAGTGACTCTTTAGTGGCTTTTACTTTTCAGCTACCCACTTCTTTTCATTCAGAGTGTCCTTGAGCTGCCCAGTCCTCCAAAGACACACTTTTGTTCAGTTTTGCTGTCCACTCGGCTTTTCGGGATTCTTGTGAAAGGCAGTTTGACTACTCGGTGATTTTGTGTGACCCTGATGGTCAAACAGGACCTCCTTTAACAACCTCTCCTCCAAATACATCACACAAAAGAAGCATAGCACTTAGAGAGGACGCTGTTTGGAATAATTACATATTTAAAATAACTCCTTAAAGTCTGACAGCTGCATTTACAATGTTATTATATGTATCCATTCTCTCTCTCTCTCTCTCTCTGGGTTTGTACAGTTGCTAGAAATTTTACTCAAGTAGTGTAGCATTACTCTATAACTTTACTTACCATAGAAACTTACTTGAGTAAGAACAGTAAAGTATTAACTAAAAGGTTACTTGATTAGTAAGTAAAGATTTTACTTTTCGCAGTTTTTGAGTTTTTCGTCTTAAATTTGTGACCCTTCTCATAAATTTGCGTCCCTTTGGCTGTTCTAAATTGTCCCTAGATATCTGTTTCCGATAGGCCCTTAGAATAGAGGGTTAGTATTAATGAAAGCGCTTTGAGTGGTCTTTGTGACTAGAAAAGCGCTATATAAGTGCAGGTTAGTTAGTTAGTTAGTTAGTTGTAAATTTTTTGCCAATTTTCTTATAAATTTGGGACTTTTTCTCTCGTAAATTTGCAATTTCCTTGTCAATTAGTTTTTTTTTCTAGTAAACTTGACATTTTCTTGTAAATTTATTACTTTATCCTAAAGATTTTGCCATTTATTCAATAAATTTATTACTTTTTCTCTTAAATTTGCAACTTGTGTGATAAGTCTGACCTTTTCAGAGGAATTTACTTTTTAGTTATACACTTACAACTTTTTTTTTGTCTTTTTAAAAATTTGTGACTTTTTCCATGAAAGTGTAACTTTTTCTTGCACATTTAAAGCAATTTTATCATTTTTAACTCCTGTCAGTTTGTGACCTTTTCCTTTCAGATGTGTTGGGGTGTTTTCACACCTAACTCGCTTGGTTTGGACCTTCAGACATTTCACTTTTATTTTTCTTATTTAAGACAAGACTAAAAAGGAGATGTTTTTACCTTTACGTGTTTCGACTGTCCACCGCAGTCTTCACGGTGGACAGTCGAAACATGTCTTAAATAAGAAAAACAAAAAACTAATTATTAAAAAGAAGACAAAACGAACCGACTTGAGCTACCATTTCAGTTTTAGGTGTGAAACCTCCCCCAAACCACGGTCTGTACCAATGAGCCAAAATTTGGTCTGGCAAAAATAGGTGGTCTCGGTCTGGATCAAAGTGAACCTTGGTCCAGTTCATTTAGAGCATGAAAGCAATTTTCAGAAAGGTTTGGGACTTTTGAACCAAACACAGGAAGTTAAGGCAGTTGACAAGAGTGAAAATGAGCCACGGTAGCACTTGGAGAGAGGAAATATGGCTGTCAGCGGCATAAATAGTCACTTGAAAAAAAATCATAAAACTGCAGAAATTTACCAGATATTTTGAGAGATTTCAACAGAGTTAAAAAAAACAAAAAACATATGCAAGCAATACCACCTGAAAATCATCACGGCTGATAAGGATAAACGTCCTTTTTAATAAAGGCCAGGACAATATTCTAGCCCCAATAAACTAGTTCACCGACAAAAATGATGGAGGCTTCCCCTGTTTCAACTTTTTTTTTTTTTTTTTTTTTTTAACCCCGTGGCTGTGGGCACGCTGCACGGGGCCTCCCTCTGCCCCTCCTTCCAGGGTGGATGTCTGGCTGTTTTGGGATTGGGTGGCCTCAGGACATTCATGCAACCCAGGGCAACCCGGGTGATGGGGGTTATTTGATTTGGCAAAGATTTTCCACCGGATGTCCTTCCTGACACAGCCCTCCCCATTTACCCTGACTTGGGACCAGAACTAGGAACACATTGGCTCGTGTTCCCCTGTGGCTGGATAACCCATTCTCCTTTACTCATTCTATTATGCTGAGCACCAAGCTGGAAGGCGGAAGGTACTCTTTTGGTTTTTGGTATGACCCGGCTGGAGCGTGAACTCACATCCCCTCGGCTGTGGGACGGATGCTCTATCACAAGGCCAACACCCTGGTAAATGTACAAAAAAAGTATCCTGCAATAAACCTACTCACAAAAGTGCAGTTTTATGAAAAAAGTGACTGGAGTACACTACTATTGCAGTACTAATTTAGCAGTCCCTGTCTCTTGGCACACTGAGGCTGACACATGCCACCTGACACATATTCAGGTACAGTATTTTCAATGTCACACAATTTAATTCCCTTTAATCCTCCCTTTCTTCCTGTTGCCTAAAGGAATTTAATCCACTTTTATGCGATCAGGTGTGAACTGAACACGAGTCATAAAACCAGACTATCTTGTTGAGCAAGAAGCTGCGGGTGATAATCACTCGGCGGTATAACATTCACAGTTTTTACTCATCCAGAATGAACCAGTCAGTAAACACTGCTCTTCTTCAAAGCTGGGGTATCATGTGTTTTCATCTTATTCACAATGGAGGCTGCGAAGCGTATTGTTAGAGCAAAGCCTCTTTGATGTAATCTCTCAGATGTTGTAGTATGGAAGATAGAAGTTGAAAGTCCCTAATTCACTCCTCTTGACAGCAGTGTCATAAAAGGCTTATCTTGCTTGTCACACAGCCTGTCACACTATATGACACCACTAGGTTATGATCGTTTCTCACTACACCTCATTTCATGTTTGAGCTGCTGCTCCAATCTGAGGAACAAGACCCAGCATTTAAGCTGCGCAACATGTAAATCATTGCACATCCAACTGAAAGTAGCTTCACATTAGCATTGCAGCACATGTGAACAGTCATAGAAAAACAAAAATGTGTCAAAAAGGTTTTTAAAAGAACAAAGTCATTGTTTATAGTGCTTGTGCACTGTAAAATCCAAAGAGTTACAGTGGGATGCAAAAAATTGACCACACCCTATTTTAAATTAGAAAGATGTAAATACTTTCTCTGTATAAGATATAGGAAAAATTACAAAATTACCAGTACACATTAATGCATAGCTATTTTTTCATTTCATAAATTGAACTACAGTAACTGTGCAAAAGTCTGGGCACCCTACAAACACCATTAAAAAAAAAGATCACCAAATTGGCTATTTGTTGGGGTGGCAAAATTTTTACATGCCACTGTAAACCATCCATCCATCCATCTTCTACCTCTTATCCGGGGGTGTGGGTGGCAGGGCCAACAGTTTAAGCAGAGAAGCCCAGACTGCTGTCCAATTCCCATAGCACCCATAATCACAATGACCCCCAATGCAGGTGGTGGGTGCACTGGAGGACCACTGTAATCTTACTTAGAAAAAAGCATGCAAACAAATTGCCTTGAAAAAGCTTGAAAGTTGTAAATAAGCATTTGTTTGTAAATCGCATGTTTTATGTTGTAAAACAATAGCAATATCTATTGTGTTGTAAATAAGCAGCATACATTGGACCTCATTTATCAAAAGTGTGTGGGAATCGGCGCATGTTCAGGAGGAGAAATGATCGTACGAAAAAGTCCGTGTGGCATTTATGAAACATATTTGGTCAATCTCATCACACAATCGATCAGTCACTGAGAAATCTGACAGATGGAAACGATCATAATATAAATACCACACCCCCGTCTCGCACCCCAGCATTTACAACAGAGACGGAATGTTAGGAAAAAGAGAAACTTTTCTGAAGTAGGCATAGACATTATTATAAGAGAAGTGAAAAATAATAAAGCAGAGTTGTGTGGCAACCTCAAAAGACACTTTAAATGCAAAAGAACCACATTTTTGATGAGATCAGTGTTGCCCAACACCATTGGTTTGACCAGCTGATCTCCAGCTGAGGGTTATAGTCCAAATCTGTATTGTTTAATTTAGATGAATGCTTGATTAAATGTTCATTTTGTCATTTTAAAGTATACTTGTCAAACATAAGAATTTAAAGAAGTCCTGTTTCCTGCACAGCTGCATACTCTGCAATGTGTGCATTCTGCCAGTTTGGCCACAGCTCTCTGGCACCCAGCAAAAGAAACGGTATGAAGCACATCACCTCGGCCCATGCACTTCTGTGTGCGCAAAGCTCTGTTGTTCTTTACCAGTGGAATTCACAGATAATTTGTAAGGGAAAACTGTTATCAGATACTACACAACACAAAACTTAGCCAAAGAGATACTTTTTAACTTATTATTTTAACACAGTATTCACACAGGGTATGACTCCCTACGGTATAATTGTATAAACGGTAATAAAACACTACAAAACCCCCTGAGCTCAATTGCATCAATAAAAAATATTTCAGAAACTAAAAATTTAATTCAGTTTTCTCTATTCATCAAGAATTTTTTTTTTAAATACTGTAAATGTGGATAGAACGATTATAATGACTAAAATCAGCCTCTTTAGTTTTAGTAAATCGTCAAAACTCTCATCTAACTATAACACAAGGCAAATGTATCACTTGAAAGGATGCACTGCTCATTATAATTTAATATGATCAAATAATTGTTCCCAACAGCCAGGTTTCTCTGCTGCACTGCGAGTCTACAGCGACTTGAAAATGTGTGTACACAAGTTCAGACCTGTCACAGGATTTGAGTGTACTACAATCACATTCACACTGATAAATATTGATCTTTGCACTGAAATGATTATATGACAGGTCTTATGTACATTTGATAATGACAGCCAATGTCTACATAGAAACTGAATGTTCTTATTTCCATCACACAGCTTCTGCTCCACTTGTTTTTGAAGTGGATCAGTCAGATGCGTTTTCTAATCCTAATTATATTTTACAGTGTGTGTGCAAGACAAATCCAATTTCATTATATCATTTCACATATACAATGACAATAAAATATTCTTAATTCAAAATCAAAATGCCTACTATGAATCTCCCATTAATACCAGTAAGATTATGAAAGCAAAAACACTATTTTCTTGTCTCTGCACGCCTCAAACCAAACTCCTCCCAAGAAAACATGCTTGTTCTACTTATTGCTATGTGTAAAATTATACACTAATTTTCACCATAATGATAAATCTGCCTCCACAGCCATGACAACAGTTAGCAGTTTACCAGCCCAGGATAATAGCAGGAAGATCTGGTTTATTTGTAGAACAGCCAATAGGAGCTGTCCATCTCTGAGGTGTTCGTGTGATAGGTCGCATTCCTGTTCCTTCCTTCTTTTGGCTCTCCATTTTTAATTAATGGTTGATAAACTGAATGCATGCCAGATATACACCTATACCATCTGTTTAGTTTCATGTGGCAAACCACAAGGACTAAGAGTGCACACCTCCACCAAGGCAGAGCATTTCCCACTTTAAATCTTTTGAAAATTTTCCTATAGTGGTATTGTGACGGAGATCCTTGCCATACCATACCCCTCCAAAAGAAAAAAAAAATCCTACAAAAACACAATGCCCATGGTTGGAGGTAATACATAGAGACGGAATGGTATTTGGACCTTGAACCTGAGCCAGGTTCAAGGTCCAAATACCAAGGTTAAACATTCCCTCAGACTTAACTGAGTTGTAGGACCTGGGAGGAATGATGGGCTTTACATGACTTTCTGGAATTTTCTTGAGAACAACTTGGACCACTGCAGTGAAAATGTAATTAGAAACACATACCTTGACTTCTTTTTCTATGATTATTGTTTTCATTCTTTTCCAGTTTATATCAGTTCACTCTGGTGAAATGACCTGGTTGAGCAATCCTGCTTACAAACCAAACCTGTTGACCAAATACACTGCTCACAAAAAGTTAGGGATGTTTGTCTTTCAGGTGAAATTTATGTAAAATGTAAAAAGTCCATGCTACAGTGATATTATATCATGAAAGTAGGGCATTTAAGTAGAAGCATGCAATGGTGATTTCCTCGTTTTAAACAATTTATTGAGACAAAAGACAACAACAAAATGCCAGTGTCTCAATAACTTGTCATGTGCCCTTGAGCATCAACTACAGCTTGACGGCAACGTCTCATGCTGTTCACAAGCAGACTTATTGTTTGCTGAGACATGGCATTCCACTCTTCTTGAAGGGCGGCCCTCAGGTCATTGGGGTTTTGGAGTGCAGGGTTACGAGCCTCTGCACAGCGACTCAGCTGATCTCATAGGTTTTCTATGGGATTCAAGTCTGGAGAAAGTGCAGGCCACTCCATCTGAGGTACCCCTGCCTTCAGCAGCCGTTCCCTAATGATGCAACCTCGATGAGCTGGAGCATTGTTGTCCATGAAGATGAAATTAGGCCTATGTTGTTCATGCAGGGGCACAATGACTGGACTAATGTTATTCAGGTAGTATCGGTTTGTCACTGTACCATTCACAAGGTGTAGGGCAGTTCTGTATTGACTAGACACCTGCCCAGACTGTAACATTACCACCACCAAAGACTCGTCTGGTGACAACAGTGGCTGATGCATAGCACTCTCCTTGACGTCTCCAACATTGTTGGCAGCCATCATTTCTGCTCAACATGAATCGACTTTCATCAGAGAACAGCACTGAGGCCCACTGGTCCCTTGTCCAGCATAAATGCTCCTTGGCCCATGGCAAGACAATGACACCTGTGCCTGGTGGTGTGGTCAGGTACCCTTGCAGGTTGTCTAGCACGCAAATCACGCTGATGTAAACGGTTTCAAATGGTCTGACGTGACACTTGGGTGCCTCTCACCTCCCTTAAATGTGCCTGGAGTTGAGTGGCATTCATCATCCAGTTCCACAGGGCACTGTTCACAATGAAGCAGTCATCAGCATGGGATGTGGCCAAAGGACGTCCACTTCTGTGACTCTTTCAGTCTCTCTGTATCTCTGTTGCAACCTGCTGATGACATTCTGTGACGCTCCAAGCTCAGTGGCCACTTCCTTTTGAGAACATCCTGTTTGAAACCTCACAATGGCGAGGTACTATTAATCAATTGTTAGGTGTCGTCTTGGTCTCATGATGTCAAAATGTGAACAGCATGATGAAGAGGACTGTTTAAATACCAGTTGTAATTGAACCAGAAAATTTATTGGTCAATTCATGGATCAAACACCTGTTGTAAATTTTGCCCTTAAGCACCTTGTTCGAGAACAGCAAGTTATGTAAAAAGTATTGAAACATTTAACAGTTGGACATGTGCATTCAAACGGTTAGAGAAGGTCAAATTAAGTTCACCTGTAAAGGTTGTAATGCATTTTAGGTGCATCCTGAAATTTCACCCCAAAGCCAAATATCCCTAACTTTTTGTGAATAGTGTATCGAGTAAATAAACACAAAAATAACCGCACAAACAGCACAAAACTCCAATTAAGAATCCAAAGTTCAATTCACAATGGAGTTTAACTAAATTGGGTTGGATATGAAAACAATAAATACAGAGACAATAACTGTGTACAGGGGTAATTACATTTATTTGTAGGCTACTGTAAACAAGTCTTTGATTGAGATTCAACTGCTGGATTCAGTCTCAAGTGGCCATTTGAGAAACTTCACATCGGGCTTCTGGGTTGGTTTCATTTTTCACCCCCACTCACTCACATTCATGCAATGTCTTGGTTCGATCCGATGATGACCATCCCTCATGTGTTAAGTCCTCTTCTTGTGTGAGCACGGAGATGGCTGTTTAGGCCGATCCTCGATCGGCAGACACAGCTGCAGTAGGGGCAGGGAAACTGCCCAGGTAATAACGCCTTTCTTTGTGCCCGTGCTTCAGCTACATCAGCTCACCTCTTCTCTTCAAAGTAATCTCGTGCCTGGGTAGTGAGGCGCGCCACCCTGGCCTGTCCATAGCCCACAGCTCTAATTGTTTGGGAAGGTTGCCAGTGTGCCTGATGTTGAGCTTCACGCAGTCTTTGAATCTTTTGCATGGTCTGCCTTGGTTCCGCTTCCCAGAGTAGAGTTTGCCGTACATGAGCTGCTTGGGCAGCCTGTGGCCATCCATCCGGATCACATGACCAACCCATCGGAGCTGGGGTTTCAGAATCATAGCCTCGATGCTGGTCATCTCAGCTCTGTCCAGGACCTCAAGGTTTGTGACCTGGTCTTGCCAGTGAATGTTCATGATCATCCGTAGACTTCTCATGTGGAACTTCTCCATCTGCTTCAGGTGTTTTTTGTACACGGTCCACGTCTCACATCCATAGAGAAGGCAGGTGAGGACAATGGCCCTGTACACTTTGAGCTTCGTGGACAGCTGGATGTTGTGCTGGTTCAGGACGCGAGCTCGGAGACGACTGAGAGCTTGACTGGCATTGCAGATTCTGGCATTGATCTCCTTATCCAGGCTGCCATCGTTACTGATGGTGCTGCCGAGATATTTAAAGTCATCTACCGTCTTCAGTTGGGTACCCTCGATGGAGATAGAGGGGGGTAGGACAGTGGAGGCGGGTGCTGGTTGGAACAGTACCTCTGTTTTGCCAAGGCTGATGGTAAGACCAAAAAGGCGGGAGGCTTCTGCAAACTTATTCACGATGATCTGGAGATCAAACTCCTTGTGGGCCATGAGGGCACAGTCGTCAGCGAAAAGTGCTTCCAGGACAATCTTTTCTGCGACCTTGGTCTTAGCCTTCAGTCAGCGGAGGTCGAACAGTGAGCCATCAAGTCTGTATCGCAGGTATACCCCAAGGTCCAAGTCCCTGAAGGCATGGTTGAGGACGCAAGAGAAAAAGAGGTAGAATGATCTAGAACAATGTAGAATCACTACAACATACAACATATGTATTCAGTAGTAGTAGGCAACAATTAAAAAGTTTAATAGCGATTAATTTTTTTGAAAATGTGTTATTTCTGATTAAAAGCATTTTTCCACCCCAATGTAATGTACCTTAAACTTGTCATTTTTCAAGTTTTGCATACTCTTATTAACATGGGATTGGACAAATGTGCTTACTTTCTGCAACTGCAGGTTTATTTAAAACTTCCAACATGTCAAAAATTACAATGACTATCCAGAATATTCTCTAAAAAAAAACAACAACAAAAAAAACACAAGTACTGCAGAAATACTGCACGTGCAATCAACTAGTGAGCACTTTAGCATTATTACACCAGTTGTTATACCAGTCGCATCTCTCACCTCCCTTTTCGATGTAAGTTGTAGTAGTAGATAGTCCATTTTGTTTTCTAGGGAGTGGACACTCACAAACAGAACGGATGGAAGTGGTGTTCGCCCAGGGTTATCCTTTAGCTTAGCTGTTAGCCCTTTTTATGTCTGCTTTACACGGCAGACGTGCTTTTCTCGGTTTTGGTATTTGGATCGAGGAGCAGCTTTCATCTTTAAAGAGACTAACCACCAGACCAGCCCCGTCCAAAACCCGGTCCTGGACCCCAGAATCTCCAGCCATTGACATAACAGCGCCACCCAGGGCCCAAGCACAGCAGCCTCTCCTCCTCTCACAGTGGCCCCTTCTCTCCAGCGTTCAGGTCAGGATTGTGCATTGATACGGTCCACATAGTATGACAGTGATACTCCAACCATCTGATTTGAAAACCCAGAATTCGGTAAAATGAGAACTGGGTTTCACGTGTCTCTGTTCTGAACTCCACCATAGACTGTCCGATGGAAACAGTAGTCACATTTCGAAAGTTCTGCTTTTTTTTTTGTTTCACCGTGCTTAATCGCAATCAACGGGAGCGGTGCGTTGTCACAGTTTAAGGCTTTGAGTGTGACTGTCACTGAATTGCGGCATAACCCCTAGTGGTCAAGAGTGGTAAATATTTTTTGTCAATAAAATAGTTCAGATTTCCAAGGCTATAACCTGAAAGTGGTAAGAGATAATGGCTTACTGTCGATTAGAAAGATGTAAAATATGATCCAAAGTTTCTGATAGGAGTGATTTTACACATCTAATTTGCATAATGCCGCGGCAGCTATATTGAATTACATAACTCAGTCAAAAGCAGACTTTGGACGTATTTACACAAAGAATGGTTCAGTCTTTTGACACCGTTTTTTGTACAGGGGTACGTTATCATCTTTTCTTCAAAGTATATGAACAAGATATCAGTACAATGTAAAAAAAACAAAAAAAAACAAAAAGAAATTTGTCACTTACCGGCGGCTAAGGGGGACTCGCTTGCTGCCATGGTCGGTGTGTTTTCATCCATTGTGGTCGTTATTTTGCGTTCTGTCGGTCATTTACACTCTCTACCACATCTACAAAGTCTTATGATTATCCTACAAAAATATCGCTTGTATCCCATGGCTATTTTCCGTGTATGAAGCTGTCTAAGTGACGGTGCACGATGATGGACGGCAGCCATATTAGCTTTCTGGGCTAAAAGGATGAAAACAAGAAAAGGAAATGAGGAGATCTTCTTCTTTGGTGTATTACGTGTCATCCATTGAGTCCTCCAATGCATGTCTGTCACCTTCTGAAACTGGCAGATCAGTGCAAATCAGTACAAATCCTCAGTGCAGCCAGGGATGTCAGAGTGAGATGGCAGGCGCAGTGCCACACTCTGCCACTAGGGGGCACGCAAAATCTCACACTCAAAGGGTCACATTAATTGCTTACCACAGGTAGTTAGCCTTTGTAAATAAACCAGAGATTGAAGGAAAAAAATATAAAAGATTTTTAAAATATTCAGTGTGGTACATTGAAACTTTTTTTGGGGTCTAGAGTAAACCCATGAAAGAGAAGATGCAGCAATCAAAAAATAAAAACCCAGAAATATTAAAGGAAACAATGAAACAAAGTCATTTTCAAGAGTTTAATAATTTACTAAAAAAGAGTGTAAAAGTAACAGATCTCTCCCAGTAAAGTGGATCTGCTTGTTATTCAAAGTGATGACAGATGTAACAATTGTTTTTTCTTTTTTTGCAAACTTGCCTTTATCTGTACATTTGCGTATACTTACTTGGCAATTTAAACATCTTGGCTGCAATTACATGGGCTTTGCACCATATACTGTATATCAAAAAAAGGTCAAAGCAAAAAAAAAATATTTGATATGAATTACTTGAAAGTAAACCAACCAGCATGAAATGTACAGCTTTAAGAAATTCCAAAAACACAGCTGCAAAGTGTATATACAAACATGCTAGGAATCTGACAGAGAGCAGACTGAGGGAAGTGACAGGCCTTTTTATTGGTTTACTTGACATCATTTAGAAGAGCCAATGATAAAAACCAATGATCTTTAATGTTTAATAATCTTGCAATACCTTGTTTTTATTGCCTATTTCAAGCTATCTTATTTCTTTTTTTTTTGCAGAATAGTAAAAATTTATAAATACACAGTATAATGTATCTCCTGCATCTGTTTAATTTAACTCATTAAATAAAAAGTTACAATGTTCAGTATGTAAAAAATAAAAGAACTCAATTTTTTTAATAAACGTTCAGACTGTGTGCACTTCTTAAAAAAAAAAAAATCCCAACCCCCTTATCTTAAGTGCCTGCTTGGAAGAGGTAATATATATTTATGTATATACATATATGTATATATATATATATATATATATATATATATATATATATATATATGAAATTCTATGACATGATATAATTTGTATAAATATGGCATCTTTACAATTGCATTAAAATGGCAAATTTCATTTCAAATCCCAAGACGACTGAAGTCAATTGGGAAAAAGAAGACTTGTTTTTAGTTTCTCATTTTTTTAGTATTAAAAATAAGTCACAATTTTTTGTAAATGTATGCCTTACATTACAAACAACATTTTTGTTGTTGTTTAAACTGGTCAAATATGTTCCATTGTGTTTATACCGACAACACTTTGGAAGAAAAAAGTGCCATAATTAAATAC
Source organism: Pholidichthys leucotaenia (assembly GCA_020510985.1). Lineage (NCBI taxonomy): Eukaryota > Metazoa > Chordata > Actinopteri > Cichliformes > Pholidichthyidae > Pholidichthys > Pholidichthys leucotaenia. Next base: position 65,740,263 of record CM035850.1, on the reverse strand, counting down.
CACCATTTGGAGCGAGGAGGAGGGAGAGGGGGGTGGTTGGAACCTCTTGGAGTGAAGGTCGACGTCCGAATAGGAACGATCCAAAAAGCCCAACAGTGCAGGTCTATACAAAAACGTAAAAACACCACTGACGGAACAAACACACGTTTGTGTTCTCATGCCATTTTGCTGGTTATACAATGTGAAGTCCTGTGGAACTGCACCGATGTCCTTTTTCAAAGGTGGGGCTTTAACAAGACGCTTTTTCTCCGGTAGTGTCAAATGCCATGAAGAGCTGAACTTAGTCTGATGAACTCCTGTAGTTTGCCTCTCAGTCATCAAAATGTTCATAGCACCAGTACTTAACATACAGTACATAGTGGTACTGGGTATGGATGACTGATGTTCTTGTTCAAAGCCTTTTTCTTCTTCACTACATTCCAAGTGAAGCATCATCTGACTTGCCCTCTCCTTGATTTTGGCCTTAAATCCATGTCTACCCAAAACATCAGAAGAGCTCTGGTGCTCTCTGGTGGTCTGAAGGAGGCATAGGCACAGAAGATAAATGGTAACCATCGTCCTCTGGAGTCCTCGTAAAAATCTCACACTGCTAAAGCATGTTTAGGATGGCATTGTACATCTGGATCAGTACGACCATGTGGACGGGCAGGCAGGACTGGCGATCCTGGGTGGCCGGGGTGCACGTCAGCCAAGAGAGGGCATTGTACTGTTCCAATACAAACCTGTGGGAGAAAAAATTGTACACAGTTTAGGATTATATATGTCTACCGATTGGATTACAATAGCTAAGATGGTGATGAGTTCTTGGGAGCACAGAGTGGCCAGGGTTTGATATTTGCACCGCCGAAGCAGCCAAATGCCAAGGGAATTTGGCAGTTAGTGGCCTGTATTTCAGTCACTATTGTAAACCACTCTGGCAGGTATAGTCTGAGAAAAAAATAAATGGAAGAATAAACCCCTATACGTCCATAAGAATAAGTAGTAAATACATCTCTGGAAAAAATAAGGGACCACTGCAAAATCTTTCGTAAATTAGCATCTCTACATGTATGACAGCCATTCACTTTGAGTATCTGTTGAATTCCAACACAAGGACACCTCAGTCTACTTAAGGAGGTACTGATTAGGTGATCATCTGAGCATGGTAACACACATGAAAGCCGTGAACAAAAATCAGTGTTATTACACAAATACAGATTTCTGAATTCTTCCGTATTTTAGTCTTTAAGAGTAAAAATGAACTTGTTTTCTTTGCATTAATTGATCTAAAAGCAACATCTTTGTTGTTCTTTCGGCCAGTTGTCACTTTCTGTAAATAAATGCTCTAAATGATGATATTTTGACTTTGAATCTGGGTGAGTTGTTTCCAGTAGGTTAGAGAACAAAACAAAATTGTTCAGTTTACTCAAACATATATGTATAAATAGTGAAACCAGATAAAGGGCCCTATTAGGACGATCATCTGCAGACTTTTCCGCCAGACTTTCTGCTGTACGCCAGTGTTTTTGTTAGTTTCTGTTGGCGCATTATCAGTTTTTGTGTCATGCCATCTAATTACCAGTAGACAGTGCACCCGCTATGCGCCGGGAGGAGGCGGCTCATTTCAAAGAGGTGTGGCGGCGCACAATCTAATACGCATTACTATTATAGTGCATGTCATGACAATCCACTTTTGATCAGAAAAAAAAAGGAGGTCTATTGTCAGATAGACCTCCTTTATAGACATTGTTTAATGCTATTTCAGTGGTGTGTTTTGAAATCACGCAGCTCCAGAGCTCTTGAGGAAATGGCATGTGCTGGGATCTTTTTATTTTTATGGAGAGAACAGTCATCATAATCACCAGTCATTTTAATTATATGATGATCACACACTTTTTTTTTTTAATTCCAGCCAAACTCATTTTAATTGTGGACTTACCATTGGAGTCTATAGATTAGGTATTAATGTAGGATTTTTTTTTTTTAGAGGGATAAATGAATGACCAAGGAATGTGCAGCGTTTTACTTTTCACTGTAACTCTTGAGAGAAACAGGAGACATGTTGACATCTGCCTTGGCTACGCGCCCCAGGTTTCCAGCTGGGCCGAGGCCGCCCACACTGCGCCTAGGGTCGCAGTTCTTGCCAGAGCGAGTTCTCCAATTGCCACCTGTCAGTCCCCAGTTGAAGCTGCCGGGAGCGGGCTCGCTTTGTAGTGGGGGTTGGCGGTGGATGGGAAGCCGTGACAGATTCCCTCCTATCCTTCCACCCGGGAGGGACTGGGGCAGAGAGCCGTAAAACCTGGTAGGCCCCGCTGAGACAAGGGAGACCCTAAATCAGCAAAAGCAACAGGAGTCTCCATCTCCCCACTGCCGGAAGCGACTTCTGTGCCATTGTTAATGGAAGTTTATGCAAGTTTGCACAGGCATCATCCTCTTTTCCTGAAGTTCTACACTACATGAAGTGCACACTACATTAAACCATTCATCTGATTTTTCATCTCAGCATTCTTCCCTGGTTTTTTCTCTCTAAAATAACTAATTGGGCATCAACTGTGATTGATATCTTCCTTATTACCAAGCAGTATTACTATCATGTGCATTTTGGCTCACACACACGGGCTTTGGTCAGCGCAAAACCCGTCTTAAACCGTCATGATCAGAGTTCACTTTAGGTAATGCACCTCTTTGCATTAAAGGGATGGACATGAGTGCTTTGGATTGGATTATCCAAAACACACCTCTGAATAACTAGACTGGTCTCTTTGCATCATGCACTGGTGGAAAGTTCGTTTCTATGCTGCTGTGATAAGGAAATGAACTTGGAAACCCCCATAAATGTGTTCTGCGTCAGTGACAAATGACTGACTGACCACGTCATTATAATATGGCCAAAAGTGATAATTTTGCAGTGGTCTCTTTGGGTTCTTAATTTTTTTTCCAGTGCTGTATAATCTATCCCTCTAAGTAAAAAAAAAAAAAAAATCAAGAACAAACTCTCACACTGATGATTTAAAAAGAACCAAATATACAAAAAGTCACAAATTTACTAAAAGCAAGTTTACACTACAAAAAAGAACAAGTTGATGAGAAAGAACCACATAAGGAGGTTATGAGGAAAGTAACAAATTTATTATTTAAAAAAGTTACAAATTTACACATAAAAGGAGTTGCAAATGTATGAAGAAAAAGCAAAATTAAGGGGAGAATTTTTTTATGAATAATGGTGACCGGCTTGTTTATTGTTATTTACCTCTGCCAAGGAGGTAATGCGATCGTGGTGGTCCGATTGTTAGCAAGATCTTGCAAAAACTGCTGGATGGATTTGGATGAAATATTCACCAGAGGTGACCCTTGGGCTACGGATGAACCCAAAACATTTTGGAGGTCATCCATGAGCGCATATCTCCACCAAGGCCCTATCTTGCAATGGATGGAAAGACGGTCGGACGGAAGATGGGAAGGAGCTAGGGAGGGAGGAACAGAGCCTTGACAGAGGTATGCGCTCTCCGAGTGCCCTCTAGTAATACGTAGAAATGTGTCCATTACCTTTCCTCAGAGAACAATGAACTTCAGAACAGGTTCACATTTATTTTAACATCAGAAATTGTTTGTGGCTCCATTGATTTCCCCCCACTAAAAATCACTTAAAATGGCTTTTACCATTGAAGAGGTTACTGATCCCTCAGCTAGTTAACAGGCTGTACCGACACAAAATGATGGACCCAGACTTTCACAAACATACAAACATCTGAAAAAACACAAACTTAACTGCAGCAGTTGGTGAATATTGAAATGCTTTATATTGCTAGGATTTAATAATCTCTTTAATCTTAGATGTGTGAACTAGTAATCTAAATATAGACTGGTGTTGTTTATTATCGGTGGTCATAATGTATTTACCTGAGCACATCAGAGGTGGTCTTTGAGTCTAAGGGATGAGGGCTCCTCTTTGTCTTTTCTGTCACCATCTCGTCTGACTGCGCTATAGAGATATGGTGGTGCAGAGACGCCTACGACGAAGAAGCAAAATGGAGGTTCATTTAACCATGCCATTAAAAAACAATCAGGAACAAATTCAGCATCGTAATCTGTATCTTTTGTCTCTCAGCGGGTACCTTGAGGAAAAGCGGACACTGGCTCTCAGCCTGCGGGCAGGAGGCCCAGAACCAGTGTGGGAGTCCGTTGGCTTGTGCGGTGGAGACATAGTAGCCCAGAGCCAGCGGCTGCTGCTTCAGCTCCTCTGGAGGATTGTCTCTGGACAGCAAACGCTCTCCCTGGCTCTACAGACAGAGCAGAATGGCAGAAAATAAAGACCAGCATTGCAGTCCTGCATTATGAAACGCAGTGTACAAACATTAGCAATCTAGGTGAGCATTTTTATGAAACGATGGCTGATAAAAACAGATTAATAGCTGGTTATTGCATAATTGTTATAGTCAAAGGGGATTTTTCTGTTTATACTGTCTGTTGCAGCTCAGAAAATTGTCCATCAGTTCTGTTCAATACCTAATATCCAAAGTTTTGAAGTATAATTAGGACAAAAATGCATTATTTGTTACATGAACTGAGGAGGGGAAAGAAGTCACATTTACTCAATTAATTAAAAATTGTATTTTACTGAGCAGTTTTATTGTATTGCAATCCTCCATGAGTAGATTTATAAAGTTGTTTTGGTCATACACTTTAGTTACTTTTAACTTCACTGATTTGAAAATTGGTTAGATGTGTTCTCGTTTATACTAACTTACCAGAAATGACCGCATCTTTAGTCATTTCAACAAATTCATGATTCAGTTTCACTGAAATCATTGTTCCTATAGCTTAGCAAATGTTTATTGCTTTTTATTCATATTTTTATAAAACTGAGATTATACCAGAGGGTACTTTTGTATTTTATTTCTGTCAGAGGAACACATTTATGATAAAAAGAAACAAAAACTCCCAAATTGGAGAGAGTAAATTTGCTAACATAATAAAAAAAAGCTTGAAAATTTACAAATAAAACACTGCAAATTTATGAATAATAATGTGGTAATTTCTGTTTAACAGTCACAGCTTTATCGCATTAAGTCACAAATTTGCAAGGAAAAAAAATCTCAAAATTATAAGAAAAATCTGACAGTTTGATAAGAATAATGGCTCAAGTGTACAAGAAAAAAGTCATAAATTGAAGAGGAAAAAGAGCACATTTATGTAAACGAACAGCGGATATAAAAAGTCTACACACCCCTGTTCAAATGCCAGGTTTTTGTGATGTAAAAAAATGAGAGAGATAAATCATTTCAAAACTTTTTTCCACCATTAATGTGACCTATAATCTGTACAACCCAACTGAAAACTTTTAAGGGGAAAAATAAAAAACTTAGAATAACCTGGTTGCATAAATATGCACACCCTTAAACTAATAATTTGTTGCAGCACCTTTGGCTTTTATTACAGCACTCAGTCTTCTTGGGTAGGAGTCTATCAGCGTGGCACATCTTGATGTGGCAATATTTGCCCACTCTTCTTTGCAAAAACGCTCCAAATCTGTCAGATTGCGAGGGCATCTCCTGTGCGCAGCCCTCTTCAGATCACTCCACAGATATTCAATCGGATTCAGGTCTGGACTCTGGCTGGGCTATTCCAAAACCTTAATCTTCTTCTGGTGAAGTCATTCTTTTGCTGATTTGGATGTGTGCTTTGGGTCATTGTCGTGCTGAAAGATGAAGTTCCTCATCTTCAGCTTTTTAGCAGAAGCCTGAAGGTTTTGTGCCAACACTGACTGGTATTTGGAACGGTTCATAATTCCCTCCACCTTGACTAAGGCCTCAGTTCCAGCTGAAGAAAAACAGCCCCAAAGCATGATGCTGCCACCACCATGCTTCACTGTAGGTATGGTGCTCTTTTGGTGATGAGCAGTGTTGTGTTTGCACCAAATATACCTTTTGGAATTATAGCCAAAAAGTTCAACCTTGGTTTCACTGGACCATAACACATTTTCCCACATGCGTTTGGGAGATTTCAAATGTGTTTTTGCAAAATGTAGCCAGGCTTGGATGTTTTTCTTCGTAAGATAAGGCTTCCATCTTGCCACCTTACCCCATAGCCCAGACATATGAAGAAGATGGGAGATTGTTGTTACATGTACTAAACAGCCAGTTCTTGCCAGAAATTCCTGCAGCTCCTTCAATGTTGCTGGTGGCCTCTTGGCAGCCTCCCTGACCAGTTTTCTTCTCGTCTTTTCATCAATTTTGGAGGGATGTCCAGTCTTGGTAATGTCACTGTTGTGAGTTTTCTCCACTTGATGATGACTGTCTTCACTGTGTTCCATGGTATATTTAAATTCTTTTGTACCCTTCTCCTGACTGATACCTTTGAACAATGAGATCCCTCTGATGCTTTAGAAGCTCTCTGCAGACCATGGCTTGTGCTGTAAGATGTGACTACAAAAATGTCAGGAAAAGCCTACTAGCACAGTTGAACTTTATCTGGGGTTAATCAGAGGCACTTTAAATGGTGGCAGGTGTGTCGTCGTCGGCCTCCGTCGGTCTATGATGACCATGGAAGAGAATCCTAAACGTCTACTCTGCTGGAACAGCACCGCCTGTGGCTGAACAGGTCGATGCGTGAATGGCAGTCCCTGTCACACAGGTCGCACTTGTGGGTGGTCTCCGTGCTGCTGGGTCTGTGGCGGTTCTTCCTGCGGGTCCTTTTTTCATCTGCAGCAGCAGTCAGTCTCTCTTCACCCGCCTTGAGCTGTCTGGTCAGGGTGCCTCTCCATTTGGAGCGGTCCGTTGCAAGGTCCTCCCAGCGCTCTGTGTTGATCTCCAGGGCCTTCATGTCTCTCTTGCAGACGTCTCTAAAACGCAGCTGTGGGCGGCCAACGTCTCTCTTGCCAGTTGCCAGTTCTCCATAGAGGACGTCTTTGGGGATTCTGCCATCCTCCATACGGTGAACGTGGCCTAGCCAGCGGAGCCTGCGCTGTCTGAGTAGAGTGAACATGGAGGGAAGGCCGGCGCGGGACAGAACTTCTGTGTTGGGCACTTTGTCCTGCCAGGATATGTCCAGGATGTGGCGAATGCAGCGCAAGTGGAAGGAGTTCAGTCTCTTTTCCTGCCGGGCGTATGTTGTCCACGTCTCACTCCCATAGAGCAGTGTGCTGATGACGCAGGCATTGTACACTGCCATCTTTGTCTTGACAGAGAGTTTGGGATTCTCCCACACTCGTGTGGTGAGGCGAGCGAGTGTGAAGGCTGATTTTCCAATCCTCTTGTTGATCTCTGTATCAAGGGAGAGGTTGTTGCTGATCGTGGACCCCAGGTACGTGAACTGATTCACGACCTCCAGCTTGTAGTCGTCAATGGTGATGGTTGGTGGTGCTTCCGTGCCTTGCGCCAAGACGTTAGTCTTCTTCAGGCTGATGGTAAGCCCGAAGTCCTTGCATGCCTGGGAGAAGCGGTCCATAAGGGTCTGAAGCTCCTGCTGTGTGTGGGTTGCGACTGCAGCGTTGTCTGCGAACAGCATGTCTCTGATTAGAGCCTCGCGTACTTTGGTTCTGGCTTTCAGGCGGGCGAGGTTGAAAAGTTTGCCGTCAGATCTTGTGTGCAGGTAGATTCCCTCTGTTGCTGTGCTGAAGGCATGCCTCAGGAGCATAGCAAAGAAAATTCCAAAGAGGGTTGGCGCAAGTACACAGCCCTGTTTCACTCCGCTGCGTATGTTGAAAGGCTCTGAGACGTTGCCATCGTGCTGCACTATCCCCTGCATGTTGGTGTAAAACGATTCAATGAGGCTTTGCAACTTTGGTGGGCATCCTATCTTTGGCAGGATCTTGAAAAGGCCCTCTCTGCTGACCAGATCGAACGCTTTGGTGAGGTCGATGAAGGCGACGTACAGGGGCATGTTCTGTTCTCTGCATTTCTCCTGGAGTTGGCGGATGGAGAATATCATGTCTACCGTCGATCGCTCAGCGCGGAAGCCACACTGAGACTCGGGGTAGACACGTTCGGCAAGCTTCTGTAGACGAACGAGAACAACTCGTGCGTAGACTTTGCCAACAACGCTGAGGAGGGAGATGCCCCTGTAGTTGTTGCAGTCGCTTCTCTCCCCTTTGTTTTTGTAGAGGGTGATGATCTTGGCGTCCCTCATGTCCTGTGGTACGGCACCTTCCTTCCAACACTGGCAGAGGACGTCATGCAATGGCAGCAGTAGGGCGGTCTTGCAGTGCTTGATCAGGTCGGGGGGTATGCTGTCGTTGCCGGGTGCCTTGCCAGCGGCCAAGCTATCAATGGCCTTGCTGAGTTCGTCGATGGTTGGCTCGGCGTCAAGTTCGTCCATGGATGGCAGGCAGTCGATGGCATCAAGGGCTGACGGTGTCACGGTGTTCTGTCTGGAGTAGAGGTCGGAGTAGTGTTCCACCCATCTCTCCATCTGCTTGTTCTTTTCTGTGATCATCTCCCCAGTGGAGGATTTGAGGGGGGCCGTCTTGCTCTGAGCCGGACCAAGTGCTTTCTTGATGCCATCGTACATACCACGGATGTTCCCTGTTATGGCAGCGGTTTGAATGTCTTGGCTGAGCTGAGTCCAGTACTCGTTGGCACAGCGCCGAGCAGTCTGCTGAACTTTGCTTCTCGCAGCCCTGAGAATCTGGAGATTCTTCTCGTTTGGGTACTTCTTGTACTCAGCAAGTGCTGAGCGCTTGGCTTCAATGACGGGGGTCATCTCGGTCAACTTGGCATCAAACCAGTCCTGTGACTTCGAGGTCTTCCTCCCAAAGGTAGCCAAGGCTGTGCGGTGGATGGTGTTTCGCAGCTCTTCCCACTTCTGCTTTGCAGATTCTCCTTCTTGTGGTACACCAAGTTCCTTCTCAAAGGTGGAGGCAAACTGCTCAACAAGTTCTGGTTGAGCCATCTTGCTGGTGTCAATCCGTGCCTTTCCAGGTCGTCTAGCACGATGGAATTTCTTCAGCTGCAGCTTGACCTTGCAACACACCAATAAATGGTCTGTGTCGCAATCTGCACTTTGGAACGAACAGGTGATTAGCACGTTCTTCAGTGAGGTGCGCCTGGTCAGGATCAAGTCCAGCTGGTGCCAGTGCTTTGAGCGTGGATGTTGCCAGGAAACCTTGTGTTGGGGCTTGGTCTTGAAGAATGAGTTTGTGATGCACAGATCGTGATATGTGCAGAACTCGAGCAGCCGCTGTCCGTTGTCATTCATTCTGCCCACGCCAAAAGGTCCAAGACAGGAGGGCCAGGAGTCGTGGTCAGCACCCACTCTGGCATTGAAGTCTCCAAGGAGAATGAGTTGTTCAGAGTTGGGGACGATCCTGACAGTTGTTGCGAGATTCTCGTAGAACTCGTCTTTTGCCTCTGGTGTGGCTGTCAGTGTTGGGGCATACACATTGACGAGGGTGACTGGGCCTTGAGTGGTGTTCAGGCGGAGGGTGAGGAGTCGTGCAGAGCCAGTGCTGCTCGGTTCCACCATCTTCAGCAAGGTGTTCTTCACTGCAAAGCCCACTCCGTGTTCCCTGTGTTCGTCACTGCCCTTTCCCTGCCAGTAGAACGTGTAGTCCTTCTCTCTCAGTGTGCCTGCGTCAGCCAACCGTGTTTCCTGGAGAGTGGCGATATCCACTCCCAGTCTCTTCAGCTCATTATTGATGATGGCAGTCTTCCTGGTGTCGTTGATGTCCTTGAGGTTAGTAGCGAGTCCTGTCATCATAGTGCGGACGTTCCAAGTTCCCAGTTTTAGAGTTGGTCTCTTTTGTTTTATTGTCTTGCCTGGTGCGAAAGTTCTCAGCCTGCTGTTCGGACTTCTCCTCATCCCCATGCACCCAATGAGGAAAGCAAGCTGTGGCGGGACATCACCTTATTGGCTGGGGGCTGCCCAGCTTGAGGCAGGCGGTAGCTGTCCAGTCACATTCAAACTCATGTTAAATGGGAGTCAGTACACACCTGCCCACTGGACAGCTGCACTGGGCAGGTGTGTACTGACTCCCATTTAACATGAGTTTGAATGTGACTGGTTCAATCTGAACACAGCCACATCCCCAGTTATAAGAGGGTGTGCATATTTATGGAAGCAGGTTATTGTAAGGTTTTGTTTTGTTTTTTTTCCCTTAAAAATTTCAGTTTGTTTTTCAGTTGGGTTGTACAGGTTATAGGTCACATTAATGGTGGAAAAAAGTTTTGAAATGATTTATCTTGGTCTCATTTTTTTACATCACAAAAACCTGGCATTTGAACAGGGGTGTGTAGACTTTTTATATCCACTGTATATTTGTGTTAAAAGAGCTTAAAATTAATTTCAGAAAACATTTCAAACTCACATTAAAAAGGCTGTCAAGTTACAAAAAAATGTCATATATTTTCATATGCTCACTATTTATTTGGTGACTGCTAGTGCTGTAGTCAAGATCATGATAACTGAAACCAAGACTTTAAGGGTTTGAGATCGAGTTGAGACCAAGACCACGTTATATATCATTTACTGTATATATTAATTCCTTCTCTGAGTAAATACAAGGGTGTTGAAATCGTTAACTGGCTCAGACATCCTCAACCGTCTGTAATTAACCCAAACATGAAATGTCCACGCGTTCCCAAAAGCCCCATCAACAAAAAAATGTTTCAACAATAGTTTGGTTTCAACTCGCCCTCCTCTTTGTTTCCTCTCATCTTCTCCAGCTTGTGTAAAGGGGGTGAGGCTGCGACCGTTAGTGGTGACAGAAAATTAAATCTGCAAATGACTTTGTTACATTTAAGAGCAATATTTCTTTGCAGTCATCCTAATTATGTGGACAAATAAACAAGTCCTGGTCTTGGATGGTCTTGGTTTAAAATCCTGAGTGTATTTTGTCCCAGACTGAAACGACTGAGTTAAAATGACTCCGATTCCGATACGAGACTGAAACCTTGAAAATGTGGTCTTAAGCCTGCTCTCAAAACCGTGACCGATCTCAAGTACTACAGTACTAGTGACTACTCATATTTTACTTTGGTAATTATTCGTATTAACTGGAGTGGTGGCCTAGTTGGTAGAGCATCCGCCCTACATCCGGGAGGTCGTGGGTTCAAATCCCAACCGGGTCATACCAAAGACCATATAAAAATGGTACTTTCCGCCTTCTAGCATGGTGCTCAGTATAATAGAATGGGGAAAGGAAAGTTAACACACAGAGCTACCAGAGGATTGCCCCCCCTCCCCACTGTAGCTTTCACTACTTACAGTAGCGAAACAGAGATCGTGCCGCCCCATACACCACATGGTGTCCCACATGCTGTGGAAGGGAATTAACTAACTTAATTATTAGTATTATAACGTAATGCTAGTTTTATGTGAGCACAACTTCTGACTACTCTGTCCACCTCTGAGTATGACGTCTTTTAAAATGTTAAGGATTGTCTATTGATTCTAAATGCAAACTTTACATGAGTTATAACATTAGTTGTAATATGTTACTATTCCTTTTAACATTAGTAGTTAGGAGTGGAGCATTTTACAGAAAATGTAACATTATTACATATACACTATAAGGCCTTCTAAAAAAAAATTAAACTAGTTGTAATAAACATAAAAACGTGCTCATTTCAGCTAAATGCAACAGCACATTACATGTTTTATACTTTGATACCAAACGGCTCTATGCTCAGCTTAGGAGCCACAAACCCAGTTTTTATACATCAGTGCCAATCTTGAAATTAGATTGTTTTAATATTTTAACGGATAGATTTTTTTTTCAATAACTACAGTGTCTAAAATGAATTTAAGACATTTATGGGTGTTTTACACATTTTTATGGCAATTATGTTTTAAAACTGAGCCAATAAAATGTTGTACAGTGTAATACATATATAAAAACCACACCGGCAACCCATTCAAAGAATAAAAACAGTGTCAGTTAACAATTTATTGCCCCGTTTGTTCCCACAGTGTGTCAGTGCTGTATGTTGTGGAACACACAGGCTGTCAGCATATTTGCTCTCCTTTGCCTCCGAGACAAATTCCACTGCAGCTATTATGCTTGGCAAAAGTATAATTCTGATTCTTGTTTGATAATATCAAGTGCTGTCAGCAAAGAATGTAAAGAAGCAACTCAAAATCAAATCTAAACCTGAAGAGGTTGGCATTTCCACCCAAATGCCACTGTAATTAGTAGTTGTGTACAGAAAAAAAAACAACTTGTTTGTCCATTGTTTTTTTAATTTAAAATAAGGTCCATATTTTGGGGGCTGTGTTACTTTAGCAGTGTGCAAGAGGAATTGCAGCAATATTTTCAGGTGCTAAATGTAGGTAAATGTATAAATTAACATAATAAAAATTGCAGCCAAATGAAAGCCTGAAATATGGCCAGAGGTGGGTAGTACTGAGTTACATTCACTTAAGTACAACTGACTCTTTGCGATTATATAATTTTGTACTGAGTAGTTTTATTCTGAGGTACTTTCTTGTGTAGATTTATGAAGAAAAACTACTTTTTACACATTTGGTCATTACTGATTTGAAAACTGACTGGAAATGTGCCTGCTTATGCTGTAATAGCTTGTTCTTATCAGACTGGTTCTTGAGTCATAATTTTGGATTTATCATTTTCTTTCATTAAAATCAGTGTTGAATTCACCACTTTTCTATCCTGGATCAGAAAATATTTATTTCATTACTTCTTTGCATGATTTGGATTATATGAAAGGCTCGGTGTGGACAGGCAAATACTGAAGTTTCCTCATAAAAACACATTTAAAGGAAAACCTCACAATTTGGCAAGGATAAAGTTGCAAATTTACAAAAGAAAATTACTAATTCATCATAAAATGTTAGACTTGAAAAGTCACACAATTATGAGGCAAAACATTGCAAAGTTATGAGGTTTCATGAACTGGGCTAAGGCTCTGGCCCAGTTCTGTGATGTTGTGGCTATTTTGAACTCTCTGTGTACGGTTATCTTCCATTTTCCATCAGGCGCTCTTAGGAAGCCTCTGGGGTCCATTCGGCTCCTGACAGCTCAGCCACACCTCTCCCTCCTGTCAGTGTCATCAGTTGGGTTTCCCTTACGCACATGCACACACATACACACTTACACTCATTTTCACTCTCACGCACACCTGTTTCCACTCACACTCTCCTCACTCACACCGGCAGTCTCTTTCCTGATTAGGTTTGGCATTATTTAAGCCCTGTTTCTGTGGGAAGAGATCGCCAAATCACTGAGGATCTACACTGTGATTATTCTCCTCAGTGTATGTCAGCCACCACTCATGCTTAGAAGCCCTGCCTGCGTTACGGTACCGCTTTGCTCTGGGTGGCGTGCTTATTTGTATCAGGTTTGTTTGCGTGCAGCTGGAATTTCACTGGGACTTGCTCAGACTGCTCCTGCCTAACACGAGTACTGACTGTTGCCGTTCCCCCCTCGCAGTGCTGTCTGTTATGGAACGTTTTTTCAAGTCATCTCACCTGTTCAGTTGAGCATCCTGGAAGACATCCCTTTGTCTCCTGGACTGTTCACCTGCCATATTTATCCATTGTATCTCATCTCGTTTACTCATCTGTTTCTTGGACTGTTTATCCACTTCCTGTATTAAAATGCTCACTATTATCTCCTGCACGTGGGTTTTTATTTCTCCCTCCGTGCGCTGCGTAAAAGCACACGAGGGACCACAACATGAGGAAAAAATGTAAATTCATATTACTGAGTAAAATACTATAAATTTATGAAAATAGTCTCAAAAGTAAAAGAAAAAAAAATCCACAACTTTCAACATTTCAAATTATGCTAAAATGTTTCAAATTTACAAAAAAGTAATAAATTCTTCTTACTGTTGTAATTTAAAACAAAAAAAAATCATGAGAAAAATTTCAAAAATTGGCAAATTACCCAGGTAACCTTTTTAGTACAAATTCAATTTGTCACTCTTCAATTCTTCAGTGACTACTTGTACTTATACTCAAGCAATTGATATCATAAGATAACACTACTTTTACTTAAGTACTATTTCTGGCTACTCTACCCACTCCTGAATACGGATCCCATGGTCATTGCCAAAGAAATGGTTTCTCAACGGTTTAAAGCTGCTCTGAGAATTTACTGAATGTCTTCACAGCTGTTGTTTGGATTTAATCCTGCTGATACTTTTCTTTGTAGCATGTAAAGTAATGCTCTTTCGCCTGAATGCAACCAGCTTTTAAAGAGGTTTTTAAATAACTTTTAAAAAAAAAGTGGTCATATGTTTGGTTTTGCTAAGCCCCTCTAGGAGGAGTTGTCTCCACTGACTCACCCTGGTGTGCTGGAAATGGGACCCCATCCCCATCCCTGACGGAGAGCCCGGCGACGGCACGGGAGAGGTGTTGGGGGAAGGGTGAAGGTTCCCTGTGATCAGCATCATGTCATGGCCAATGTCATTCTCCAGTTCATCAGGAAAGGGAAGATCAAACATATCGTCTGAGGAAAGAAATGGAGAAAGAGCAGAGTTCAGCATGTCAGCATAACCCCAGTGACTTTAAACTGAATAACAGCACCATCAATCTGGGGATAATGGTCTGAAAAAATATGGTGTGGTCTTTCATTTCTAAAAGAACAGTCCCGGGGGTCTGAAAAGTTTTAATGTGATTTGTGTAGCAGTCTTTTAGCACCACCTGCTGGTCAAGAAAACATCAAAGTAATCCCTTTACCATTATTATCCTCTGTAGGGTAGGAGCTGGGTGCCAGCTGGGTAGTGGCGGAGGTCGGGAAGACGAGAATGTGTGTACAGGAAGCGTCCTGAGGTGTGTTTAGCTGCGAGGTCTGCAAATTCAACGCAGTGCTGCGGCCAAACACGGAGCCCATGGTTACTGCATCTGGACACATGGAAACAGATATGGTGAGGCACATATTCACACGGGTTCAAATAGGCAAGAAAACAAAATTTGCCAGCACATGAGCATGCACACATTAATATATCTCACTTATTTAGTCTAATTACAACAGTATTAATCTTAAGTTGCTTTATAAAGGCAAAACATCAAAATCAACCAGGATAATACAATTACACGTGGCAACAATAATTTTCAGCACAAAACCTCCACCAGAACATGACTAGGGGAGTTTGGGGCACATTTTTGCAATTAATGTGCAATTTTTGTTTCTGTGTTAGTTCTTCAATGTAAAACAAATCAATATGATGCTTGTGCACCCAAATTCATAATAATAATAATGGACTGCATTTATTTAGTGCCTTTCAAGATACCCAAAGCGCTTTACAATGAGTCCAGTATTCATTCACTCCACAGACAGACATTGATAGTGGTAAGCCACTACTGCGGCCACAGCTGCCCTGGGGTAGATTGATGGAAACATGGCTGCCAATCCATGCCAACGGCCTCTCCGACAACTACCGAACATTTATACACATTCATACCCAGTGTCTTGGACACTGGAAGCAAGGTGGGTAAAGTGTCTTGCCCAGAGACAAAACAGTAGGATGGCTGGGGAAAGCGGGATTCGAACAGCCAACCCCCTGGTTATTGGACGACCTGCTCTACCTCCCTGAGTCACTGCCGCCCAAACATTTCCCTCCTCCGTTCCATTTTTGCTGAGCACCAAGCTGGATGGCAGGAAGTTCCATTTTATATGGTCTTTGGCATGACCTGGCCAGGACTTGAACCCTGACCCTCCCGGTTGTAGGATGGATGCTCTACCTCTAGGCCACCACTCCGACATGACACTCCAGTTAGGAGTGTCTTGATATATGGGTACTGAAATAACTGCAATATAATATAATACACCACTCACAAAAAGTTAGGGATATTCAGCTTTCAGGTGAAATTTCAGGATGCCCTAAAATGCACTATTGTGGGCGACCACCACAGCCTACGGACAAGCAGAGCGCTCAGCTGGAGCAATTAGCAGAACAGTGAGATGTATGGACTGATATCAATAGGCAGCCTCTCTTTGTCTAATCCCTGTGCCAGTAATCCTGCTATTGATATGTGTGACTCTAATGCAAATGTCCATGCCTTCCTGCAGTTACTGTGATGCTAATGTGCCATGCATGCATTGTCTAGCTGGGTATATAAGTCAACCATATCGCTTGCTCTCTCTTACTGCTTTTTGGTCACACGCATTGCCTGTTTGCTGACAAGAGACACAGGGCTCGCTCCAGCGCGCTCCTACAGCGCTGGGGTGAACCCTCGTGCTGGAGGATGAAATAAACACCCTTTTAAACTTCAGTTCGCCGTGTCCTGCCTGCACTTATTCCGTGCCTCCACACCTGGGTTCCCTTATTTCATCCGCCACACTATAACCTTTACAGGTGAACTTAATTTGACCTTCTCTAACCTTTTGAATGCACATGTCCAACTGTTCAATGTTTCAGTACTTTTTGCGTAACTTGCTGTTCTCTAACAAGGTGCTTAACGGCAAAATTCACAACAGGTGTTTCATCCATGAATTGACCAATAAATTTTATGGTTCAGTTAGAATTGGTATTTAAACAGTCCTCTTCATCAAGCTGTTCACATTATGAGACCAAGATGTCTCCTAACAATTGATCAACCGTACCTCGCCACTGCAAGGCTTCAAACAGGAAGTTCTTAGAGGGAAGTGGTCACTGAGCTTAGAGTGTCAGAGTGTCATCAGCAGGTTGCAACAGAGATAGAGAGAGACTGGAAGAGTCACAGAAAGGCATAGAAGTGGACGTCCTTTGGCCACATCCTACACTGATGACTGCTTCATTGTGAACAGTGCCCTGCGGAACCAGATGATGAACGCCACTCAACTCCAGGCACATTTAGAGGAGGTGAGAGGCACCCAAGTGTCACGTCAGACCACTTGAAACAGTTTACATCAGCATGGTCTGTGTGCTAGACGATCTGCAAGGGTACTTGACCACACCACCAGGCGCAGGCATCATCGTCTTGCATGGACCAGGAAGCATTTACGCTGGACAAGAGACCAACGGGCCTCAGTGCTGTTCTCTGATGAAAGTCGATTCACGTTGAGCAGAAATGATAGCTACCAACGATGTTGGCGACGTCAAGGAGAGCACTATGCATCAGCCACTGCTGTCACTAGATGAGTCCTTGGTGGTGGTGGTGGTGGTGGTGGTACAGTCTGGGCAGATGTGTCTAGTCAATACAGAACTGCCCTATACCTTGTGAATGGTACAATGACAAGCCGGTACTACCTGAATAACATCATTAATCCAGTCATTGTGCCCTTGCATGAACAAAACAGGCCTAATTTCATCTTCATGGACAACAACGCTCCAGCTCATCGAGGTCTCATCATTAAGGAACGGCTGCTGGAGGCTGGGGTACCTCAAATGGAGTGGCCTGCACTTTCTCTAGACCTGAATTCCATAGAAAACCTATGGGATCAGCTGAGTTGCCGTGTAGAGGCTCGTAACCCTGCACCCCACAACCTCAATGACCTGAGGGCCGCCCTTCAAGAAGAGTGGAATGCCATGCCTCAGCAGACAATAAGTCAGCTTGTGAACAGCATGAGACGTTATTGTCAAGCTGTAGTTGATGCTCAAGGGCACATGACAAGTTATTGAGACAATGACATTTTTTGTTGTGGTATACCCACCACTGTTGTTGGCTTTTGTTTCAATAAATTGTTTGAGATGAGGAAATCACCATTGCATGCTTCTACTTAAATGCCCTACTTTCATGATATAATATCACTGTAGAATGAACTTTTTAAAATTTTCCATAAATTTCACCCGAAAGCCAAATATTCCTAACTTTTTTGTGAGTAGTGTATAATGACTGCTTCTTGGCCAGGATTCCCTTGAAAAAGAGATCTGTGATCTCAAAGGGACCTTCCTGGTTAAATAATGGCTAAATAAAATAAAATAAAATATTTTTTAAAAATGTGATGATTTATGGTGTGTTAATAATACATATATGTTAATATTGTCTATTTCAATGCCTCATACATTATTTTATTTTTGTGTTCTTGCTTTGTCTCAAAACACATGGAAAAAAATGCAGACCAAACAATAAATCAGGACTGACCAGGCATAGTTGCCAGTTCTGCTTGTTTCCAGTGATTCTTTTTTGGTAGCTGCTTGTTTTCACAGACTGCTTCTTTGCCACACGAAATCTGGCAACACTGCCAGTAGATGTTAAGCTTAATGCTGCACAATACTATACACCAGAGTGGTGGCCTAGAGGTAAAGTATCCACCCCACAACTGGGAGGTCGGCATTCAAGTCCCAGCCGGGTCATGCCAAAGACCATATAAAAGTGGAACTTCCTGCAGTCCAGCTTGGTGCTCAGCAAAAATGGAACGGAGGAGGAAAATGTGGGCAGCAGTGGCTCAGGGGGTAGAGCGGGTCATCCAATAACCAGAGTGTTGGCGCTTCAAATCCCACTCTCCCCAGCCATCCTACCATTGTGTCCCTGGGCAAGACACTTTACCCACCTTGCCTCCAGTGTCCATGACACTGGGTATGAATGTGTACAAATGTTCGGCAGTGTTCGGAGAGGCCGCTGGAGTGGATTGGCAGCTACATCTCTGTCAGTCTGCCCCAGGGCAGCTGTGGCTACAGTAGGAGCTTACCACTACCATGTCTGTGGAGTGAATGAATAATGAATTTTCATTGTAAAGTGTTTTGGGTTTCTTGAAAGGCACTGTATAAATGCAAACCATTATTATTATTATTATTATTATACATATTAATAAAGAACTATCAAATAAAGCCAGAGAAGCCAATTTCAAAAGACAACATCTGTGATGGTATGGGGGTGTGTTAGTGCCCATGGCATGAATAACTTGCACATTTGTGAAGGCACCATTAATGCTGAGGAGAAAATGCAACTGAGTGAGTATTGTACCAACCTCTGAAGCTTTGCACAAACAACAGCCAGCACAGTAAGAAGCAAATTTTATAAAAAGAAACCCAGGTATGATATAGCTTTCATTTCATGTAGCGATCCATTAACAGCAATTGTTCTTTTAGTGCACATTTGTACAGTTATAGATACAGTACTTACCAGAATCCCACAATAAACCAAGAAAAAGATCATTCTGACTGTATTAGTTTTCACATCATATCACAAAATCACAGCTGAAGTATTATCATAGAAGGTTCAATATAAGTGAAAAGCTGAGATCACAATCTCAAAAACACCTTTGTCATAAGTCATCAGAATGTTTTTTGAGTATCCCCTACTATGGGAAAGTGAACAAACATCTTACCAGGCATGATGACAAAGGAACCCTGTGGCTCCATGGCCACCAGGCAGGCACTCAGGATGGTGGGAGAGTCTGCCGCTGAAATCCCACACATACGACAAGCTTCCCTCAGCTGGCGCCCCATCGAATGCAGCGAGTGCTCCCCAAGGAGTGAACTCCAGTCTGTGTGAAAGAGAGAAAGGGTGGGAGGTGTCTATGTATTAGAAAAGCAGTAAAATAAAGGCAAAAACAGGAAGATACGTATTTTCTTGAGAATGAATGGGCCACTGCATAGTTATCTTCTTTCAGCTGTACCTCCTAGCATGAGAAAGCCCATTTCAAAGGTACATTTGTGGTATTTGTCATAAACATTAGGTACAAAATCCTGTCCATGCATTTGGTGACGACACCCTTCACACATGACATGCTCAGCTGCCGGCAGGTTATGCCTGAAAGCAGCTTTAATAAGATTTATTCTCGTATGACTGTAATGAATGACCCTTGATTCTGATTAGTTTTTGCTTAAAGCCAGAAACTAATTGAATAAGAGGACATCTTCAGCCACTTGTTATAAATCAGCTCACCATGATGCATTGAATAAACACTTGACACTTATCACCTTTAAATAAACACACTTGGGGGAAACTATCAGACTGATTACATGATAATGAAAAAAATACAAATACAACTTTAAACAAACAAAGGCAAACAGGCTGAATTAATTAAAGGTATATTTCTGTTAGTTTCTGTTAGTCACCCTTTAGCTCCCCGTGGCCCAGTCTGCCTAGCCGGCCAATCACAATCCTCCACGGTAGTGAGGTCATCTGAATGATGCCAATACACCAATCCCACAGCTTCTGCAGTCCCATCTTCCGAGCAGACACTTTGGGCCGCCGTGCTCTGAAGTGAGGAAAAAAACAAAAATGAAGAAGTTAGAGGGTTTGGAGTATTATCTCAGATAAAATAGAGCCTTTTCACATAACATCACTTCTGTAGTAGAGTCTTATCCACGAACAGCCGTTTCCCACCTGTTGGGTACGTCGATGTTGATAATACAGGTCTCCAAGAGCTCCCCCTGCTGGTCAGTGCAGGAAACCAGGATCCAGCGCTGATCGTGCGACAGGCAGTACCCTACATAGAGGACGTTGTATTTGGGAGGAAGCTCAGCCCATATCTCTCCAGATTCTGGCTGCTTGGGATGGCTCGGGCCGAGGATGAAAGGCGGAGTGTAAAGCTGGACTGGGCTGGGATGCTGAATAAGGGAATTCAGAGGAAAAGCATGTAGGCGTGCGTAAGGATAAATTTTTAACACAGGAAATGTGGAAAAAAATCAAGACTAATCAATAGCTGGCAGAAGCTGTGCATTGGTAGTTAGGGCAATATCCCAGGCAAAGCTGGCTCCTGATCTGGCTAATGATAAGCTAGCAATGGTGTCTGAGCAGCCAGCAGAGGCAGCATCTAACACAGCTACCAGTAAGCTCCTCTATTGCCTTCTCTAGACATTAGCATGGTGAAGCTAGCTACTGTCACAGAAAGTTGAGAAACCCACAGAAGTAGCCACTTCCTCCCTCAGCCTTAGGTCCCTTAGCCTTAATCTGGCCTGCCAACTCACTAAATCGTCTACAGCTTTGGTTACTCGTACGCCAAAGCCAGCAAGATTAGCTGCTAATTTGCCTCTTGATTTTTGACACTGTACTGTGCCTTATAAATTAGCCATTTTAAAAGTTGTTAAAAATCAAGCATGCTTACCTCTGGACTCTTCAGGACTGAATTTACATTGGACACGGGGCCAAAGCCAGTCAGGGACTTTATATGTGTTTGCTGGGGTAGAAGACGTCTGCATTGAGAATAACAGGAGAAGGCCAGGGAGCGCAGGTGCTGCAGATACAAGTGGCTCTCTCCGCTAGCTGGCTGCAGAAGATACTGGCAGGGCACCACCTAAGACAATAACAAGGGATAAAAACACAATCAAGATACCAAATAAATTTGCTTAAGTCCACCCACAGTGAAGCAACGTATCCTCACCTGTAGCACTAGCGCAGGTCTCATTGTCTCAGGCAATGTCTGTAGCATCTCAGTGTAGCATCGGAGAAGCCCTAGTAGCCAAACGCTCCCTGACTCCACCTCATCACCCTCTTCTTCCTCCCCACCTTCATTCCTTGCTCCATTTAAGCTTAGAAAAGCATCCACTACATAAATAACAATCGCTGGTGGGTTGGCATGGGTGTCCACGGAGTCAGCCCCAGTTGGGATGCCAATTCTAGACTGCTCTGAAAGGCTGGATTAAAAAAGAACAAGAATGAAGCATTTGAACACTACTTGAGAAGGTCTTTTTCTCACAAACCTAAACTTACAGCTCAGGGTTTTCTGCTGACGTGTTGGCTGGTGGCGCAGAAGCAGAAGGCCCTTTAGCGTCACTGGTGGCTCCTTGGGTCTCCGCCGTCTGACCTAAGTTTACTCCTGTTGGGGTTGAAGCATTTGCTGAGCTGATCACAGCTGGAGCTGGCTCTCCATCTTGTGCACTTGCCTGACCAGAAGAGGCAGGTTGAGACGAGGATGTATTGTTGACGGGAGGTTGGACTTTGGGCGGCAAAAGTAAACTACTGTCCAAAGGCAGTACAGACAGCTGGGGACCTGAAAGAAAGAAGAAAGAACTTGTAGCTGAAGACAGAAGATATTAGTTTCGTTTTTGTCTGTGTAGTTTTTCTCACCCAGCTGTTGCTTGCAGGCGTAAGCATACAGTTTAAGCTTGCTGAGGTTGTCTGTGTGCTGCTGTCCAGCCCAAGGTCCAGTTAACCACTGCTCCACATCTATTTCATCCAGCTTTTCTTGCTCCACTTCCTCCCCCACCTGCAGAAGGCCATCTCTGGACACCTTGGCAAGAGGACGGTGCTTCCCAAGGCGACATGTCTGGAGACGGAGTTATTGTCTCATTTACACAACTTCCTTACTTTACACCATTTGTGTGAAATGAGCTGAAATTTTAGAATGCTTCTCATTTTGAGTCCTACCTCATAAACAGCGCTGAGCTCTTGAAAAAAAGCCCGGGCTGCTGCCAGCAGAGAGGGACTATTTGGACACACGACAACATAGGTCACGTCCCGTTGCCCACCATAAGGCTCCAGTAGCAACTTCTCCCAGAACGGCAATGCCAAAGGAGACAAAGCCAAGAAGTCACGCTCCCGGTCATAACCCAGTAATACTGTAGGAATAGGCAGGGGCTCAGGGGACTCCTCCGAACCTTCAAAAATGAGAGAAAGTGATATTTTCAGTTGATGTATTCTGCACTCATCGTTCTACCGAAATTGAAGATTGCACCATCCCCATGTCTATGTAGGTGACTGAACACTGTCCTTCCATCCTCCTTACAATGGGCAAAAACAGGTTTGAGTCTAAAGTTGTATGCTCTTCCTTGAAACTTGCATGCTTCTTTAGTGGGTGATGTGCACTAAGAAAAACTGCATGTTTAACTGCATAGAAATTTGAGATGATGGCAAGATATAAGGTGGAGGATGAAAGAAAGATGGCTTTTATTAAACACATCTTCAAATGCTGGAGGAAGGGATAAATTCACAACACAATGCAAATTATCATATTTACTGAATAAAGGTGCCACATAAGGCAATGTGACACACCAGAATTTTGATCAGTATTTTTGTGTTCTTACAACAGGCACGGATGCCATACCACTTAGACACAGCTGCAAGTTTGGAGGAGATGTGGGGAAAAAACAGAGATGCACTCGCTGCGCTCCAAGTGCAACGTGTCAAAGTTGATATCACCCAAAAATTGTGGCAGTAACAGAGACGTAAGTTTGTAGCCCTTAAAGAGGGATTATCATCCACTGCACACGTGCTCAGGCTGGAACTGGGAAAATGTCACACACCAGGATCAGTGTTTTATCTGCTCTGACAATAGCCGTAGATGTCCTGCCACTTCAACATGGTTGCATTCTGTGCTCACTGTGCTCAAAGTGCACTGTGCCATCAGCCAAAAAAAAGTCTTTTTACATGAAACAGTGGCTACTATTGTTTTTATTATTGTTGTTTTAATCATTGTGTTTTTTAATCCTCAAAGAATGTTTTTTAAATAAAAGTAAAAAAAATTTTAAATATTTTTTCTTCCATCATTCTAAATGTATTATGACTAGTGATGGTTTGTGGAGTCATATTTTTCCTGCCAACTCCTCCTAACCAAGATAACAGGAGTAAATTGTGTACAAAACAGATTACACCAATTTCTGAAATGTATTATATTCAGACACAAAAATAACAAGCAAACTTGCTTGAAGTCTTGATAAATCAGCTTTTCCTGTGTGTAGTGAACACATTTGCATGCACCCATTATTTTGAGGGCACGGGCAAAAATGCCCCATTTTGCATTTTCATTACGGTGATGATTCAAAATCCCCACTTTACCATTTTGATCATTTGAAGCACACAATCCTCAGTTCAGGTTTTTTTTTTGCACGCACTTCATGGTTTGCATGTGCATTAGTATCCACAAACCAAAAATCTGGTCCCGTGTGCTCTTTTTTTTTTTTTGGACACAAGTAGGAGATTTTAACTTTATTATTTTCTTGTATAAAAGCAAAGAACATACCATAGGATCCTCTTCCTGCCATCTTGTGGAACTGCTGCCAGGTGAGCGGGCCCTGAACATGCTGTATATTTTCCCAAGTCCGGCCTGTTCTCTTCTTCTGGATGGCGTCCTGCAGAAAAGGCTGCAAAGACAGCAGCATACGGACCATATCCTGTGACGACAACATGCTCATATCCACAACTTTGGAGATTTCCAAAGACACACCCATACGCACACACACACACACACACATACATAAACAGAGGGTACAAATACACACACGTTAACAAGATTCTATACACCAAATAACATGTATAAAACACATGATGGTTCACATAACACAAACGCAGCTAATTACTGTTTTTTTCAAAACGTAAAATGCTTTAGTACATCATAAAGTTTATCATTATATAACTATTCAATACCAGCCAATCATCTCTTACCATTAGTGTGTGGCCACGAGTGGAGAACGGTACTTCTAACAACAGCTAGATCTACTTTCCCTCCTGTGGGGTTATCCACATACTGGAGGCCCTGCTCCAAAGCATTGTAACAATCCACACAGGCATCGCTCCCATCAGCCCACTGTTTTTCAGACATCCAGCTTTGGAGGAGCGCCCCCTTGCGGCCATGGCAGGAACAGCTGAGGGGGAGATGAAGAGAAGCCAGGGAAGATATAGGCTGGGAGCACTGCTCCTGCAAAAGGACCATCACCGATGGAGAGGCCGGGACTATATCCTGCACCCGCTTGGCTCTAGAGTCACCCATAGTTGGGTCCCGTCTGCAAAGGGCCAATCTCCTCTCAGCCGCTCGCCCTACTTCAGAAGTCCGACCAAATATATCAAGCTCGTCCTCCAGAAAGAGGCCTGTGCCATGGGCCAGCCGCCTGTTCATGATGGCACTGAAGCCACACATGCAGCGGTACTGGTCTTCACAAGTGGAATCGGGGATATAAACCCCCACATCTGCTCCTTTGACATTCATATTGCAGGCACAGATGCAGCAGCTGTCGAAGTTGCGATCCTTGAAGACACTAAGGACGGAGTCTGACAGCAGGAGAATGGTGTACAGGCTGTGCACCTCAGGCAGGGAGGGTCCCGGCCGAGCTAATGGCTCTACAGAGCTGAGAGGCAGGCTCGTGGAGGGGGTCGAAACCGGTGAGCTAAGCTCAGTGCCATCCTGCCGCACTGAGCCCTGTCCAGAGCTTGCAGTGTTGATACCTCTTGGCGTCCGTGGGGTTCTTGGTGTTGGCACAGAGAAGCGTGGGGTTGCAGGAGACTGGAGGATGCCAGTGGTGGTGCTGACGGAGGCAGTGGCAGCACTCATCTGGCCATACTCCTGGTCAGGGAGGGTGTTGACACTGGGAATGTTACTGGAAAAGGAAACAAAATCAAAAAGTCAGACAGACGAGGTTAGTTTAAGTGTCTGGGCAGCAGCTCTAAAGGTCACAGGGCACCTCACACCCAAACAGAGCAAAATCTTTCATGTGAACTCGTATCAGCGTCTTCAGATGACCACTCCTTGTCAAAAAACCCTCACACTCCAACTTAATGCTTTTAAAAACTAAAATAATAAGTCATAAAAATATGTCATAGCTGCCTACTCACGTGTATCCATCTTTGGTGAAAGCAGTAGTTTGCGGATGCATTATTGCGGCAAAATGTTCCATTTTGGGCAAAAGGGACCACGAGGGACGGTAGTTGCACTGTTCGGGAATCTTGAGAGGCGGAAGACTCTGGCTGGGTAGGCAGGACAGCGGGGCAAACATGGAGGAGCTTATCTGTGGCTGCATGGAGAAGAAAACGGAAGTTTGTAGCAACCAAAATGTATTTTTTTTTCTTTTAAATATAAAAAAGACCTGCCAAATTCCTCAAAAATCTAGGAAACTTTTAGGTATCATGTAGCAATCTTAAAAACAAAATATCGAAATCAATCATGACATTGGAGGTGGAAACAAGTCAGTCATCTGCTGGGTGAACATGGCGTCCATATTCACCACATCCTGGGACTACTTTTCACCTTAATATCCTCCTGACCGGGACTAGCCACGCCCTCCTCCATTTCCATGCCGTATTCAGTAAGATGGGTGGGCGCCAGCGACGGCAAATGGTCAGCTGGTCCGCTGGGTGCGGGAGGCTCTTGATTCGGGGTCTCACGATTCGTCATGATGGGAGAGAAGGCTGGATGCTGGTCTAGAGACGGTGGCGTGGGAAACATCCGCTGAAGATCTGCTATTGCTGAAAGGAGAAAGTTACATAAAGATTTGGATTCCAGTGAAGTTTAAGCAATTTTCGTGACGACAAGCTTCTCATAGCGACTCACTCGAGGGATACGGGACTGCAATTTTCCCCTCTTTTCCAACAGGGCGATCTTCTGTGGAAGCTGGTAACTTGGTCGAGTGCTGGTTTGGGTAAACAGTCTGAAATTGTTACATAAAAGATTAGAAAAAAACCCACTTATAATAAGTATAATAATAATAAATGATCAGCAAAAATAATATGTGCATACAAGACAAAAAAAAAATTCTGTAAACCCTGAAATACTGTCTCACCGCTAACTCTTCCTCGTCTTCATCAAATATGTTGTCCAAATCAGAGATGTTGACCTCTAGATCTTTAGCTCTGGTCAGAGAAGGGTTAGCTTTAGCAGCGCTGTCATCTTGGCCAGATTCGTCTAAAACAAAAATCCAGAAACAGTTACAATGATAGCTTAAACATACCCCCACTCTGTACAATATGTACAAGAAACATGATGACGTCGGCGGTTGTTGCCACACCTGATTTCGGAGCTGTGTTAAAGATGGACATAGCGTCCTTCCCATCTGGCAATGTGCTGTTACTGGTGATGTCTTCTCCCTAGTGAGATCATTACATAAAGTGTAAATATTTTTAGTTGGCTTTGTACCAAAGTACCATTTATAATTAAAGAGCTGCATCATATACGCTGGAATTAACTGCATGGTGCAAAATGACGTCATAAAAT
Source organism: Pholidichthys leucotaenia (assembly GCA_020510985.1). Taxonomy (NCBI): domain Eukaryota; kingdom Metazoa; phylum Chordata; class Actinopteri; order Cichliformes; family Pholidichthyidae; genus Pholidichthys; species Pholidichthys leucotaenia. Next base: position 65,713,592 of record CM035850.1, on the reverse strand, counting down.
TCAAACTTCTGTGAAACAGTCACCCACTACATTACAATAAGACATTTGAAATCGATATAGCTGGTTTTGATTCTCTGATCACATCTTTTTGCACTTCATACTTTTCCTTCAAATCCACTTTTTTTTTTTTTTTTACCATTTTCATACTGAAAACTGCTGAGTTCTGCAACATGAAACTAAGTAGAATAAATCAAGCAGTAATGCCACAGCAGGGCATTTTATAACACAATATACTGCAGGTATTGCTTTTTTTTTTTTTGGCTCATCAAGAATGACTCAAACAGCTGATCATACTTATTGCACCAACTTTACGTTTACGTGTGGGCTTACCTTGGCCTTCTTGTTGGGTTCTCGCCCTTGACCCTTTAATCTCTTGGAGGAGAACGTGTACTCGATGTCTCCTTCTTTAAAGTCGTAGGGATCGTCCCCGTTATCCCGCAGCGCCTCTACACCGGGCTGCTGAAACATCCCTAAAATGTGAATGTGGTCCCTCACCCTTTCCTCTGAGATTTTAAATCTCTTCTGAGTCTGGGTGTATAGTCTGCAGGAAGCAAAGTGACAGACAACAGAGCAGCAGGTTATTCTTTTTCTCTCACTTTCTGTCTTCTACTATTTTCTTCTACAAAAATGAAACAGATGCTTTTTATTAGATGTGCCCCATTAGCTAAAGACTTCATGCTTGACTCCATCTAAGCAGCGTTGACTAATAAAACTGAAAACTTGCTTCATCATCTGTACTCTTAGCTATCGAGCTCTTTTCCCAGCGCTGCCACTGTGAGACACTCTCACCTCTTAAGCGAAACACCCTCTGCTGTTGTGTCAGCCTTCATATCCTCCAGTTTATCAGCGGGGAGCTCAGGGGGTCTGAACTCAGTCTTATCAGTCCTGGGTGTCCTGAAGCCCCTCCACCAGCCACCCCCGCTCTCCCTCTGCCTCAGCATAGCTGTGTACACAGCCGTCTCACTGGTAATCACGCCCAGTCCCGAGGCTCCGTCTTGACAGACAGGCATATCCACGGGTCCATCGAGAACCTCTGGGTCCTGTACTCGAGGGTGCGGGCTGAGCGTCGGCGGAAGGGGAGATATGGGTGAATGGAGGAGCGACTCGGGTGCTTTTCTGTCATTGGAGAGGGGCTTGGGATACTTGCAGCTTGGCAGAGCGGCCATGGGCTCCATGGGGGGCTCCAGCGGCACAAGGTTAGGGAGCTGGGGCCCTCCTGGCGAGTCCTGCTCCAGAGGGGTCTCTTGTGTGACTGAGACCCGATGGTGGAAGGGAATCACAGCTGGCCTCTTGGATTGCTTGTCAGCTTTTTCTGTCTTATCGCTCGTCTTGTGTTTGTTCATAGAGGTGGAGTATAATGATGGGCCAGAAGACTGAGTGGGGTTCGCACCGACCTGGGGGTTGGCAGTGGATGAGGTTGCTAGATTCAGCTTCTGCTGTTTTAACCTGCAAGAAAAAAAAGAAAGACACATTTTCACGAGTCAAACCCATTAAATCAGATGGTTCCTAACCTTTTTTTTTTAATCAGATGGACCCTCAACACACTCGCTGTTCACCAGTCTTTATAAATTTCCCTTCAAAGTATATAAATGAACTTGGTTAAAACAGGATCTAGACTATTTATTCTTACTGATTATATTTATCATTACTCACTCACAATTTAGTAGTTATTTAAAAAAAAAAACTGTCTTATCATTTTACCCTAGTTTCTACACTATTCAAATTAGTTAACAACTGCAGCATACTTCCAACTCGGGCTGTCGCGATAACCGCAATTATGTGGTACTGCGCTATGGACAAGCCTACTGCGGAGGATAACGAGCAACCGCAACAACCACAGTGTTCACTTTTTTGTGCGTGTGGCTAAATCTTGTTCACTTATTGAATAGTAAATAAACTGTTAAATGTTAACTGTATTTTTATTGCCAGCAGCATGTTTGCAGGGCATAAAGCCCGTTATTTGTACTACTTTTGGTGAGATCAGATCAGATCGCTTGTGGCAGATAGCATTATTTAATAAAATAATGGCTGAATGGGCTTCTTCTGTGGCTATGATCCTGACGATTAAGCTCTGCTACTGCACAGCGCATTGCTTGTTTGCTGGGTGAACGTGATTTTTCGGACAGCGGCATTATACATGGGGACAAGAGCCACGTGGGGTCCTGCACGGAGGCTGTGCTGTTTAAATAAGCCGAGTGTCGCAGCTGTCTCCAACCAGTCCACACACCCTGCAACTGAAATGCTGGAGTTAACACCACGGCTTTATGAAAATGATCGAGTTTTCCTTTACCCAATCAGCAGTTCATGACTGTAGGGAGAGCTCCGTCACACACGCACATAAATCGAGAGCGGAGCTGCAGCTGCAGCAGTTCTCAACGTAGCTTCCATCATTTGCCACATGAGTTATAAACCCTGTCTAAATTACAAGACCACTGGGTCCTAAAAACATTTGCAATAATACCGCGCTGTTGAGCTACCCACCGTCTCCGCAGGGGAAATTCCTCCACCGTGACAGCCCTACTTCCAAGTGTTTTAGCAGTTTTCAAACTGCAACGACTTACTGAAAGCTTTATAATTAACTAACAATCGCCTCACGCAAAAACCGTTAGTACTAACAGATTTGTTCGTAAATGTAATGGTCAGTGTTACATTTTATACAATGTTATTTTAAACAGTGAATAAAATCAATCAATCAATTCACTGTATGTGAACTTTTAGGATTCACCAGTTGGGTAGTATCTTGAAATTTAGTACATTTGCTAACAAAATTTACGAGTGGTCGTGACCAGCTGTTAGAGTTTTGTGTAAATAATTTGCTGTTATTCTAACCTTAGTTTTCACTAAATGGCTCTACGTATAATTTATTTGAATCAAGAATGAGAATGCAAACCCTATAAACTTAATAATTAGGCTAGTTGACAAGATTTGATTTGAGTTATAATAAGAATTAAAATAATTAAAAGCAGTATCATTCAATCAACATTCAAGTCATATCAGATGCAAAATATAATGATAATAATAATAATACATTTTTATTTGTATAGCGCTTTCCAAGGCACTCAGAGACACCTTACATTTTAAAAAAACCAAACAAATGTACAATTAAAATTAAAGATTAAAAGCAAGTCAGAACAGGTGGGTTTTGCGTAATGATTTGAAGGAGTTTAAGTCCGTGCCATCACGGATGTGCTGGGGAAGAGAGTTCCACAGGGAGGGGGCGGCGATGGAAACATAAGTTTCTAAACGTCGTTACCGAACTGCAGTGTTGCGTGGCGGAACACGGCTTCATTCTCAACGATCTTGCAATGAGTGCCTGGGGATCATCAAGATCTCTCAGTGCCATTCCAGTGATCTCCACGGTCTCCTCAAACTTCTGACTCAGTCCAAAACACACAAGGGTCTCCCAAACATTTATACAGAAACAACTTTTTTGAGGCTTTAGACGATTGATGAGAAATCGGGCCAATTTTTGATCTCTCAGTGGTCCCCCAACGATCTCCATGCAGCGTAAAGCACCCCTTAGCTTCACTCTTAATGAGCCATTTAATTTTTCAGTTTTTAAAACATAATATATATGTCAGGAGTACACATTTATTAGCAACTAATATGGCTGATATTCACTTTTTTCCAATAAGTTCTATCAATAACTTTTATTGTTATAGGTATATTTTTAACCAAAAGATAAATTAATTCAAAATGCCATGGCCAGTAATTCACATTATATCTGCAGTTAACGGTAATGTATTCTGAAGTTATCATTAATAATGATGTGGTCTAGTTTTGAATCACTGTTCATATAAGCTCATGTTGTATTTCATTGTGAGAAAATGTGCTTTTCAAAATTTGATACCAAACTGTAATATTTTATGTAATGATTTGTTATAATTGCATTCAGCTATGACAAATAATACCTAATGTGTAGGATATTAAGATTATATTAATTGCATTACATTATGTACAGTGGGGCAAAAAAGTATTTAGTCAGCCACCAATTGTGCAAGTTCTCCCACTTAAAAGATGAGAGAGGTCTCCAATTTTCATCATAGGTATACCTCAACTATGAGAGACAAAATGAGGGGAAAAAAATCCAGAAAATCACATTGTCTAATTTTTAAAGAATTTATTTGCAAATTATGGTGGAAAATAAGTATTTGGTCACCTACAAACAAGCAAGATTTCTGGCTCTCACGGACCTGTAACTTCTTCTTTAAGAGGCTCCTCTGTCCTCCACTCATTACCTGTATTAATGGCACCTGTTTGAACTCGTTATCAGTATAAAAGACACCTGTCCACAACCTCAAACAGTCAGACTCCAAACTCCACTATGGCCAAGACCAAAGAGCTGTCAAAGGACACCAGAAACAAAATTGTAGACCTGCACCAGGCTGGGAAGACTGAATCTGCAATAGGTAAGCAGCTTGGTGTGAAGAAATCAACTGTGGGAGCAATTATTAGAAAATGGAAGACATACAAGACCACTGATAATCTCCCTCAATCTGGGGCTCCATGCAAGATCTCACCCCGTGGGGTCAAAACGATCACGAGAACGGTGAGCAAAAATCCCAGAACCACACGGGGGGACCTAATGAATGACCTGTAGAGAGCTGGGACCAAAGTAACAAAGCCTACCATCAGTAACACACTACACCACCAGGAACTCAAATCCTGCAGTGCCAGACGTGTCCTCCTGCTTAAGCCAGTACATGTCCAGGCCCGCCTGAAGTTTGCTAGAGAGCATTTGGATGATCCAGAAGAGGATTGGGAGGATGTCATATGGTCAGATGAAACCAAAATAGAACTTTTTGGTAAAAACTCAACTTGTCGTGTTTGGAGGAGAAAGAACGCCATACCTACTGTGAAGCATGGGGGTGGAAACATCATGCTTTGGGGCTGTTTTTCTGCAAAGGGACCAGGACAACTGATCCGTGTAAAGGAAAGAATGAATGGGGCCATGTATTGTGAGATTTTGAGTGAAAACCTCCTTCCATCAGCAAGGGCATTGAAGATGAAATGTGGCTGGGTCTTTCAGCATGACAATGATCCCAAACACACCGCCCGGGCAATGAAGGAGTGGCTCCGTAAGAAGCATTTCAAGGTCCTGGAGTGACCTAGCCAGTCTCCAGATCTCAACCCCATAGAAAATCTTTGGAGGGAGTTGAAAGTCTGTGTTGCCCAGTGACAGCCCCAAAACATCACTGCTCTAGAGGAGATCTGCATGGAGGAATGGGCCAAAATACCAGCAACAGTGTGTGAAAACCTTGTGAAGACTTACAAAAAACGTTTGACCTCTGTCATTGTCAACAAAGGGTATATAACAAAGTATTGAGATGAACTTTTGTTATTGACCAAATACTTATTTTCCACCATAATTTGCAAATAAATTCTTTAAAAATCAGACAATGTGATTTTCTGGATTTTTTTTTTCTCATTTTGTCTCTCATAGTTGAGGTATACCTATGATGAAAATTGGAGACCTCTCTCATCTTTGAAGTGGGAGAACTTGCACAATTGGTGGCTGACTAAATACTTTTTTACCCCACTGTATAAACTGATGTTTAATGCTACAGGGCATGTTGATATAAATCTCAAAAAAGATTCCCCAGTAAAGTCTGAAATAGAGATTCCATCAACATGGAAGTCAACCAGAGCTCAAGTACTGTAAATATAAATAAAATGCTCATATTCATCTGTTGGGGGCAGCGCTGTTGTACCTGGAGCAGCTGCAGGGCGCTCTGGCTCCCAAGTCATTGAAGTCCCATGTGGTAACTCCGTTTGGCGTTTCCTTTCCAGGTGCCACGTCAGTCGGTTGATTTGGTCTGTGAGGAACAAACAGATCCATGAGGGCACCTGCTCAGCCGCATCACTGAACTTCAATAATAATTCGGCCAAACAGAGGAGATAAACTCGGGCTTGACTTACACATGCTGAGGCTGGTTGAGATAGCACTCTCTCCAAGCCTGATGGACCACCTGGCAGGTCAGCTTCTTCCCAGAATGCTTTGGGCTGATGCTGGCGATCCCCATGCTGCTGTCTGGAGTTGGGACACTAGAGACCGAAGTCACAAAGCCACTGTCCGCTGGAAAAAGATTTAAAAAAACAAGCTTATTTAGATGTGCTTTTATTCTGCACACTTCTTCCATTTTTTGTCCTGGACAAGTCATCTTAAAGCCTGTTTGGGACTTTATAGTTAACTGCTGTGTTGACAAATGTGTACACATTTAATAATTTACTGCAGCAGCATCACATAATATCATTTATTATTTTACGGTATTTATCAAAAACAGGTCAGCTTTTCACATGCCTGTAAATAATGTGTGGGTAGTTCCTCATAAAGTAATTGTAACACATTACTACTTACACTTACTACCATAACTTAATTCCCAATTAACAATATAAAGTTACACTTTATATAAAACCAGCTAGTAAGCCAGGGTCCATTTAAGATGATTAACTTTAACTGAGAATAAAGCCAGTCGTGAAGAAAGAAGCCGAGCAATGTGTGAGGTGTGGTTCATGATGTTCTTTGGTGGACCTTTAACGTGTTGCAGTCATGAAGCAAAACTATTAGCTGAGGACAGCGTAATGAATGAAGAGTGATTACGGCAGCTAGCTAATGTCTGCTAGTGGTTCAGGGTGGTATCTGCGGATGCACAAATGAATAAAGAATGAAGATTGTTGTGGGGAAGAAAAGTGTGGATAATTGCTTTGATAATTGCTATAACAGTAAAATTACAAACCGCCGACAGAGTGCTTGGCAGCGCGGTGGTACAGAGGTTAGCACTGTTGCCTAACAGCTAGAAGGTTCCAGGTTCAAATCCCCAGGCTGGCAGGGGTAGGAACCTTTCTGTGTGGAGTTTGCATGTTCTCCCTGTGCTGTGTGGGTTTACTCCGAGAGCTCAGGTTTCCTCCCACAATCCAGAGACATGAACGTTAGGTTAACTGGTCGTTCTAAATTGTCCCTAGGTGTCTGTCTCCTATCGGCCCTTTAGAATAGAGGGTTAGTACTAGTGAAGCGCTTCGAGTGGTCTTTCAGACTAGAAAAGGCGCTATATAAGTACAGGTCCTTATCCCCCTTATCCCTTAATGAGTGGGTAAAGAATGCTCGAGCTAAAGCCAATGCTGGCCAGAAAAGCGTGAGAACAAAGAGAATGAAGGAACAAGCAGCTCAGCTAGCTATCATATGCTAACAACAGCCCGCCATTTGATTGTCTTCTGTCCTCCCATTAAGCAAATGCGTGGTTGAAAAATTGAAGGTAACGTCAGCAATGACTGCTCAGTGTTTGATTATTAAACTGCGACAGACTCACTGAAGCTACACTACTTTGATTACAGTAACACATTACTTTGCAACGTGATGCCCCCGACACTGTCTGAATAGTGTTGCATGTAATGCTCTGATGGAAAGTGCGTCTCTGGGTCTTTGTTACCGGAACAGGGCTGCTCCGGTGACGTTGGCGGCGTCAGCGGCACGCCGCAGTGATTCGGCTCTTTGGGGAGGCCCTGAGCAGAAAGAACAGGTGGAGGCTGCTCCGCTGGTAGGTTCCCCTGGGCGATCAGCACAAAAGCAGCTGGGTAGGTCATCCTTACTCCGCCTGCGATGCCGAAGAAGAAGAAGAAGAAGAAGAAAGATTTGCTGTTATTAAACAACAGCTGGTGCTCACAGTTTTTGCTGAAAATGTCAATGAGCAGTGTCAATGTGGCATTTCACAGTGTCTAAAAATAACTAGCAGAATTATTCATAAATATTTGATGGAATTGAGAGCGTTAGATGCTAAATTCAGCAGCTGCTATGTGTTCTGCCCATCATCCAATCTCAGTGCTCCAGTGTTTGTTCTCCATTCTCACCCCGACACAGGCTTTCCTCCTTAGAAGTAAAGAGCTACTGGGATGCAAAAGAGTTTTAATTGTAATCAGGTCAAAGCAGCGCAGGGGAATCGGGCTGATTACACAGAGCTGTTAGGGTAACTCCCCGGGGTTTTTACTTCAACATCACCATTGTTCCTTTTTGTCCTCTTGTCTCCTCCCTTCAAGCCACTCTCCCCCTTCCACTCTCAGATGCGCTAACTGACAGTGAGGATCATTACAGTCAAAACATCTCATCTGCTAATACCTCAGCTCCAGCTGCCGGGACAATCCGTGTGATGTCGATTTCACTGTCTGCGTTTGTAAAGTAGCATTAGAGGCGTCTAATGTGTTTATTCACAATAGAGGACCTGCAATTCTTATCTGAGGTGATGGGATATTTGTTCGCCCTGTTTTGCATTAATTAACCTCAGTGCTAATGTGCTAGATTTAACCACGCTGGATTTTCAGTGCAGTAAATTCAAATTTTTCTTTTCTTACCCACGATGACCTCCACAGCTGCGTGGCTGTTGCGATCATAGGCCTGGACTGCTTCCTCCTTGTCCCTCTCCCCACTTCCGTCTTTCCTCTGAAGTACCATGGGATAGAAGTAGCTCCATTCCTCCATCAGCTTGCGTGCCGCCGGGTCACTCATCTTGTAGGCCTGACCCGTTAGAGTTCCACTCAGGCCGTACGGACTCAGGATCACTGAACGGGTGAAAGGGAGACAGTGAAGGAAAAAGTTTATTTAGTTTATTTGCACACATAACAGTACACATACAAAACAAAAAACAAAAGAGAGAGACGTGCTGTTCAGACTGAAAAAACACCGAGGAGCTTATGGGAGTAAAATGTCATCTTAATGCACACACTTTCGGCTGCTTCCTCTTTAGGGTTGCCACAGTATATCATCAGTTCGCATAATTGATTTGGCAAGAATTTTACGCCAGATGCCCTTCCTGATGCAACCCTCCCAATTTACCCAGGTTTGGGACCAGCACTAGGAGTACACTGGTTTTGTGCTTCCCCCAGTGGCTGGGTAATCATCAGCGTTTCCCCTACCATTACACTGAAAGGGTAAATATCGGCCAATATACAGCTATGGAAAAAATTAACAGACCAGAGAGACCACTGCAAAATTACCAGTTTATTTGGTTTTACTTTTTATACAGATGTGTTTAAGTAAAATGAACAATTTTGTTTTATTCTCTAACCTACTGAAAACAGCTCATCCAAATTCCAAGTCAAAATACCATAAGTTAGAGCATTTATTTACAGAAAATGGAGACAAAAAAGATGTTGCTTTTAGATGTGATTTTAGATCAACTAATGCAAAGAAAACCAGTTCATGTTCATTCTTTAACACTACAATACTTGCGTTTTAATTTAGGAAGAACTCAGAAATCTGTATTTGCGGAATAACTCTGATTTTTATTCGCAGCTTTCACGAGTTTTACCATGCTTAGATGATCACCTAATCAGTACCTCCTTAAGCAGACTGACGTGTCCTTGTGTTGGAATTCAACAGATTGTCAAGTTGAATGGCTGCCATACATGTAGAGATGCTAACGTAGGAAAGAGTTTGCAGTGGTCCCTTATTTTTTCCACAGCTGTACTTGTGCATCCCATGTGAATATTTTTTTAAACTCCTCATTTTGAATGATACCCGCGTCTATTTCCTGAAAAAAACAGAGGATGATGTGACACGTTTGCTTATTTCTTCTGCACATTATGTACTTTTTTTTAGGTTTCTAAAAATCTGCGTTGTTTGCCATTTCACTACTTTAGGTTTGTGACAAAAAATTGAATAGTAAAATGAAAATACTTTCATACAACTCTTATTTTACAAAGTTACTACACATAGACACTTCTTTAAAGGCGCTAAGGCCAAGCTGATGATTGTATAACCAACTTTGTTGGGACATTAGTAATTGTGTTTATATTGCATATTAAGATGACAGTTGTGGGGGTTGTGGGTTCAAGCCCCAGCTGGATCACACCAAAGACCAATAGAATGGGTCTTTCTGCCATCCAGCTTGGTGCTCAGCATAAATGGAATGGGAAAAGGAAAGACAGTCAGTGTTTCCCTTAGGTTTACAGCCTTGGGGAAGGGGGGAAGGTCAGCATTACGATTGACAAGAACAAAGTCTTAAAGGAATCATGGTGTTCTGACGCTATACAGAAAAATTATAGAATGCTTAATTATTGAAAACGAATGGGACATCCGATATTAGTGACTGTTTCGGAACCCTTGTTTATTTGTTTGTCAGATCGCTTATTTGTGTGATCTTTTATGACTTATATTCATAATAGTGTATCTTGCACTTTGGGGAATGGATCCTAGCATTTTTAGCATTTTTCCTTATGAGAACCAGGCCAAATGACCTCACAAGGGAAAATGTCCTTACACAAAAGGTGGTTTGTCAAGGGGTGGTCCACACAGAAATAGAAAGACAGGAGCACACACATACTGGTTTTCATGTTTTATGGGGACTAATTTTCTGATCATCACTTGTGGGGACTACCTTTTCTACACAGAAATTCCTTGCATTTAGACAGACAGAAGATTAACTTGACACTCTGGGGGGGGGGGGGTTAGCCCAAAATTTCACAACAATAAAGACAAATATCGGCCACTGCCATATGTGAATCTTATTTGCTAAGAGGCCAATAAAGTAAATATCCAATGGGGCAAATTAAGATAAGAAATAATGTAGCAGCTATGTGAGAGGACGACTGAAAGGTCTCATAGCATATGAGAAAAAAGCCCTGCTGTAATACTCCTTAGTGCACAACTGAGAAATCATCAGGCCCCTAGAGGAGCTGCTTAGGACTCTCACTCTCTCATGAAGGGAGTGAGAGAAGCTGTTCAGGATGGAGGACAGCCTACAGGGTACCCCGCGATAGCCCTGATGATTGGTTGAATAACTGTAAAATCATCTCAATATCTCAATCACAAAATAACTGTACTCGTCATACTACTCTAGGCTGGTTATTTATTTTTGGTCCTTTAGTACAGTGTGTTGAGACAAGACAAATTACTCTCTGGGACAATAAGGTATTATCTTACCTATCTTTTGTGCATCTAAGGGGATTCAGTAGATTTAGCACAGAGTAAAGATGTGCTAGATGACCTTTGTTTATTCAAAAGATTTTTTTTTTAAAATCTGCACACTAATATCAGCGTTCATTTTCATTTCTACAAAAGAAGCTAGAAAGTAAAAATGAAAGTAATTAATTATGGGTTATTAATATGAATTTGCATTTTCCTGCCACCCCGTGTGATAAATTAATGACACATTAATATCCAAACGCTGGTGACAGCTCCTCTTAGTCATGCAAGAGACTTATTCTTGTGGTTCATCAGACCACTCAAGCTGCATTGCATTCTCAGCAGGATGTACAGCTAGTTTTTCTCCTTTATGGGTACACATGCCAAAATAAAACGGCGGTGTGTCTGTAGTGTTACCTTGCACTGGGGTGGAGGAGGTCTGAGCGAGGCGGATGTGGTCTTCTGTGATGTGGTAGGCAGGCTGGTGCTGGGCGATCTCCACGCTGGTGCACACGTTGCTCTCCCCATGGAGGAAGAAGGAGAAGGAGCATGATAGGTGCTCACTGTGGAGACAAGAAAGGGAAGAATTAGAGGATTAAAAAAAATAACTAGAAAAGCACTCGGAGAGCGCAGACCTCCGCCAAGCGCCACAGTTCCCCCCATACAGTGTTTGTGTGTACGTTGTCAGATTCCTTGACCATTTGAATTGAATTGAATTTATTTATTTCGGATAGTACATAACAGGTTAAAAGAAACTGTATAATATAACAACAAGGTGAAATTAGACAAAGACTCCTTCTACTATACAATTCCACGTGAGTTATCTGAAATGGGTGATGGCTGAAGCCGCAGCTTATATTGCCATGAAACCATGAAAACATCTGAGTAGCAATTGGATTCACAATGATAGGATTAGTGGTTCATTAGTAAAAGCATTACCTCCTTGGCGGAGGTAATAAACTGAAGTGTTGGTGTTGCGTCCATGTCCTGCATCTGCAAACTCCCAGGCTGGGGCGTTGCAATTGAATGAACGAATGAATTAATCTTTATTTCGAATAGATTAAGAGTACAGGTTAAAAGAATGTGAATAATATAACAAAGGGGGTAATAAAATCCAACAAGGTCAAATTAGACAATAGCTCCTCTGATTATACAGTTCAACATAAGTTATCCGAAATATGTGATGGCTGAATCCGCAGCTTATATTGCCCACCCATGTTCCATCCAAGAATTCCAAAGAAAAAACAAAAGAAGTCATGACACAACTGCGTACAACCCACAGGCCAATGGGTTATGTGAGCGTTTTAGATCACTGAAAGCAGCACTGAGGGCTTCACTGACGGATGCCAATTAGATAGACGGGTTGGCGTGGGTTTTATTCAAAATTCAAACGTTTATTTCAAACTCAGGGTTCATATTAAATGCAGAACTAAAAGGAGTAGAAAATAAATAAATAAATAAAAGTATATACAGATCAGCAGACAGTCGGCGGTCTTGTAACAACAATAACATACAATACTGGACTCAGTATAAAATGGAACGCCACCACTTCCAAATGCTGAAGTGTTAGTAACGAGTTGACAATTGCTGATATAAGATGATTGTTACATGGCAGCAACCTTGTCATCAAACTGTAAACATCGTTACGTATCAACTCGCCAAAAGACGGAATGTTCACAGACACAAACATCTTGCTTGCACTCGACCTTCGTGGTACATCTAATCTTTATCTTTATTGGGGTTGCGCTCCGCGGCCAAAGATGATTTGGAAAATTCCCCGGCAGAGAGCTTCTTTTTGCGGAGCTACTATGGCTGACCGGGGAATTTCTGCTAAATAATCTAGCGGCGGACAGCTGGCCGTCTGAGCTTTTGCAGCGTTGCGCAAACACAGGCACACAGCACGCTGCCGAGCAGCTGGTTTTTGCGCAGCGCCTATGGCTGCCCGGGGAATTTCTGCCAAATAATCCGGCGGCGGACAGCTGCCCGTCTCAGCTTTTGCAGCGTCACGCAAACACAGGCACGGTGTTTTCCGCGTGCTTTTGTGCCTAAAACGTTGAAGAAGGCAGAGTTTATGTTGGTCAGACACGATGACCAGCGCCCTCCATTGCGCCTGCGCACATGTTGAAAATAGCCGTATGTCACAGTGTTAAAGAATGCTTTAAAAAATTCCTGTATCCAGACGGTGATCCGGATCATCCCCAAAATTTAATCGGTTCTTCCTTGTACCATTTCCAACAACGCCTGAAAGTTTCATGGAAATCCGTCCAAGACTTTTTGAGTTATCTTGCTAACCAACAGACAGACAGACAGACAGACAAACAAACAGACAAACCCCGGCAAAAACATAACCTCCTCCTGGCCTTTTCGGCCTGGCGGAGGTAATAAAATCTAGGTGTAACTGGTACAGAAATGCATACGGTGAGCTGACTGTGTGTAGGGCAGCGCGGTGGCGGAGTGGTTAGCACTGCGGCAACACAGCAACTCACCCTTGGCCGGGGGATCCTGGGTTCGATCCCAGCCCCCGACCAACAGTGATCTGTGTGGAGTTTGCATGTTCTCCCCGTGTCTGTGTGGGTTTACTCCGGGATTTCTCCGGTTTCCTCCCACATGCCAAAAACATGTAAGTTAGGTTAACTGGCATCAAACTGGGGATTCTAAATTGTCCTTAGGTATGACTGTGAGAGTGAATGGTTGTCTGTCTCTATGTGTTGGCCCTGCGATGGACTGGCGATCTGTCCAGGGTGTACCCTGCCTCTCGCCCAAAGATGCTGGGATAGGCTCCAGCCCCCCCGCGACCCGAAAAGGATTAAGCGGAAGAAAGATGGATGGACGGAGCTGACTGTGGAAACATGGGAGCAGCCTTCACTTTGATCTTCAGCATGCAGCCAGAAATTTTACTTCAGCAGAAGAAACGTTACCTTTTGATATCAATTACTCAAGAATAAGCGAGAGAAGCAACCACAAAAGTTACTTTCATCAGAGTAAAAAAGTTCCACCAAAACTTCTTTTATAAACGTTTTTATAAAACATTTTAAAACGTCTTTTTCCCCTCCCATATGTGCATCATTTCTCTCAATTTGATTTCTTTCTTCATAAATTTCTTTGTAAAAAATACAGTAAATTGTTTACTTGGGGTCTTAAAGGTGGTAATTTGTATAAAATTCACATGGGTGTATCTATGGAAAAGAGGAGATGGAATTAATAAGTGTTCACTTCTTCCTTCTCCCTTTCAAACAGTGTATACTGTTACTTTATTGCATTTGCCATTTGCTTGTATTTGTTATATTTTTGTGTTCGAAATAAACTATCTAAATATATTGCTTTTCCTCTGTAAATTTAAAGTGTTTTAATATTTTTTGTATAAATTAGCATTTTTCTTCTTTAAGACTGTATCATTAATTGTGAGGATTTTTTAATAATAAATTTGTGACACTTTTCTTGTAAATTCTTGACTTCTTATAAATTTGCCACTTGTGACTTGTGATACATTTTTATCATATGAATTTTTAACTTTTTATTCACAGATTTGCTTTCCCCCCCCCTTATAAATGCATGACCTTGCTATCACCAGTTTTGGAGGTTTATCCTCTTAAATGTTGATAGTCTAAAGCCTTGTTTTTCATCCAGGGGCCCTAGGACCCCAGGGGATCCTTGGGGAACGTTCAGGAGTCCTCAGGAAAATTGTCTATTTTCACTTCTTAACTGGTGCAAAAATTGCAAATAATTTGCCGCTGTTGTATTTGAGTGCCTGTAGTGACTCTCCTATGACAGTAGGTGGCAGTATAAATTCAATAATATGGCTACCTTCTTCTTCTTCCTCTTCATGTGTCTTACGGAGGAGGTTAATAACCTTGTTAAGACATGCTAGAGGTCATGGTGACTAGATGGAGAAACAGCGATTGATAAATATTTGAAGAGAAAAGTGTCGGACACTGAACTGGCCCTATACTAATGGAGCAGCTGCCATGGTCGGGCACATCAAAGACTTTGTTAGCAAAGTGAGAGACACCCAGATGTTGTGGTTAGACACTGTTTTTTGCATCGCGAGGTTTGCCAAGACTTTACCAGCAGACCTAGCTCCTGTTGGATGATGTGGTGCGGAAGAAAACTTTTTAAAGACAAGACTTCCGAAAAGCTGCATATTTGCATCTTTATGTGAGGAAATGGAAGCGGAGCATGAAACCTTATTGCTCCATATTGAGGTCGGATAATTGTCGTGGAGCAAGGTGCTGGCCCGCCTGTATGAGCTCGGAGAGGAACTAAAAGTGTTTTTGACTGATGAGAGTGGTGATGACGCAAGCAGCTTCTACTTGCAAGTGATGAGCGGTGTGCAAGGCTGGCATACCTGGCAGGTATATTTCAGCATCTGAATGAACTGAACACATGAATGCAAGGTAAAGATGAGAAGCTGCTCACAAGCACAGACAAAATAAATGGATTCTGTTCAAAGGCACACCTCTGGCAAAAACATCTGGAAAGTGCCAACTTGGACATGTTCCAGCCAGGATGTCAACGCTGTGTTCATTACAAGACTAAATTGTCATTGTCTAAGCTGTAATAGGCAATATTGTGTCATTTTTGTAAGATTTTTGGCTGGTGGGGTTCCCTGAGATCTTTTCAAAGTGAAAAGGGTTCGTTGGCTCAAAAAAGGTTGAAAAACACTGGTCTTAAAGAATATATTTAGTTTATATACATGTTTATATGCAACTGAAAAAAAATGCACCATTAAAATTGGATTTACATATATGACATTGCAACTTGAAATTAAATAACTCCGTCAAATACAATAATGAATGTAAAACATAAATGTGCCTGTTTTAGACCACAGCATGATGGATGGTGTGAGCTCTCCCCCAAACTGCAATTTCGAGCACAGGAATGTGTCTTTGAGGAAGCCATGCAAAGCTCTCCCTTCATTGATCATCTTCATCGGTTTTCAGATATGCTCCTTATTGCGGGTATAAATCCTCATTTGCGTGTGACTGATTGAGGTGGCTACATGTTTACATATGCAGCGCTCTCTTTATGAAACATCCTGGGCACACCTCATCACCGATTCCTCTTTTTTTAATCACTGAGGAGTAATTGTTGAGGCCTTATTGCAATTTATGCAGCAGTGGGCGGGCGGGACATCATCACAACTACCTCGTCAGCTTCACTGATGTATATTTTTAATCTATAAACCTCCTTACTACCTTGGTTTATACATATATATCAGACTGACAATAAAGGCAGCAGGTACTGTAATCTTCTCGCGATTACCCTGCTGCCTATGCAATTCCTCTTCTGCCCTGAGGGAGCTCGACCTCCATTTGAGCAGTAATGGATCATCAAATTCAATAAAATGGCCAGTTCCACAGTCACTCACAGGCAGAGCTAAACACCGACTTAAAGGAGTTCAGAGAATGTGGCTTTGTTTCCTCCAGATGGCGCCGAGTGCCCTGGAACAGAGGGGAGACCAATTTTTTCTGCTTCATAAACATTCCTGATGCTCCCACAGAGGGGAGAAAAAAAACATACCCTCCGAACAGCAGGTGGTTTGAACACAGGTCTGCACAATCACACGGAGGGGGAAGAGCGCATACATATGCATGTGCGAGCCTGCGACAAACTGGCACGCGGGCGCATGTCTGCTTCACACCTACGGGCTGTGTTCCTGTCTAAAATGCGCACGCACGCACGCACACACACGGTCCATCATCTCTGCAATTCACATCTCTTGTACACATGAGTCAAAATGCTTTCAATGTCACTGTCCTCCAACCTTGTCCTCAGTGCATCATCACACCATATGAAGGGCTATATATAGCTGCATGGGGAAGCTCAGGGAAACAGCTGTGAGTTAAAGTTGAATTCCAGTCTAGCTAAGCTTAATTAACATTTGGCCATCTCTGTAAAAATGTGCTTTAATGATAGTTTGTTTTTTTAAAAAAAGAAAGAAAATCAGTCACAAGGGATTTAAGTAAATTACCAACACTTTTCAATGACTAACTGGTTGATTTTTTTGTTATTGTTGTTGTTGTTATGTCGCTAAAGAGATGACGTACTGTATATTTATTAATAAAGCTATGAAAAGAGGCACTAATATGTTGTTTTCCAGGTTCACCAGAGTCTGTAACTCAAGGAATAGAATGGGGGGGGGGGGGGCGGTAATGGGGATGAGTTCAAACCCTCCGAACAAAGGCAATAAAAAATTAAACTTGGATCATTGTCTAGATGATCGTGATAATTTCATCAAAATCTGTCTAGTAGTTTTTGCATAATCCTGCTAACAAACTGACAAACACACCAACATGAAAACTTCACCTCCTTGGTGGAGGTAGTAAAAAAAAAATAAACTGGCACAATGTTGCAAATTTACAAGAAAAAGGCCAGATTTACAACAAAAAAAGTTGCGAGATTATGAGGAAAAAGCTGCAAATTTACACAAAAGTCATAAATTTATTGGAAAAAAAGTTTAACATTTATAAGAAAAAAGTCGCAAGTTTATGAGAAAAGTTTTACAAATTTACAAAAAAAAAATAGCAAATTTATGACAAAAAATTTGCAAGTTCAAGAGGAAAAACTTCCAATTTGGGAGAAAAAACGTCATTGATAACTTTAATGGAATTCTTGCACAGTGTAGAGTGACGTACTACTTCTGCATTCCGGTCTCAGCAGCTCCACTTCCTGTTCCATTATATCTGCCCATTCCCAGGTGCTTTCCCGTCAATAAATCAATTTTATCACTTTCACTTATCATCGTAGATACTGGAAATAGTGTGGGGGAAATCGTTTTTTCTTTATAAAGTTTGTTTCACATTTTGATTGTTTCTGTAACCATACTGGGCTGTTTAAAGTAGAACTGAACTGAACGGCATTGAATGGCACTGGGTGATAGGTACATACAATTATAAAGATAATTTATCATTGGCACCCCCTCCACAAATCCCGGAATCTTGGAGAAAATCGCGATTTTGAATTTCCCGCCCTGAAAAATCAGACAAATCCGCCGATTAACCGGAAGTGCAGCCGGAGTTCCGCGTGACGTCACGAGTGTGACACAGTCCTCCATGTTTACCATTACGAGCACGTCGACACTGGTTGTTTTTGGTGCATTTTGTCGTGATAGTCGACTATAAAACACTTCCAACACCTGGGAAGATCTGTTCAGTGGCCAAGGAAAGCTGTCATGGCGACGAAAGAAAAGAAAGGGGGAGGAAAAGCGACCGGGAAGCGATGCGTTTCTAGATATAGATATTACAGTGATCCCTCACTTATCGCGTTTAATGGGGACCAGACCCGACCGCGAAAAGTGAAAAACTGCGAAGTAGCGTCACCCGCCCCCCCCAAGGGCGTCACAAGCACTATTTTGCACAAAAAGGCACAAGAGAACAGCGAAAAGTGCCACTAAGCAACACGAGCAATAAAGAAGGCGCTCTGCAGGGAGAGAAGCTGGGTAAAACGTCTCGGCCAATCAGCTTGCGAAGTAAAACGTCTCGGCCAATCAGCTTGCGAGATTCCCGAGCGGTGAAGAGGTGGGCGGAGAGGAGTGGAGCGGTGGTCAGAGAGGTGGATTTTGAGTTGTGCGGGCTCTCCGTGTTGATACCTGATGGACTACATTAGAACATCAGGTATCAACACGGATCCTGAATGCCTCTTCACTCTGAAAACTCTGGTTTTCTTGACTGCTGAACTGCTGGAACTGCTATCATCTGCCATTGTTGTTTTGTTTAGGGATCACACTCGTGACGTCACGCAGCGTCGTCTGCACTACTTCCGGTTTGTTTGGCACTGCCAGCCAGAGGCAAAAGTTTATCGGCTTATAGCTTGGCCATCGCACGGCCTAAAAATTTCTTTTATGTGTTGAAAAATACAATAGGTAATAAAGAATTAATCTGCTATTCTACTTTTTGCGCCAAAAGGTGGGTTCAGTTCTACTTTAATAGTTCACCCAGTTAGCTTAGCATAGCACAGCTATCATATTGTTTGTCTCTTCCATTCCAAATACCACTGCATGGACTGTAATGGACCTGTGAAACTCACCAAAACATATGTACGACTTCAGTTGTTACCTGACTTGTTTTAATATTACTTTGCGTATACAGAATCCCTTGGTTATTGCTGTTATCATTACTGTTATTGATATTAGCCTAGTTAGCTTCCAGTTGCTAGTGTATTATTTATTCTCGTAATAAACTTCAACTCACTCCTAATAAACATTGCACAGACTCAAATGAACGTGAATGAGCTCGTGCAAAGATTTTGCACAATATATGTCCATTACACAGGTCTATTACAACCCATGCAGTGGTATTTGGAATGGAAGAGACAAACAATATGATAGCTGTGCTATGCTAAGCTAACTGGGCGAACTATTAAACATCCCAGTATGGTTACAAAAACGATCAAAATGTGAAACAAACTTTATAAAAAAAATTATCTGCCCGCACACTATTTCCAGTATGTACAACGATAAGTGAAAGTGATAAAATTCATTTATTGATGACAAAGCTCCAAGGAATGGGAAAATATAACGGAACAGGAACTGGAGCTGTAGGGGTGGCTGTGGCGCAGCTGTAGTGTGGCCAACTTCTGATCGGAGGATCAGTGGTTCAACTCCTGTTCTCTCTGCAGTCTGCGTGTCGAAGTGTCCTTGAGCAAGACACTGAACCCCCAGTTGCTCCTGGTGGGTCAGGCCAGCGCCTTACATGGCAGCTCCGTCGCCATCAGTGTGTGAATGGGTGGATAGCAGGATCTGTAAAGTGCTTTGGTCATCCAGAGATGAGTAAAAAGCTCTATATAAGTGAACACCATTTTAGAGCTGCTGAGACCGGAATGTGGAAGTAGTACATCACTCTACATTGTGCAAGAGGTCCATAGTGCTCCCCGACAAAGTGGTGAGGATGTACTTGTAGTTAAACACTCTGCTTCATAAGCAGAAACAACTCCATTTATTATGACGTCGTTATACAGTATGGGATAAATACCCAACTGCCACATGTTCAGAGTTATGTATAAATAAAAGTGCTAATCAAGAGTACAATGTGCACGGCACTAGGGCTGCAACGATTACTCGAATAACTCGATTACGAAAAATTCTCGATTCAAAATTTATGTGTCAACCTTATTACGGTGTGACCTTCTTCCGGTGACGCTACCTAATGGCGCCGTCAGAGCAGCATAGTGACGGCCCAGCAAAGATGAAGAAAAAATCTGCAAAAACAACAAAAGTATCTCAGGTCTGGAATCATTTCAAGCTCAAATTGAAGGAAAACATTGTGCAGTGTGTACATGGTAAAACCCAGCGGCGAGCTAGCATGCCACAACGTCGGATGTTACAGTGTCTCGGCAGAAAGCATCCCACATCATGCATGATTGAGATTTTAAATTAAGGTGAACAGAATGTAGTCAGCTATGCTAATTATGCTTATATGACCCAACAACATACAGCCATCGCCGTTAGCATCCAGATGTTAATGGCTAGCGAACGGAACTTTATGGTGTAACATACCAATTAAAGTTACATTCTATGCATTAAACATTGTAATAAGCTTTGCAATAAATGTGTACCTGTGTTACTGAGTGTTTGAATTCTGCAAATGTTGGTCAATGCAAGTTTCTTTAAAAAAAAGTATCAAATTACTCGAGCCATAAAATAGTCGTTAGCTGCAGCCCTACACGGCACTTCAAATTATTTTTCGTTTTTCTATTGTACGAGTTTGCTCTAGCCTGTTAGCCATTAGCTATTGCTAGCAATGCTCACTGAAAACAGGGCATTAAACATTAATTTACTCGTAAAACAACCACAATGGCATGTTCAGAGATAAAAAAAAAAAAATTGGCCAGTGCCGAGTACATGACTGAAGAGGAAAAAAAAATATTAAACAGAAGTGCTAATAAGCACTTTTTACACAGTTTGTTAAGTGACACATGGGCACAGCTATCTTGAATAATGATGCTTGGGTAAAGCGCTATCGCAGTGAAACTTCCAGGACCCACAACCTGTGACAAAACCTTTTTTTTAAAAATCTTTTTCGAGATGTCTTTTTTATTTGTTTTCATATACACAGTATGCAAATAAAAACACAAATCCTTGAGGGATCAATCACCTATTTTATACTTTTGTGTCCCTGCCATCATTAATTACCTGTGATGCAACAAAACTGAATGAACAAAAATGAATCAAGTGATCAGCGTTGTAGGTACATCTCTGGTCACCATCATTAACAGTTCTCTTGAATCTGGTTGTATTCCCTCTTATTTTAAACATGCTATTATTCAGCCTAATTTAAAAAAGTCTAAGCTTGACCCAGCACATTATAAAAATTATAGACCCATCTCTTAACTTCCCTTTGTTTCCAAGATATTGGAAAAAGTTATAGCCAAGCACCTCAATGACGTACTTAATTACCATAATGTTTTTGATAAATTTCAGTTGGGTTTTTGTCAGAAACATTCAACTAAGTCTGCTCTTTTCAGAGTGTCAAACAATATTTTAATGTCCTCAAATGCTCGCAAATGCTCTGTTTTAGTGCTACTGGATCTTACTGCAGCTTTTGATACAGTAGTTTATTGTATCTTATTACAAAGGCTTAGAGAGTGGGTAGGGTTATCTGGGAAAGCCTTAGGCTGCATTCACACCAGGACAGTCCGGGGGTCTTGGTTCGATTGGGCAGGGAATGCCGAGAATTTTCGCACCTTTGTTTGGTTTGATTTGCATTCACACTGCAGCGGACCAAACTGTCTGGACGTCATGCAGTTACAACAACTGCTCGTTTGGGGCACTGTAGCCGAAACCACCACTGATCAGGAAGAAAAAATCTCGGCAAAGAAGAAAAATCCAGCTCATCGATTGGCCAGGACCAAAAACAGAAATTCTTTCCCTTCAGCCGGGTTGTTTGTCCGTCACAAAGTAAAAAGGTAAAAGGATTTCTCGGATTTGCACAGTTGTCTTTATTGTTATTTTCTACCCAAATTGCACATAGTATATGCCACTTCCTCTTCTCAGACTATGTGTTGCTATGGTTACACAAACACCGAGGGGCACTTCTGCCCTTTGGTCTGCTGGATAGTCCATTTGCATTCACACTGCAAGCGAAGCGCACCAGGCTTCACTTGCAAGTGAACCAAGACCCCCATTTTCAGGTGGACAAGAGTTTGCTTGTTTGGAGCATACCAGAGTTCGACTGCACGTTCAGACTGCACCAAACGAACTGAACTATCCGCGGAAGCAGACCAGAGTTCCTTTCGTCCGGACCAAACAGTGGCCATGTGAATGTGCCCTTAGAATGGTTTCCCTCTTATCTCTCTAACAGAAGTTTTTCAGTAACTGTTGGTTCTTTTATCTTGGAGTCTGCTGCTTTAACTTGTGGGTGCCTCAGGGCTCTATACTGGGTCCTCTTTTGTTGGCTATTTTATATGCTTCCTTTGGGTTTATTTTAAACAAATTTAAAGGTGTCTCATCACTTTTATGCAGATGATATCCAGCTGTGCTTTTCTTTTAAACCAGACCACACTCTTAATTTTAAACTTATTTATGATTGTGTGTCTGAGACCAAGGAGTGGTTGAGTAACAACTTTCTGCAACGTAACACTGATAAAACTGAGGTCCTCATTGTAGCACCTGACAGTATAGCTCCAAAGGTGTTAGATGGTATCAGGTCACTGAGCTCACATGTACGAGCTGATCTTAACGCTTTAACTGTGTATGTCACCAAACTGTGACATAACCCCTAGTGGTCAAGAGTGGTAAAGTTTTTTTTTCAAGAAAATATTCAGATCAGATGTCAGAACCTTCCAAGGCTATAACTTGAAAGTGGTAAGAGATAATGGCTAACTGTCCATTAGAAAGATGTAGAATATGATCCAAAGTTTCAGATAGGAGTAAATTTACGCATCTAATTTGCATACAAACAAACAAAGACATTCGTCCCTTACCGCTGGCAAGGTGGCGTCCTTTTGCGGCATTCTAGGCATTATTTTGTCCTCTCCCGGTCATTTTAGCTTTCTCTCCTACATCCAGAAACTGTTATTGATTATTCCACCTTAATTTCGCTTTTATTCTACGGCAATTTACCTTATATGATGACAAGCAACCGGCGATTGCTTTACAGTCACATGGCGCTCTGGGTGCCGGCAGGTGAAATCCACGAGCTTCGCGCTCCCTGTGTTATAAGAACATGTAAACATCTACCTTCATCAGCTAAATAATCTCTTCTTAGAATCATAGTTGGCAAATTCGGAACCAAATCCTCCAAATTTGCTTGTCCGTATGCGATCGCGTATGTCCACAACGATGGGTGCCCTCCATTTTGTTTTGTAATCTCAAAGACGAAGAAGAAGAAGAAGGATTTCTTCCTCTTTGGTATATCAAGTGTCATCCATGAGTCCTCTAACGTGTGCCTGCCACTTTGTGAACTGGCATGATCAGTGCAAATCCTCAGTCCAGCTGGGGAGTGTTTGGCACGTTATTATCAGTTGACAGGCACAGCCCTGCGCTCTGCCACCAGGGGCAGACGAAATCACAAAGCTTAAGGGTTAAAAATCTGGGAGTTATTTTCGATCAGTCCATGTCTTTTGATAAACATGTAAAGTCGTTAGCTAAATTGTGTTTTTACCATCTCCGAAATATCTCTAAAATTAGATCGTTGGTCTCACAGAATCAGCTGTAAACTATTATACATGCCTTTGTCTCTTCATGTGTGGACTACTGTAATGCTCTTTTTTTTTCCACAATATTTTTTATTGAACCTTTTTTACAAACATAACACAAACGATCAAACACTAACACTAAAGTAATTTAAAAAAAAAATTATATATATATATATATATAAACACCAACAACCACTAACAAAAGCAGGTCTTCAACAATGCTCCTCTGTTTAGTCTAGGTGCTCCATTACATACATATTATACATTCACCAGTTTGGAATTTACAAGGTCCACACAGATCATTCACCTTCTTCTTCAAAAGTTATGTTTAAATTCTTTACATAATCAATGAAAGGTCTCCATATATTCTCAAACACAATTTCCTTTGATTTCAGTATGTATGTTATTCTTTCTAGTGGAAGGTTTGTTAACATCTGTCTTAACCACTGAGTCACATCTGGTCTATGAGTCTTTTTCCACAATAGTGCAATACATTTTTTGGCGTTAAGCAAACTGAGGTCTATGAATGCTCTTTCACTCTTATTAAAGTTATGTTTTTCTGGATACAGACCCAACAAAAACAATTTAGGATTCAATATGATTTGTTTTGAAATTATTTTTTCAATTGTTACCCTCACCTCTTCCCAAAACATTCTAATTTTTCTACATTCCCATAAACAATGAAATAGGGTTCCTTTACTTTCCATACATTTTGTGCACGTATCTGGTATGTTTTTGTTGTATCTATTTAACTCCACCGGTGTAACATACATCCGCATTAACCATTTAAAATGTATCAATTTAAGACGTACATTTATTGATTTGGTTTGAGCTTCTGTACAAGCCAATTCCCATTGTTCCTCTGAAATTTCAGTTTGCAGGTCTTCTTTCCAATAATTCAGTCTTTTCTGTGAGTTTTCACTTGAGGATAATGCCAATGAGTTATAAAACTCTGAAATAATACCCTTTCTCTTACTATCTTTCTTCAAGATTTTTTCCAAGGATGAATAAGTAGGTCGGGTGAGAGCATTATTTTGATTTGATCGAATAAAGTTCCTAAGCTGAAGATATTTAAAAAAAAATGTGTTCTATTAAGATTAAATTTGATCCTCAGTTCTTCAAAAGACATGTTATTTGAACATGACAAATATAAGTCTTGAATCTTTTGAATCCCTTTTAAATTCCATACTTTAAATACAGCATCCGCTCTCCCTGGTTTAAAATATTGATTACCCCATATTGGGCTGAATTGTGACAATAAGTGTGGTTCTTTTAAATATTTTTTGGTTTCACACCATATTTTGATCATATGCTTTACAAATGGATTTTTAACTTGTTTCTGTAATTTTTTTGCCGAGTCTGAGCATATGAATATGGGAAGAAGTAAAGGTAAATTGTATGATTCCATTTCAGTCCAGTGAGGGAGATCATTTGATGAAAAATAATATGTCATAGACCTCAGTTGTGCTGACCAGTAATACAACATAAAGTTTGGACATTTCAGACCTCCACGATCAAATGGTAAATATAGTAAGGACAGACATAATCTAGCCTTCCTATTGTTCCATATAAATTCCACTAACTTTTTTTTAATTCTTGAGAATAGATCTGAAGGTGGTGGTAAAGGAATGTAATGAAATAAATAAAGTATCTTTTTTTTGTTTGTTTGTTTTTTTTGTTACTTATTTGTACCCGTAGGTAGATTTGGTTTGCAGTCTGGTGACAAGCCACCGGCTGCCGGTCCGCCCTAAACCTACATGTTTTTGGTATGCGGGAGGAAACCGGAGAAATCCCGGAGTAAACCCACGCAACACGGGGAGAACATGCAAACTCCACACAGATCACTGTTGGTCGGGGGCTGGGATCGAACCCACGATCTCATGATCCCCGCGATCCCCTGGCCGAGGGTAAAACTGTGCTGCCACAGTGCTAAACCACTGCGCCACCGTGCAGCCACCGTGCAGCCATCTTGGGTAAGATATTACTTTTAAGTATATTAATTCTCCCAATCATCGACATTGGTAGTGACATCCATCTCTGAAGTAACTCATTAATGTCTGTCATTAAAGCTTCATAGTTGGCACTGGCGACTGATTCTAGCTTAGGCACAATTTGAATTCTTAAATATTTAAACTGATTTACAACTTTGAATTGATTTACCTCAGGAGCTGGGTGATTTCTCTGGGTCTCATTTAGCATTAATATTGAAGATTTAGTTTTATTTATTTTATATCCTGATATTTCCCCAAAATTCTTTATTAAATTCAACAAGGTCGGAATTGATTTTTTAAGATTCGACAAACAAAATTATGTCATCGGCATACAGGGAGATTTTATGTTCTGTTGGTCCTACTCTAATTCCATTTATTTGTGGATGTAAATGTACTGCCATCGCTAAAGGTTCAATTGCCATAGTAAACAGTACAGGTGAAAGTGGACAGCCTTGTCGACATCCTCTATTGATATTTATTAATTTTGAGATATTGCTGTTTGTTAGGATTTCTGCTGTAGCATTATTGTATATTATCTGAACCCATTTTATGAAATTATTTCCAAGTCCAAACCTTTGTAGGACTTCAAAAAGAAAGGGCCATTCGACCCTATCAAAGGCCTTTTCGGCGTCCAATGATAGGAGAGCTGTATCTGGTGCTTCTTTATTAGAATAGATAATATTAAATAATCTTCTTACATTATGGAAGCCTTGTCTTCCCTTTATAAAGCCATTCTGATCTCGGTTAATAATATTTGGTAATATTTCTTGTAGTCGTCTTGCTAAAATTTTACAGATTATCTTAAGGTCAGCATTTAATAGGCTTATTGGTCTCACATTTTCACATTTATTAGAGGGTTTACCTGGTTTTGGCAACAGTATAATTAAGGCATTACTCATATATAGTGGTAAATTACTATTTTGAAATGCTTCTAAAACCCTTTCCAAAAATGGCTTTATTAATTTATTCTTAAATTTTTTATAGAGGTCAACTGGAAGACCATCTGGTCCCGCACTTTTTCCTGATTTCATATTATCAATGCCTAGCCCAACTTCTTCTTGACTAATTTTAGACTCCAGTATCTCCCTGTTTTCATTTGGAATACACGGTATAGATAATCCTTCCAAAAACCCATTTAGTTTTGTTAAATCAGTTTCATTTTTTGTATCATACAGTTTTTCATAATAATCTCTAAAGGCACTGTTAATTTCTAAAGGATCTACAACTGCCTGTCCATATGTTCCAATTGGGCTCTCTCCTCTCAAGTCTTCTTAGATTTTGAACCTGTATAACTAATAATATGCCCCCTAATAAAAGCTTTGAAAGCCTCCCACTTTATACATGCTGATGTTTGTGTAGTATTGATATCAAAGAACTCATCTATCTGTTTTTCTATGTACTTAAATTCCTCATCCTGAAGCCATTTATGCTGAAATTGCCACCTACCTGGTTCCTTTGTCAATTTCTTATCTACATATATTAAACAGCAGGGTGCATGATCAGAGATCACAATGTTATCATAGAAACAGTTTTGAATCTTGGACCTTAATTCTGTGGAGATCAAAAAATAGTCAATACGTGAGAATGTCTTGTAGGTATTAGAATAGCAAGAGTAGGCTTTAACTTGTGGTTTCATTTCTCTCCATATATCTAGCAATCTCAATTCTTTCATAGAATGATTAATGATCATCCTGCATCCATTGTGCGTACAGTCCAGTCCTGTTGATCTGTCTATACCGGGATTCAATGTACAATTAAAATCCCCTGCTATTATATGTTGCCCTGTAAGTGATGATAAAATAAGAAATAAATTTGCAAAGAAGTATTGATCATCTATATTGGGACCGTATAAGTTCACCAAATTTATATTTTCTAATAACAAAGATCCTTGGATGATTAGATATCTTCCTAATTTGTCTCCAATTACATTTTTCACTTGAAATGGGACTGATTTATGTATGAGAGTCATAACTCCCCTGGCTCGAGATGAAAATGATGAGGTGAACACACTTCCCTGCCATCTTCTCCTAATTCTTTTTACATCCTCCTCTATTAGATGAGTTTCTTGCAAAAACACAATTTTTGAACCTATGTCTTTTATTTTATTCATAACTTGTTTAAGTTTTTTTAAATTCTGTAGACCTCTGCAATTCCATGAAGTTAAATTAAGATTAACGCTTTGGTCTATGATCAATAAGGAGTTTGAGATTACCTCGCAATATAAACATGCTCATACAGAGAAGCAAAAACATGAGTGGTTGAACATTCATCCTACAAACTACACACAAATTCCCCCTTCCCACATTCGTGGTAATCCTCCCAAAATCAAAAAAAAAAAATT
Source organism: Pholidichthys leucotaenia (assembly GCA_020510985.1). Lineage (NCBI taxonomy): Eukaryota > Metazoa > Chordata > Actinopteri > Cichliformes > Pholidichthyidae > Pholidichthys > Pholidichthys leucotaenia. The sequence goes on along the minus strand of CM035850.1, from coordinate 65,685,733 downwards.
CCATCTCCCGCTATAGCCATTTACTGTCCACACCCGCGAGGATCAGTCAAAACCACTCTTTCTCCTCTCAATCACCCTGACTCTACTGCTTTTAATGACATAACATTAACTCTCTTCTGTAGTTTTCCAACTTAACTCCAAAATTTTATTGCAACTTTGTACATCATAGGTTTTTTTTTTATATAATACAATCTATATTTTGTAAACTTGCTATATGCTTCAGATCAGTCAGATGCCTGTGCAAATACTTAAATATTCTACCTTTATATTTTGTTCATGCTTCATGCTTAGCTCCCACCAGTCTCCTCTTGGATCTGCTTGATAAGCACCTGCGCCTCCTCAGGGGTCTTGAAGGTGTGGGATCTCCCTTTATATGTGACCAGCAGTCTTGCTGGATAAATCACTCCATGACGAATCCCGAGGTTGCGCAGCTCTCTACGGGTGGGGTCAAACTGTTTCCTTAATTGTTGGATTTCTGTGGCCAGATCTGGGTAAAACGACACCTGTTGATCCTGATATTTAATTTCTCCTTTACCTCGCGCCGCGTTGGAGATCGTCATCTTGTCTCTGTAGCTGAGGAACTTCATAATCAGCGTCCTCGGTGGTGCCTTATTATCTCTCAGGGCCTCTTTCCACCAAACCGGTTCCAGTGCTAGTTTGGTTCTGGGGTTGGTGCTAGTGCTTAACCAGTTCTTCTGGAGTGGCTCATAAGAACCAGTTGGCTTTCCACCGATATGGAGCTAGTCGGGAATTATGTCAGAGCTACGTCATTACGTAGTGTGAAGCGCCCAACCCCCGCAGAACACCAGAGAAGACGGAAGGTGGCGGTATGCACCTCTCACTTGTTTGCTATCCGCCAGTAACCGAGAGAAGAAGAAGAAGTAGCAGCGTTAGCTTGTCAACATGTAGGTGTGTGTTGTGTCTTTAGGAGCGCTGCTTTTATTCCAAACCTGTATTACCATCCAAAAACAGTTTTATTCTTAATGGCAGAGAACGGCGGCTACGTTTAATGACACTGGTAATCATCAATATTTCAGTTATCAGCCGTTGTTAGATAAAGTCTGTAGCGCGAGCATTGACTACACTTTTAAACATAATATTTATGTCATTTCTGTAATAGGTGGTGTTACGGCGCATTACGAGACGGAGGTCGCCTGTTATGTCATGCCAAAAAGTGATCAGCTGTCCCAAAAAATGATCGCCAGGGGCCATATTGTTATGGGTTATATTAGCCGGTAAATATATTTCAACAGATAAACAGTACTTAGTTAGGTATAACAAGATATATTTAACACTTACGATGCATTTTGAACCCAAAACAAACTTGATCTGGGATTAAAAGCAATTAAAATAATGCAGTCACAAGGTTACATGGAAAAATGTATAGATTTACTGCATATATACATGAAAATACTGTATAAATGCATATTCTATGCACCTCCAAACTACAGAGATGTGAAAGGTATACCCTTCTGTACTTGTGTCATCTATTCTGGTTAAAGTACTGATTCAAGTTTTTATTCATGTAGGGATAACAAGAGACAGACTGTAAAGTGTTCAAAGTTCTTTCCCCAGAAATGATCTTGTCCAGAGCTGACAGAATGTCATGTGGGACGTTGTCAAAGCAAGATAAACTCATCATTTTTGAAGCTGGCAACTTGGAACATTTTCCACCGAAAAAGTACATAGATTTAAAGTTTGTTGCTGCTTGTTCTTTAAAAAATGTGAAAGAAGTTGTCAAAAATATGAGTAAGTCCACAAATACCTGAAATATTGTCCAATATCTGGAAAAATGAACTTTTAGTGCAGTAATTCAGTACTTGTACTTTCACTTCCCACCACTACAATGTTATAGTGATTTGCATTGTTCTAAATAACTTTATATTTCATGCATATGAAATGTAAAGTCTTTAACTTTTTAATATGACCCTTCTCTCTTATGTTTTTTCTCTTATCTCTTTGTCTTATGTCCTGATTGGTGGAGCCTTGAGCACTTTTATCATGTTTATAGTCAGCTTCATGTGTGCCTGTGTTTGTGTTCATGTTGAATGTAACTGTAGTTTGTAAATATGGATGTCACCTGAGTGCAAAACAAATCTACCTACGGGTACAAATAAAGGAACCTGAACCTGAATATGTTTGGTGTGAGGATAACAATGTAGAAGCAGAAAAACACTTAAGGAAAGAAAGCTTTTATTTCCAAAATGTGCAAAAACTTCAGACTGCTACATATGAAATATTATGTACACACAGCCAAAAATATCAATGCTGTGATAGTTACTTTTTTTACAGTCCCTCAAGCACAGACACAACACGTCCCATCAGTCCAACAAGGGTGTTGGTCTGCTTTGCAGCAAAGCGAAGTTCAGCTGCTCCTCCCTCCTGCTCTGCTCCTGCTGTCTCATCCGACCATGGTCAAGAAGGAGGTCCATGTTTGTGTCACACTTCTGTTTCCCTGTTTTAAAGTACAAAAATAAGCAATATAACATAACCACACACTGAAAAATGCAGGAATCGTCAATCCAAGATTGAATGTGTCTATTCAACATCCATTTACTGTTAGTGGCATCACAACATTCAATTCAACTGTAACTGTGAACTGTTAATTCACTCCCTCCTTTGTGAAAATGGGTCATGATCCATCCAGGTGGATGCCCTCAATTTCCCCTATGGGGATCAATAAAGTACACAAAATCAAAATGATCTGAACATAAATTACCTAATCTGGTCTGATTAGAAGAGCAGGAGGAGGACACGCTTGGAGCTGGACACCACAGGTCTGGCTGGTTCTCCCTCATCATCCAGCTGTGATAAATCTATAAAAAAAAAAAAGTGTTTTAGTTTGTGCAGTGAACAACTTAAGCCTTCCATTAAATGTGCAGACATAGAAGACAATTTTATTCAATATCAATGTTAGCAAAGCTTACATGTCTGATTATGGAATAGAAGAATAGGAATAGATGAAACTCATTGTACTGTACAGTTGTACAGTACAATGAAACTGTAGGTGCTCCACCAGGCTAGTGCGCAATAAAGTAAGAGAAGGATTAGATAAAATACGGCAACACAACATACAATTAAACACGAGTGAAATTTAAAAAAAAAAAAAAATGGCCTAAGATTATGGAAATATTACCAAAATAGTAAAAAAGACGACGTTACTAGTGTCTGGTAGAAAAATCTCCCGTAACACAACGCAAGGCACCCATTCATACACAGTATTCATACCACAAAAAACGTATTTTGCGCTGGATGTCTTTATAAAAAAAAGTATTCTGTAAGATGCTAAGATTTCTGTTCTAGTTTCTCAAACACGCATTTCTGTATGGCGAGGAAACGTTCGTGCTAAAAACAGTTAGCTTGTTAGCATAGTTAACCGAAAATACTATGGCCACAAGAGTGAGTTAAAAAAAAAAAATAATAAAATTCCGCACTTTGGCCGTTACATATCAATACAAGCGGTATACATCTGTTAGCAGAGACGACCTGTTCATTTCTTTATGGCGAGGAGAAACGTTTGGTCGTAGTAAAAGTACTGTTAGCTTGTTAGCATAGCTAACCGAAAATACTATAGCCACAAGAGTGACTAAAAAAATATCCGCACTTTGGCCACTACATATCAATACAAGCGGATATACTGTATATGTATACATATATTGGTTAACGTCTGGCATTTTAAAGACAATACACTTACCAGCGTGTTTTAAGCAGTTTGTTGTCCAGACTAATCCATGGCAGTGACGATGGTCCAGCTGGCTGGCCGATCCTCCAAAACAGTTCAGATGAGTGGCCCCCTCCAGCTGATCTTGTACTTCTGCTTATGTCCATAGAGCCAAGAAATGTGTCTCCTCTTCGCTCTAAATCTGTTTGGTTTTGGAATCCGTTGCGTGCTCCGCTGTTTGGAAAGCAACATGGCAGTCAGTAATGTTTTGAAGCTGGTCAGTTAACCACGCCCATGGCTGTGGACATAACCAACGTAAACTGGTGCTGCCGCTGGCCCAGCTAGGAGTTGGGGCCACGATAGCCCCACTTTTGGGAGCCCGGGGCTGGTGCTTAAGTCGGTGGAAACCCAAAGAACTGGTGCTAATGATGCAATGGCTCCAGTTAAGCACTGGAACCGGTTTGGTGGAAAGAGGCCCTCAGTGGGCCGATTCGGTGGGCGCTCTCCAAGACGACTGATGACTGCAGCTCCGCGTTGTTCAGCGCTTCTGGAATCCACTTTTCCAAAAAGGAACATGGGTCCCGTCCCTCTGTTCCCTCCGGGAGGCCCACCATCCTCAGATTGTTCCGTCTCGACCGGGATTCTAAGTCCAGGGCACTATCTTCCAGATGTTTATTTTTTAATTCCAATGTGTGCACCTTTAACTGTAGGCTGGTGACGTCATCCTCAGCGCTGGAAATTCGGAGCTCCACCTGCGATACTCGCTCCATACAGTCACTTATTTCCTTCTTCATTCCTTCTATCGCTGCTATAATCCCATCAAATTTAGCAGAAAAGTCTGCTCTCATTGCGCTAATGGCAGCGAGCACCGCACCTGTGCCCTCGCCAGCAGTCACCGCTCCGCCGCTAACTTGCTCCGCCATATCTGGATATTTTTCTGCTTCGTCACGAACGTGGAAGTCCATTAACTTGGACTGTTTCGGCGGTTCAGTTTTTCCTCCACCTAATTTCCCAGCCTTAGGCTTTACCGGCATATCCGCGCCCAAACGCTGGGATAGACTTTGTTCCAATTGGGAGAGTTATTTGCCAACTTTTTATTTTTAGGAGCAGAGCAGAGTGAACCACGTCTTCCTACGTGGCCGCCATAACCGGAAGTCCTCCTGTAATGCTCTTTTTACATGTTTGAATAAGTCTTCCATAGATTGCTTACAGTCAGTCCAGAATGCTGCTGCTCGTCTCCTAACTCAATCTACTAGGTTCTGTCATATAACTCCCATTTTATCCTCGCTGCATTGGCTTCCCATTAATTTTAGAATTTAGTTTAAAATTACTGTTTTTACCTATAAAGCCATTCATGGTAAGGCTCCTTCTTATATCTGTAACCTAGTGCATCCTTACTCACCTAGCAGGTCTCTCAGGTCTTCAAGTCAGAACCTTCTCTCAGTACCAAAAACTAGACTCAAGACCAAAGGTGACAGAGCCTTTGCAACTGTGGCACCAAATTTATGGAACTCCCTACCCCACATTTTAAGAGCTGCACCTTCACTTACAGTTTTTTTTATTCTTATGTCTTTTACTGTCTTTTATTTATTTACTGTTTGATGTTATGGATCGCGGAAGAAGATGAATGAAATGAATGAATGAATGATTTTATGGAAAGCACTATGTGACCCTGTCTGTCAAAAGTGCTCTACAAATAAACTTATTATTATATATAAAAAAATAAAGGGCGGTGCGGTGGAGCAGTAGTTAGCAGTGTGGCAGCAAAGCAACTCACCCTTGGCCATGGGATCCCTGGTTCAATCCCATTCCCTGACCAACCGTGATCTGTGTGGAGTTTGCATGTTCTCCCCGTGTCTGTGTGGGTTTACTCCGGGAGTTCACCGGTTTCCTCCCACAGGCCAAAAACATGCAGTTTAGGTTAACTGGAGACTCTAGCGTGGCCCTAGGTGTGAATGTGTGTGTGAATGGTGAAGGGATAGCGCCGTACCGTGGCTGCTTCATCCATCCAGGTGGATGCCCTGAATTTCCCTCATCAATAAAGTACACACACACACACACACAAAAAAAATATTATTTAATGAATGGACAGATACTTGTGATTTTCAGTTAGCAGGCATGTGCACAGATAGACCCCAGGTGGAGCTCTAGCACCTGCCCTTTGCTCTTTGCCCTCTGCCATCTGAAGTGCCCTTGTCGTGAACATTATTTTTAAGGTACTGATTGATTTTATTTCCCCTACAAAGACAACAATTGCCGATCATATACGTTTTAATATCCAGTAACTATATTTTGACATCCAGTTAATTCTGTGCGACAGGCACATAATCCCCACCTGCACCAGTAGGTATAAAAATAAAAATATATACCAAGTACAGTAAAATGTGGCTACTGTATGGGACTTTACTTTTTTCAGTATTTAGGAGAGCCTCTTTTTTGGTTGAGCACCTGCCCCCCCCCCCCCCAAAATGTCACGTCACTGTTAGTAAGCTAATAGTAATGGCTAAATTATTATGATCAGTTAATTATCAATGACCTGTAAGCAGTTTTTTTTGTAAAGTCTCTAACTGGCTACTGCTGAAAATAAACTGAAGTGATATTTATTGGAACCAGCCGCTACTAATGGCAAACTGCTTAAAAACAAACAGTAAAAACTGACATCTAATGTGCAACAACTGTAACAAAAGACCCGCTGAATTGCAAACCGCAATAAGGTGTGAACACATGCAAGTCAGGCTAAAGCAGAGCCAGGAAGAGAGCATCAAACTGTGGGCTGACGCAGCTGGGAGATTGATGCTCCCTGTCCTTTTACAAAGGGCATTTTTCCTGCACAGTAAGCGGGTGTGAGTGTTTGGACACACTGGGCTCCTTGCATCCTCTGGGGCATTTGTGCATTCGGCAGGCGTGCGTGCATGTGTGTGTGTGTGCGTGTGTGTGTGCGTGCGTGCAAGAATGGTGGGAAGAGATGCGAGGCGGCTCTGTGTGCTGGGCTGCATGAGTACAGGTATTAATAAATGAAGAGGAGTGATGGCTGAGACTTGCCTCAGGGCTGACAGTACAGGAGAGAGATAGAGAGAGGAGACGGAGACAGGGAAGGTTGGGGAGGCGAAAAAGAAGCGTGAGGAGGAAGAAAGGAGAGGCAGCCAGAGAAGAAAATGGAGACATAGTGAATTAAGGACATGCACGGATAAAATTGAGAGGGGAAAAAAAAAAAAGTGGGGGGGGGGAGGATGGAGGGATGGAGTTGAAAATGAAGAGTGAGAGCAAAACAAGTGCGGGGGGAAGAGGAGGAAGTGAATAATTCAAGGCCACGCACCGCAATTGCTGCGCACATATCGATGAGATCAGAGTTTTAATGGGTGGCTACTGAGCATAATTTTATGGTGAAATCAATCAGATAATGTAGAGTCAGAGAACACAAAGAAACCACATAGTGCCTGTGTGTGTGTGTGTGTGTGTGTGTCTATGTCAGTTTAATGTGCCTAAGCTTATATGTGACAGGACAGATCTAATCAAATCATATCATATGTGTGCAAATGTGCTGATACCTTGTGCACGCAGAAGGCGACAGACACATCAACATGAGCGCGTGGGTGTTTGAATGCAGCTGCCGAACACAGAGAAGGCGCCGCGCTGTGCTCACGTGTGTCTCTTCGCCCCGTCACAATGTTAGCAGCCAGTAGGGGAGCCGGTTAATGTCCGACATGCATCACGGGCCTGACACGCAAACATCTGTGTGTGCAATCACGTGCACGTAAAATAGCAATGTTCATCTCCGTTGTTGGGCTGCTTTCACGTCGAACCCAAGAGACAAAAAACAAGATAAACGATTAGATTAAAGGAGATAGAAGGCGATAAACGGTAAAGCAATCATGTATACGCAAGAGGATTTTGTTTCCACTTATCTAAAGCCTGTGATGTGAAAGCTGTGTTTAGCCATATTAACTATATTATATATATGTATATATATATATATACACAGTTTTCTTTTTTAAATCTGAAACTTAATCTACACTGAGTGATGTATCTCTCCTGTAGTGTGTGTGGTCAGATCATAGACTGGTACTGTATATATGACTGGTATATAAACCTATGAGATGAGAGGTGTCCAAAAGTAAAGGCTGCACATCATGATCGCCAGATGCTGACTCCAAAAGTGCAAGATGGCAGCGCCCCAAGTTGAGGAAGTAGAGGTTCCCTTTTCTACAGGGGAGGTAAGGGCCCCTTTATTGGCCCAATCGCCTAAATCCTTGAAAAAGCCATTTCTGTGTAAATGTTTGGGAGATGTTTCAGCAACTTTCATGATGACCTACAGAGATCTATGAAAGATCACTGAGAGACCAGGAGAGATCGCTGAGGGATCATTCAGAGTTTCTTGGGCGATCAAATATATATTTGAGAGGTTTTTAGTGCTCTTCACTCCCTTTTACATAGGAGCGGAAATTGTTGCGAGATTACTGAAAGACATAAAAAAATGCCCAGATCTCTCAGAAATCTTTCAATGATCTCTGTGTCCTTTTAATGAACGTCAAATTTTTCCACCCCGAAGGCAGAGATGGTTGAGAGATCAGTGAGGGATGACTGAGCATTTGATGAAAGACTGTTGAGAAATCATTGGGAGATTGATGAGATTGCTGACTGTTCCTTGACCGCTTCTTAAGAGATCACTGCCATTTGGTGATCGTTGAGAGATTATTTTGGACTTGGCGACCATGGAGATCACTGAAGGTAAATGAGAGATCACTGAGATATCTTGTTGATCTTGTTGTATTGTTTGCTGGTACTAGAGCTGGTACCAGAGCTGGGCAATGTGACCTCAAATTAACATAATGATTAACTGAACAATTTACTTCATTTTTTACCACAATTTATTTTGTCTGATTTGCTTATTTATTAAGGGAGGTATACAAAGGTATGCCAATAAATAATATCATTTATGAGTACCAACATTATATATATTATATAAAGACTTTATAATGAGAAGCTACAACAGCTATTGCTAACACTAAAAAGCAACAGAAGATCTAACAGAAGATCAGTCGAAGGAATGTAGAGTTGCTTTGTAGTGTTAACAATAGCTGCTTTAGCTTCTGATTATAAATTATATATAAAATATACAAAAAATCATAATGAGAAGCTAAAGCAGCTATCGCTAGCACTAAAACACAACTCTCCATTGCTTTAACTGATCTTCTGTTAGTCCAGTATTTGTGGTTTTATCAGGATAAGTTCTGAGGAAAATATAGGTGAGTTAAACAGAGAGACTCATTAAATATCGGTTTGCACCAGATTATTGCTCCGTTATTCATTGTCACAAAACACTACTATTTCACACTGATACATGTTACCAGTTAATCAACTTTCGACTGTCAATAAGAATTTAGTTGACTAAATTAAATTATTTGTCAACTGATAGCTCGGCAGTCCTTTTCAAATGGCATTTACTTTATGAAACGTAGAGGCATCGCCAGTGTAGATCGGGGTGCATGCGGTCACCCATTGCTGCCTTCCAATCAAAAGAGAAGAAGATGTCAAACCCCCTAGAAGTCTCTGCTCGTTCACTGCTTCACCACTTCCAACGCGAGTCATATAAACTGCGGTATAAATTCAAAAGAATATTGGGGAAGCTAGCGGATACTGAACATTTCTATGACTTGCCCTAACCTCATTAATTACATAGATTGTGAAACAACGGCAGTGGCAGTGGTCATACATAGCCATTTTTCTCTAGTGTCTTCTCTTTTTTCTCTGTTGCAGCATCATAAGAAAAGTTGCTTCTTTTAACATTTATTAGCTCCAACTCCATCACAATGTCCTCTTGTCTGTCGCTATTTAATAAACAAAAGCGCACGACAAACACAAATCACTTTGCCAATCAGCAGAAACCCCTTTTGGCAGTGCACCAACAGATTCAAACCAGTGGGCAAGAAAAATTGTTGATAGTGGCATTGGTAACGTGCCCTGGGTGAATCAATCTAGTTTAAGTCTTCATATTTTTTAAATTCAGAATTTATTGTATTTTATGCTGCTGAAGTAAGAATATCAATAATATAGTATACATTTATTTTAAATTGTGAGGGGAGAATGGAGCGAGAGATTGACAGACGGTTCGGAGCAGCTTCTGCAGTGATGCGGACATTGTACTGGTCTGTTGTGGTGAAGAAGGAGCTGAGCTCTAAAGCAAAGCTGTCGATTTACCGGTCAATCTAGGTTCCTACCCTCACCTATGGTCATGAGCTTTGGGTAATGACCAAAAGAATGAGATCACAGATACAAGCGGCTGAAATGAGCTTTTCTCCATAGGATTGCTCGACTCACGATCAGAGATAGGGTGAGGAGCTCAGTCATCTGGGAGAGGCTCAGAGGAGAACCGCTGCTCCTCCACATTGAGAGGAGCCAGTTGAAGTGGTTTGGGCATCTGATCAGGATGCCTCCTGGACGCCTCCCACTTGAGGTGTTTCGAGCATGTCCCACTGGAAGAATACCCTGGGGCAGACCCAGGACATGCTGGAGAGACTATGTCTGCCGGCTGGTCTGAAAATGTCTTGGTATCTTTTCTGAAGAGCTGGAGCAGGTGGCTGGGGAGAGGGAAGTCTGGGCTTCTCTGCTTGAGCTGCTGCCTCCGGGACCCGGACCTCCGAAAAGCAGTAGAAAATGGATAGATGGACATTTATTTTAAATTGTACATTTATTATTTAATATATAATAATAATATAATATGAAAAATAAATAAATACATTTTAGTTTATTTTATGTTGTTAATTTTTAACATGCAACAGATTACAATAAAATCAATAAATCATGGAGGGATATGATGTGAATTTTTTGTTCAGTATATCGAAAATAATAATTAGCTTTTTATATAATAGACCATATTGATACCAAGGGAAATTCAGACTCTCAGCAAAAATGCCACTTATCAATTAATCATTAATCATTTGATAAGGTGAATCAACTAATGAGTAATGAAGTAATAACTTGCATCCCTTATACTAAATTTAATAAAGCATTTATTTAGGTCTCCATATCTAAGGGGACAGTGTATAAACACATACTGTACAAAGGAGAAAGTATTAAGAGTGGGGGGAGAAAATCAATATAATTGACATGGGCAAAATTATATCAGTTCTGGAGTCTGAATGCCAGTTTCAGTTATTTTTCGATTACAGCCCTAGCTGGTACTCTTGTAATTGTTTTTTCCATATCCTACGGAGACTGTGTCTACATCCCTTCAATTAAAAAATATGCTATGTGTCAAGGGGTAGCAAATTTTTTGTATACCCCAGTAAAACATTCTCAGGCATCTGCAGGTGTGTGGTTTTCCCTGTGCACATACAGTACAGTAACCCACAGCACTAGGAAGATGTACCAAGTTTGATGTATAATTTAGCAAGCTCCTTGTCAGCATCTTTAGCCAGTGTTGCTAGCCAAACATTGTGCCAATATTCACACAGATTCTCACTGAAAAGGTGTGATGCCCACAGACACAGACTGTACCCTCTGTATAGGTGTAGGCAGCACAGAAAAGAAACACCAGCCTGCTGGAATTGAAATGAAAATGACTACAGTCCTGACAAATACGGCACCACACAAAGAGTGTAAATAGTTTTCATGTGCTGCCAGGCGGAAAAACCTAAACAACCTCAGTAAGAACATCAATCTGGGCTACCACAGGCTTTTACCTCATATTTGTGGTTCTAATTATAAAAGAGCAAAAGGGTTCGGGGGTAGCTTGTTAGCTGCGATGCATCACCATCCTCTCCACTGATCTGGCTGCACTTCCCTCGCTTTTCCTTCTCTCTCTCTCCTATATTTAGAGGTTTTTCAGCAGGTAATATATGTTTAAATATCTGTAGTATAAAGCATTTTAACATGTTCTATTCTCTTACGTCTCTTGAGAGGCCGCGCTCAGATGGATCATATATCAAAGGAAAAACGTGCAAATAGGTAAGCTAACAATAAAACTTTAATAATGAAGTTTATTATGATGAACAATCATACACTATCAGTCTCAACACCTTGTAGTTTCTAAAAGTTGAAAATTATGAAAAGCTGAGACTGTTTTAGTGCACAGAATACTGTTATTTCCATCTACAGTAATTGATATTTGCCAATATGACTCTACCCTGTGTCTTGCCAATCGTTTCATGATCATACATGGAAATTCAGACATAGGGTGATGAAATGTATTTAATGTCCTCCCAAGATATCTTTTTAATGCTTGTCAACCCTCGGGGACTTTGAGCACATTTTAACCTGCTTTTCATTCTTCTTTTTTTTTGATAATTTTGGCTGTGTTCATGAATATGGCATGAATTTTGGAAAGATTGTAAATTTTTATTTGTTCTTGTTATTTCCAGCTCAGGTCCTACAGTAAGTGTAGGTCAGGATCCCAAGATGAGCCCATGTAGCAAGTATGGTGACCCTAGAGAGCTTTGACCTTGCAATCCCAAAACCACAGTCACACTTAAGGGTCACAGGGTGAACCTGTGTATCAGGTTTGGTGGCCCTAGCTTTACTTGCTGTAAATTTGATTGGTGAAATTGGCGGAAGTTGACGAGGATTGGCCAAACTTGCGGGAAAGTTGCGGTGATTGGACAAAGTTGCAGTGTAATAGTTGCACTGATTCAGGGTTTCCTCTGGTAACATTTCTCCGTAGTGGCCTGCCTCGCCAGAAATTGTACCGCCACGCCAAGCTGATATGATTTTATTAATAAAAATATATGAAGCAATGACTTTCTGCAAGCGCGCACACAAACAACGCGCGTGGCCGTCATCCGCGTGGAGTTTAGAAGTGCCCCACTCACATGAGTTTTCCAGCCAGTCAGCAGTGTCTCGCTAAGCGTGACTGTCCGAAAGAAATATGAGCTTATTAAAGTACTTTAAACACAGAAAAAAAAAATCACAAGAGGTATGTAAGCACTGGCGTTTATCATGGTTTTAACCCGCTGGAAACGGGAGCCATAATGGAAGAGTCGCTTAGCTAAGAGATGTGGTAGAATTCAAATGCAGCCGGCTTCATATGAAGGGAAAGGCAAGGGGGACTGATGAATTGCTGAAGATATATTTCACCAGCCACTACAATATTAAGTTATGAGACTGGCAATTTCTCTCTTTTCTCGCACGAGCAGGCATCCCGTTTTCATTCTCCAGCGGCAGTGACAAAGCAACAGCTAAAAACGCTAGCTCAAAACTGAGGTCCTTCAGCAGCTGCCTAGAGAGGTGCCTGATAAGAAAGCCTGAGCGCACAACAATAACGGCCGTTACTAAACGACCGGGAGCCGGCCATTTATGCCTGCACAAGTGGCCAGGAGCCACTTAGTGAATGAAAAACCCACGTGCAGGAGTGGTTTTGTGCGTTTTAATTGAACAAAACCCCAAAATGTGTTAATGTGAATGAATGAAGTGTGGATGTGTATGTGTGTGAAACACCCAAGCTGCCGAGTGCCTGAGCTGTCAGGGCGCAAAGGACCCAAAGGGCTCTCTGATGCGCCTGATGGAAAATAAATAAATACGTGCATTTTTTAAATATATTTTTTTAACCAAATAGCCAAATTAGGAGGTATTTACTTGTTTTATTAGCATATTTGTAATTTGTGTGTATTTTCTACAATTGAATAAAAAAAAAAGAGAATCAAATTGTAGGCGCTTCCCAGCCAGATATTGTGATACTAGGAGACCGGCTCCCGGCCGTGTAGTCACTTCGCAACTATAACTGCCTAAACACATCATTCTGTACATGAACACATATTGTGGTGAATTATGTCTTAGAGTCCGTACATACAGTACGTATGTCTGTAGAGTCCGCTACAGTTCCCTATCATGTACCTGGCAGGTTAAGATGACTGAAATTAACAAAGTCAGTGACTTTAATCCGTCAGCAGTCTTCAGACAAACAAAACGTGTCAACATTTGATTTCAAAATAAGGGAGGTTTTTCCTGCTGTCTGGGTGGTGAGGAGATTTCTAAAAAAAAACAAAACTATAAATATAAAGAAATATAACAGAAATAACGGCATCCTTGGTCATTTAAGTTACTTTATTTCATTAAATACAATTTTATTAATATTTTTTCTTTGTAATCAGAGTTAAATTATTGTTCTGTTCTGAGTGCAAAATTATGGTCAAAAATGTAAATTGTTATAAGGAAAAAGTAAAAAAAAAATTACCACAGTCTGTTTCAAATTTATCTAAAATAAACCCCAGTAATTTTATTTTAAAAAACAGACAAAAATTAGTCATAAAACAATCCACAAATGTATAATAAAGTTTCAAATGTACAAGAAAAGTCAATTTTACAAGAGGAAATTACAAGTTTGAGGAACATGGTTTCAACTTTAGATTTACAGAGAAAAGTAGAAAACTATAAGAAAATTGTTATAAATTTTTGAGAAAAACCTCAGACCTTCAAGACTGAAGTCATTACTCAAGTTTTTAAGTGGGTGCTCTTTGTACCCTTAAATCAATTAGAAATTTCTGGTTGCCTACTTTTAATTATTAATTTCAAAGCACTGCTTTTACATAAGTAGAATTTCTGGTTACTATACCCACCTGATCATATAATTTAAGTATGCATGAGTACATTACTATTATGAATGTTTCTTTCCCTTCCCTACTCTCTCAATGGAAAAAAAGAAACACTAGAATAAAAATACAAAAAATACACATATTTTTGTCATTTATGTAAACCATGACAAAAAAATCCTGCAGGACAAAACATGACACTTGATATTTTCTAACCTGTTTGTATACTAACTAACTAACCTGCACTTATATAGCGCTTTTCTAGTCACAAAGACCACTCAAAGCGCTTTCACTAATACTAACCCTCTACTCTAAAGGCCTATAGGAAACAGATATCTAGGGACAATTTAGAACAGCCAATTAACCTAACATGCATGTCTTTGGATTGTGGGAGGAAACCGGAGCCCCCGGAGTAAACCCACGCACCATAGACAGAGAGAGAACCTGAATTAGACAGAGCTCAGAGAGGGCAAGATGAGACAGAAGAGAGGAGCCAAGGAGAGGAAAGTGTTCAGCCAGAGGAAGGAGAGAAGGATAACACCACAAAAAAGTCTAAACACAGGATGTCTGGTGGGACCTTAACGGGCCCAATATTCAAGCCTCGGTTGTACAATACTTCAAATGGTAAGTTCCATATGCAACGTTACGGTGTAAAATTTTAAAAAGAAATAAAAATTATAAAATTAACATATTCCGGTATGTTTACCCCCCCCCCCCCCCGGCGGAAAAATATGTTGCCACTGCGCCAAGATCTTTAAGCCAGAGGAAACACTGGCTGATTGGCTGATTTCGCGTGAACTGCTGCGATCGCAACATCGCGAAATCCTTGAGGGACTGAGTAATAAGGCATAGGGAATGTTAACCTTGGCCTTTGACCTTTTGACCCCAAAACCATAGTCAGAGGTCAGGATCCCAAGGTGAACCTGTGTACCAGGTTTGGTTTCCCTAGTTTTACTCATTGTACAGTAATAAGGCATAAGAAATGCTAACCTTGACCTTTGACCTTTTGACCCCAAACCCATAGTCAGCGGTCAGGATCCCAAGGTGAGCCTGTGTACCAAGCTTGGTGACCCTAGCTTTGTTTGTTGTTGAGATAAAAATTATAAGCCATTTTGATGTTGACATTTGACCTTGCGATCCAAAAGCCATAGTCACACTTCAGGGTCACAGGGTAAACCTGTGTACCAACTTTGATGAAGCTAACTTTACTTGTTGTACAGTAATAAGGTATAGGGAATGTTAACCTTGACTTTTGATCTTTTGACTTCAAACTCATAGTCTGAGGTCAGGATCCCAAAGTGAACCTATGTACCAGGTTTGG
Organism: Pholidichthys leucotaenia; assembly: GCA_020510985.1. Taxonomy (NCBI): domain Eukaryota; kingdom Metazoa; phylum Chordata; class Actinopteri; order Cichliformes; family Pholidichthyidae; genus Pholidichthys; species Pholidichthys leucotaenia. The sequence continues at coordinate 65,670,228 of CM035850.1, read as the reverse complement.
TGGCCCTAGCTTTACTCATTTAATAGTAATAGTGCAAATGGAATGCTAACCTTGACCTTTGACCTTTTGACCCCAAACCCATAGTCAGCGGTCAAGATTGCAAGGTGAGCCTGTATACCAGGTTTGGTGGCACTAGCTTTATGTGTTGTACAGTAATAAGTCAGCAGGAATGCTAACCTCGACCTTTGACATTTTGACCCCACACCCACAGTCAGAGGTCAGGATCCCAAGGTGAACCTGTATACCTGGTTTGGTGGCCCTAGCTTTACTCATTGTATAGTAATAGCAAATGTACCATTTACCATAGTGCAACCACAATGTTAACTTTAAACTCCGTTCAGCCAGCTCTCATGGTAGACAGTTGGAGCTTCTGTACAGCACTGAGTGATTTGGTGTACCACTATTTCTCACAGATCTTTTTAGCTTGACTCAGTATGTTTCAGCGAACTGTGGATCCCATCAGTAGCCTCCATCCGACGTCGCCTCTCTGCTACTGCCACCGAATCTTCTGTCTCCTTCCATGCAGCCCGAGCGTGTGAGACAATGCATTAAAAAACAAGTGTAGTATGTATGCTGTAGTGTGACCTTGAGTTCCAATTTATAAAATCATTCTTTGCTGAAGAAAAATTGTTTCAACTCAAAAGTCTGGTCCTGAACTGCTTCTATCATCCAAGGGCCAGAGCTGTAACACTAGCCATCGGCCATAAAGTGGAAGTTAATCCCTTCTCCAAGACTTAGTCTCCCTTTTCTGCTCTTTGGCAAAGGAATGTTCTAATTGGCAGATTTATGGTTGACATAATCCAGACATGTGGGGAATCAAGATTCTCCAGTGGACAACCAGACAGTTTCACAGTGCCATTTGGTGGACAAATCAGGAATATTTAATTTTTCTCTTTGCAGTGGATTTTATGCATTATGGACAAATAAATTAATTCATATTCTTTCTCTCAAGACATGTTTGAACTCTGGGGATGGATAATGGGTTTCAAATGCTTTTATTGAGATGATTTGATAGGTGTTGCTTTATTTTCAGGACAAAATTATTTTTTGCATGCTTACTATCCCAAATTAGTCTCACAGTTACAATGTAGAGATATTGTATGTTTTCTTATTATTGAGTAGAATATCGTAGTCACTAAAGTTTAAGGAATTTATGCTTTATTCAGCACATATACTTTAAGGAGGGTCTCACACTTCACATCAAGTGTCTCTATCTTTGCTCTGTGGGGGACCCCCTCCTCTTTATTTAGGAGACCATAGCTGCACTTAACTGACCAATAGAACTCCAGACTGTATTGCATTTCCGTTTTTTAGGTCGCGTTTATGACTTTTGTTGAACAAAGCTCGAATGTAATTGGTTCAGCTCAGGTTTCATGAAGTTTAGAACCATCCTGCCACACCTGAGAAAACTTGCTTTTTATTTCCCTTTGTTTCAGAGTTTGGGGCGGTGGTCAAGCTGTAAGGAGCCTTTTCTGCTCTTCATTTTTTTTTCCCATCTTCAAGTAGGCCTAGAGCCTGTCATGCTCTGTGTAAATCCTGTTCCTTTCTTTAAAATTCAATTTTCTTATTTTAATCTTTTTTTCTTTAAATCACCGTGCAAGAAGATTTTGTTTGATTTTTTTTTTCTAAGCTTAAACCAACTCATTTAACCCCTTGCACTCTGGTCAATTTCCCTAAAAACACAAAAAAATAACGTACCCAAAGTAAATCAAAAGCTGTTCTTCAACCCTTTGCAGCATCTTCATGGGGTTGGTCTCATTTAAAAGAAAACACTTTGAATTTTTTGGTAAAACAGTCATAATCTCTCTAAGTGCTCCTGCCACTGAGTAACAGTCATCTAAACATACTGAACTTGAAGAAAATAAATTTCGCCTGTGTGTTTTTTTGAATACAAATGCTTGCAAATAACACAGCTTCAGATACTGGCTGGAAAATGCAACAGAAATGTAGAACCAAGAGTTATCCAGCTGAGGTCAAAATTTTGTAACAATACCACAAAAAATGAATATATTACACAGCTTTTTTCTCAGGTTGTTCCCAGGGGTTTTTGAACTGTGTCAAATTGTGCCAAATCACACAGTTTGGAAAAACGTCTATAACTTTTGAATGATTCAATATAGAAGCTTCATCTTGGGCTCTAATGAAAGGTGAAGGGCTGTGTGTGTGTGTGTGTGTGGGGGGGGGGTTGTTTATTCATTCATGAATGAATGAATGAATGAACAAACAAGCCCCCACACACAAAGAAGCATGCCACGTAAAAAATGTGTGGCTTTTTTTTTTTTACAAGAAAAAAATAACCTACAGTGCACTAAAAATTATACTAGAATATCTGTAATGTAGAAGGTAACAACTCCCACCACCACCACCCCCGCTACAGAGGACGGACATCGCCCATTGCTACATGACGGAAAGCGGTGACGGTGCGCCGCGGTCTACTACGCACAGTTGCACTAAAATATCTGCAATCCGCTACAGAAGAGTAGTGGGGGGGGGGGGCGTTCGCAACATGTTGCAATAACGCACAGTTGTAATTTACCGATCGGTCAAAAGTCATTTGGATTACAATTTTCAGGGATAAAGAATAATTTAGCTTATAACACTTACCTGTCCACAACAGCAATGTCGCTGGCGAACTTCTCTTCCTCATTGTCAGACGAACATGACGCTGGTCCGCTTGTTACGGACTCGTGGTTCTGGTCACGCGACCCGGTCAAACCATAATTCCATTATTGCGGTTTTGCGCTTCCATGATTGCGGTTTTGGCGAACGATTTTTCAAAACAAATAAGAACAGTAGTTAGAAAAAAAGACTGGCGAACGCCTGTGTGTCACCCAGCCTTACAAAAAACAGCTTTCGAACTTCTGTGCTTCAACTGGCTGGCTGTATTCGCAGCCGTTGGTAGGCGGGTCCTTCTTGCTAGGTTTTCAGTCATTGGTTCTTCAAGGTTTCAGAAACCCAATTCAAGGCTCTTATTAGTCGAATGAGAGGTCAGTCACATCTAAACCAATCAAAGCACTCCGTTGGCTTTCTGTTTGCAGCTGTGTCTGTAGTGGAAGAACGGAAATGCAGCTTTTTTTTTTTCAGTGGGCTCTAGGACGCAGCGCCCTCGTGCGCTCTAGGACGCAGAGACGTGTCTGCCCTTGGTACACCGGAGTGCAAGAGGTTAAACCACCAACATCAGAAGAAACGGGTTTGTAATGTTTTTCCTCAGTTTGAATTTCTGATGGAACTTTGCACAATAAACTAATTCCTTCTTCAGTGCATCAGAGGAGACCTCGCACAGCTTGCTGAAGAACAGCCTTTGTGATGTAGGGAGTAGGCCATAACAGTGGTAAGGAGTCTGTCTATCAGCTTCTCCATCAACAGAATCCATTGACACCCAGCTGAATCAGAGTTGGCATGTGGGGGACTGCTACCTACTGGGACGCAATGATTCTGTTGTGGCTGATGGTCTGTTGTTTAATTTAACTTAATTCTTCAGAATATTCCTGGTATAAGTTCTTCAAACTTAATTTCATGCAAACCGCCATCAGAATTTCAAAATGCATTTTGCCCTTTCATTAATTCACGTTCTCTTTCAAAGTAACACCAATTTTCCCTTTTAATAAATAGTTAATCATGATTTTCTTCATAAAATTGCATCCACTTTTCTTAACCAATGCTACTTTATGGTTTTGCAATTTCCAGTATACTGACAAATTATACTACAATTTATTTGGTTCCACAAATGTTTGACTCATAAATACTGTAACTCAGTAATAGTCTTTAATGCCCATAATACATGTTGAATTCTCTGTTTTAAAGTTATCCAAATGTTTTAACCTATTCTGACACTTCCTATTAAAATGCTGAAAGACATATGGGAGTTATTGTTTGAGTTCACGTCCATCTTCTTGATTATCAGGAGTCAAGAACTCACAAGGTTTTTTGGGGTTTTTTTTTTTTTTTTAAGACTGATTCATAATTGGTACAAACAAAGAATTGTTAATAAATTGTCCATTATCTGGACTGGTGCCCTATGAGGATTTGAATGTAATGAAAATAAATTTTCATTCCTACTCACATTCATATTTACATTAATACTTGTACCAAAATTAATATACCTATAAACCCGTAAATCCGCTACAATGCGCACTTTGCATAGGATCTGTATCCTGGCTGTGTTTGCTAATGTATTAAATTAACCACGTAATGAAGGGGTCAAATTATCGTACATTAAATTACTGAGCGTACAGAGGGCAAAATTATCATACAAATAGGATAATTATTGTACGTCTGGCAACACTGATCCTGACAATTGAGCTCAGAGAGCGAAACAACTACTGCATAGTGTATTGCTTGTTTGAACGTGATTTTTTGGATAGCAGCAAAAATCCAAAATTCACAGAGACAAAAGCCACGCAGATTCCTGTACTAACTAACTAACTAACTAACCTGCACTTATATAGCGCTTTTCTAGTCACAAAGACCACTCAAAGCGCTTTCATTAATACTAACCCTCTATTCTAAGGGCCTATAGGAAACCGATATCTAGGGACAATTTAGAACAGCCAATTAACCTAACATGCATGTTTTTGGCATGTGGGAGGAAACCGGAGAAATCCCGGAGTAAACCCACGCAACACGGGGAGAACATGCAAACTCCACACAGATCACTGTTGGTCGGGGGCTGGGATCGAACCCACGATCCCACGATCCCCACAATCCCCCGGCCAAGGGTAAACTGTGCTGCCGCAGTGCTAACCACTGCGCCACCGTGCAGCCACCGTGCACCGTGTACGGAGGCTGTCCGGTGTAAATATGCTGAATGTCGCTGCAGTCTCCTGTTCACACACTCTATAGTTGAAATACTGGAGTTACCGACACTGCTTTATGAAAATGATCCGTTTTTTTTTTTTTTTTTTTTTAACAGAATCAGCAGTTCATGCCTAGGAAGACCGGAGCGCCGCATAATTGTCACACACGTACATAAAGTTGAGAGCGGAGCTACAGCGAGTTTCTCACAGCTTCAATCGTTTGCCACATAAGTTGTGAACCCTGTTTAAATTACGAGACCACAGGGTCCTAAAAACACTTGCAATAATACCACATATCGCGGTGTTGAGCTATCCATCATCACCACAGGGGAAATTCCTCCACCGTGACAGCCCTATGTGTAACATATTAATTTTTTGTGGCATCGGTACAAAATTTTGATCTGAACTTGATAACACTTGGTTCTACATTCCTGTTGTCTTTCCCAGCCAATATCTAACAGCTGTGTGTTATTTTCAGGCATCTGTATCTTAAAAAAAAAACAGACAAACTTTATTTTCTTCAAATTTAGTATGTTTACACCACTGTTACTCAGTGGCAGAATCACTTACAGGGATTCTGACTGTTTTACCAACAAATTTAGAGTGTTTTCTTTTGAATGAGACCAACCTCATGAATATACTGCAAAGGGTTGAAGAACAGCTTTTGATTTACTCTGGGTATATTATTTTTAGGCATTTTTAGGGACATTGGCTGGAATGTTAATGGGTTAAAATCTTTCAAAATGAATGAATATCTCATAACAATAATACAAATATTTAAGTCAGATGTACATAAAAATAATTAGCTCAATGAAAGTACAATATAATATTAATGCATTTTTTTAATGAAAAGCATAGTTTTGTGCTTAGTGGTACAAGTGTGATTAGTATTTGAAGGGTCCATGATGGTTAATACATTTCAGAGCATGTGAACAGACTGCAGCATAACTTCCTAAAATCTCTTCGTTTTGTATTCCACAGGTTGGAAAGTTTTCAGAAAATCTGGCCTCTCTTCCCCTCCCCAAAAGTGTCAAGATTCATCAATAATTCAGTAAATTGTTACTAACAAGAGTTCTATACAAGAGTTCTTCATACTCATTTAGTGAGATTTTTTTCCCCCTCAGAATAGCACTTTGAGGAACACAAAAGGGAGAGAGGTGGTTGAATGAGCTTTGAAGCAAACAGTGTTATTGACTGATGATTTACAATGGTTAGTCCTTCTTCATACTCTCTCTGGTAGATCCTTTCATATCTTAACATACGTACTGTATGTTAGAGAACAGCTGTTATCTTTACATCCATCCATCCATTTTCTATCACTTTTCTGGAGGTCCGGGTCGCGGAGGCAGCAGTTCAAGCGGAGAAGCCCACACTTCCCTCTCCCCAGCCACCTGCTCCAGCTCTTCAGAGAGGATACCAAGGCGTTCCCAGACCAGCTAGGAGACATAGTCTCTCCAGTGAGTCCTGGGTCTGCCCTGGGGTCTCCTCCCAGAGGGACGAGCCCGAAACACCTCAAGTGGGAGGCGTCCAGGAGGCATCCTGATCAGATGCCCATACCATCTCAACTGGCTCCTTTCAATGTGGAGGAGTAGCGGTTCTACTCCGAGCCTCTCCCGGATGACTGAGCTCCTCACCCTATCTCTGAGGGTGAGTCCAGCAATCCTACGAAGAAAGCTCATTTCAGCCATTGTATCCGCAATCTCGTTCTTTTGCTCATTACCCAAAGCTCATGACCATAGGTGAGGGTAGGAACGTAGATTGGTAAATTGACAGCTTTGCCTTAGAGCTTAGCTCCCGCTTCACCACAACAGACCTGTACAACGTCCGCATCACTACAGATGCTGCTCCAATCAGTCTGTCAATCTCTCGCTCCCTCACTCGTGAATAAGACCCAAGATACTTAAACTCCTCCACTTGGGGCAGGAGCCTGTCCCCAACCCAAAGAGGACAATCCACCTTTTTCCAGCTGAAGACCATAGACTCGGACTTGGAGGTACTGATTCTCATCCCAGCCGCTTCACACTCCGCGGCAAACTGACCCAGCAAGACCTGTAGGTCATTGCTGGATGAAGCCAGCAGGACAACATCATCTGCAAACAACAGAGATGAGATCCTGTGGTCACCAAGCACTACACCCTCTGTTCCCTGGCTGCACCTAGAAATCCTGTCCATAAAAATGATGAACAGGATCAGTGACAAAGGGCAGCCCTGGCGGAGTCCAACTCTCACTGGGAATGAGTCCGACCGAGTGTTGGCAATACGAACCAAACTCTCACAACGGTCTTACAGAGACCGAATAGCTCGTAACAACAAGCCCGATACCCCATACTCCCGAAGCACCCCCCACAAAAAACCACGAGGGACGCGGTCGAATGCCTTCTCCAAGTCCACAAAACACATGTAAACTGGTTGGGCAAACTCCCATGAACCCTCGAGGATTCTCGAGAGGGTGAAGAGCTGGTCCAATGTTCCATGACCAGGGCAAAAACAACATTGCTCCTCCTGAATCCGAGGTTCGACCAACGGCCGGACTCTCCTCTCCAGTACCTTGGCATAGACGTTCCCAGGGAGGCTGGGGAGTGTGATCCCTCCAAAGTTAGAGCACACTCTCCAGTCCCCTTTTTTTGAAGAGAGCAGGGTTTCCTCTGGTAACATTTCTCGGTGGCGGCCTGCCTCACCAGAAATTTTACCGGCACACCAAGGAGATATGAAATTATTAAGAAAAATATATGAAGCAATGACCTCCCGCAAGCACGCACACGAACAACGTGCGTCGCCGTCATCCGCGCAGAGTTTAGAAGCTCCCTGCCCACGCGAGTTTTCTAGTCAGTCAGCAGGCAGTGTCTCACTAAGTGCGGCTGTCTGACAGAAACATAAGTTTGTTAAAGTACTTTAAATGCGGAAAAAAAATCAGAAGTGGTATGTAAGCACTGGAGGCATTTATCATGGTTTTAACCCGCTGGAAACGGAAGCAATAATGGAAGAGTCGCTTAGCTAAGAGATGTGGTTAGAATTCACATGCAGCCGGCTTCATATGAAGGAAAAGGCAAGGGGGACTGATGAATTGCTGAGTATATATTTCACCAGCCACTACAATATTAATTTATGTTTTGTAGGAATTGCAGGAATGAAGAGACTGGCAATTTCTCTCTTTTCTCACATGAGCAGGCGTGCCGTTTTTATTCTCTAGCAGCAGTGACAAAAAACAACAGCTATAAATGCTAGCTCTCTTTTTCACTCTAAACTGAGGTCCTTCAGCAACTGCCTAGAGAGGTGCCTGATGAGAAAGCCTGAGCACAACTATAACTGCCTAAACAGATCATTCTGTACATGAACACATATTGTGGTGAATTATGTCTTTAGAGTCTGCTACAGTGCCCTATTATGTACCTGGCAGGTTAAGATGACCGAAATTAACAAAGTCAGTGACTTTGTCAGCAGCCTTCAGACAAACTAAACGAGCCAGCATTTGGATTTCAAAATAAGGGAGGTTTTTCCTGCTGTCTGGGTGGTGAGGAGATTTCTTAAAAAAAACAAAAAAAACAAAAAAAAAACTATAAATATAAAGGAATATTATAACAGAAATAATGGCATCCTTGGTCATTTAAGTTAATTTATTTCATTAAATACAATTTTATTAATATTTTTTCTTTGTAATCAGAGTTAAATTATTGTTCTGTTCTGAGTGCAAAATTATAGTCAAAAATGTAAATTGATATAAGGAAAAAGTAAAAAAAAAAAATCAGTCTGTTTCAAATTTATCTAAAAAAAACAGTAATTTTATTTTAAAAAACAGACAAAAATTAATCATAAAATAATCCACAAATTTATAATAAAGTTTCAAATGTATAAGAAAAGTCAATTTTACAAGAGGAAATTAAAAATTTGAGGAACATGGTTTCATCTTTAGATTTACAGAGAAAAGTAGAAAACTATAAGAAAGTTGTTATAAATATTTGAGAAAAACCTCAAACCTTCAAGACTGAAGTCATCACTCAAGTTTTTAAGAAGGTGCTCTTTGTACCCTTAACTCAACTAGAAATTTTTGGTTGTCTACTTTTAATTATTAATTTCAAAGCACTGCTTTTACATGAGTAGAATTTCTGGTTACTATACCCACCTGATCATATAATTTAAGTATGCATGAGTACATTACTATTATGAATGTTTCTTTCCCTTCCCTACTCTCTCAATGGAAAAAAGAAACACTAGAATAAAAATACAAAAAATACACATATTTTTGTCATTTATGTAAACCATGACAAAAAAATCCTGCAGGACAAAACATGACACTTGATATTTTCTAACCTGTTTGTATACCACCATAGACAGAGAGAGAACCTGAATTAGACAGAGCTCAGAAAGGGCAAGATGAGACAGAAGAGAGGAGCCAAGGAGAGGAAAGTGTTCAGGCAGAGGAAGGAGAGAAGGATAACACCACTAAAAAGTCTAAACACAGGATGTCTGGGTGGGACCCCAACTGGCCCAATATTCAAGCCTCAGTTGTACAATACTTCAAATGGTAAGTTCCATATGCAACGTTACTGTGTAAAATTTTAAAAAGAAATAAATAGTATAAAATTAACATATTCCGGTATGTTTACTCTTCTGTTGCCACCGCGCCAAGGTCTTTAAGCCAGAGGAAACACTAAGAGAGGAACCACCACCCCGGTTTGCCATGCCAAAGGCACTGCCCCCAACCTCCACGCAATATTGCAGAGGCGTGCCAACCATGACAGCCCTACAACACCCAGGGCCTTGAGGTACTCAGGGCGAATCTCGTCCACCCCCGGGGCCCGGCCACCAAAGAGATTTTTAACCACCTTGGCGACCTCAGCCCCTGTGATAGGCAAGTCGTCCCCCTCGTTCACAAGCCCTGCTTCCTCTGTGGAAGGCGTATCAACGGGATTGAGGAGATCCTCGAAGTATTCCTTCCACTGCCCGATGATATCCCCATTCGAAATCAGCAGTGTCCCATCCACACCATACACAGTGTAGACAGGGAGCTGCTTCACCCTCCTGAGCCGCCGGACAGTTTGCCAGAATCTCTTCGAGGCTGACCAAAAAGTCTTGTTCCATGGCCTCACCGAACTCCTCCCATACCCGAGTTTTTGCTTCAGCAACCACCTGAGCTGCACTCCGCTGCCGGTACACCTCAGATGCTTCGGGAGTCCTATAAGCCAACCAAGCTTGATAGAACTCCTTCTTCAACTTAATGGCCCCCCTCACCACTGGTGTTCACCACTTGGTTCGGGAGTTGCCACCACGAAATGCCCCAACAACCTTGCGGCCGCAGCTCTGAGCAGCCACTTCAACAATGGAGGTAGAGAACATGGACCATCCAGACTCCATGTCTCCAGACTCCCTCGGAATGTAGTTAAAGGTCTTCCGGAGGTGGGAATTGAAGACCTCCCGAACAGGGGCCTCAGCCAGATGTTCCCAGCACACCCTCACTATACGTTTGGGTCTACCAGGTCTGAATGGCATCTTCCCCTGCTGTCAGAGCCAACTCATCACCAGGTGGTGATCAGTTCACAGCTCTGCACTTCTCTTTACCCAAGTGTCCAAGACATACGGTTGCAGGTCTGATGACACGGTAACAAAATCGATCATCAACCTGCGACCTAGGGTGTCCTGGTTCCAGGTGCACATATGGACACCCTTATGCTTGAACATGGTGTTCGCTATGGACAAACTGTGATTAGCACAGAAGTCCAATAACTGAACACCACTCGGGTTCAGATCGGGCAGGCCTTTCCTCCCAATCACCCCCTTCCAGGTTTCACTGTAGTTGCCCACGCGCGCATTGAAGTCCCCCAGTAGGACAATCGAGTCTCCAAGAGAAGCACTCTCCAGCACCCCAGTCAGAGACTCCAAAAAGGGTGGGTACTCTGAACCATCATTTGGTGCATAGGCACAAATGATGGTCAGGACCCGTTTCCCAACCCGAAGGCGCAGGGAAACAACCCTTTCATCCACCGGGGAAAACTCCAATATAGAGGCAGCAAGGTGGGGGGACACAAGAATACCCACCCCTGCTCGTCGCCCAGGGCAACTCCAGAGTAGGCCAAGCTCCAGCCCCTCTCCAGGAGACTGGTTCCGGAACCGGAGCTGTGTGTTGAGGTGAGGTCGACTATATCTAGCCGGTATCTCTCAACCTCATGCACTAGCTCAGGCTCCTTCCCCACCAGAGAGATGACATTCCACATCCCAAAAGCCAGTTTTGGAAGGTTGGGATCAGACCATCAAGGTCTCCGACTTTGATCACCACCTGATCCACATAGTATCAGACCCCCTTGGTCCCTCCTGCAGGTGGTGAGCCCACTGGAGGGCAGACCCACATAACTCCTTCGAGCTGAGCCCGGCCGGTTCCCATGGGCGGAAACCCAGCCACCAGACGCCAGCCATCGAGCCCCTCCCCCAGGCCTGGCTCCAGGGTGGGGCCCCGGTAACCCCACACGGGGTGGGGTACACTGAATCCTTGTTCTAGCATTCATCATGAGAGTCTGTTGGATCATTCTTAGTCTGGCCCTTCACCCAGGACCAGTTATCTTTACAATGTGTGGTAATGCAGCTGTTGTAAAATAATAATGGGGTGCTAATAAACGTACAATAAACATCCTAATAACTATGTTCCTCTTACTGCTGCAAATGTATTCACTAGATTGGGAGACAATTATTTAGAATAAAAGTTTGGATGCTTCAAACGCATTAGGAAAATTGTGTTTAGTGTTAACTGTATGAATATATTGCATACTAATACTTTTGGAGTTATGTAATATTTAGGTTAGATAGTAGCTGCATCATCTGATATCAATCTTTGATGTGCTAACAGGCAAAACAAATCTTTGAATAACAATAATCAGAAGAAAAACAGTTTAAGCTGATCAAGTCTGCTTGGCTGAATTTAACTGAACTGAAATCAAAGAATTGAAACTTCCATACTGTTCTGGTAAATGTGGATAATTTCTGAATAAAACAGGTGTTACACTGAGATGCTTAAAGTCAGATAAGTCATGAAAACGTGAAGCAACTGTGGGCTGCGTTGCAAAGTGGCTTGCAGCCTGTAAACAGGTTAAAGAACCTTAAATGGTGAGCCCAATATGATTTATGAATCGGAGTGCTAAAGGTCACATTAAAGAGATCAACTAATCTAATAATGGGACATTCCACCAAATGGGTCTCATTTGCATCTTGTAACTCTTAAAAATTCTACATTACATCTCATATTTTCCAAATACTGAATACAGTAACACATATAGTATGTTTTAACTACTCAAAAATTGTATTGGTCAATCTTAGGCAACTTTATTTTATTTTTTTATGAGCTGACAGTTGCAGAAGATGGTTGCATTTTTTGTAGTTTGAGTAAAATGCCTGAAAGTAAAACAGGACTGAAAGTAACAGGACTGAGGTTTTAGCATAACATTTGCAGATACTCACATTACAGCCCTGTGGCATCCATGCTAATAGCATGACAGCACTGAGCACATTCTAGTCATTTGCCAAAGATCATTATTTGTAAAAGAAACAAGTATTATCTCAGAAATAATTTAGGTAACAGGGCTGAATATGGAGACTGACAATCTCAGTCACAGGTAGAAAATCATCAAATATAAAGAAGAAAAAAGGGGGCGACTTACTTTAAGCCTTATAAATATTTAAAGCATAGCTGTGACATGGGGTCACAACAATCCAAAACTAATACCATTTCTGAAGGATTTCATTCATTATATTTCAGGGTAAAGTGTAGTGTTAAAGAGCAGGGACAGGTAACGAATGTTATTTTTTCAGTATTCTGGGATGTTTTAATCAATTTTTAATTAATGCATCTTAAATATACAATTAGGTCAGTGTCCAGGACATTTTGCTCAGTAATAAAACGCATTGTACAGCTTTTTTTCATGCATGTTCTGTGTGTCGTGTCCTGGGGCCGTAAAAGGCACCGATTTGACAGAATTGCCCCAATATTCAGAATGAGATTGTTTGTGATTCCTGTTAGAATGGGAAAATGCTTAATTCCTGACAACATCGGAGAATTCAGAAGTTACTGTGGTGTTATGATTTGTTTTACATGTTTTTTTGTTTGTTTGTTTTTCATATACATACAGGGCTGGAGCATATTTTGGATCATACTCTTTATAAATTAGTACAAAAAAAAGCAATTAAAAAATGTGTTTTTGCTGACACCTGTGGCTAATAAGTGAACTGCATCTCACTGACTCCTTTAGTTCCTGCAGCTCTGAGATTTCCCACCAGTCGGCTACCCCAGCACGTGGAACAGGGACTGACAGGATGTGGCTGGGGCTATACATTGTTAGTATTATGTGATTAAAGTGGATCTACGGAACAATTTTTGGTAATCGATCACCTGTGCATACATGTGCTTGTTCACACAGTTATTCAGGTGTCATTAAAAACATGTGCGCCCTTGTTAAAAATTAGATTCACTAATTCTGTTTTTTTTTAAGCTCAAAACATGTCAGTGAAAGTGAATGTATCACTTCCTTTATCTCACTACTTGTAACTAGGACTTGTAGTTTTAAGCCCCTGAAACCAGTGGGAGGAAAGAAACATTAGTATAATCAGCAAAATTGGGTCTGCTGCTCAATGTGTTGTTTCCCGTAACATCTGTTGCTTTTCAGTTGCACTAATGTGATTGAATTTGAGATTTATTCATACATGTCGGGGCTGTGCAACCTTCTCTTGCCTCCCTCTCTGTCTTGCACATCTTTTTTTTTTTTTTTTGCAAAGGTAAGTGTACTCATTTTTACTAACTGGGATGCTTAAAGTGTTGTTAAAAAGTGAGGGGTAGGACTGGTTATGAAAAAGGGCATACTTTTTCTTTACCGTTCTTATTTCTGGAGAAATTTTGACACCAAATGTCTGTTGCCAAGGCAATGGTTAATATCTCAATGTCAATGCCCCTTAGGGGAGCAGAAGAAAGGACTTGCAGTGTATTTAAAAATATACTGCATATAAGAGGATTTCTACAGTCTGGGAAAAAAAAAGAACGAAACTGGCAATGCAGTTCATTTCTGCTTTGCAAAAGAGGACATCTCTGTTAGACTTAAAAAGAAACATTATTTATGCATGAGTATTTGGCCATTAGAGAAATGAAAGCACCTATATTAACAGGCATACTGTGTACTGTTCTTGGCATGCATAGAATTGACTGAACTAATGAGGGAGACAGACTCTAATCCATCCATTCAGCCGTCTATAGCGATGATTAATTTATGACCCCCCACCACACCGGCACACACACACTGAGCCTCCACCCAGCTCTTCCTCTCTCGCGCGCGCTTCTTGTCTCATATTCTCTCGTGTAACTCTCTCCGGCGCGCTCCCCCTCAGCATCTGATGCAATGCGTTACCAACTCGGAGTGCTTTCCTCTTATTCAGACACAAAGAGAGCAGGAGTGTTGGACTGAGGAGGGGGCGAGCAGGGGAGTGGGGGGGGGGGCTCGGGGGGGGGGGCGGTGGTTTGGGAATCTTCTCCTCTATGTACCAATCCCCGCTGCGCCCCGGGGACGCATACGAGATAAACAACAGATAAGCCCGACAAAGGCGACGGCGCCAAAGCGCAGGAGTTGGCACGAGTGACAGCAAGCACGGCATGGATCTTAGCTGCAAAGGCGCCCCCTGTTGGGAATGAAAGGCACAGCGTGGATGTGAAGACGAGACAAAGGAGGTGGTTAAACAACTGAGGCGGGAGGTCACTGCACGTCTAACTGAGCAATGTTACCCCCATGGCATGAAAACATTAATGGCCAGAGATCAGCGGGGGCTCTCGGGACTCACACTGTCAACTGTGGGGCAACACTACAATCGCGAGAACAAGGGGTGGTGCGCTTGTGCATGTGTGCGAGTGTAGGGGAGAGGTTGCGGGGGCATTTGGGGGCTCTTGAAGTGAACAGCGGAGATATGTGGAAAGAGGAGCTATTCAAAGAACCAGGCACAAGAACGTACACCCATCTACACAAGATTTGAATTTGTTTGTGCGAATACCCGAGAGCTTTTCCCACTGTCTCCCGCGCTCTGCTTTTCCTTTCAGGGCGTACGAGATTTCACAGAAAGAACAAGTTGAGATCGGCATAGCAGGGGGGGGGGGGGGCGTACCAGCTGACAACGTAGTCAAAGGGAGTTGCTGAAACGAGGAGGCATTACATGATGTGCAGAAGTCACACGCGCACAAACAGGTGCATCGCTGCGCACGCTCAGACGTGGCGTAAATGTCCAGAAAGAAAGCCACAGAGTCTTCACACTTCTCTACTTCCCACACAAAAGTTGTTCAATACTTTTCTCATCCTTCCTTACATTTATGTGGACGCTGAGTTTTTCCATGACCTCTTATTGTCTGTGCTTCTCTGCCATCTGGTGAGTTGTAATGCCGGTTTTATTTGCTCACATTTGCTATTGTCTTTTCTTCAAAGTAAAGCCAGAGCTTTCTTTTCTCTTTTTTTAATGACATAAAAAAAAGTTCCCTTTGCCCCCCCCCCAAAAAAACCCTCAGATTTCACAACCTTAAAGAAAACAAATGAAACTGTAAGTTCAACTTGTGACAGTGATGGTATCTCCCTAAATTCACAACATTTATTGGTGAAAAGATGAACTTCATTGATCCAATTTATTTCTTCACCTGAATAATCTTTATAACATCACAGCTTTCACCAGAGCGTGACTTAACAGCTCCACATGATATTGTGTTTTCTCCCTCAGCTATAGAACTGTTGCATGTCTCGCAGAATATGAGTTTTGTTTACAGTACACCCATTTATGCATGCAGGATCAACACAAAGCACTATATAAGTACAGGTCCTTATTTAATTATTGCAACAACATTGTGAATCATCTTTTGCAGCCTTTGTCTGAATGGCTCGTTTCAGAGTATGTCTCTTTACATGCCCATGAGCCCCAGTCAACCCCACCCTCCCCTCACACGTCACTTAGGATATTGCTAATGTTAGCTGGCCAGCTCCTAAATCGGGTAGCTAGCACAGCCTTTGACAGCTAACAAATTCGTCCTAAAGAGTGAATGAAATAAAGCATGACTGGTGGACAGTGGTGTGTGGTTTCAGTGGTTGTGGTTCAGTGGATGTGACCAGTCGCTGGGGTACAATAAACACAGAAGCAACACTGAGTGAGTGAAAGGGAAGAACATCCTCCCACTGCTTTCGGTCCTAATTAGAGTAAAATAAGCTAAAATAAAAAAGTATATGGTCAAGTTTTGGTAGATAAACACGGATTCTAGTGGGACTAGATAGAATTTATTGAAAATAACGATCAAAACCAGTCATAATCAAACGGTTAAGCTAATGACAGGCAGACCAACTCTGACTGCCTAACCAAGGTAATGCTAACTGTTCATCTACCATCATGGTGAAAATATAACAAAATAAGCCAGAATGACGTGAGATGTACAGTTAGGTCCATAAATATTTGGACACTGACAAGTTTTGTTATTTTAGCTGTTTACCAAAACATATTCAAGATACAGTTATATAACCAATATGGCCTTAAAGTACAGACTCTCAGCTTTAATTTGAGGCTATTGACATCTAAATTGGAGTTATGGTTTAGGAATTACAACCAAATGTCAATTACTTACTCAAAAGTAACTGACAGTTGACTCAAAAGCCATTTCATGGGCTACATGGGCTATTCCCTCGTTCATCCTTCATCAATGGAGAGTGAATTAATGAACTGGACGGAAACAGGGATGCCTGTTAAGGTGACTGGAAATTAAAGAATATAACAATATAAACCGTGCTTGGTAAGTTAACTTCAAAGTAGCACTGTTAGCTCTGATGCTAACACCTTAGGCTCACACTCTGGGCGGGTACTGAATCATCACAGCCAGCAGCATGGTGATGGGCTGAAGACCGGACCATCTGTCAGTGACGTAAGGATAAAGATCCTGGAAGAGCAAAACCGGCTTCTGCCCATTGTCCCAAAATGTTAAAACATAATTATTTCTCGGTGAAGACAGTTTACACATTTTTGCTGTAGTGATACGACCCAAGAAAACATTTTAGAAGGTTAAACCCCACAGACACACCATGTTTTAGTAAATGTTCGTATAGAAGTACTACAAAAGTTCAGCATATGATTTATACTTTATTGACCTTTAGAAACTCCAGTTCGTATGTCAGTCATTCCTGAAGAAGCAGAAATGTATATTTATCTAGTGATATTTTCAAACACTACAGGAGCTGTTGGAAGTTTTTCCCACAAGACTCCTCTGCACACAATGAAACTTATAATAACAGAGCTACAAACCTTTACCACTGAAAAGGGCCACAGCAGCTGGGCTGATAATCACAGGAGACTTTCTCAACAAAGTCTTCTGAAAGGAACTGCATTCATGACTCAGCAGGGAGTGTGTAAGTGGACACATGCACATATGTACACGTGAAGCAGCACACCCACGCTTTGTTAAATTGCATACGTCGTCACACTAAATAACGGGGCAATATTCGGAGACCTTTCAAGTGAGTTCCTCACCCTGTTGAGGGCCTTGAGCGACACGGTCGTGAATGGCAGCATTCAGCCGTTTAAGTGTGCTGTTCTACACAGTCAGCAAGGACGATTGAATCAGCTCTCAGCCAGGTTCCTGAGACAGACTCCTTTCTAGGTTGTAAAGAATCTCCAGAGTGGAGGGGAAAATACCACACGGTGGACAGTTGAGAAAAACTCATTGAGGAGGAGGTTAAATCATCTGCTTTTTCCTCTGTTAATGAGGACTCAATACTGGATCTTATTCCAGAATTTATTGTAAATCAGCCGATTGCATTTACATGCAAAATAAATTGGTTCAAGAGATGAAAAGTTGATTCTCACCTAGAACCCATACAAAGTTGTTTTTTTCCAAACCGTGATGTCATCAGTGGGCGTATCATCCAGCTGACTGCAGGCAAACGAGCTCCATCAGTGCAGTACATCGAAATTTTGTTAAGTGTCTAAACCGGCAGCTTTTGGTATCGAATGAAAACAAATTCTGAAATGAATCTGCTCGTTTCTCCCCTCAAATTTCTCCCGTTTGTTTTCAAGATTGCAGAGAAAATTTGCTGATGAGCCACCATGTTTGCCAATTCAGGAAATCAGGGAAGAGCTCACCAACAATTACACTGTTACGTAAAATCATCTGAACACATTCACTGGGTTCCTATCAGCATAGTCACACTACTGGGGAGTATCTGTGGAAGTGGACAAATTGTGCACAGACATCAATCCCAGCTGACTTTTTAACTGTGGAAATATACATTTCACCAGTGAGAGCGTTTCTGGTGATTTCACTTCCAGGTCAAAATGTGGAAGAAAAAAAAATAATAACAAAAACATCCAATTCTATATAAGCACCACTTAAAATACTTGGCAACATTGTTATAGGCTTCTTTCTTAAAGCATAAATGACCCTAAACTGCTCCAGTGTTAGGCAAAATATTGAATGAAGCAACTGAAATGGACCAAAAAGAAAAGCTGATATGCAGAAAATTATGCGCCAGATTGGTGTGAATAGTTGACAGGTGGATTTTCCCCACTGCCGCACCCTATGTTGGCTTTGCAGCAGTGAGAAGCAACCTTTACTTTCACCAGTTTGGGATGTTTTTCCTCTTAAATGTGTTTACTCTAAGAAAAATTATATACAATGTTGAAGAAAGTGAAAAAAATGATCCAGAATCTGCATCCTGACCCAGATCACCTCCCAAAATCTTCATCCGTAGCCCAAGGGCCACCTCTGGTGAGGACTGGCTCAACAGCCATCCAGTAAGTGTTTTTGGTGTTTTTGCGTAATGCTGCTAAAAAACAAACAGGCCAACATGAAAAAGCATTACCTGCTTGGCGGAGGTAAACTACTCAGCAATGTACAGTTTTGTGAAAAAGTGGAGTACTTACACTTGGGTAAATACATTCAATAATTATCTCTGCTCGTCTGTGCGCTTCACTGAGAAACTTCCACCTTCTCCCATCGGCTACGTCTCATTTTGCTCCAGCACGCTGCAGCAGTGTAGACTGGCGCACGCCTTCATTTGCATTACCCCTGAATGACAACTCAATGTAAAAAGCAAACGCGCTGCTTAAAGGTGATTCTTAAAAATGATCCTTTTGACAGCTTGGTGGTTTCCGCGTGCCGGGGGAAGGGTGGGGGTTTAAATGCTCTGCATTTGAGGACGGCTATGTCAGAGATTTAAGGAATGTGGCACCGTTGCTAGCGGGAAAAGCTGAAGTGCAAGGGGGAGCTACAGTGGCTGAAGCAACAAGTTAAACAACTGTCATCACACCCACAACTCTTTTACTCTGCTGCAGTGTCTCTGTCCGTCTCCCACGCTGCCTACACAGCCACACAGCGTGACACTGACACACAGAATCCTCCCTTCACCCACAGAGAGAGAGAGAGAGAGAGAGAGACTACTGTGAGAACTCAGCTCCGCTCTCACCATCCACCACCAGTCTGGTTTTCAATATTCTCACACCACGGACCAGCTGTTGGAACATCAAGGACAGACGTCTCTACAAATACTGAATCACACGAGAGCCGTGGCACTCCCTCACACACCATCACACACACACGCACGCCACCCAGTGTCAGACACACACACGTGCTACAAAATTCTGGCCCGACTTACCTGTTGCCAAGAGACTTCGCTTCCAGCTCATGTGGTTTGAAGAACCATTTTCCAATCCTCACAAACCCCTTATCCATCAAACACCTGTGGGAGAAGAGGAAAAGGAGCACGTTAGGAAAAACATCCACCACATCTCACGGTGTACTACTCCTTTTAAACACTGTAGGTAATAGTTCCCTTTTCATGAATCACGTCTTTGGAATTTTGATGGGTTTTGTCATAATACGCGAGCTTACAAATCTTCAAATGCTTTCCAAAAGTTTTCTTCTTTATGGTGATTTACTTTTGGGAATTTTAGCCCTTATTTGATAGTGGAAGTGAGAAGGGTGCGGGGAGAATTATGAATGACATGCAGTAAAAAGCCTGAAGCAGAATCAAACTCAGGGACTAAGCTTTGGCACATGGCGTACTCGCTCTTCTGGATGAGTTATAGGAGCACATTAATGCTGCTCAACTTCACACGGTGCTGTGAATTTTTGGAAATTTTGCTCGATTTTAAACACAGGGATTTCAGGGGCATTTCTGTAGCTGTTATCTTTGCCCACTCGCTCTGAAAATGAAATCTCTTCTTATATGACCCAAGGCCCAACTCTGCTAAAAAAATGTCATACTTGAACTGTTCGTAACTTTTTGAAGCTACACTGTAAAAAGTGAAAACTAAGGAAGTTATTAAAATAAGCAAAACTATATGAAAACAGATCATTTACTTAAAATATGCAAAATTATATCCCAATAGAATAAACATTTGATTTATAAAAACTGATTAAAACTAGTAAAAGTTTCTTTTAAGTTAAATGGTTTCATTCTATAAAAACTGAATAGAAAGAAGAAATATCTTGTCACATAAAAAAACAAATATTGTAACCTTGATTTATGGTATTTCTTTTTTTTATTAAGATTTCAGTTTATGCAGTGTAGACAGATCCAGTCACATAACCTTCAATTTTATGCAACCTCACGTTGAGTGTGCCGCTGCTGTTTCTTTCTGTTGAGTAAAACTGAGAAGCCAGACAAAATCTCAAAACGACATTTACTTTCATTTCCTCTTAGAAGTCTTTATGATTTCAGTAATTGCTTATAAAATGCTGCGAAGGCTGAACAGGAGCTGAACGTGGAGAAAACGTTCACTTACAGGAAGACGGTGGAGTGAAAACAACACTTCCAACTGGTTTAAAGTAGTGTTTTAAATTTTAACATTTTCTTTATTTGCATATTTTATATTATCTGCTCCTGTCTGCACTGTGAAGACTGTTTCTCGATATAATATTACTAAATATTACCGTTATTTTCCCAGCAGGGTGTGAAGTTTTGTTTGTAACCCGGCAATATTTTTCCTGTAAATTAACTACTTTTTCTCCTGATAAATTCATGACTTTCCTCCTGATAAATTGGTGACCTTTTTTCTAACGTATTCCTTACTTTTATATTAGTAACGTTTGTGATTCCAACTTTTTGCTCACAAATTTGAAACTTTTTTTACGTGATTTTTTTTTTAAAGTTTTAAAATTTTTACTCCCACTAATTTGGGAGGCTTTTGTCTTCGGTGTGTTATTTTGAGAAAATCAAGCATGTACCCTCTAATATGTTCTAGATCATATAAATAAACAGTAGACAGTAATAAAGCAAATATTTCCAGAGCCAGAAGAAGAAAGCGATGATTCGTTTCTGATGGGAAGAGACACATGACTCACATTCAGTTTGAATCAAAGAAAACAAAAGTAGCATGATGGCAACCATTTCACCTCAGTATAGTTAAGTAGTTTTTGCTTCAAAAATGTGCTCAATAAGAGTAAAAAGTATCCTACAATAAAACTCACAAAATGTCAGTTTTGTTAGAAAGTTACTTGAGTGCACATACTTGAGTAACTGTATCTAGTTACTGTACATCTCTGTAGACAGATGATAAATTTTGTCATGTCACAGATGTATTTTAATAATAGTTTATAATTATAATAACTGAGAAGACTGGATTTTCCTTTCTTCCTTTTTTGTTGTTTTTTTTTAATTTTGGGGGGCAACTTTCATGTTTTTCTTCTGACAATCTTTGACGCAATACTTTGAAAATAAATGTATTTAAAACTAAAATTTGTGTTTCAAAAATCCTGTTAACAGATACACCGACAGACTGAAGCGACGCCACTGTATGATCTGCGGCGGCTCTCCCACTGTGGACGTGGACTTTATAACAAGTCCACAGGAGAGTCAAACTTTCTTCTAATCCTTAAACTGGATTGCACTGTTCTAACCCCCCCCTTCAATCATGATATCAAAATGTGATCACATCAGGCTTCACGTCAGTCATCCTGCTCCCTGTTTGGCAATCCTACCATCTGTGCACTTCTCCACCTCATATCAGACTCCTTTATGAGACAAAACGCAGCTCTCTCAGCGCTTCGACTCGTTTCTGTGTGCCGGTGCCAGCGAGTTCACTGCTAAAATTCCCTGACCTAGGTCAAGGAATTACAAAATGATTCTTCTGAGTCCTCTTCACTCGGCGGGGCTCAGCTAACCACAGCTTTCACCCTTCAGCCACACCATCTTTGGTGCATTTTCTTATCTGGGCATGGCCGCCCGTTGTGTACGAGTGCTCCTCTAATTCAATAATAACATTAACTAAGGAGCTTGAGTGGATTGGTCACATCGTGGACTGCAGCCAACCCTTCTAATGAGGTCTGAATTGGTCCAGATTCCACTCTGGATGATCATATCAGTCTATCAGTCTACCCATAAAAAGTGGAGAACTTTCAGGGGGATACGGTTAGGGAGTGAACTGTGTGCTGTACATTCGCAACAACCAGTGGAAGAAAAGGCCCCAGGTATCAGGCAGGAGTGGATAGAGGACTAACAAACTGTGCCGACATAAAAGCAGTATAACTAGGAGTAGTCACCAAAAAAGTTACTTCCATAAAAGTTAGAAAGCATCTATTAAAAAGGTTACTTAAGTTAATTTTTAAACTTTTTATTTACATTTATCATATTATAAACAAACATCACACACACAACAACAATGAGGGAGAGGGGAGAAAACACATAAGGTCATTGGATGAGACTGACCAATCAAAAATTAATTACTGAACTAAGTCAGTGTTTTGGGGTAAACAGAGACACCACTTTTTCCATCTTTTTTGTCCCCGTTCTGTTTGAAGCCTTACTGAATAAGTCATCTGTTCCCCCCCAAAATGTAGGTGTTTAACTATGTTAATAAAGAAAATATTTGCTGTGGTCTTTTATGAAGCCAGCACTTTTTAATTGCCTTTTTGCTTGCTGCCAACATAAAGGTTACTTAAGTTGTGGTAACTAATTGGCAATTTTTTTTATTTAATTTTTTTCTGTGAATTTATCACTTTTTTCAAATGTATTTATGACTGTCTTGCTAATGTGTGAAGTTTTCTCATTAACATGTGATATTTTTGTATGAATTTCTTTCCCATGAATTTGCTTTTTTTGTCTTTTTTCTTTAAAACATATCCAAGTTTGGTTGGATATGGTTGTTGTGAATGTACAGCACAATCTTCACCGGAGTGGTGGCCTAGAGGTAGAGCATCTGCCCCACAACTGGGAGGTCGGGGTTCAAGTTCCGGCCAGGTCATGTCAAAGACCATATAAAAATGAAACCTCCTGCCGTCCAGCTTGGTGCTCAGCAAAAATGGAATTTAGGAGGGAAATGTGGGCGGCAGTGGCTCAGGAGGTATAGCGGGTTGTCCAATAACCAGACGGCTGGCGGTTCGAATCCCGCTTTCCCCAGCCTTCCTGCCATTGGGTCCCTGGGCAAGACACTTTACCCGCCTTGCCTCCAGTGTCCATGACACTGGGTATGAATGTGTATAAATGTTCAGTAGTGGTCGGAGAGGATGTTAAGATAAGATAAGATAAGCCTTTATTAGTCCTGCAATGGGGAAATTCCAAGATTGCAACACTCAGAGCAATAATTTAGAAGATAAGATAATAAGAGCAGTGAATATACATATGTACACATAAATATATATACAGTGCGGACCATTATAGTAGATGGAATAAACAGCATAACAGTCTATTTAGTTACCCCACATAGTATGACCATGTACCCATACAGCATATTATGTATTGAATCAGCCTACTCGTCACCCTCCGTAGTGATTGATATTGTCCTAGTTGTATAATGGAGGGGGACCATTATTGTGTAAGTTCATTGCGTCTTTTGCATTCAATACTATTAGGTCATAACGTTTTTTACGATCTCTACGAGCAGCCCTGCTTAGGTTATAAAGTCTGACAGCCGTAGGTAGGAAGGACCTGCAAAACCTCTCGGTTGTGCACCTAGGATGATGTAGTCTACTGCTAAATGAGCTCCTCAGTGCATTCAGTATGTCCTGCATAGGGTGGGACTCGGACTCCAGCAGAGATGAAAGTTTAGCCACCATCCTTCTCTCTCCCATCTCCTCCACTGGGTCGAGATGCCGCCCCAGGACAGAGCTAGCTTTCTTGATCAGTTTGTTCAGTCTCTTCCTGTTGGCTGCTGCGATGCCACTGCCCCAGCAGACCACTCCAAAAGTGATGGCTGATGCCACCACCGAATCGTAGAAGGTCTTCAGGAGCACCCCTTGTACACCAAAACAGTGGTCCCCAACCCCCGGGCCACACAGAAAAAATAAATAACTTACATTACGTCCGTTTTATTTATTTTAGTCTGAATGATGTTTTATTTTGAAAAATTACCAGATTCTCTCTGTTACATCCGTCTATGGCTCACTCTTGACGCATGTCAAGACGCTTGTCTCGGTGATGTGATACGTTACCGCTAAAATTAAAGGCCGTTGCTAGATGGCAGACATTACGAGAGCCGCTGCAGAGATTTCTCTCAGAAAAAAAGTCACCGCTGGCAGCACATTTCAGTGACAAAGAATGGGTCACAAAACTCGCTTACTTGTGCGACATATTCAGCCTGCTCAATGAACTTAATCTGTCACTTCAGGGGAAAATGATAACCGTCTTCAAGTTGGCAGACGAAGTGGCTGCATTTAAAGCCAAATTGGATTTGTGGGGATGGCGTGTGAATGGAGGTATATTTGACATGTTTCAAACATTAGCGGGGATTTTGGAAGAGACTGAGCCCGATCCTTCATTCTCCCAGCTGGTGCACGATCACCTGTCTTTGCTTTTAAAAGAGTTTGAGCGCTCCTTCCCAACCACAAAAAATACACGAACTGCCAAAGAATGGATGCGCGACCCATTTGTCAACAAACCAGGTGAATCCAACATGTCTGTGCAAGAAGATCAACTGCTGGAGATCGCAAATGACGGCGGCCTTAAAAGTACGTTCGAGACAACAGCTCTGCCGGTGTTCTGGATTAAAGTCATGGCTGAATACCCTGAGATCGCCACAATAGCACTGAAAACCCTGTTGCCATTTCCGACATCCTATCTGTGTGAAGCGGGGTTTTCTGCAGTGACAGCAACCAAAACAAAATTACGAAGTAGACTAGACATAAGCAACACACTTCGGGTGTCACTGTCTCCCATTACCCCTAGATGGGACGGTCTTGTTGCAGAGAAACAAGCCCAGCGTTGTGGTGAGTTGTATTTTTCATGTACTTTACATTTGTGTTTGTGGTGTATCTTATTTTGAAGGCATGTTTAAACGTTAAAATAGTGACCAGAGAGCGTTGTGGGCAGAGAGGATGTTACTCATGTTATGTTGTTGTCGCGATGTTAAGAGGATGCTGCTAAAGTTGCAAACGAGTACACAGTGGATTCACGTTTATTATTATATTTAGAAAATACGACCGGCATAAAAACTGTGGTATCATGTTCTTTCATTGTATTTATCCGCCACATCTTAAAGGCCGGTCCCTGAAAATATTGTCTGACATTAAACCGGTCCATGGCGCAAAAAAGGTTGGGGACCACTGCACCAAAAGACCTGAGCCTCCTCAGTAGGAACAGCCTGCTCTGTCCCTTCTTGTAGAGTGCGTCGGTATTGTGTGACCAGTCTAGTTTATTGTTCAGATGAACACCCAGGTACTTGTAGGATGTCACCATCTCAATGTCTGTTCCCTGGATGTTTGCTGGTGATGTGAGGGGTTGTCCTTGCCTGTGGCAGTCCACCAATAGTTCCTTAGTTTTCCTCACATTGATCTGGAGGCAGTTCCAATGGCACCAGTCCACGAAGTCCTGGATAAGTCCTCTGTACTCAGCTTCATCTCTGTCCAAGATGAGGCCAACGATCGCAGAGTCGTCAGAGAACTTCTGTAGATGGCAGTGTGTTGTGTGAGAAGTCCACAGTATAAAGGCTGAACTGGAAGGGAGCCAGAACCGTTCCCTGGGGGGCCCCCATACTGCCGACGATTGTGTCGGACACAATCCTGGGTTCTCACAAACTGTGGCCGGTTTGTGAGGTAGTCCAGGATCCACGATGACAGGTGCTGCTCCACCCCTGCGCATAGTAGCACACTGTTAGCATGGATTGGCAGCCATGTTTCCATCAGTCTGCCCCAGGGCAGCTGTGGCTACAGTAGTAGCTTACCACTACCAATGTCTGTCTGGAGTGAATGAATAATGGACTCACTGTAAGCACTTTGAGATGTCACTTGACATGTAAAGCGCCATATAAATCTAATCCACTATTACCTCCGTCAAGGGAGGACGGAGGTAATGTTTTCAGTAGCACTGGTTGATTTGTCTGTTTGTTGGTTGGTTTGTCTTTTAGCTACATAACTCAAAAAGTTATGAACGGGTTTTGATGAAATTTTCAGGAAAGGTGTATAATGGCACGGGAAACAGATGATTACATTTTGGTGGTGATTTGGATCACAATGTGGATGCAGGAATTTTTTGAATATTATTTCATATATTAATCCGGCGCTTTTCATGTACTGCCCCTTTAAAGACGTGTTCACTCAGTTATGTGTGTGGCCACGCCATAGGGCCACACACCTTGGCAACCCGGAAGCCAAACACTGCGGAAAAAGTATAAGGGGGCGTGTCCACCAAACTCATTTTTTCCTGCTGTGGGTGACTATTTGCTATTCATTCTCTGTGTAGTCCAGCGTTTACAGCGCTGAGTGCCCTCGGCGCTGAAACGCTTTGAGTGGTGGCCGCTTTGTCGCGGTGCTCAGGGCTGAAAAGAGTTCAACTTGTCAGACTACTGTACAGCTGCGCTCGTCAATGTCAGGCCTTTCTAAGCAGCCAGTCACAATTAAGGAAAGGCAGGACATAGAACACCAGTACAGGAAGATGAAAATGGGAGGTGATGGTGGAGGCTGAACTTTGCTGCATCAAACAATGTGAATTTGTAGTTGATAAAAAAATTGAAATGATACCGCACTGTCGTGTAATATCGCTTAATAATTATGAACCTTGTCAGTAAACTGT
This sequence comes from Pholidichthys leucotaenia, assembly GCA_020510985.1. Lineage (NCBI taxonomy): Eukaryota > Metazoa > Chordata > Actinopteri > Cichliformes > Pholidichthyidae > Pholidichthys > Pholidichthys leucotaenia. Next base: position 65,643,452 of record CM035850.1, on the reverse strand, counting down.
CATGGAGAAGAGAGGACCTGAAAGATTCAATAAGCCATGATGTTGATTTAAGGTGGAATCGCCCAGCTCCAATGTATGGCTAATACAATTATGACAGTCTTGTTATTATTATTATTATAATTATTATGTAGTCATATTGTTTTGCTGTTGTTTCTCTGTCTGTTAATAATAATAATAATGGCTTGCATTTATATAGTGCCTTTCATTCATATTTTCAGGAAAGGTGTGTAATGGCACACTGAGCACATGATTAGATTTTGGTGATGATCTCAGCATGCATACCTCTGCCAAGGCTCTCATCTTCTCACAGAGTGTTGGCAACAATACTCCAAAACTACTGGATGGATTTGGATGACATTTTCACCAGAGGTGGTTCTCGGCCAAAAGATGAACTCATTAGATGTTGGAGGTGATCTGTGAATGCATACCTCTGCCAAGGCCCTATCTCGCAATGTACAGATGGATGGCGATATGGACAGACAAAGGGACGGAGGGGAGGACAAAGGAAGGGAGGGGCGCAGCCTTGGCAGAGGTATGCACTCTCTGAGTGCCCTCTAGTTATTATTATTATTAACTTTTAGGCACTGTAAAAAATACTCAGTTGCTTCAACTTTAAAAAGTTAACATCCGTACTGGCTTGTAATCATTACAACTTATTATTTCAAGTTCAGTAAACTTAATAATTTAAGGCAGCCTGGACACTACTTTTTTATGTTAAAACAACTACATTTTTGTGTGTTCTTTTATGTGAAAAACTTGGGTTTGCTTCATGTAATTTTACAATTTAATCCAAACAGCATGCAAAGAAAAGACAAACAGTAATAAATGAAATGTTTTCAAGAACACCCACTAACAACAAAATGTTTCTGAATTCTGGGTGAAGTGAAATTTGTGTTTTATTTTATAATTGCATAAAGTGTACAACCAAATGTACTTACGTAAAAGTGCAGGGTTTTTTTCTCTATAAATGTACTAAAGAGTTAAAAGTATCATCTGATAAAACTACTCTGTGAAAAAGTTACTTAAGGACATGAACTTGAGTAAATGCAACTAGTTTCTCGGAACATCAACTTACAAAATGTGTGGAAGATAAATCATCCCAAATCATAGATGCAGAGCTTTAAGTTTGGAAAAAAAACATTGACAAAGTAACACTCTTTAAGCACTACAGAAGGCTGACATTGAATTTTGTTTATAGTCATATCTTTTTTCCCCTCTCTCTGCACTGCAAAATCTACATCATCACATTAATCTTTGAGTACATTAAGCTTATGCATGTAATTTATGTTCACCAATAAATAATAATTAAATCAAATATGTCCTTTTAAAGCCTGCTGCAGTGGGGCTATAAATCCATATCTATAAATCTAGCGGCAGGTGTCTCACTTACTTAAGTCAATAAAACATCTGTACAGTCTACCTAGCTGATTTCCATGAGAGTCCCTTCTCGTTGCTATGCTTTCCCTAAATTGCCAAGTTACTGGGCAGTCTGAGCAGGGGTTTCATGGTCAGTAAATTCCTTGCTAGCTTTACACAGTACAGAGACACTTCACACACACTTCGTCAGGAGCTTCAAACAGTGAATTCAGCCACATCCTTCTCAAGATTCAAGGGCTTTATTATCATGTGCACAGTTAAGAAATGCTACATTTCCCGAGCAATGAAATTCTTACTTTGCTCTCCGAACAAATGCCAAGGTAATAGGTACAGAAACAACAATTCTAAGGTCATGACACAGTAACTTACAGTAACTCAATCACTAAATACTTAAACTAATGAGTACTAATAACACTATGTACAGTGTGCAAATGAGCATTGTGCAACAAGCAGTGTATAATTATAAATTAGTACCCAGTGCTAATTTCTGTAACGGTAGTACCAGTAGACTGTGCATGATAAGTAGCAGCAGAGATGATATGGACATCAGACGGGTGAGACTATATCTACTGTACAGGTGAGCAACGTGCAAATTTAGCAGCTGGTGTGTGAGTTCCTATATGCAAAACTGTGTTACGGAGTTTTGGGAGTCGTTATCTGTTCAGGAGTCTGATGGCAGTGGGAAAGAAGGAGTTCTTCAGTCTGGTTGTCCTGAATTTGACACTTCTGTACCTCCGGCCTGAGGGTAGAAGTGTGAACAATCTGTGCTGGGGGTGGGTGGGGTCCCGGAGGATGGCGTCAGCTCTCCTTTGGACTCTGCAGTGGTAGATGCTCTGCAGAGAGGGGAGTGGAGTCCTGATGATCTTCTCTGCTGTTTTCACTACTCTCTGCAGGCGTTTGCGGTCCAGGGCAGTGGTGCTGCCGTACCACGCAGTGATGCAATGTTGGTCAGGATGCTCTCGATGATGCAGCTGTAGAAATTGTTGAGGATCCTGGAAGACATGCCAAACTTCTTCAGCCTCCTCAGAATGTACAGTCACTGTTGAGCTCTCTTAACCAGCTCTGTGGTGTTGTGTGTCCACATAAGTTCCTCGCTGATGTGGATGCCCAGGTCAGGCTTCTGACATCTATTTACATTTTGCAGTGAAAGTTTAGTCATGCAGCTTAGTTTACACATTCTTTTGAAGTTCTCTGTTAACAATAAAGACAATGTGCATAACAACAATTAGTAAAAACTGATTTACTTTGGTATACTCTTAATTTTCTGTATATTTTAAAATAAACCTGTCAGTACTCAACCTTAGTAAGTTCTGTGCATTTTTTAACTCTTAACTTTGACCATGTTGATGTATTTGGCCTCCGTTTCACCTTATAGTATTGAGGAAGTCATGGAAGCTCGAATGGTTCTACACACTCCCAACTAAAAAAATAACTAGAAAATTTGTATTTCTTGAAGAAAATAAAGTATGAATGCAGTAAATTTAAAATGCTTTCATGAAATGCTTAAAAAAGGCTAAAGGCCCTGTTACACCTTGATGATTTAGGCAGCGTTTGCCAAACGTATAAAAATTGGTCTAAAACGCTGGTATACGACGAAATTTTAACTTTTGGCCATATGCATCACATATCCATAATGAGTTGGACATATACATAACGTATTAGTAACTTATATACAATATTTCCATAACTTATAAATAACTTAAACCAACTAATGCTTAGCGTGTTGCCAACATTCACAACTTATGTGCAACAACTTCTGCATAGCACGGTCATGCCAAACTGCCGTTGCCTCCCGATCCATGAATCCTAGGTGTTTGAGAAATCATCTCTCACCATGGCGGGTAATGTGACCGACTTGGCAGAGCTGTGAAATCTGTTAGGTCAGTCACGCCTAAAATATCTGATGTGACACATCAGGAACATCAGATGACAGTTGTCACAACCTGGCTCAAAGGCACGCAAACTGATGGCGATAAAAAAAGCTTATTTTCAATAAAGTGGAAAAAAAACAAGATAATGCATGGAGTGTGCTTTTGCTGGGAGGCACAGCCAACAGCAAAGTGTGATTTATCATGGAAAACAGTTGAGCACTGTGCTTGGGGTGATCAGCTGATTGGATCCACCTCCTCTGGTGTTCTGACATTTTGGCATATCTATCAGAACAGCACTGGACAGGTGATGGTACAGACTGCAGTCAAAGGTTTAAAAAAAAAAAAACATGAGGGGAGTGCTAAACAGTGATTTGGATCTTTATCCTGTAGCTTGAAAGTGCTCAGACACATCCCAGACAGGTCCCACTATACAAACAAGTATGTTTAGCTGTGCGTGTGTGTGTGTGTGTGTGTGTGCGCGCGCTCTGTACTGGTTTTTCCTGTGAACCAATGCTGCAAACATGCCATTATAGGGTAGCTTAAGTTAGAAACCCGTTCAGTAAGTTACACATAGGTTCAAAGAGCATTACTCATACGTTAGAAATAATTTTTGGGTAAATAGACATTAATCTCGACTTATTTCAATTTTTGAGTAACTATGAGACGCTGACAAGTAACGTGTGTAAACAAACGCTTTGCAAATGCAGGATGTTTCAGCCATACACTGGATACATCGGAAAATTTTCTGAGGAGCTCAGCGAACTACACTGTATGCCAGCATGCTTCAGCATTCTTCAGCGTGCTCTTAACTTTGACAAAACTAAGCCATAACTGATTCAACATACCCCAGCGTATTCTCCAAATTTTCATACGTTTTGCAAACGCTGCCTAAATCGTCTAGGTGTGACAGGGCCGTAAAATATGATGGCTTAAAAACTAGAATAGATTAGTGCATAAAGTAAATTAGCATAAAGCTGAATAATTAGGTTAAAACCTGAAATAGATCAAACCTGACCAGCTTTTAATGCAGAAATCGCTGAATAATGACTGAGTTAGTTTAACAACTAAAATAGCATAAAACCTGAAGTAGCTTAAAGTTGAAGAAAGATAACTCAAAAATACAAAATGGAGAGTCTGAGTCATACAGTACCCCCTCCCTCTACTTCCACATATGGAACCTTAAATCGGAAAAAAATCTCCATTTAAGTGAATGGCAAGAGAAAAATTATCTTTCGATCCCGATCAAATTTTATCACGAGTTACACGTGATGTTTGTCAATTTAAAAGATAATTTTCCATGTAATTAAAGTTGTCGGTTGTGGTATAATAAAAGATTAATATTTAGTTTTTGTGAAACTGCTTGATGGACTACATCTCCTCGTCTTGGACTGTACACGTCACCAAACACGACCAAAGAGGAGAAAAACAACACAAATGTTTTGTATTTTGAGAGCCGCAGCTGACCCAGAGGACTGTTGGCCGCTTCCTCCCGGGCGTGCTTTGAAAATGATGACCTAACTTACATGAGTCTGGGTTTGTAGTCTTTCAATTTACGTATTTTCACAATGTTATACTTTAACAATTAGACAACAACCAACAGAGTTATTTATGTGGAAAATGATCTTTTAAATTGACAAGCATCATATGCGTAACTTGTAGCAAAATTCTATCGGGATCAAAACACAGTATTTGTTTTATGTTTATAGACCATGCATACATGGACAAATGGTTTCTAATTTTATAGTACAAAATTATTTACCTGTGCGTAAAGGTGGGATGGGCAGGCATGGCATTTCTTTCCATATCATTTTCCATGTCATTTTTTTTTTGTCCTTTTTCAAAACGGAATAAAGTTCCCTAATTAGCTGATGATGACGCAACCTAGTAGTAGGGTAGTGACATCATGACGTGGTGACGTGGATGACGCGTGACAACGTGAGCGCGCAGCACAAAAAGCATAGGATGCCATCTAGCTTCAACATCGCAAAATGAGGCAAACTCTCGGCGTGGAGCAGGCTCTACTCTTTTGAGCTGGAAGCAGGAGAGAGGCCTGTGATGTGCCCCTCTGTGTTGTTGTGGACAGGAACTGGTTTTTAGAGTGGCACAAATAATCTGTGTCATCTCTTTGAGACACATGACTGTTCTGTAAATAGTTGTACAAAATACGCCTGAGCACTGCCTGCATTTTCATGTAAATAGTTGTATATAACTTTATTTGCTAAATTTTTACATAAGTTTTTGAAATTTACACTTTAAATTTGCATGCTGAGTTATACAAATGGTTAATTAGACATACTTGTGGGTTTTACAATTAAAAAAAAAAAATCAACCTTTTTCCTACTCGAACTTTGTTTTTGTGTGATTTTTAGGTCCAGTGTGTTAATACAGTATGCAAAAATGAAAAAATAACTGTGCATTCACACATGCCAGGTTGTGCTGAAAAAAATGACACTAAACAAGGCAAGGTAAACAGTTTTTAATGTGAAATATAAAGGTAAAATCAAAAGTAGTAAAAAACGCCCAATTACACCATGGACCCACAAGGGTCCCATGTGCGGAGGCGTGTGTGTGTGTGTGGGGGGGGGGTGACTAAGGCTCGTTATCAAAGTGTAATGCTAATAAATGCTATCTGACAAGTTCAAATGGCCTAAATTTCTGCAACGTTAGCATAAAAATGGAAATACTTTACGCTGAAGAAAGGTAGCTTTAAAATGACGGTTTAAAGCTTTTTTAAAAGCTAAAATGATTTACAGTTGTATATAATGTTGTTATAAAAGCTTACATGGCAACATATACACATTTGTTCAACAAATAATTGAACAAATTTCATACCTGCAAGTCCGCACCAAAGTCTGGACTAAAGTTTTTATTTGGTTCCATTGTCTAGATTTGGTCCCGTTAGGTTTGGTTTCACGCCGCTCTTTATCCAAGCGGACCAAACAACTTTACGTACCGCACTGAGATATTGTTGTCATGATGACATTTATGTAGTTAGCACAGACGCTGCCATTAGCAAGTGTGCTACTCACCATCAGACGTGTTTTCTGCAGCTCTGGACACATCGGTAGCCACACTTTAAATGGAAATTGGTTCAGACCCCATCATATTGGCTGGTGAAAGTTTAGTGAAGCTAGAATATTATCCAGGTACTATGTTTGCCGTCTTCATCAGCTGTGATGATTTTCAGCTGGAATTGCTCCTCCAATCTTTCACTATTCTCTGTCATATCCCCTCCGAAAATATCTGGCAAGTTTCTGCATTTTTATAATTTTATTTTAATCGAGTATTTATGCTGCTAACAGATCATATTTAAATTCAAATCTGGATCTTCTCTCCACGTCTCACTGCGGCTCACTTCCACTCTTTATCGGTTGCCTTAACTTCCTGTGTTTGGTCTGAAAGTCTGAACCTTTCTGAAAATTGCTTTCACACTAAACGAACCAGACCAAGCTTCAATTTGATCTGGACCGAGACCACCTCTTTTTGCCAAACCAAATTTCGGCTCTTTGGTCTGGACCATGGTTCAGCGGAGCTTTCACTCCTAAAGTTTTGGTCCAAACCAAACTGAAAAATTCGAAAGTCCGGACCAAACAGGTTAGGTGTGAAAGCCCCTACAGAAATGCTAAACTAGCTTAAAAGTGAAAATGGCTTAGATTTACACAATGCTAGCATAAAAGTAGGCTTTAAAATGCTAGCCTAAAGGGTAAAATGACTAAAAGCTGAACAATGTCAACTTTAAAGCTGACAGATTTTTATATATTATTATATATTAAAAGTTTGATTTTTTTCTACCTGAAAATGCTATACATAAGTTTTTTGTTTTGTTTTTTTAACCCTCAATAAGCTAATGGAGCTGAAAGAGGCTTTGACAAATTTCTTAATTCCCTTCCATTCACTTCCTACTGTATATAAGCGTAAATAGAATAAAACGTATAAATGGCGGAAGTGGCTCAGGAGGTAGAGCAGGCCATCCAATAACTGGAGGGTTGACGGTTCGAATCTGGTCCCCCCACCCTGCCATTGTGTCCTTGGGCAAGACACTTTACCCACCTTGCCTCCAGTGTGGTTGTGACACTGGTGCACGAATGTGAATAAACGTTCGGTGATGGTTGGGGAGGCCGCTGGCACGGATTGACAGCCACATCTTCGTCAGTCTGCACCAAGGCAGCTGTGGCTACAGTAGTAGCTTAGCATTACCTCTGTCTGTGAAGTGAATGAATACTGGACTCATTGTAAAGTGTCTTTGGGTGTCATCATATAAATGCAATCTATTATAATTATTACAAATTGTAAAGTAGAAAAATGAAAGCCCTTTAAAAAAAAAAAAAAAAAAAAAAAAAAAAAGCTGAACAGAAGGATATAGCTTACCAGAAAGGTGTTTCAACCATAACAGGTGAGGAAGAAGACAGTTACCAATAAATTACAAGTCAACCCACACACTAATTTTTTTTTAAAAACGTGAATCAACTAGTCATTTTTTACAGTGTATAACAGTAATTTAACTTAACATAATTACAATGCTTTTATTTTTGGTAATGAAAAAGTGAACTGATGGAAAACATAAAAAATACTTAAATTGGTGAAATTCTGTTGTTCTATTATTATTATTAATAATTCTTTTTAAAACTGGTTACGTTATATCAAAAATTAGGGATGCATAGATACAGGCCATCAGCCAATACAGTATATCGACATCAGATATCAACTGATATCAGCTATCAGCAAATAAGATATCTGGGCACTGGTGGAGGTGCGTCAAGCAGAAATGCTCTGCAGGCAACAACATCAGCCTCTCTCTAAATCTGGCAATGGATGATATTTTGACAATGAGGATAGATTAGAACTGAAGAAAACAAAAACCAAGGAAACAATTGCATCAGCCATCAGCCATAGGCAAACGTTTAATTTTCAACATTGGTATTGTTATCAACCCCAAAACATTGGAATTGGTGCCATTAGACATTGTTAACATGATTTGAAAAAGTTAATAGAATTCATTTGGCGTCATAACTTGTTAAAAAAATAAAACTGCTGTGGAAAAATTATTCATTTGTGTGTCACCAAATACAGTCATTTCTTTGATGAATTCATTGTTTTTCAGTGTATAGGCTACTATACATGCTGCACATCGAAAAAGAAAGTAAAACAGCTCACTCTATTCAAGCATTTATTATTTTAAGCAAGTTTAGATTTGTTAACTTCATAATTTATTATTTCCATTCTTAAAAGCTAAATTTTACAGTTTGCATATTATTCTAAATATTACTAAATGCTTTAGTTGTTTATTATTATTATTGTTATTATTATTATACTGCCACAGAGGTCAGTTTGATCTCTATGATATAAAAGAGAAAGGGCAAGTGATACTTATAGTAGTTGAAATAGTGCACTATTAAAGGCGTTAGCTTCAAGGTACTAGGAAGGTTAATTCAGCATGCCCCCTATGATGATCACTGATGCTTAACTTAATAGAGAGCAGATATGTGCTGCTTCATTTAACAGATGGCTCTGACTCAGAAAGGAGAGCTTTGGGTGCTTGAGCAAGTGATTCAGCACGCAGATTATAATTCCATTAAGGTGAGGACTATAGAGGAAAACCAGCGTGTTCACCAAAAAAGGTTCTTTTGTCTGGTGATTTTTTTTGATAACTCAAAACATATTTCTGCTTCAACAGTCTGATAAGAACTAAAGTTGTGGAATTTAATGACTTTATAACCGCTAATAAGCATGCACCATGTCACTATGTAAACATTATTAAAATGTTGTTGTAGAATGGTTTTCAACTTGGAATAGAAGATACATCCACAGTAATTAGCGATTACTCTGATTGTCCAGACAGCAATCATCAATGCTATGATTAGTGCTGCCAATCAATTAAAGCATTTAATCATTATTATTCTCATCATTGTCCTCAGTTAAATCATGATCTGCCTCAACCTATTCACACATTTTTTTTTATCTGTTGTAGATGTTTCTTAAAGAGAGATTTTTTTCAAGTTGCTAAAATTGTACAAAACTTCACAAACTGGTGAACTCAGGAGAATTCAGCAAAATTTAAACAATATTCATTCAGTTCCATTAAACAGGAAACAGTGAATGTGATTTAGTGAGAATGTACTCTGAAAAAAAGAGAGATCACAATTTTCAGGGCTCATGAACCTTATTTATTTTATTTTTTTACTGATTTTAAACTGGAATTTTGAAAAGCTGAAGCAAGCATGTCACCTGTTCTTACAGCTTCTCTCATTGATCATATTGTCTGGGATAATTAATTAAAAGTAAGGATGTGGAAAAACTGTCACTTCAAAAGAGGTGTGAATGGACATCAGATGTCTGAAGCTACAGGAGTTTGAGCTCATTCAACCATCTACAACCTCAAATTCTTTCAGCTTCCGTCAACTTTTTGCTCAAACTGATTACTTTCATTACAGATGAGGCTCCGTAATTAGACTCTAATTCTGTTCAAGGTGCATCTGTAAAACTGCAGGATATTTTAAAAACACTTCATTCTTTAATCGATGCAAAAGTTTAGAACAAAGACACTGAAGGAAAACTTCTACGAAACACACTCGAAGGGGTCTATCTGGGTTCTGGTACAACAAAGTGTGTTTTGTGTTCTCTGAAGTACAACACAATTCTCATGTGTACGATGTTGAATTCATGCAGGAAAAGGTCTCTTTAGTTTTGTGAGCATTTGAGTTTCTTCTTTCTTATCACTGTCAGGAACATTCTCAAAAACAATCCTATTTTTATATAAGATGATCAACACAAAATGCAGGAGAAAGCCTTGTAGTTACGGGTGCTATTCATTAATTTAACGTGTTGAACTTGAATTCTGCAAAAACGAACAGTACTTCTTAAAAAAAGAAGTAAGTAAATATAACTTAATCCTTCAAAAAATTGGAGTCACTCATTTCTACAAATTTAACCTGACGCAAAAATACACGTTTGTAGTAGTAATTCTGTTGCTGTGAGTGTATTTGCATTTTGGGGGCAAATTCAGTATTGGCGACATAATTCCAGTTTGTTGCATTTACGCACTTCCTCTGCATTCACTTCAGCGATGCTATAAAAATGACGGGTGACATTTGTTTTTCTTCGGCGTTTGAAATCATCCTGCTATGCTCCAATAAAACAATAATGCAGAGAGTCTTATGTTCCTTTAAACTGACATCACTAATTTAACAACTTCAAAGAGTTGCAGTCTTGTAATCCCTGTTTTGTTGACACGCATAATTAACCAACCACATTGATAATGGCATAATTAAAGTAAATTTTCTCTTCTTTTTGTTACGGGGGACATAAAGTGTTTTTTTTATTACTATATTCTAATGTTTTGAAAATCAAACACTTAATAAACGGCTTTTTCATGCTTTTGGGGGGGGGGGCTTGTTGTAAAGCAGAGGAAGAGGCTTCATGGCGGTGTGTCAATCTGGTACACTTTAAGAAGAAAACAGGCTAGATTTGTCGAGACAAAACTGAGATTAAAGATCTCAAGTTGACTCAAGCAATTTAAACCTACAAAAAAATAATACTAGTGCCTCTCTTTAAAGTTAAATAACAGGATGGGTTTGTACTTTGTGTATTCAACTTAGATGACAGAGGAACCCTTTAGTTTATGTAAGTTAATTTTATACTGTAAAAGGTTGGCTCTTGATGCTAAATTTGTGAATTCATCTTTGATCAAAGTTTAGTTTTTTTTAATAGTATTTTTATTAACAAATAAGCACAAAATAATTACAGACATCAAAATTCAAATTTTTATATATATAACCCACTCCAGGGTTTCCTCTGGTAACATTTCTCGGTAGCGGGTCGCCTCGCCAGAAATTTTACCGCCTCGCCAAGGAGATATGAATTTATTAAGAAAAATAAATGAAGCAATGACTTTCCGCAAGCACGCACAGGAACAATGCGCGTGGCCGTCATCCATGCAGAGTTTAGAAGCGCCCCGCCCACGCAAGTTTTCCAGTCAGTCAGCAGACAGTGTCTCGCTAAGCGTGACTGTCTGACAGAAACAAGTTTGTTAAAGTACTTTAAATGCGGAAAAAATCAAAAGATGTATGTGAGCACTGGAGGCATTTATCATGGTTTTAACCCACTGGAAACGGGAGCAATAATGGAAGAGTCGCTTAGCTAAGAGATGTGGTAAGAATTCAAATGCAGCCGGCTTCATATGAAGGGAAAGGCGAGGGAGACTTATGAATTGCTGAGTATATATTTCACCAGCCACTACAATATTAAGTTATGTTCTGTAGGAATTGCAGGAATGAAGAGACTGGCAATTTCTCTCTTTTCTCGCACGAGCAGGCATGCTGTTTTTATTCTCCAGCGGCAGTGACAAAAAACTACAGCTAAAAACGCTAGTTCTCTTTTTCACTCTAAACTGAGGTCCTTCAGCGGCTGTCTGGAGAGGTGCCTGATGAGAAAGCCTGAGCGCACAACTATAACTGCCTAAACAGATCATTATGTACATGAACACATATTGTGGTGAATTATGTCTTTAGAGTCCGCTACAGTTCCCTATTATGTACTTGGCAGGTTAAGATGACTGAAATTCATGAAGTCAATGACTTTAATCTGTCAGCAGCCTTCAGACAAACTAAATGTGCCAAGATTTGGATTTCAAAATAAGGGAGGTTTTTCCTGATGTCTGGGTGGTGAGGAGATTTCTAAAAAAAACAAAAAAAACCCCAAACATAAATATAAAGAAATATTGTAACAGAAATAAGGACTCCCGGCCATGTAGTCACTTTACAACTATAACTGCCTAAACAGATCATTCTGTACGTGAACACATATTGTGGTGAATTATGTCTTTAGAGTCCGCTACAGTTCCCTATTATGTACCTGGCAGGTTAAGATGACCGAAATTAACAAAGTCAATGACTTTGTCAGCAGCCTTCAGACAAACTAAACGTGCCAGCATTTGGATTTCAAAATAAGGGAGGTTTTTCCTGCTGTCTGGGTGATGAGGAGATTTCTAAAAAAACAAAACAAAACAAAACTATAAATATAAAGAAATATTATAACAGAAATAATGGCATCCTTGGTCATTTAAGTTATTTCATTAAATACAATTTTATTAATATTTTTTCTTTGTAATCAGAGTTAAATTATTGTTCTGTTCTGAGTGCAAAATTATGGTCAAAAATGTAAACTGTTATAAGGAAAAAGTAAAAAAAAAAATATCAGTCTGTTTCAAATTTATCTAAAAAAACAGTAATTTTATTTTAAAAAACAGACAAAAAGTAGTCATAAAATAATCCACAAATTTATAATAAAGTTTCAAATGTATAAGAAAAGTCAATATTACAAGAGGAGATTACAAATTTGAGGAACATGGTTTCAACTTTAGATAGATTTACAGAGAAAAGTAGAAAACTATAAGAAAGTTGTTATAAATTTTTGAGAAAAACCTCAAACTTTCAAGACTGAAGTCATTACTCAAGTTTTTAAGTGGGTGCTCTTTGTATCCTTAACTCAACTAGAAATTTTCAGTTGTCTACTTTTAATTATTAATTTCAAAGCACTGCTTTTACATGAGTAGAATTTCTGGTTACTATACCCACCTGATCATATAATTTAAGTATCCATGAGTACATTACTATTATGAATGTTTCTTTCCCTTCCCTACTTTTTCAATGGAAAAAAAGAAACACTAGAATAAAAATACAAAAAATACACATTTTTATCATTTATGTAAACCATGACAAAAAAATCTTGCAGAACAAAACATGACACTTGATATTTTCTAACCTGTTTGTATACCACCATAGACAGAGAGAGAACCTGAATTAGACAGAGCTCAGAGAAGGCAAGATGAGACAGAAGAGAGGAGCCAAGGAGAGGAAAGTGTTCAGGCAGAGGAAGGAGAGAAGGATAACACTGTGGAGCCCATAGTTATAACCTACAGTATGTGACTCACATGTGGCTGGCTGAATTCAGCCAAGAGAGACTTTGAGCTAGCCATGTGTATTGACTTCACACCTCAAGAGGAAGATGTGTCTGCACCCCCTGGGGACTCAGGAGAGAGGAGAAGATTACCCGGCCTGACCTTTGGGGGTCAGAGAGGAGAACAGAAGGACTCTGGGTGTTCTATTACAGATGAAAGGATATAGCTGAGTATTGAGACTTTTGTGTGATGTATTGTTAGAGATGAGTGTATAAATGTATGTGTGTGACTGCGTCCTGTCTCTTTTCACTCCGATCGAGAGAGGACGTAGGATGAATGAGAATTAAAGCAGATACTGGAAAAATCATCCAGTCTCCTCAATTCTTGACTCCTACAATTGGTGACCTACGCATGAATCTGAGCACGCCGAGGCTGGAGGACAGCCTCGTGATCGATATGGAAGAGCTGGGAGACAGCCGCTCAGACCCGGATTCACCGGGGAATGCCAGCAGGGGCACAAGACTAATTAAGCTCCCCGAGTTCTGGCAAAACGACCCGCACTCGTGGTTCCAGCATGTGGAGTCGCGGTTCCTGCTCGGGGGAGTTTCAGCAGATGACATTAAATTCCATAATGTCATTGCGACGCTCGACAGCCGCACAGCTTGGTTTGTGCGGAGCCTGGTGCAGCAACCACCCGCTGTCGGCAAATACGACGCGCTGAAAGCCACCCTCATCAGGAGCTTCGTGCCGTCGTCTGAGGCAAGAGCCAGGCAGCTACTGGACCTGCGCGACAGAGGTGGACGCAGGCCGACTGTCCTCATGGAGGACATGCTACAAATGATCGGGACGGACAACGACGCGTTCCTTTTCAAGCATATTTTCCTGAGAACCCTCCCAGCGCACACGAGAGGTTCCCTGTCCAGCAGGAGATGTGTGACCCAGCAGGACTTCCGCGACCTGGCCCAAGAGGCGGAGCGGCTCCTCAACGCCTGCAAGGAACAAGAGGCTTCCGCGGCAGCGGCAGACCTCGGCGCGGCGGCCGGGGGCAGTGTGGAGCCAGAGACAGCAGTGACCACCTCAGCGGCGACAGCAGCGGCGAGATTCCGTGGCAGGGGAGATGACGGCCTCTGTTTTTACCATCGACGTTTCGCTGGGAAGGCGCACAAATGCATCCCGCCCTGCAAGTTCAAAAAGCAGGGAAACGACCGGGCCGGGAGCCATTAGCAGCTTCCACTCTCGGCGAACGGAACAAGCTGCTTTATCTGACAGATGCGGGCTCCGGGCGGCAATTCCTAGTGGACACCGGAGCCCAGAGGAGCTTCATCACTGCCACCTATGCTGATCGGGTCGCGGGACCCCACGGAGACGGAGCGACAGCGGCCAACGGCTCCAGCATCAAGACGTACGGAGAGAGAACCTTGTCTCTGTCCTTCCACGGCCGCGCCTATGAGTGGAATTTCATCGTGGCGGCAGTGAGCTTCAATATGTTAGGTGCTGATTTTCTGTGTTCACATGGTTTGTTAGTTGATCTGGCCAACAAACGCCTAGTAAATGCACTCTCTTTCTGTTCTATCCCTTGTGCAGCTCGGGTGTGCCCGCCGCCAGTACAGACCAACGTCGCCACAGCAGGTGGTAAGTTTCACAGTCTTCTACACCAGTTCCCAGCACTCACAGTTCCTACTTTTTCAGCTAAGGTGGCGAAGCACGGGGTGGAGCACTTTATTACCACGAGTGGCCCACCCGTTTTTGCGAAGGCTCGGCGCTTGGATGCAGCTAAACTCTCCATTGCGCGCGAGGAGTTCGCCAACCTGGAAAGGTTGGGCATAATTCGCCGCTCGAAGAGCGCCTGGGCTTCCCCCCTCCACATGGTACCTAAAGCTGACGGCTCATGGAGACCTTGTGGCGATTACCGCAGGTTGAACAATGCCACAGCGCAGGACC
The DNA here is from genome assembly GCA_020510985.1 of Pholidichthys leucotaenia. NCBI lineage: Eukaryota > Metazoa > Chordata > Actinopteri > Cichliformes > Pholidichthyidae > Pholidichthys > Pholidichthys leucotaenia. The sequence goes on along the minus strand of CM035850.1, from coordinate 65,628,368 downwards.
GGTACCCGATTCCGCATATCCAGGACTTTTCAGTGCACTTGGCGAAGGCGCGCATTTTTTCTAAAATAGACCTGGTCTGCGGTTATCACCAAGTCCCGGTCCGACCAGAGGACATCCCCAAAACAGCCGTAATAACCTCGTTCGGGCTTTTTGAGTTTTTACGAATGCCTTTTGGCCTTAAAGGCGCCACACAAACCTTCCAACGGATGATGGATGCAGTGTTGTGCGACCTTTCTTTCGTTTTTGTCTATTTAGACGACATTTTGGTAGCCAGCACCTCCGAGGAGGAGCACGCAAAACACCTCACAACAGTTTTTCAGAGGTTAGGAGAGCATGGGTTGATAATCAACCCGGCCAAGTGCCATTTTGGCGTGGCACAAATCGATTTTTTAGGGCACCGCGTTTCCTCGGAGGGAGCAGTTCCTCTGCTGGCCAAAGTACGCGCAGTGGCAGATTTTCCCCAGCCTCGAACGGTAAAAGCGTTGCAAGAATTTTTGGGGATGGTAAATTTTTATAACCGTTTCATACCCCACGCAGCGCAGCTTATGCAGCCCTTGTACACCGTGCTCAAAAAGCAGAAGCCCTCCCATGTGATTGAATGGTCCCCGGAGCGGGAGCGCGCATTCACAGAGGTTAAACGAGCAATGGCAAACGCGGCACTGTTGGCCCACCCAGACCCAGCAGCCCGCATAGCGCTAACCACAGACGCGTCAGATGTGGCCATAGGGGCCATAGTAGAACAGTAGGTTGCCGGGGGTTTGGCAACCACTCGCATTCTTCAGCAGATCCCTACGCGAGGCTGAGCGAAAATACAGCGCGCTTGATAGGGAGCTGCTGGCGCTCCACTTGGCTATTCGCCATTTCCAGTTCTGGCTGGAAGGGCGGCGTTTCACCGCGTTTGTCGACCACAAACCGCTCATTTTTGCGATGTCCAAAACTTCAGAACCGTGGTCAGGGCGGCAACAGAGACAGCTGGCCGCAATTTCTGAATTTACCACCGATATTCAGCACGTAGCCGGTAAAATCAATGTGGTGGCAGACTGTCTGTCACGCGCAGTAACAGCACCCGTCCGCGCGGAAACGGATTGTGCGGCCGCTTACCCAGAGCGCGGTAACAGCGCGGTAACAGTGCGGACACGCGCGTGGCTCTGGTCCACGTGGGAATAGATTATGCAGCCATGGCGGCGGAGCAGAGCGAGGACGCGGACGTGCGCGCGCTCCTGTCTGGACCCACAGGGTTAAGGCTGGAACGCAGAAATCTACAAACCGGTTTCCCCCCGCTTATCTGCGATGTATCCACAGGGCGACTGCGCCCGGTGGTGCCAGCCGCGTGGCGCCGTCGCGTTTTTGACGCCGTGCACTCCCTAGCACACCCAGGGGTGCACGCTTCGGTGAAAATGGTGGCGGAGAAGTTTGTTTGGCCGAGCCTGCGCAAGCACGTGAAGGAGTGGGCTAAAACCTGCATGGCTTGCCAGCAGGCTAAAATTCACAGGCACACTAAGGCGCCCTTAGAACCGTTCCACATTCCGGCTAAAAGGTTCGATCATGTGCACGTGGACCTCGTGGGCCCCCTGCCCACTTCACAAGGGTTCACGCATCTCTTGACAATGGTGGACCGAACCACTCGTTGGCCGGAAGTGGTCCCGTTAACATCGACCACAGCGGCAGAGGTGGCGCTTTTTTAACAGCCTGGGTAGCGCGGTTCGGGGTCCCGTCAGATATTACGTCTGATAGGGGACCTCAATTTGCGTTGGAACTGTGGTCAGCAGTGGCCAGCGGCTTAGGAGCGGCGGTACATCGCACGACCGCTTACCATCCCCAGGCCAACGGTTCATGCGAGCGTTTTCACAGGTCTTTGAAGGCAGCCCTCAGAGCGTCACTGACGGACACAGATTGGGTAAACAAACTACCATGGGTTTTATTGGAGTTGCGTTCGGCACCCAAAGAGGATCTAGATGCCTCACCAGCAGAATTGGTCTTCGCGCAACCGCTCAGGCTGCCAGGCGAGTTTTTACCCGACCACACGGCACCAGGGCCCCCCCCGATCCGGGGGTCTCTGAGTAACACGGGAGCAGAAATGCTCCCGGGCCCCGCTCATCACTCTTTCCCGTGTGTGTTCGTGCCCCAGACTTTACGAGACGCAGAGTTTGTTTTTGTCAGGCACGATGCGCAGCGGCATAGCCTCCGCCCACCTTACGACGGTCCATTTCGAGTGCTGGAAACCGGGGAGAAATATTTTGTGCTAGATTTGGGGGGCAGGAGGGAGACGATCAGTATCGATAGATTAAAACCTGCTTTTGTGTTGCATAACGAGTCTGTACAGCCGGCGGGCGCGCCTCAACGCGGCAGGCCTCCCAAGGGGCGCCCCCGGGACCCCCCACGGGGGGCAAATAACCCATCTCCCCCTCACTCCACAGATGCACAGCAGGATGGCCCAACACAGAGCAGGAGATCTGCATACAGCAGATTCGGGAGAAGATTGAAACCTAAGCTGCATGCAGAATGATGTGTTTTTTGGTCAGGTTGTTTAGGTTGCTGTGAGATTCTGTTGGGGGGGTGACGTGCTGTATGACTGTTGTATGACTGTATGTGGGTGCCCAGTCTTTCGCGTGGAAGTGGGGAGTGATGTGGAGCCCATAGTTATAACCTATGTGACTCACATGTGGCTGGCTGAATTCAGCCGAGAGAGACTTTGAGCTAGCCATGTGTATTGACTTCACACCTCAAGAGGAAGATGTGTCTGCACCCCCTGGGGACTCAGGAGAGAGGAGAAGATTACCCGGCCTGACCTTTGGGGGTCAGAGAGGAGAACAGAAGGACTCTGGGTGTTCTATTACAGATGAAAGGATGTAGCTGAGTATTGAGACTTTTGTGTGATGTATTGTTAGAGATGAGTGTATAAATGTATGTGTGTGACTGCGTCCTGTCTCTTTTCACTCCGATCGAGAGAGGACGTAGGATGAATGAGAATTAAAGCAGATACTGGAAAAATCATCCAGTCTCCTCAATTCTTGACTCCTACAACACCACAAAAAAGTCTAAACACAGGATGTCTGGGTGGAACCCCAACTGGCCCATTAGTCAAGTCTCGGTTGTACAATACTTCAAATGGTAAGTTCCATATGCAACGTTACGGTGCAAAATTTAAAAAAGACATAAATAGTATAAAATTAACATATGGGGGGGGAATATGTTGCCACCGCGCCAAGGTCTTTAAGCCAGAGGAAACACTGCCACCCCTTGATCAATCAAAACAAAAGTTAAAAAAAAAAACACCCATACAAAAGGAGCAAAACACAGTTTCACGTAGCAGATAGGGTAAATTTTCAAAAAAGGGAAATATAATAATTATAATCATCACAATAACAAAATAGTGACATATGAACAGTGGGGCAGCTAATCATCCATTTGTGGTCTAGGAAGTACCTTCAAAAAAGAATTTTTTAGTCTAGGGCCAATATAATCAAAAAAGGTGACCATATCTTATAAAAAACAAAAATTTTTCCTTTGGACAAATATGTTAAATATTCCACTGGCAGGAGGTCAAACAGCACTTCATGCCATTCAGAGAGTGTTGGTGGTTTATTTGAAATCCTCTTTAGAAGTATACTTTTATGTGCAGCATAAGTCAGAATATTCAACAGTTTTTGATTATGAGTATCCCTAATTTGTGAGTTTGGCAGACCCAGTATCAGACACTCTGGACCTAAATCCAGCTCTTTGTTGGAACACCAACTTCAATTTTGAAGCCAGCTTCCTCCAAAAATCCCAAATATATACACATGACCATACAGTATGTATAAAACTTCCAACATCCTTATTACACTTAATACAAATAGCAGACTTATTTGGATCCATCTTGTTTCTAAGTTGAGATGATATTTGAAGTCGATGTAGCCATCTAAACTGTAGTTCTTTTATAGTATTACAAACAAATACAGTGTTGGCCCCCTCCCATATCTCCATCTCTGTGGCATCATCTATCTCTATATCCAATTCTTTAGCCCATATCTGTAAAATGGCATTTTATCACAAGCTTTACATAAAGCATTGTAGCATCGCCCTAAAAGCTTAACTCTAGGTCTTTCATACAGTATTTGTTCAATTGGAGATGGTACTGGACTAAACTTAGACCCAGCTGAATTATGAATAAAACTTCTAACCTGCAAAAATCTGAAAAAATGAGTATGTGAAAGCTTATATTTCAACCTTATTTGCTCAAAAGTCATCAGTGTGTCGCAATGAAACAAATCCTTTACGATCCTGATACCTGCCTTTTCCTACTGAAAACATGCTTTAATTTGCTTTAAAACAGCTTTAAAAATGCTTTTTTATTTGTATGAATTGGCATTATTGGTGATAAAGTATTAGTTCTTTTTTCCCATTTTCTAAGAATTTTCCAAACTTTGAGTGCGGATTTTACAGTGAAGTTACCATCTGCAACTTCAAGTTCTTTTCTATTCATAATAAAAGGGAGACTAGCCAGTGTTAATGGTTTACCCAAGTTGAATCCTTCAATATCTAACCAGATAGAATCTGGATCATTCTTAATCCTGTCAGCCAAATATTTGACATTAGAGACTAGTTGATATAGTCTGACATTAGGAACAGACAACCCCCCCTTATCTAATGGCAATTGCAACTTTGAGAGTTTAAGCCATGATCTTTTACAATTCCAAATAAATGTCACAAACCAGCTGTTTAATGTCTCGATAGTACAATTGTTTAACAATATCGGCATCATTTGAAAATGGTCAATGATCAAAGTTTTATTAAAAAAGGTTTTGTTTGGTTTGCACTTGATTCTCAGTTTGGAAAAAAAATGGTTTTGTGTGAAATAAAAAGAACAGACTCATCCTAATTTCTTGTCTTTTGTAGTTAAAATATATACCCTCACTCCAATAGAATCAAATCTTGAATCGAATGTGGCATGAAAAAAAATCAGGGATTTTTAGGGGAGGCCATATCATCCAGCCCTAGATTCAAGGGATTGGGTTTCCTCAAATGCTTTGAGTTGAACTAACTCATCAGGTTTTACGGTGCAACTAGTCACAAGCTGTCACAACCCAGTGAGATGCTACCCTGTGTAGCATAATAGCGCTCTATCTGACGCACCCCAGTGTCAGCCTTCTATTGAGAGGAACTGACTGACAGAACTGAAGCTAACACACAGGAAAGTTTTCACGGCATTAGAGGAATGCAGCTCGACTTACCCAGTTTCAGTCAATAAGATTCTCATTTACGCTAATCAATGTGGTCATCATTTACAATACATCAAATGATGTGCAATTTCAATCACTAATAAGTCAAAGTTGCATGCTATACAAGTATTATAGATTTGCAGTGTGAATAGTGTACTACCTACAGGTGTACTAATGAAATCTGGCTCCAGTCATATTGTGAAACCTACACACAGACAAGACCAAGCTTTGACCTCAACATCTTCCGCGTAGCTCCAGTTGGTAGCTGCAGCCACACTAACCACCAGCTGATTATTACATCATGTTACAGCTCCTCTTGCAAACAGCAAAAAAAAAAGAAAAAAACCTTGTGTGGTGGTATGTAGTTCCCAGAGGAGCTCCCCAGTTACCCTCAGGAAGCCCCTAAAACTCTTTGGCCTGAAAGCGCCTTTTTAACGGCAGTGGAGGGCTTTGTTGTTGCACCTTTGAGCTGCCGGCGGAGGTAGCGACACAGCCAATTGTTAGTGTGTGTAAAGTCAGGGTAAACAGGAAAAAGATGACATAAAGAGAGGTTCTCTAAAGACCATTACGTAGGATCTCTGTGTAGACCGCTCATTGCCTTCCACAGATGTGTTCATTTATTCCTGCATCAATTTCTAAAGGAAAGCTGCATAGATATAGGCTGGCTGTGGCATTCACATTCCAGGAGTGGTCACCCAGATGAGGTGCTGCTGGCTGTGACGGGTTTTTACCTTTCCAGCAGGTTGTGGATGGCCTTGAACAGGAGGGTCCTGCATTCGTAGGACAGCCCGCACTCCCACAGCCCCTCCTCGGCCACTGAAAGAGAACAGACGTGGATTCAAGTCGTCATTATTAGAATGTACCACATCAATATCATCTCGGTAAGCGATCACATCTTCCGTGACAGCCAAACATCTGCACGCACCACCTTGACTATAATAAACAGCACATGGTTCGGCGTCAACTAAATTGTGTTTATGGGTAAGTCTGTCAAAACATGCCGCATGTGCTGATGAGATAATTTGCACGTCATATCTGAGATTGGGATTGACGCTTGCGTGCGTGTGTGTCTGTGCATTTTGACGGTGCCCATGCATGTACGTGTGTGTGTGTGTGTGTAGAGGTTGCCCGGCTGTACAGCTGTCACATTGGCTGCAGAGACAGCCCAGTCAAAGCCCATGCAGTTGTCAGCCCCTGTTAGGCTGAGACCGGGAGTGCGCCTGTATCTATAAAGGCTGACACACATGCTCGCATGCTCAGGTTTTTTTACATGAATAAACAGTTCCGGCTCGGCACCCCCCGCCCTTCCTTTCAAAACCGGAGTGCCCGACGATAAACACGTTGAAATCGAGTTTGCCAGATTTGTCAAACAGTCGGTTTATGTTGTGAGCAATACCACTGCTTCTTAATTTCTTTTAACCTATCCTGGCAACCCCCCACCACCCCCCCCCCCAAAAAAAGGAAGCTGCACACACAGCGGCCAGTTAACAGTGTTTCTCTTTGTTCTTTGCCATATACCTGCAGGGCTGCTGGAAGAAGTGCAGGATTGTGGGTGGGTGTTGTGTTTGCTTATAGGGTGGCGGCAAACAAACCAAGCATCACAGAAATACACAAGAAAAAAAAAAAAGGAATGAGAGGCAGAGGCAGATCGCCTGGGGGATGGGTGGCATAAACCCCAGTAGAGGTTTCCTCTTTCCTCCTCTCTCTCGTGTTTTTTATCTCCTGATTTTTTTTTTTTTTTAATGTACTCCTTTCTCCTCCTCTGGTGCTTTGTTGATATTTCCCTCCTGTTTCTCTTCTTCTTCTTCTTCATACCAGAGTGAATGAAATTTCCTTACTCGCCAGAATTACCCTGTAACCATGGAAACGCTAGCGGTGAGAACATGGCGCCCTGGCATTCAATTTCAACACTGGTCCCCCCCCCCCCCCACCACCACCACCACCACCACCGCTCATCCACCCCACACTCCCGCCCCTCACCCCTCCTCCTTCTCCTCCTTTCCTCTGTTCTATTGCTTCCAACACCACTCCACCACCGCCACCCCCCCTTCCGCCCTCCCACCCACCCCTCATTTACTCCTGCTTCAGGGCTCAGACAGGAAGCTCGCTCTCGCCAGCTCCTCTACAGAGGAGAGAGATAGAGCGCGCTCCATGAGCAGAATGCCAAGTCTCCAGAAAATCCAGCTCATTAGCTCTTGCTGTCTCCATCTCTCCCTCTTTCTCCAGCTATTAAAAAAAAAAAAAAAAAAATCTCCCTCCTTCCCACCCACCCCCCTACCCCCTTCCACCGGCTCTGCCAATCTTCCACAGCCTACCTGCACTTATTCTCCTCATGACCGTAGCATGTTCCCCGACTCCTCCTGCGCTCCCCACCAAAAGTCAACAAAACTGAACCACATGTTCCGACGGGAAGGGACCCCATCTCCAGGTCTGCTCCCTTAATTCCAGTGAGCGAGAACGCAGACTGCATGGAACAAATCCCAACAGCGGCAGACGCACATTAGTTGCTCATGTTTACGCCGTGGCTGTCAAAGAGCCAGCTCACTGCGCCATATAAGCACAAGGTGTGACAAATCACCGTTGCAAGAAAACAAGGTCAGGCGTAAGCACGAGCGTGTGCACACAAACCGCACGCCGTCAGTGTAAATATAGGAAATGGGGAGCGTGGAATAAAACTATCATCCGATACATTAAGGCAGAAGTAACACGCGACTGTGATTTCAGCCAGTGACCACCGTGTTTTCACTTTTTTTTTTTTTTTACTGCCTGTTAATCAGAGGAAGAACACAGATGGCCCAGGGGAGAGGAGCACTGTAGACACTGAATGCACAGCTAAGTGCAATAGGGCTTTACAGCCGCGTGATCCATCATTCATCACCACAGACCGCATCATGCCTGGAAGATTTTAAAAGGAAATGGATGTAATCAAGCGCGGCCTCAATTAGATCAAACTGAGGGATCATCATTTTTGATTTTACTGTGTTTCACTAATAACTAGTCAATTTATGAAGACACAGATCATTTTAATAGTCAGTTTCGGGCTAATTTTACTTTACTAAGCCTAGGGTGTGTTCAGTCAGGAAGAGAGAAAGAGGAGGAAAATGAGGAATGGGAACTGTTTATGTGCCATGTTTGAGGTTCAATAACAGTGTATGAAAGTGGTCACACAGACAAACTATTAACACCTGTGCACACCTCTTTTCACCTGTTGTTCAGGTGGATAGAGATACATGGAAGCGCAGCATAGGCCGACTCATGTGGTGTGCAGGTTAAAGCTGGGGGATTTTTTTTTTTTAAACATTTGACATTTTTTTTTCAACCTGCCCACAAATGCAACACTGCTTCCGTCTGCACACTTTCATACTCCTCCATTCATGCATCATGCCCAGCATCTCCCCTGCATCACAGGTGGTACTCACAAGTGCAGTCTGTGTGACTGAGCCCGATACTGCAACTAATTTGATATGTAACACAAAACTTTTGGAAACTCTGGTTTTAGCAACACATTGTGGTGACTAAGGTAACCCCAGCCCCATTCACTCCATACTATGGCACCTGTGGCTACAGTCCCAACAGCCAATCACAGGGTGCTTAATTATGGTGGCTACAGTTGTGTCCTGTGATTGGCTGTTGGGACTCAGGGCTCATAGTCGCCATAGTTGTAGTTTTTCAGCGTCCCTAGCAAGAACAGAGCTGTTGCAGGCAATGTGGGTCCACTAAGGCTTTGGGCAAAGTGGCATTCACCTGATCAAAGGTTGATGCTCCATCAAAATAATTTTCTAAATATTATTTTAACATGGAAAATCTTACATAGGGTTGCTTTACAAAGCCAGATACCATGGTTGTAAAATTCTGTAAATGTGCTACATTAATTTTTCTTTGTCTCTAATTTATATCTTATTTTGCTGTTCTTCCCTTATACAGTCATTTGAAAGCAAAAAAAGTAGACATAAAGGTGAAAAAAGCACATCTCAATAATCACATAAATAAAACCAAATATGCACTTTTTTAAAGAAAATACACAAAAAAACCCCCAAAAATTTACTTGAATAAAAAGTTTATCGACAAACTTGGCCAATGACGAGATAGTCTACTACTGCAGTGCATGTTCTCATTATTTTCCCAAAGATCTAATGCGATTTTTAATAAAATATTAACAACAGTAGTGATAATTCCGTTAATTCATGGCCTCCAGCCCTTACATACATAAATACATTTATTCATGCATATCTCATAGAGTAAGACAAAATTCGCAGGCAATATTCACAAAAGTCGTTTAATGCTGATCAACTAATCGCTTGAACAAACACCAGTCCCACTGCAAGTACCGGCTCCCAAAGTGCCTTCACACATGTCAAGTGTTGTGCTTGATTTTGCGTGACACGTGTGTGTGTGTGTGTGTGTGTGTGTGTGTGTGTGTGTGTGTGTGGCGTGAGTTAACGTCACCTCAAATGTGCTACCACGCTGCTAACTGCTGGACAAACCAGAACGCAAACACATCCTGATGGAAGTGGGTCGCCACCTCCGCTCTTCCTCCACTTTCACCTCTCTTCTTCTCCGTTCAATCCGCTCTTTTCCCCGCCTCTCTCTCCTCCATCACTCGGCCCCTTCCAAACTCCCTCCACTACTCTCTTGTTAGTTTTACACCGCTAGAGGGACTGACCACTCACCACTACATCACCGAGTTGGCAAACACAACGCTGATATGGAGCCAAGAGGAAAACAGCCGCAAAAAAACACTGGAGCACATTTCTGCTGCTAAAAACAGCAAAGAAATATATCAGCTATTAAAAAAATGAAACCAGTATGACCAAGTGGAAATGTGAAAGACAATCACAGCATCTTTTGTACAAGATGTCATGATGAAAATAATGTGCATATGCCATTTTCACAGTATATTTCATGTTGTACATATATGTGTTTTAAGATAAACTATGAGAATTTTCTTGAAAAAACAAATAGTTCCTTAATTTAAAACTCAACATAACTGTAACTGTGACGAAAATAAAGTCTGTTTGTTAGCAGGATCACACAAAAACTACTGGACAGATTTTGATGAAATCTTCGCCAGAGGTGCTCATTGGGCTACGGATGAACTCGTTAGATTTTGGAGGTGACCTGAGAGTGCATACCTCCACCAAGGCCCGATGGCGCAATGCAATGTGATCATCGTCCATCCGTCCGTCAGCAGGATAACGCAAAAACTACTGGACGAATTTGGAGGTACGGACAAAGGTATGCACGGTGGCGCAGTGGTTTAGCACTGCGGCAGCACAGTTTACTCTTCGCCGGGGGATCGCTGGGATCATGAGATCGTGGGTTCGATCCCAGCCCCCGACCAACAGTGAGCTGTGTGGAGTTTGCATGTTCTCCCCGTGTTGCGTGGGTTTACTCCGGGATTTCTCCGGTTTCCTCCCGCATACCAAAAACATGTAGGTTTAGGGCGCTCGCGCACGCAGCGACCGGCAGCCGGTGGCTTGTCACCAGACTGCAAACCAAATCTACCTACGGGTGCAAATAAGTAACAAAAAAAAAAAAAAAAAGTATGAAGGGACGGATGGCTGGAGGGACAGATGGGCAGAGAGAGCCTTGGTAGAGGTATGGGCTCTCTCTCTTTTTTGTAGCATTAATTTGTTGATTAAATCTACAAATACTATTGTTTCTTATATTTGTGGAAACTTAACAACAGCCCCCAAACTGAGCATCTTTACCTTAAATAACTGAGTTAAAGCTATCTAAATAAGCATATTAAGTCATTTAACAAGTAACTACCTGACCACAACAATGGTATTATTGTAGATGACTATTTTATCGGTGGGCTTTAATATTAGATTTAATAATATATTGTTAGCTAGCATTTACTTGCCAGAGGATCTTGCAAATTTTCAGAACAATGCAAAAGTTGTGGAACCTGCAGCCTACCACAGCAAATTCCTTTCTATGGGGAGAAAAGGGGAAAAAAGGGGAGTAAAAGTGTAAAGTTTTGAGTAATGACCCCAGCAACACTCACTACACATTTATTTCCTCTCTCCCTCTCTCTCTCATTTGTCTCAGGTCAATAACAGCAGCAGCTCGGGCATCCGGTGGCGTCTGCGGCGTGCCCGCTGTGAGCGCTCACTTGTGTGATGTGTGTGGCTATGTGCGCGACTCCACACAAGCCCCACCGCCACTTTGCTAATGAGCCGCCCTGCCTCATGTCTGAGGGGAGGCCGGGGTCTCCGTTTGTTGTGTGCAGATTTGCGTGTTTTAATATGTTTTCTTAACATATGCAGGGCTACAAAGCTTGGCGCTTATATGCGTTTCTTAATAACTAACCTGCACTTATATAGCGCTTTTCTAGTCACAAAGACCATAATAATAAAATAAAAGAGGATGACACATTATAAAGCTGCACAGGCTGAAGCAAAAAAAAAGAAAAAAGAAAACAACTGAAATCTGATGTACATTTGTGGGTGTGCGAGTTAATTACACAAATATGTTACAGTTTGTTCTAAGTACTCCCATTTACTACATCAAGGGGATATTTCAGAATATAACAGGTGTTTTAATCCTTTTGTAAATATGAGGCAGATTGCAATCAGCAATCTGTGATTTTTATTTATTTTTTGTTATTTAAAGATCTAGAGATATCAAACCAATAAAAAACAAGGAGATGCAAGGAGCCTCTAGGGATTCATTATAGTATTTATCTATATAGTAAAAGCTGTGAGATATCTTTGTGTTGACAGTTTTATTGTGGTGCTGCAGCTAAGCCCCGAATAAAAAAAACACAACAATAAACAGATATTAAACTGTACTTTTGAATATATATTAATAGAGAAAACTGTCTGGAAGTTTTCCTTTTTTCACTCCTTATTTCATTTAAAGAAGCAATTTGTGACCTGGTTGGTTGTTGAGAATTAAGAAGATTTTCTATGGAGATCAATTCATGCTTTAAATTCATTTTTTTCTCAGAGGCTCGACAAGCCCCACTCATTCAAAAGTGGTCTTGCTGCATGATAAGATAAACTAGCCCACATGCTGAAGCGTGTTTAATCAAGAGCAAAAGAAAGGCGGTATTCCCCACCTCTGTTTTCTTTGAAGACTCCAATATGTTACTGAAGGAGAGCAGTTTTCATCTTTTCCATGCGCATCATCAGTGTATAGCAAACCCTTTTACCAAGTTTTAAAACATTTGGAAAATCACCTTATAAAATCACCCCGAGAGTACTCAGATCTCTGGATCGTTGCTTAGATGCAGACCCATTTAGGTTGTACTTAAGGTAAAGGTCAGTGGCCTCAGAAGAGTAATGTTTTTTGAGAAATCATGGATGCCCAGATCTCCTGACCTTTGACAATAACCTTGACATGAATGCAGACCCCCCTGAGGATTACTGTGAGGGAGTTTGGCGACACCTGCTGCAATTGTCTAGGAGGAGTAGCAATTTTCATGAAATCACCTAAATGCCCAGATCTCCTGACCTTTGACCTTAAGCTAGACCTCGACCTTGAGCACAGCTTTGATGTAGACCCACCTGCAATATGCGATTCATCAGTGTATATCAAACTCTGCTACCAAGTTTCAAAACATTTGGAACAAAACTGTAGGAGGAGTTAATTTCATAAAACAGGCAGGACGGACGGACGGGCAGACGGACATGCATCACCATAACATAATCCCCCTTTGGTCTTCAACCGGCGGAGGATAAAAATTAATTTGTACAGTAAATCAGGATGCCTCAGAAAACAAAACAGAGGATGCCCTTACTCGTTCCTATTCACTAATTAGATTTGATTTGTTTCATTGTTTTGTTTGAATGAAATTTTAGTTTGTCAATTATTGAAAGCACAAGAGCACTCTGAGGCAAGTGCAATATCCCCCCACCTCTGTTTTCTTTGAAGATCCCAATACTTACTGTCAGAGAGCACTTTTAAACTTTTAAATATAGTTACTGTGGCAGAACCAAATTATGATAAGCCCATCATCCACAAATATACAACAAAGTATACAACCCATAGTTGTAGGTCAGGATCCCAAGATGAACCTGTGTAGCAAGTTTGGTGACCCTAGAGAGCTTTATTATTATTTATGTTCTATAGTAACAGAGCATAGGGAGTGCCAACCTTGACCTTTGACCTTTTGAGCCCAAACCTGTAGTCAGAGGTCATGATTTCAGAGTGAACCTGTGTACCAAGTTTGGTGATCCCAGCTTTCTTTGTTGTTGAGATATACTTTATAAGGCATTTTGATGTTGACCTTTGACCTTGCGATCCCAAAATCACAGTAACACTTCAGGGTCACAGGGTAAACCTGTGTACTAAGTTTGGTGGCCCTAGCTTTACTCGTTATACAGTAATAAGGCATAAGGAATGTTAACCTTGACCTCTGACCCCAAACCCATAGTCAGAGGTCAGGATCTCAAGATGAACCTGTATACCAGGTTTGGCAGCCCTAGCTTTACTTGTTTTATAGTTATAGTAAATGTAGCATTTACCGTAGCACAAGTGCAATGTTAACCCCTTGACCCGAAACCCATAGTTAGGTGAGGGTGTAAGTCGTCCAAGATGTGTATTAGATGCAATTACTGTATCGATTTGAAAATCCTACATCATTTCTTTCAATAGTTACTGTGTTTAGAAGATTTAGGGAAAAATCTGACCTCTGACCTCAAGGTCATCCGATGAGAGTGAAATTGCAATATGCGCATTCTCAGTGTATATCAAACCATGGTACCAAGTTTCAAAATGATTGGACCAAAACAGTAGGAGGAGTTGATTTCACATAAGTGGGACGGACGGATGGACGGATGACCCCTTTGGGCTTCGACCGGCAGGGGATAAAAATTTAAGACCAAAAATGCTAAAAGACTCAATCTTCTGAAAAAGCTATGATCCTGTTGTGATTGGCACCCCTTCACCAATAAAGTGCGTAAAAACGTCATGGATTACAGCTCAAAAAGCTCTTTTAAAAAAAAAAAAAAAAAACAAAAACACCAAAAAAAAGCATGCATTTACAATTTAAATGAAAAGCTTGCTTCAGTTGCATGTCTTCAGAGAACTTCTAGGAGCAATGCTATTTTTAGACTGTCCTTCAGAAAATGGACTATAAGACCACAGGTGAGGCACCCTACATGTAATTGTAGTAACCTCTAGTGGTCATCAAAATACTGACAAGGAGGATCACAGCTGTAATAAGTCTAAACTAGTCCCTCAGATTTTCCTGACCCTGTCCCTAACCATTTCTAGAAGTCCCAGAGAGGGGCCATTTGGCCTTTTTGGCTAGAAAACCCATAGGGGGACCATCAAGTGGCCACAAGAGGGCTAATGTCTGGGACTTCTAGTACTTAACCCAATTATTTTTAGCATCTACACCTAAAATGTATTTAATGTGTAAAAAAAACTTAATCGTCAAAGTGATCATCATCTTCTATGTATTAGTTGGAGGACTTGGTGTTGTTTCGACATGTGTTGGAAAAAATATTTGAGTTTCTATGAATACATTAGCTTCAGTTCAAAGTTTGGATTTTTCCAGTGTTTGTAGTGTGAAATGTGGTCGACCAAAGACGGACCATTTTATCTAATGTTTACTAGAGACGCTGATAAATGTGGAGGATGCTGTTTGTCCAGTCCTGTGGCGACGATGGAGGTTAGCCTTGTACCATGCATCGTTCAACTAACCAACATCTAGTAACTTACAGCTGTTTCCCAAAGAGTTTAGATCAAGGTCGGACTATGTTGGTTAAAACTACATTAGTTTCAACCACCCAAAGAATCCCAGAATACTTTGGTCATATCCGGAGGCAGTTGTCACGGTGTAGCGTGTGTAAAGAAACACTAATTCACTGTAAAATCCGGCTACTATGGTCCTACTGCAGCTCCTGAACTGTCGCTGCAATGAAACAACTTTGCTATAGTGTTTGCGAACGTTCGCTGGAAGTATAGCTTTGGAAACACCCGTGTTGTTCAGTGATGTGTCATACTACGTAAGTAGCACCGTCATACTTAGATCGTTGGTTTTGAGAGTCACAGTTGCATCACTCATACCATGGAAGTTGCAACATTATTTAGCTACGATCCTTTTGGGAAACACACAACTGGTTTGTGGGGAAAACTGGACATCACACAGTTAAAGATCGATAAGAGATTAGGGCCGTTTTGCCATATCAAGTGATTAAAAACAGAATATAACAGCTTGTATTTACCTATTCAAAGGAACCAAGAACCTGCTGCTACAATAGCTGAATACGAATGCTTCAGTTTGTTTATCATCAGACAAACTGCTCATTTCCAAGGAATCATTAGCTTTGCTAATTCTTCTGAATGCTGCATCTTTTTTGCTCCAGAGTGTGGCTGTCTTATGTAACAGCTGATGGTTCTTGAGCATCCGGGCCCTCTCTTTCTCGCGCTCTTTTAGTTGTAGGTGTGCAGATCAGTGAAAATCAGCTGTAGAAATCACTGAAGTTTAGGCAGAAAGGAAGCCTGTGTACATCTGTGTTTCCGTTCTCAGAAGAAGGTATAACTCCAGTTTTTTATCATCTGCAATCAGTATCTGGATCATATAAAAGATTCTGTCACAAAGAAGAGTAAGTAACAGGATCAGTTAAGGAAGTTAAACTGATAATATCCAACACGTCTGCCAGACGATGCCTGTTATGGATGTGTATACAAGTACTGTGCACTTCAACAATCCTACTGCGTAAGCCACAGTGAATAAACCAACAGTGTGCTTGCTTGTAATCCTGATTTCTTTACACCACGACTAAACTAAGCCTTTACTCATTAAAATAAGCTTTAAACACACAAGATTAATTAAAATGATAAAGTTATTTTGTAAAATTGGATCAGAAGCTGGAAATGCAGAAGGTGTGTGTGACTGCGGCTAGGTCTTCAGTCAGCTTTTTTTGGTTAGAAGTGAAAGTATGTTTACCTCAGAAAAAGGCATTTTGTGATCACTAGCATTTGTAAGCATTTATAATTTAACTAAACTCAATCCGTACATAAATGGAAGGCTAATACAGCCTGGTAGGAAGCAAATTTGGGCTTCTAGGAAAGGCAAAAGTACACTAAATTGTTACTAGATTTTTAACAAATGTTAGAATGTGGCAGATTTGCTGCTCTGTCTTCAAAATTACCTGTCAAAATGAATAAGCTGGATAAGCTGAATAAGCTTATTTTAATTGTATGAATGAAAAATATTGTGAGAAAAACTTGAAATCTTATCTCTGCTTAATCCAATTTCATTTCTTACTTATTCAGTGGTACTCCTGGTGGTTTGAATAGCCACACTAGTTACTGCATGTATTCAACTACCTTTTTCCACAAAATTTTACTTCACCTGGCAGTTTTAGTGCAGGATATTTTTTACTGTTAGTTGAATTGTGAAGAAAAATTGGTTGGTTGTACTCTTTAAGATGGGGCGCCTTTACACAGTGCAAGATAGTTGGGTGACCACAAAGATCAGAACTTGGCCCAATGTGGCTCATGTATTCATGCCTACATATGTATAAGCACAAGGGGATGTTTAAGATTGCATATGTGGACTGACCTCACGTCTTAGAGGAGGACAATAGGTCTGGACCGCCTGTGGAGAACAGCAGGGAGACGGAGACACGGCGGTAAGGACCTGAAAGGACTTCCTGACCCCCTGGGGCCAGGTGGTGGACTGAAGGAGGACTGAAGGACATTGAGGGGGAGTTATGGTCAATAAGGTGATTCGACAAGGATGTGTGATTTGGCTTTTGATGTTGTATGTATAAATAAGGGGGTCCTGACTGAGTTCAGTCTCTTCTGTTTCTGAGAGATATGTTGGGGATGTGACTACAACATTAAAACCTGAATTATGAAACAATTCAGCTTCTTCATTTCACGCTCCCCACATTGGTGACCAGTTACGTGAGAATGGATGAAAGGAGGTCCCCCGATGCAGACTCGTCGGAGGTGGCCCAAGCGAGCGCCGTCGCCCTCAAACTACCAGAATTCTGGCAGAACAACCCGGACTCGTGGTTCCTCCAGGCCGAGGCGCAGTTTGCGCTCGCAGGAATAACGGCAGATGACACTAAGTTCTACCACGTCATCGCCAAGCTCGACGCCCGCACAGCGCGATGCGTGCAGAGCGTGGTACAGCAGCCACCCGCCGACGACAAATACGGCAAGTTAAAGGCTACCCTCATCGAGTGTTTCGCGCCCTCAGCCGAAGAGAGAGCTAAGAGGCTACTGGCTATGTACGGCCAAGGAGGGCACAGACCGATCACCCCGATGGAAGACATGCTTCAGTTGAGGGAATCAGACAACGACAGCTTCCTCTTCAAGCACATCTTCCTCAGCAACCTCCCGACGCACATGAGAGGCACTCTATCCAGCATGCGTTGTGAGACCCAGCGGGATTTCCGTGCGCTGGCCCGGGAAGCGCAGCGGCTCCTCAACTCCTGCGGCGAGCAGACGGCCCCAGCAGCGGCAGACCTCGGTGCGGTGGCCCGGGGCAACGAAGAGCCGGAGACAGCGGAGCTGAACCCACCCACCATGGCAGCGGCGCGGCCACGACGCAGCGGAGGAGATGGCCTCTGTTATTATCACCGGCGTTTTGCAGAGAAGGCACACAGGTGTGTGCCACCGTGCAGTTACAAGAGCTCGGGAAACTCCAAAGCCGGGATCCGTTAGCAGCTTCGGCTCTCGGCGAGACCAATAAGCTGCTCTACATCACTGACGAGAGCTCCGGGCGGCATTTCCTCATAGACACCGGAGCTCAGGTGAGCTTCATCGCCCCGACCGACGCTGACCGGGTGGCTGGCCCCCGCGGTGACGGGGCAATGGCGGCGAACGGCTCGAGCATCAACACCTATGGAGAAAGGACTTTGTCTCTGTCCTTACACGGCCGCACTTATGAGTGGACTTTTATCATAGCGGCGGTGAGTTTCAACATGTTAGGTGCTGATTTCTTGTGCTCACATGGGTTGTTAGTTGATCTTGCCCACAGACGATTAGTAAATGCACTGTCTTTCTATTCTATTCCTTGTGCAGCTCGAGTGTCCCCACCACCCGTGCAGGCCAACGTTACCACAGCAGGCGGTAAGTTTGACACACTCCTCACCCACTTTCCAGCACTCACAGTTCCCAAATTTTCGACAACAGTGGCGAAACATGGGGTGGAGCATTTTATCACCACAACTGCCCCCCCCCCCCATTTTCGCGAAAGCTCGCCACTTAGACGCTGCCAAGCTCGCCATAGCACACGATGAGTTCGCCAGCCTGGAAAAGCTGGGCAATATTCGTCATTCGAAAAGCCCATGGGCTTCGCCACTGCATATGGTCCCTAAAGCTGACGGCTCCTGGAGACCTTGCGGCGATTACTGCAGACTAAACAACGCTACAGCGCATGACCGCTACCCAATCCCACACATTCAGGATTTTTCGGTGCATTTAGCGGGGGCGCGCATATTTTCTAAAATAAGACCTGGTTCGCGGCTACCATCAAGTTCCAGTCCGACCGGAAGATGTCCCTAAAACAGCCGTAATAACCCCTTTTGGGCTTTTTGAGTTTTTGCGCATGCCGTTTGGTCTTAAAGGCGCAGCACAAACATTCCAGCGTATGATGGACGCTGTGTTATGCGATCTCCCCTTCGTGTTCGTCTATCTCAACGACATTTTAGTCGCCAGTACATCCGAGGAGGAACACGAAAAACACCTCACTACAGTTTTTCGGAGGTTGGGAGAACACGGGTTAATAATTAATCCAACCAAGTGCCAGTTCGGCGTGGCGCAGATCGATTTTTTGGGACACCGCGTCTCCACAGAAGGGGCAGTCCCATTGCCTGATAAGGTGCGCGCAGTGGCAAATTTCCCCCGACCAGAAACGGTCAAATCATTGCAGGAGTTTTTGGGAATGGTAAATTTTTATAACCGTTTCCTGCCCCACGCAGCTCAGCTCATGCAACCATTGTATGCCGCGGTCAGAAAACAAAAACCCTCCAATGCGGTCGTGTGGTCCCCGGAGCGGGAGCGCGCATTCGCGGAAGTAAAAAGAGCCTTGGCTGACGCCACGCTTTTAGCCCACCCCGAACCCTCGGCCCGCATAGCGCTCACCACGGACGCATCAGATTTGGCCATAGGGGCAGTCGTGGAACAACACGTGGACGGAGTTTGGCAGCCGTTAGCATTTTTCAGCAAATCCTTGAACGAAACCGAGCGCAAATACAGCACGTTTGACAGAGAGCTGTTAGCGCGCCATTTCCAGTTCTGGCTGGAAGGTCAGCGTTTCACGGCTTTTGTTGACCATAAACCGCTCACTTTCGCGATGTCTAAAATTTCAGAACCTTGGTCGGGCCGGCAGCAGAGGCATCTGGCCGCAATTTCGGAATTTACTACGGACATTCAGCACGTAGCGGGTAAACTCAACGTAGTGGCAGACTGCCTCTCCTGCGCCGTGACATCACCAGGGCACGCGGAGGCAGATTATACTACCGCAGCCGCAGGGCACAAGAGCAACGCGGAAGCGTACGCGGCCCCAGTTCACATAGGGATAGATTACGCGGCCATGGCAGCGGAACAGAGTAGTGATGCGGACGTGCGCGCACTCCAGTCTGGACCAACAGGGTTAAGGCTGGAGAGCAGGTGTTTGCAAACCGGTATGCCCCCCTTAATCTGTGACGTGTCAACTGGGCGACCACGCCTGGTAGTCCCGGCCGCGTGGCGCCGCTGCGTTTTTGACTCGGTTCACTCCCTGGCACACCCGGGAGTGCGCGCTTCGGTGAAGATGGTTGCAGAAAAGTTTGTTTGGCCGAGCCTGCGCAAGCACGTGAAAGAGTGGGCGCAAACCTGCATGTCTTGCCAGCGGGCCAAAATTCACAAGCATACGAAAGCCCCTTTAGAGCCTTTCCGAATCCCGGCCAAGAGATTTGATCATGTGCATGTCGACCTCGTGGGCCCTCTACCGTCGTCGCAGGGGTTCACACATCTTTTGACAATGGTAGACCGAACCACGTGTTGGCCAGAAGTGGTCCCACTAACATCAACCACGGCTGCAGAGGTGGTGCGCGTTTTTTTAACGGCCTGGGTAGCGCGTTTCGGGGTTCCGTCGGACATTATATCCGACAGAGGACCTCAGTTTGTCTCCGAGCTTTGGTCAGCGATGGCCAGCAGCTTAGGTGCGACAATCCATCGCACTACCGCGTATCACCCCCAGGCTAACGGTTTATGCGAGCGTTTTCCCAGGTCTTTGAAGGCAGCCCTCAGAGCGTTGCTTACGGATGCAGATTGGGTAAACAAACTACCGTGGGTTTTAATGGGGTTGCGTTCTGCGCCCAAGGAGGATCTGAATGCCTCCCCAGCAGAGTTAGTTTTTGCACAACCTCTCAGGCTGCCCGGTGAGTTCTTATCAGAGCATCCAGAGCCAGAGCGCCTCCCAGCTCTGACACCACTAAGCGGCACGGAAGCGGACATGCTCCTGGGCCCCGTTCATCACACTTTTCCGCGGATGTTTGTTCCTCAGGCTTTAAAAAATGCCGAGTTCATTTTTGTTAGGCACGAGGCTTTAAGACCAACCCTCCGGCCGCCATATGATGGTCCATTTAGGGTGCTGGAAACTGGTGATAAGCATTTTGTGCTAGATTTAGGAGACAGGAAAGAGACAGTCAGTATTGACAGACTAAAGCCTACTTTTGTGATGAACTACGAGTCTGTACGGGTGGCGAGGGCACCTCAACGTGGCAGACCCCCCAAGGAACACGTCCCGGACCCCCCACAGGGATCAAATAACCACTCTCTTCCTCAGGCTGCAGATTCTTTGCAGGACAGCGCCGCTGGGACGGCGAGGCCTACATACAGCAGATTCGGAAGACGGTTGAAACCCAGACGACGTACAGACTGATGTTTGATGTGATCATGTGGCATAGGCTATACTGTTGGTGTTATCACTGAATTTTTTTTAATGCGAGCACGTTGTGTAGACTATGCTGTTGGCGTTATCACTGAATTGTTAATGTGATCATGCTGTATAGACTATGCTGTTGATGTGGTCGCTGAATTTTTTTAATGTGATCAAGTTGTATAGTTATGCCATTGATGTCATCATATTTTGTGAACCCGAATATATTGTCCATTCTTCGACGTTTGGGGAGAGCTGTGGCTCATGTATTCATGCCTATATATGTATAAGCACAAGGGGATGTTTAAGATTGCATATGTGGACTGACCTCACGTCTTAGAGGAGGACAATAGGTCTGGACCGCCTGTGGAGAACAGCAGGGAGACGGAGACGCGGCGGTAAGGACCTGAAAGGACTTCCTGACCCCCTGGGGCCAGGTGGAGGACTGAAGGGGGACTGAAGGACATTGAGGGGGAGTTATGGTCAATAAGGTGATTCGACAAGGATGTGTGATTTGGCTTTTGATGTTGTATGTATAAATAAGGGTGTCCTGACTGAGTTCAGTCTCTTCCGTTTCTGAGAGATATGTTGGGGATGTGACTACAACATTAAAACCTGAATTATGAAACAATTCAGCTTCTTCATTTCACGCTCCCCACACCCGATCTCTTAACAATCTCCTAAAACAGCGAAAAAGCCATTTCTGTGTAAATGTTTGGCAGATGTTTCAGCAACTTCCATGGTGATCTACAGAGATCTTTGAAAGATCCCTGATTGATCACTGAGTGATCAGGAGAGATCCCTGAGAGATCATTGAAAGTTTCTTGGGTGACCAAAGAGGTATATATAGAGTTTTTTATTGCTCTTCTACCCCATTTACACAGGGGTGGAGACTGTTAAGAGGCCGTTCAAAGATGAAAAAAATGGTCAAATTTCTCACAGATACTTTAACGATCTCTCAGTGATCATCAAGATCTCTCAGTGATCTTCCAGTGATCTCCACAGTTGCCATGGTCTCCTCAAAGTTTTGACTCAGTCCAAAACAATCTCAACGATCACCAAAGAGAAGTGATCTCTCAAGGAGCGCTCAATCATCTCATCCGTGTCCCAATGATTTTTCAGCGATCTCTGCTGCAGTCTTTCAATGAGCTCTATTGGTATTTCACCAAACGCTCAGCGATCCCTCACTAATCTGTCAGCCATCTCTACCTTTGGGGTGGAAAAATTGGGCATTCATTGAAAGATTGCTGAGAGATAGTTGAAAGAATGCTGAGAGCTTATTGGGAGATTGATAAGATTGTTGAGCGGTCAAGGAGTGCTCAACAATCTCATCAATTTCCCAATGATCTCTCGGCAATCTTTTTTTCTGAAGGTAGAGATGGCTGAGAGATCAGTGAGGGATCGTTGAGTGTTCAATGAAATATCAAGAGTTCATTGAAAGACCGCAGCGGAGATTGCTAACTAACTAATTTGAAAATTGGCAAGAACTGTGATTTTTTTAAATACTATATTAACTTTTTCTTACATTTTTCTTACCTTTAATCGCGTTAATAAATTTATCATTTTATTTAACTGAAATCAGAGTTGAAATTATCATTGTGGCTCAGGAAATATTTCATCTGTTATTATCTACTGTTTATATCATTTTGATTACATTATTAGAGGATACATGTGGATGATGTGTATTTTATATTCCTCCAACTAATCCATTTGAGGGGAAAAAAACTAAATTGGCAGAAATAAAATTACAAATTTACAAATAAAAAAAGCTGGGACATTTATGGACACAAAGTTGCAAATTTATGAGGAAAAAGTTGCAGATCTACATGAAAAAGTTTTTTTTATTTTTTAAGTATCACAAAGTTACAAATATATAAAAAAGAAAAAAGAAAGAAAAGACGAAAATTGATGCATAAAAAGTTTACAATTTATAGGGGAAAATGCAAACTTATGAAAAAAAAATCTAATTTACATGAAAAATCTTACCAATTAGTGAGCGTGAAGTCATTGCTCAGTAGGTCAGTAACTTTTCTCGTAGCTATTTTCTCTCTTACACATAATTTGCTATATATCATATATATAATTATACTTGTGTATCTAATACTATAACACTGCTTTTACATGTGTACAATTTCTGGCTGCTACGCTCACATCTGCAGCTATTGCATGTTTTCTCAGATTATCACGTTTAATTTGCCAGCAGAACAAAGAGTGGGACTTTTCTTGTTTTCTGTTTTTACCGAATTTCCTGTCCATGTGACAGTTACTTGCACATTCTCATGCTCTAGTGACACCATTTCCCCAAACTTTTCATCAACACCTGTCAACTCAACACAACAGAGCAGTGGCAGGTCTCTAAACCTGCTGCTGGTGGCGGTGCATAATTCAGAAATTAAAAAACAGGAAACACTGTTTAATTTGACAGGTTACACATAAAAAAAAAGTTTAATTTTATTTCTTTTGTGTCACCAAAGTAGGGTAGAGTGACTAGGAATTTATCTACAGTGAAAGTAGTGTTATAATTACCACAGAAATTACTTGAATAAGAGTAAGAAAGTACTGACTTGTAAACATGCAACAAAGTAACAAATTAATTCTTTGTGATTTTTTTTCTCTTAAAATTCTGACTTCTGCTGTTTGTTCTTGAAATAAATTTGGGAGCATTTTTTCTTATAAATCTGCTATTTTGTCACCAATCTATGAGGTTCTCCTTTTCAAACATACAGTATGTTGCTGATCTGATCTACTTGAAAAAATTCTTTGTCTACAATGTTTCTGCTTTCTTGTCTTTTTAATTCTATTATGTTCTTTGTGTTTGTACAGATTTGTAATAAATAAATAAATTTTTCCTTATTAACCTGAGACATATTTCTGTAACGGGAGCTCCTCCGGGGCAAGGAAGAGTACCCATATGCAAGTCGAATTTGGTAAACCATTATTTATTACGAGACTGAACAGAACAGTAATCAGAAAATAAAGCAGCACATGGGCTGAAACAAAGGCAAAAAACCCAGCAGACTTACTGACTGGCAGGAAAACACTGGAACAGGCAAGTCAGAAGTGTGTAATCACGCCAACAAGACAAGGACGCCACAACTGACAGAGAATGACACACACACATATATAGACAGGGGAATAATTAGCAGACAATGAGGAATAGGTGGTACAATTTAGGGTAATCAGAGATAGCAGGGAGTGACTATAGGCAGGGAAAACATGAGGGACTGAGACATGATCATGGGACTACGGCAAGGATAACAAACATACAGAATAAAGGACAACATTGGGAATAAATAATACAAACAACCCAGGATAAAAAATAATAAACATAATGACTAGAAGTACATGACTAAGAAGAAAACAGAGAAACAAACTAACAAAGAGCAAGGACATGACTGAACTCATATCCTGAGAGGAACAAAAAGATTAAATATGAATATAAAGTCAGAACATGAGCACAGCCATGTCCAAAGCCTTACAGTAACCCCCTCTCAAGGATCGGATACCAGACAACTCAAAGGGTAACATAAACAAACAACAACAAATTAAAAAAAAAACCTTCACAGGATGGGTGGTGGGGGTACAAGGCCACGTGGGCCGAAACAAGTCCCTTTTCCCCTCCCCAGAATGTCCAGAACAAAATGCAGTCTGGAGAACCAAACAAAGCCCCAGGCTCCAAACCAACAAACAAAGCAGGTCAGGTGGTCTTCCATCGACCCATGGCCATCAGACTGGGGAACAAGGGAGATCCAGGGGCCTACCCAAATCCATGGGTCCCCAGACTGGAGTTCATGGTAGAACTGGCGGCCTCCCAAAGTCCATAGACCAACAAATGGATGAACAGGGCATGTCGGGGGGCCTACCAGAGTCCAAGGGCCACCAGATGGATGAATATGGCACCATGGGGGCATTGACTTCAGGAGCTTTTAACACAGGAGATAATGACAACATAGGTACTTTAAACTCTGGAGATAATGATAACACAGAAGGAGATATGGGAGCTTTTTGCTCTGAACACCACAAAGGAGCCTTTTGTCCCAGAGACCAGAAAGGAGCTCTTTGCTCCGGGGGCAACAACAAAGGAGTTTTAAACATCATAAGAGCTTCAGGCTCTGGGAGTAACATAAGAGCTTTATGTACTGGAAATAATACAGACACTCAACTCCTGGCTCTGGAGACAATGACACCGAAGTTTTTAATTCACAAACCAATGACAGGTGAGTTGTTAGTTCCGTAGCCGGTGATGAAGGCAGTTTTAGCTCCGTAGCAGGTGGCTGAGGTGTGCAGCCCTCAGAAACAGATAAATGTTGCGCACTAACCTCAGGTATTGGTGACAAGGGCACGCTGATTTTAGGGACAGATGACAGCAGCACGCAGTCCTCCGGAGCGGGTGTTCGCAGTGCACTGAACTCAGAAACAGGCGGTTGGAACACATCGCTCTCAGGAGCAGGTGACAGTGGCTCGCAGAGCTGAGGAGCAGGTGTACGTGTTGTGCTGAATACAGGAACACATGGCGAATGCGCACCGCCCTCTGGAACAAACAACGGGTGTGCACTGGCCTCCGGAATGGATGTTGGATGCGCACCTGCCTCTGGAACAAACGGTGGATGCGCAATGGCCGTTAGAACAAATGGCAGGTGCGCACTGACTTTCGGAACAGATGATGGATGCGCACTAGCCTCTGGAACAAATGGCCGATGCGCACCAGCCTCTGGAGCACATGATGGATGCACACCGGCCTCAGGAACAAATGATGGAAGCACACCGGCCTCAGGAACAGATAATGGATCCTCCTCCTCTGGCGCGAAGGCAAACTTGTCAGACCACAGGAAATCATTGAGGAAGGCAGCAGTGTCCTCCCTCAGATGGGGCTTCACAGTGACGATCTTATGAGCGTGCATAGACGCCGCGTCCTCCCACCTGCCCAGACGCAGGCAAAGGTTGTAGCACTCTCCCACATCCCTGATGAGGTCCTGCAGCTCCTGGCGGTGGGCATGGAGCTCGGGGAAGAGGAAAGGCAGGTGAGCGTATGGGAGTGGCAGCAGAGTTGACAGCAGAGACAGGTGGAAAGAGTTCAGCAGTGGTGGTAATTAACTGCTGCTGAGCCCTCTCACTGGGAACAGAACAAGACCTTTCTGTAGCAGATGTTAAAAAATGGAAAGGTAATTGCCTCTGTTCCCGTTCTGCTGCTGCGGGGAAGTCGGACGAGTCCTCCCAGGAAATGCTGGAGCTCGTCTGATGAAAAGCTGGAAGTACATGACGTTGAGAGGCGTGGTGTCTCCTGGCGTGTTTCTTCCACCCGGGCCCACCGAACACCAACCGAGATCCATCAAATTCTCCTCTCTCGGCAGGGAATCTCTCCAAAGAAGCCCGTGGTGCTGTGGGCTCTGCAGGAGACAACTGTGATGGGAGGGCGGCTGACTCCAGCGAGGAGGAGATGGTGGGAAATGGTGGTAGCGGAGGGAGGGAGAGGTTCTGCACCTGGGGGTGAGAGTGCACGCTCTGCCTCACAGCGAGCAGATTCGCAATTCCACCCCAGCAAAGCATCTCATCCTCACAGGAAAAGCAGCTCCGAGTGCCGGCAGCCATGTCCTCAATCATAGCTACCACCTCCAGCTCATCCCAACTCCACTTCTTCCTCCTCATTTGCATTTGGATCATATTTTACAGCTTTCTCATTTACAGTAAGCCATTATCTCTTATCACTTTCAAGTAACAGCCTTTAGAATTTATGATATCTAAATTGAATATTTTCGTCAAAAAAATCTTTGCCACCAGAGAGATGGTGCGTATCTCCAACAGAAATTCTCAACTGGTTAATTAACATCTATCTTTTTTCCTGATAAATTCCCCCCCCCCCTAAATTTGTGACCTTTTATGTAAAAATTATTAATTTTATCTTACAAATTGGCAACTTTTGGTGATAAATTTTTAAACCTTTCCCATAAAAATGTACAACTTTTATTTTGTGAATTGACAACTATTTATACATATCTCACTGTGCAATTTTAATTGTTTTATCATCATTTTGGGAAATTTTTCTCTTAGATACAGTATATCTGTCTGAGGAAAATCAAATATATACTATTCACATATAAAATATGATTTTATAATCCAAGTCATATCAAGAAATCATCAACAGTAATAATTAACATGTTTCCTGAGCCACATAAGAAAAATCTCAGATTTCAGACCTGATGGGATGAAAAACCTGACTTACTAGGGGTGGTGGGGGTGGGGGATCAATACATTTCAGTATAGTGATACTTTGTCGTAACGATACTGTATCGATTCAGACACTAGTATCGTGATCCTTTATTAAAAATTCTTAATAAATGTTGGAAATACAAACTTACCTGGTACCAGAGTAATAAAAACCAACTGACTTCTCAGTCCACTGGATGGTGCTAAATGCGCACTGTCTGGTTAGGTCAGCGCAGCAAAGGAGAGACTCCTGAGATCTAATCAGGAGTCAAACAAGACAAATATCGGGATGGGAAATCATATATGATATCGCAATACTCCGCAAACTACAAGATTGTGATAGTACTGCATCGCGGCCCAAGCATCGTGATAATTTATCGAGCAACCTCTGGTTATTCCCACCCCATGACACATTCAGTTCAGGTGAGTAAAATCAAGCACAATGTAAACAGTATGGCCAAATGCACTTGAGAGAAACGTACCGCTCACATACTGTACAATAACAGCTTTTGTAACAATCACCAAGAGAACAATTCTTCTAAACTCCAAAAAGTTAATCACAATAATCAGAGGAACAATCCAATTTCATAATACATCTCCATGGCAACGATCACTCCAAACAGCAGTGTCATACCAATCATGACATGCTTTCTCCCAAAAAAACACCTGATGGGAATGATGGTTTGTAATATCATCAATGTGGCATATTGTAGCAAACTGAACCGCCCCCAAAAATGCCCAGGTTTTTCTTAATGTACTCAGTAGGAGTAAAACATATCCTTCAATTTGACAGTAAGTGACAGAAATGAAATCACATTAAAAAATGTCCATACAATACCTTATACATGACTGGGAACAAGATAAGTGCGCCTAAGGCCTCCCTTCATTGGCTTCCTACAGAATTTAGAATTAAATTTAAGATCCTTCTCCTCACTTACAAACCTCTAAATGATTAGCCCCTTGTTATTTAAAAGATCTGATAGTACCTTATCATCGTAAGTAACAGCACTGCACTCCCAAAATGCAGGATTATTTAATAATACCTAGAATCTCTAAGAGTGCAATGGGAGGCAGGGCTTTCAGTTATCAGGCTCCTCTCCTATGGAACCAGCTGCCAATCTGGATATGGGAGACAGACTCGATGTTTGTTTTTAAGAACAGGGTTAAATCGTTCTTTTTTGACAAAGCTGAGCCTTTCATCAGTTATGCTGCTATAGGTTTAAACAGCTGGGGGACTTCCCATGATGCACTGGGCTTTCACGTTTCAACAGGCACTGAGACCCAGAAGATTCAAGGGAAATGGAGAGAATGAAGGGCAGCACTGACAGCGAGGAGGAGGAGGAGGAGGAGAAGGAGGCTCGGCATGAGCAAAGGGATGAGGGGGAAATCTGGAATCAATTAGGTGACTGAGCTGGAGTTGCCTGCATATTTGTGGGGGTGAGTAAGGCAGAGATGCAGGAGAAGGGAGCAGGGTGTGAGTGTTGTGCCATGAGAGAATGCACTCGCATAAACACAGGCTCACCAAAATAACTACAGTATATGCCTGCTCGTTAGGCACTCGCTGACACATATAATTGCCCGAAGCAAGTCTTTTACCTATCTCAAACTTTTGGATCACCACCCCCCCCATTTGAAAAAGCACAGGATGAGGAAGCTGAGTCAAGTTTCAGCTGGTGAAGCCCTGCCCATTCTGAAATCGAGGTCAGAGTGGATCATGCGAGTCAGTTGCTGGCACCGACCCGGACCATTTCTACACAGCAGCTCTCAATATCCCTTACACAACTTCCTCCAGTTACTTCTTCGCACACTAAATTCACAGCACTTTTGTTTTCTATCACTGGCTCTGATGCGGGGGGATCTAACTTGGACGGGGGAATTAGATCACAGGAATTCGCTGAAGAGGCTTGTATGTCCACGCAGCTGTGGAACAAATGTGGCTCTGCACACATACATTCAGAGAACATAGAGTCGAGTGACAACTCCAGCTTACTTTGACTCATGTGGCTTTCATTATTACTGCAACAACGCATGTCATTCTGCTGCCAATGGCGACCTGGTGTGAACCCTGTGAAACCTGAGCATTCCTTTTATTTATTATTCCCCCCTCCTCTCTTTCTTAACTGCGTCTAAAATGCATGAGGGCATAAAAAAGGTGGCGCTTGTTAAACATATTGGCATAAGTGGCACATTTGGTGTATTTATTCCCAGTTTGGGATCAATAAAGTACATCCATCCATCCATCTACCTATCCATCTATCTAAAGGTTACTAAGACAAGCTAACCCCCTGCTGTGATTCATAAAATTTTCATAGAATAATTGCACCTTTTTCCACATTTTCATTTTCACATCATACGTCTTAATGAAATGACATTTTCTTTCATTTTTTTTTAAACTATAGCAGCACATTTTTTCCCCAGCCTTTCTGAGAATGCTTCGTTTCAGTCCTGTCACTTTAAGAAAACCTTGATAGGATTCAACTCCGCCCTCCCTCTTACGTCACTTAGCCATTAGCTAGCTAGCTCCTAGCCTTTAGCTCGGATGTAGCGTGAGACAAATACAAGTCAAGTCAGCCCCTGACTGAGTCGGCCCCCGAGGTCAGCCCTGGGATCTGTGAGGGCGAGGAAAGGTGGATGCTGGTGAGCGTTGTGATTTGAGGGGTTCCTTTAGGGGTTGTGGAGGGTTGCACGGCAGTTCGCCAGCAGTTTTTACTTCCATAAAAAACTGACAGTGAATCCCTCACAAACTCCAACAGAATCCCTCAAATCACAACACTTGTCAGCATTCGCCGCTCCCCGCTGCTCCGTGAGATATGGGGGTAATGGTGCAAGCAGAGAATTTCTATAAAACTTTAAAAAAAAAAATTTCTCAGTCACCAACAAATGTAAGAAATATTGTAAGAAATTCTCCGCTCAAGCCACCAAATATTGCAAATCCAACCTGGAGAGCCAACCAGGCCAGAGGCCAACCTGACCTGGTACCCCTGAGCCATGAACATCTGTCTTAAAGTGGAAATTTATTGATTTTTAATTAGGCTGAATTTGGTATGTTTACGCAGGAAATGATGTAATTCCTTGAATATCACCATTTTTTGGAATAAATTGTGATCCGGAGAGAGAAATTTTGACAGAAAGTCAGAGAAAGTGCCAGTTTTAGATGACAGAAATTAGCTAGGAATGTCGGCCTGAAGTGCATGACGTCAGGAGCTGAACAATGAATTTATTACTAGTCTATTGTGCGTGTGCTGTATTGTATACACAAACTGCATTGTGTCATTACAATCTGAAAACGATGAGATGGCGTTCATACTTTGAGCAAAATGGAAGAAAGCATACTCGATCTGAATTTCGAAGTGGATACCAACAAAGAGAAAGACGAAGGTGAAGAAAGTGATATAGCAGACAGCGATAATGATGACAGAGATTTGGGAGATTTTGACCCTGAAGCTGACAAAAACCAAGACGCCGCTTGCTGGTGCTAACGCTGCGGCTGGAGATCCCGCAGCTTACTTGCCTGAACCGGCGCCAAAACAGCAGGATGGTGATGATGAAATGAGGAGAAATGAAGATAAGTTGCAGCTTGACCCTAACAACACTGTGAACCGGTATGTGTAAATGGATTTATTGATGTTTCTTGTCTTACTTTTATATTATACAAAATTTAGAAATCCACTTTGCGATTGTCTTTTCTCTAAATTTAAAAAAAAAAAAATATGTGTAAAAGTTAAAGGGTCTAATTATGTGTTGTCGGTTGTTGCACTTGCATGGTTTCTGGCATCTGGCAAATTTCAGCAATGAATTTTCATTCATTGTAAACCTTGGCCTCACTCTAAGCCCTGCAAATATCCACATCCCTCTAAAGCTTCTTACTTTTGACTTTTCAAATAATCAAATAAATTTAAAATGTGTTTTCCCTTTTCGTTTTCATTTTATTTTACTGTTAATTGCCTGATTTCTAATGACTTTTTTTATAATGAAATTTTATCAAGTGAATTTTAGGGTATTGGAATACAAAGTCTATTTCAAATAAAAAGGAAAAAGTAACAAAATAATGTATTTGCAACTATGTACAAAATTGTGGGGCTGTGCGAACTCGTCCTGGGGACCGCTTGCCCTCGAAAAAACAAGGACGAGTTGTCCCTGAGCGATCGGCAACTCAGCCGAAATTATTCATCAGATTTTAGAGAAACTAGAGTGTTTCTTATTTTAATACCAAATTATGTTTTTAGCAAGGGTAGACCTTATTCTTCAAATATATGTGCTTTATTGATCGGGTTGATTTTTAGACAAGTCTTGATCATCATTTTTGCTTCATATCTTCACCCTCTCCTTGCAAGTTGCATGCTTGCAGTGAGAATATTGATCTCATCACCGAGTGACCATGCGATCAAAATCTTCACAAGGTCTACTGCAGAGCTATTCAATTACAAAATCAGTTGGGCCACAATCTGAAATCAAGACATGTAACTGGGCCACACATGTTCAGCGATCTGTTGAATATGTCAAATTTCAAACCAACACAGATCAATATGATGGAAAATATGCACTTTTTATTCATTGTCTTGGTTTTAAATGTGCACTTGGCACATGACAAAGGCACATCAAAAGTGCATAAAAACACAATAACAGTGCTGGAGTTGAGCAGAACTTGAAGTAGCAGAAATATTTTTCCTCTTGAACAACAATTAAATAAACAGAATGAAAAAAATAAACTTCTGTAAATAACCATTTTGGTCACAACTTACTCAGGCATATCTCAAAGTGCATAAAAACTCAATGTGCACTGTTAGTAGCATTAACATTTGTTTCCCTTTTGAAATAAAATATACTACATCCTAGTCATAACTGACCATGGCACATCACAAAGTCCATTTAGATGAATGAAAAATGAACTGCCAAACACTTCAGTGCACTAACCCTCCAAGAAAACACTGATAACATTAACAAACACTGCGCATCCACTATTGTGGTTTGTTCTGTTTTAAATCATCACGTGAGTAGGAACCTCTTTTTATAACTACACATTCCATTACACACATATCAGTCCAGACGGGGTTAAACCGACGATTTTCATCATCAATTTTATACAGTGGTACCTCTACTTACGAAATTAATTTGTTCCGGAAGTATTCTCGTAACGTGAAAATTCAGTAAGTAGAGGCGTGTTTTACATGTAAATGCCGTAATCCGTTCCAAGCCCCCCAAAATTCGGGCATAAATTTTTTATAAATCATAAAAACGCATCAAAACATGTAACAAATACATGTTACAATTAGATTACTGCACAATAAACATAAAATGAGAGTTTAAAATGAGAGAAAGAATAATAAAAGAGAATAATAAAAGAAAGAATAATAAAAATTATGTTCATTTACCTTTTAACTGCTATCGTCGTCGACGTTGTCACCTTTTGCCTTCTTTGGTTCATGTTCTGATCCAAGGACGTTTGCTTTTGTCGGCTTGTAAGTGCTTCCTTTTGTTTTAATACCGTGCTGATCGTTGATGTATTACGGCCATATTCTTTGGCGAGATCAACCAAACGCATCCCCTTTTCATACCTTTCGATTATCTCCTTCTTTGTTTGTATGGACAAAAAAACTCTCTTCTTCTTTTCTCCTTTTCCACTTATCTCCGTCACTTTCTTGGGGCCCATAGCGAATAAATGTTAATTCTGTACTGTACACACACGTAAAACTTTCACCTTGTTCTTAATAAAGTTTTGGAAAAAAAAAAAAAAACAACTTCGTGGCCAATGGGATACCAGGAAGATGCTAGGCGATAGCCAATGGCAGAGCAGCTACAGGTATGTTTACGTTCGGTAAACTACGGGAGCTGCAAGGAGCGCGTACTTTTTTGCCTTTCGTATCCTGAAATTTCGTTCGTAACAAGAGGCAATATTTTCCCGTTGAGGCGTGTCGTAACCTGAAAATTCCGTATGTAGAGACGTTCGTAAGTAGAGGTACCACTGTACTTCAGAGTTGACAATGACATGTTTAAGGCTGTATGTCCACCAAACGCGTTTTCTGTCACCCAACCGCCCTAAGCATTTTCTTTTTCAGCGTTTGTGTGTGGCGCTCTGGAAGAAAAAAGCCTGTGCCCTGTATCCCAGCAACAGCTTGTCACTCTCAGCTCAGCACTTCTGCTTTTCCTATGGTGAGACTTTCTACTGATTTTTTTTTTAATAGAAGTCTCCAAATAACAATGGACAGGAAACGTTTTCTAGCAGGTCTGGATGTAAAATATGATGACACGGAAAGCAAGAGTCTGAGTACAGACTAGTACAGGCGTCCTATGTCCCGCTCACACAGCAGTTCTGATTGGCTGCTTGGACTGACATTGACGAGCTCAGCTGCAGTTTCTGAAAAGTTGAACTTTTTTCAGCTCTGAGCGCCGCGACAAAAAACGGCCACCGCCGAGAGTGTTTCTGCACTTAGGGCGCTCAGCGCTGTAAACACTGTACTACATAGACAATGAATGGAAAATAGTCGCCCAGAGCAGAAAAAATGCATTTGGTGGACACGCAGCCTTAAGGTGCCTTCACACCAAACGCGAACAGGCGAATTTTTTGCGTAGCATAATTACATTATAATTCAATATAAGCACGCGAATAGACATGAATTCACCATCTGAGTGAGATGCAGACAGGCAAAGTTGCCTTTATAACTTCTGCAGCTGTGTTCAACCTGCTGTTGAAATCCCCAAAATAATGTCATGCTTAGGTTTACATTAGCCGATGGGAGACTCACCTGAAAAAGTTGTCCCTACCTCCAAAACTTCACAAGATGATAGGCGTTTACGTTGCTAGCCTTGTTAGCACATCTGTGGCAGGAGTCCGTGGGTAAATAACAATGAAGAGGTGAAGAGCTCCCAGTCCTTCTTTCTTCAGGTGAGTGTCAGTCTCATTTTCAAACTAGTTTACTCTCCAATGTTGATACTTTTACTCCGATGACGGCAGGATCTCAAAGCTAGCGCTATCCCTCGGGCGCTATCCTTTGCGCCACCTGTTCGCATTTGGTATAAGCTTGGCATCTTGCCACTAGCAGCATTAGCTACAGTCATAGCCCACACTTCAAAACAAATGCGCTGCATTGAGGGTTGACAGTTGCTAGGCTACGTGGGGTGTTGCATTTATGGTCTGTATTAATTCATGGTTTTCTGAAATTCTGTGAAACGTGCTGGCCTTTGCTTCTCTGGCTGGACCACAGAGTGGGATTGGGCCACTCAAAGGTTGGTTCTGGGTCGCATGTGGCTCGTGAGCCGCTAATTGAATTGGCCTGGTCTACTGTCTGCAATATTTGTTTATTTCTACAATTTAGATGCATAATGAAGAGTGCGGGTTGGAGCTGCTGGAGCCATTGAGCTTTTAGTTTGTTCAACTTGTGACGTCACCAAAATCAGTCAGCAAATATGGAAGTCAGAGCCTGAACGTGGGTGCACAGAATGAATGGAAAAAACTCAATTTCTTTTCTTTCTAGAGGAAATTAAAGCTACGAAAGTACTATACTCGTGTTTATTGTGTTTTCAGCTTTCAGTAGAGGTCTAATATGCTTATTTTAGGACTCCCGATGAGTGTTCAGTTTAAAGACTGAATGAAATAATGCATCACTTGTTGACAGGAGTGTGTGGTTTTAGTGGTTGATAGGAGTACAATAAGCACAGAAATATTTGTGAATAAGTGGCAAACTGCTAGCTTCAGGTAGCAGCTTGAGAAAATAAAATTTTAACTAAGCTAAAACAACGTTTAAGCACAAAATACATGGTCAGGCACTGTTAGATGAACAAGATGAACAAATTCGCTAGAGTCAAAATTGCTTCTTGGAGAGAAAAATGACAAAGTGTGTGTGTGTGTTTTTTTTTTTTTTTTTTTTTTTTTTTTTTAGGAGAAATGAGGGTTTGCTTTTTTTTCCCCAGTAACTACGTTACCAACAGACACATTTCAGACGGTTAAAACCTACAAACATGCAATTATTCAGTCAACGACTCCTTTAATTCAAGTCGAGCAAGTCACAAGTCAAGTATTTCAACACTGAGATGAACGATGACAGACATGCAAGTTCAAATTTTTAATAAAAAGAGTTTAAAACAGTGGAGCCAGTAGTAGGTTGTTGGTTTGTCAGATATTTTTGCAAAAAAATGCATTTTGTCTTGCTTTTTTTCTGGGGCTGATGAATGTTGATTTTAAGTGCCTTTTAAATTCTCTTGCTGTGTTGTGGTAATCATGCTGCGAACATCACAATGGATTTAAACTAGGAGAGTAATTGGGTTAATCAGGTTAATTGCATTTTAATGAAGTTAATTGTATTTTATCATGTCAGTCATGATTAAACATGTTAAAGTTTTAATCACATTAATTGCGTTAATCGCTGATCTCTTTCTCAATCACCCATGTTCCACCAATATAAAAACTGTCATGGTAATTATGCATCATGCATTAATGTGATTAACGCAGTCAAAATGCAATTTAATGCGACTAATGCATGATTAACGCAATTACTGCGAACACCCCAAGTTGCACTGTGTTTGATCCTATATTTTTAAAACCTGTTTCATAAGTGTATCTGGATATTTATAAACTTTATTTCTACTTCCTGTGTCTGTCAGTGATCCAGCGCAAACTGACGTCTCACAACACACGATGACTTTGTCATTCAGCCAGTGGAAGTGTGTCCACATTTACGGAGACGATACATGAAGAGGGTCTCGTTGTCAGCTGGAGGGGGACAGTTCTCTGAAATGGAAGAAGCGGGAGCTGCTACAAGGATCATATCAATGAAAGGAAAACAACAAAGTCCATGGAGGGATGCGTCCAGTGCACGATGCCAAACACTAGGGGTGTTGCTCCGGGAAATCCTGACTTGAATGCTTTTAAAGCTCCCATTTTAGCTTAAAAATTCCTATCAAGGAGTTCGAGCTTAAAAGTGATGAAGGAGCACTCTTGGAGCAACTCTAAGCAAGGAAGATCCTAAAACGTTTATCTTAGCAAGGAGGTGTGGTTGACCCCATCGCTAAGTATGGCACTATCCCTGTGCTGTTGCAATCCTGGAATTTCCCCATTGTGGGACTAATAAAGGCTTATCTTATCTTATCTTATCTTTTGAGAGCTGTGATTGGTCAGTGCAGAGAGGAGGGGTGGAGAAGGATAGCAGTTAAAACGTAAAGCCTGCTTCATGCTACATGTCCGCTGTGGTCCGCGTACACTTTGGACGAGCCCGGCATGCACATGGCACTGATCATGCTCACTTTTTTCATCTACCCAGGCCAAGTGGTTGACGCATGCGCACAACCATCATTTGTAGTTTGACTCCCGCCCAATAGGTAGCGCCAAGGTGCTGACGCGCCACAATTTTCACCAACGAAGAAACAACGGACTTCTTCACAAAATTCAAATATAGAGTCCATTTCTGCTGTTTGACTTCCCGGTTTTCACTCCTTTTCCACAAAGATGCTGCTGCCGCTGTGAAAGAAAGTATGTATGTATGATTCACGTATGTTTTTATTTTTGTTTTCCACATCCTTGTCGTCTTCTTCATCTACTGATGTATGCCGTGTCGATATCGCCACCTCGTGAATGGGACGTTGAGTCTTGCACATCTGCTTTTCAATGCATTCAGGTCATGGGCAGACGACGCAGTCACAAAATTTGGGCTGCATGCGGTCGTCCACGGTCGAGCACTCCAGACACTAGCAGAGTGGAGACGATGACGTAAATTTTGTCACATAAGGTTTCCGGTTACACATGCGCGGACAGCAGAGGTGTAGCATGAAGCAGGCTTCAGTAAGTTCCAGTCTGGGTTCTGTCATCTACACTCCAATGAAACTGCTCTTCTTAGATTCTATCAGAATCTGCTGATGTATTCTGTGTCAATATCGCCACTTCGTGAATGGGACACTCAGTCTTGCGCATGCGCTTTTCAACGCGTTCAGGTCGTGGGCAGGCGGCGCGGTCACAAAATCTGGGCTGCACACAGTCGTCCGCGGTCCAGCACTGCGGACACTAGCGAAGTGGAGACGACGACGTAAATTTCGTCACACGAGATTTCCGGTTACGTGTTCATGGACAGCAGAGGTGTAGCATGAAGCAGGCTTAAGGGGTACAAAACTTTTAATGGTGCACAAAAGTTATCTAAAACGCAAATATCACAGCAAACAAACCTTAAACACATGTACAACAGCAACACAGTAAACTTGCAGTCTAAAGGAGTTGATGTTTATTTTCCAACATTTAACATGTCCCATCAGAAATGAGAAGCCAATGGGCATCCATTCACCGTTCACAGCAACAGTTTACACCTTATATGGTGGTTGTCATTTTTCTAAACCTTCGTCATAAATCGTGTGTGCGTTGTCAGACGAACTCGGGTGGTGGGGGCTGGAGCCAATCTGATCGTATCCCTCCTAATGACAGGAACATGTCCATCATATGAAGGAATAGCCTATAGCTAAATAGACGCACTCCACTGAAGACAGTGTGAGTGTGGACAGCGGCAGATTGTTCCCCACATCGTTAGCGCATCCCTAATAAGATCAACTAAAATAATAGACTTTATACATTGGTAGGAATGATGAAATGTTAAATATTGGGGTAATAAACCATGTTTTGTTTTTGCTTTTTAATAACTGCATCGTGCTTTCCATGTACTAATACTGAAAGTGCATGTAAGGTACACAAAGTACCCTGTAACTTTGGACTGTATTATAAAGTGTTACACATTATCACTACATGATCAAACCTGTAACATTAAATGAGCTTGTCATCATTCACTGTTTCAAGAACATTTGTCCTTTGTCTCCGTATTTCCTCCATTTTCTCCTCTTTAGAAACTCCTCAGCCCTTTTAAAACTCCTCCTCACTCCCCCCCCCCCCCCCCAACATCTTTTTGGCTCAGGAGCACTTTTAAGGGCTAAGATGCTTTCTAAATAATTTTTGTTTTTACTTGGCATTTCTCCTCAATCGAGGGGGAAAATCTTAGAAAACATCAAAATTCTGAGAATTTTTTTAAGAATTACGTCACTAGGAGTAATTCTTAGCACTCAGACACTTTGTGTCCTTTGTGTTTGAGGAGCACAATTTATAGCGTTGCCAGATTTTGTCTTTGGAAACCACTTCCAGTTTATGGTGAAAATAAGCAGGAAATAAGCAGAACTGGCAACTCTGACACCAGCGAAGGCAACAGAGACAGTGCCGTTTCTGTATTTCCACACATAGAGTTGATGTATGTGGATTGAACACATTTACAGGCCCGGTACCGTGGCTCTGAGAGAGATCCGTCGCTACCAGAAATCCACGGAGCTGCTCATCCGTAAGCTGCCCTTCCAGCGCCTGGTGAGGGAGATCGCTCAGGACTTCAAGACCGACCTGCGCTTCCAGAGCTCCGCCGTCATGGCTCTGCAGAAGGCCAGCGAGGCCTACCTGGTGGGTCTCTTCGAGGACACCAACCTGTGCACCATCCACGCCAAGAGGGTCACCATCATGCCCAAAGACATCCAGCTGGCCCGCCGCATCCGTGGAGAGAGAGCTTAGACTTTCTGCTGCACATCCACCAACCACAATGCTCCGCACTGTGTGTCTATATATATATTATATATATATTTATATTAATATGTACATATGTATACTAGCTGCTCTTGTTTTTTCTTGCCTTCTGATTGTTGCTCTGAGTGTTGCTATCCCTGTGCTGTTGCAATCCTGGAATTTCCCCATTGCGGGACTAATAAAGGCTTATCTTAGCTTATCTTATTTACGCTTGTGTCCAAAGATGAGTCCCTGACCACCTTCCGAGGGGTGATCATTTCCATTATCTGATTATTTCCAGATATCAGATTATTGTAGCCATGTAATTAGGCTCATTGTTATTGAAGAAGCCAGTATTTCAGTTTAAACCTTTAAGAATCCCTGGTGACACCTCATGGTTATTTTTATGGTTTATTACATACATTTTGCTACAGATAGTTCCTTTAACTTAAAAAAAAAAAATGGAAGCATAGACGACACTTCAAGGTTGTTTGTGTACGTTGGGTCAGGAATAGATGTAGAAGCCTGGAGCACCATGGCTGGCATGCAACGGGCATAATGAAGGGAAGAGCAGAAGGTCAAAGAGGAGACAACAAGAGGCGAAAACATAAATGTGAGCGTTACTGCGGGTGTCTCCACGTGTGTAAAACAGCAAGGTTAACATAAAGACACGCAGAGTGATGAAGAGAAATTCTCAGAGGAGCCAGCCTCTCCGAGCGCAACACACTTTCAAATCTCATGAGGGGGGAGGATCATTATGGGCAATAGAAAAAAAAAATATTAAAATAACAAAGAGGGCTAAATTCTCAGTGCTGCACCATCATGTCTGATTTCCAGATCAGCCGACACAGACACCTCGTTTAAATTTAAATGGTAATTGGGTTCGTCTGGATGTTTCTACATTTGTCAGCTTTCTTGCCTTTTTTTTTTTTTTTTTTACCCCTTCATTCATTTTTAATTTGGTAAACAAAAATGACACATAAGCTCAGTGATTTATTTATCATCTCACCAGTCAGTCCTCAGCTAATTTGGAGCAACGCTGCGAGTGACTGCGGAGCTTTTCATTAGGAAGAGCATGTTGACAGCACAATTTATAATTTACAGGATATTTACTGTTATTAATGCAGACTCAATGGCATAATCAGAGTGGCTGAGGCAGATCTAGCCCGGGCCATTATGTGAACATCAAGAACAGCATGAGATCGCTCTCGTCTGATATAACCTCCGGCACATATGCTGTGTGTTGAGACATTTGAGTGCAAGAGCGCGTGATGTTCAAAAAGTAGACCAAAAAAACGTAAGTAAGCCCGGCTTGAGGAGAACAGGGTGTCGCTCAGTCGTGCTTATTAGCCACTTTAGCTGCTAGCAACTGAAGTGATTCCTCCTGTGACATTAAACTCAAAAAAGAAGTAAATTCACAAGAAAAAAAAAATCACAAATTTATTTTTAAAAAGCTACCGTGAACAATCTGCCAATTCAGGAGGAAAAGCATTCACAAACTTACTAGAATAAAGTTGCATTTAGATTTTAAAAGTTATTAAAAAAGGAGAAAAAAAAAACACAAGACGACAAGGAAAGAAATTCATTTTTATTTCATTTCATTTATGTTCTGTGGCTCCATGCAGATAATCTGGGACAAAAACAGCATTTTAGAGGTCAGCACTGGAGTCAAGTTTGATATAATAAAATATAACATTCTAACACCCCCTTTACATGGGGGTGGCAACCATTTACAGACAGCTGACCGATGAAAAAATGGCCAGATCTCTCAACGATCTTCCAGTGATCTCTGCAGTCGCCACAGTCTCCTCAAAAGTTTTGACCCAGTCCAAAACAATCTCTCAATGAGGGAAACGATCACTCAACAAATGCTCAAGGAGCACTCAACGATCTCAACGATCTCCCAAAAAAATTCTCTCAGTGATCTCTCCTGGTCTTTTTGTGATCTTTGTCGGAGATCTTCCCTAGTCTCTCGGCATTCTCTCCTGTTCTCTTAGCAATCTATCCTGGTCTCTCAATGATCTCTCAAGGATTTTTCAATGAGCGCGCTATAGATCACCATGAAAGTTGCCGAAAAGTGAATTTTTGATCTCACAAAGAGCACACGAGGATCTCCCACACATTGACACAGAAATGGGTTTTTCAAGGCTTTAGGAGATCATTGAGAGATCAGGAAACCTTGTGGTGTGTCATCGGTCACCTAAGAATCTCTGTGCTGTGTAAAGTGGCCCTAACTCCAAACTTGCGTCTAGTGAAAATGCTAGGTGGCCAGCCGGGATGTGCACAGGTACAGGCTATTGTTCCCCGGGCAGCAGCTCATCTGTCATCTTTGGCTGAGCTGCCCCTTCACGTTCGAAGGGAGGGAATTTAAAAAATAACCGTTGTGACTTTTTAGTAAATGTGTCACATTAGACTTCCGGTTATGGCTGCCACGTAGGACGGACGTGTCTCGCTCTGCTCTGCTCCTGGAGAAAAAAAATCGGCAAATAACTCTCTCATTTGGGACAGAACGTATCCCAGCATTTGAGCGAGGATATGTCGGCGAAGCCTAAGGCTGGAAAACCAGGAAAAGGAAAAAGCGAGCCGCCGAAACAGTCCAAATTAACGGACTTTTAGGTCTGTGACGCAGCAAACAAAACTCCATATATGGCGGAGGAGGCTGGCGGCGGTGCGATGTCTGCGGGGAATGGCGCAGATGCGCTGATGGCTGCCATGAGTTCAATGAGAGCGGACTTTTCCTCTAGATTTGATGGGATTATGACAGCGTTGGAAGGAATAAGAAAGGAATTGGGTGACTGTGTAGAACGAACGGCGCAGATGGAGCTCCGTCTCGCTAGTGCTGAAGATGACGTCACCCGTCTTCAATTAAAGGTGCGCACTTTGGAAAAAAAAAATAAATCTCTGGAAGATAATATTTTGGATTTGGAATCTCGGTCGAGACAGAATAATTTGAGGCTGGTGGGTCTTCCAGAGGAATCAGAAGGTCGGGACGTATGTTCCTTTCTGGAAAAGTGGATTCCGGAGGTGCTGGGCAGCGAGGAGTTGCAATCAGCAGTGGTTCTGGAAAAAGCACATCGTATTGGCCCACGGAGAGATAAGGGACCGCCGAGGACCTTAATTATGAAGTTTCTTAGCAACAGAGACAGGATGAAGATCTTCAACGCTGCACGTGCTAAAGGAGAGATTAAACACCAGGACCAGCAGGTGCGGTTCTACCCAGATTTGGCCTCAGGAATCCAGCAATTGAGGAAGCAGTTTGATCCCATACGTAAGGAGCTGCGCAACCTTGGGATTCGTCATGGTGTAATCTATCCTGCGAGACTGCTGACCACGTATGAGGGCAGAACCCACATCTTCAAGACCCCAGAGGAGGCGCAGGAGTTCATCAAGAAGATCAAAGAAGAAGAAGAGACTGGTGGGAGCTAAGCATGAACAAAATATAAGGTAGAATAATTAAGCATTTGCACAGGCATCTGACTGACTTGAAGTAAATAGTAAGTTTACAAAATATAGATTGTATTATATATTAAAAAAACAAAACAAAAACAAAACAAACAAAAAAAAAAACTATGATGTACAAAGTTGTTAAAAATTTTGGAGTTAAGTTGGAAAACTACAGAGGAGAGTTAATGTTACGTCATTAAAAGCAGTAGAGTTAGGGTGATTGGGAGGATGAAGAAGGAGTGGCTTAGGCTGTTCCCCGTGGATGTGGAACGGTCGATGGCTATATCGGGAGACAGAATTTTTCTTTTGATTTTGGGGGGTTTGCCACAAGTGTGGGAAGGGGAAATTTGTTTGTGTGTAGTTTGTAGGATGAATGTTCAACCACTCATGTTTTTGCTTCTCTGTATGAGCATGTTTACACTGCAAGGTAATCCTAAACTCTCTATTGATCATGGACCAAAGTGTTGATCTTAATTTAACTTCATGGAATTGCAGAGGTCTACAAAATTTAAAAAAACTTAAACAAGTTATGAATAAAATAAAGGACATGGGTTCAAGAATTGTGTTTTTACAAGAAACTCATCTGATAGAGGAGGATGTTAAAAGAATTAGGAGTAGATGGCAGGGAAGTGTATTCACCTCTTCATTTTCATCCCGAGCCAGGGGAGTTATGACTCTCATACATAAATCAGTTCCTTTTCAGGTGAAAAATGTAATTGGAGACAAATTTGGAAGATATGTAATCATTCAAGGTTCTTTGCTATTAGAAAATATAAATCTTGTGAACTTATATGGTCCCAATATAGATGATCAGAAGTTCTTTGCTAATTTATTTCTCATCTTATCATCACTTACAGGGCAACATATAATAGCAGGGGATTTTAATTGTACATTGAATCCAGGTGTGGATAGATCAACAGGACTGGATTGTACGCACATTGGATGTAGGATGACTATTAATCATTTTATGAAAGAATTGAGATTGTTAGATATATGGAGAGAAATGAAACCACAAGTTAAAGCCTATTCTTGTTATTCCAGTACCTACAAGACATTCTCACGTATTGATTATTTTTTGATTTCCACAGAATTAAGGTCCAAGATTCAAAACTGCTTTTATGATAACATCGTGATTTCTGATCATGCACCCTGTTGTCTAATATATGTAGATAAAAAATTGACAAAGGAATCAGGTAGATGGCAATTTCAGCATAAATGGCTTCAGGATGAGGAATTTGTCAAGTATATAGAAAAACAGATAGACGAGTTCTTTGACATCAATACTACACAAACATCAGCATGTGTAAAGTGGGAGGCTTTCAAAGCTTTTATTAGGGGACATATTATTAGTTATACAGGATCAAAATCTAAGAAGACTCGAGAGGAGAGAGCTAAATTGGAACATAAAATAAAAAGTCTTCAGGAAAAAGTGTATGCAGGAAGTGACCCAAGGTTGGAGAATGAATTACTGATTTTGAGAGCTGAATACGACAAAAAATCAGCGAATAGAGCTGCCTCGAGTCTTCTAAGATTGAAACAATCTTTTTATGAACAAGGTGAAAAATCAGGAAAATTATTAGCATGGCAGATTAAACAATTGGAAATTAAAACACCAATTACCAGTATTATAAGTAATGGACAGGTAGTTATAGATCCTTTAGAAATTAATAGAGCCTTTAGAGATTACTATGAAAAATTATATGATACCAAAAATGAACCTGATTTAACAAAACTAAATGGGTTTTTGAACGAACTATCTATACCGTGTATTCCAAATGAAAACAGGGAGATATTGGAGTCTAAAATTAGTCAAGAAGAAGTTGGGCTAGCCATTGATAATATGAAATCAGGAAAAAGTGCAGGACCAGATGGTCTTCCAGTTGACCTTTATAAAAAATTTAAGAATAAATTAATAAAACCTTTTTTGGAAATGGTTTTAGAAGCATTTCAAAATAATAATTTACCATCATACATAAATAATGCCTTAATTATACTGCTGCCAAAACCAGGTAAGCCCTCTAATAAATGTGAAAATATGAGACCAATAAGCCTATTAAACGCCGACCTTAAGATAATCTGTAAAATTTTAGCAAGACGAATACAAGAAATTTTACCAAATATTATTAATCGAGATCAGAATGGCTTTATAAAGGGTAGACAAGGCTTCCATAATGTAAGAAGACTATTTAATATTATTTATTTTAATAAAGAAGCACCGGATACAGCTCTCCTATCATTGGACGCCGAAAAGGCCTTTGATAGAGTTGAATGGCCCTTTCTTTTTGAAGTCCTACAAAGGTTTGGACTTGGAAATAATTTCATAAAATGGGTTCAAATAATATACAATAATGCTACAGCAGAAATCCTAACAAATAACAATATTTCAAAACCAATAAAAATCAATAGAGGATGT
Source organism: Pholidichthys leucotaenia (assembly GCA_020510985.1). Taxonomy (NCBI): domain Eukaryota; kingdom Metazoa; phylum Chordata; class Actinopteri; order Cichliformes; family Pholidichthyidae; genus Pholidichthys; species Pholidichthys leucotaenia. The sequence continues at coordinate 65,583,759 of CM035850.1, read as the reverse complement.
CGACAAGGCTGTCCACTTTCACCTTTACTGTTTACTATGGCAATTGAACCTTTAGCGATAGCGATACGTTTACATTCACAAATATATGGAATTAAAGTTGGACCAACAGAACAGAAAATCTCCCTGTACGCCGATGATATAATTTTGTTTATGTCGAATCTAAAAAAATCAATTCCAACCTTGTTGAATTTAATAAAGAATTTTGGGGAAATATCAGGATATAAAATAAATAAAACTAAATCTTCAATATTAATGCTAAATGAGACCCAGAGAAATTACCCAGCCCCTGAGGTAAATCAATTCAATGTTGTAAATCAGTTTAAATATTTAGGAATCCAAATTATGCCTAAGCTAGAATCAGTCGCCAGTGTCAACTATGAAGCCTTAATGTCAGATATCAATGAGTTAACTCAGAGATGGATGTCACTACCAATGTCGATGATCGGGAGAATCAATATACTTAAAAGTAATATTTTACCTAAAATACTTTATTTATTTCAATACATTCCCTTATCACCACCTTTAGATCTATTCTCAAGAATAAAAAAAAAGTTAGTGGAATTTATATGGAACAACAGGAGGGCTAGATTACGTTTGTCTTTATTATATTTACCATTTGATCGTGGAGGTCTGAAATGTCCAAATTTTATGTTGTATTATTGGTCGGCACAACTGAGGTCTATGACATATTATTTTTCATCAAATGATCTCCCTCACTGGACTGAAATGGAATCATACAATTTACCTTTACCTCTTCCCATATTCATATACTCAGATTCGGCAAAAAAATTACAAAAACAAGTTAAAAATCCATTTGTAAAGCATATGATCAAAATATGGTGTGAAGCTAAAAACTATTTAAAAGAACCACAGTTATTGTCACAATTTAGTCCAATATGGGGTAATCAATATTTTAAACCAGGGAGAGCGGACGCTGTATTTAAAGTATGGAATTTAAAAGGGATACAAAAGATTCAGGATTTATATTTGCCATGTGCAGACAATATAATGTCTTTTGAAGAGCTGAGGATCAAATTTAATCTCAATAGAACACATTTTTTTAAATATCTTCAACTTAGAAACTTTATTCGATCAAATCAAAATAAAGCTCTCACTCGACCTATTTATTCATCCTTGGAAAAAATGATGATGAAAGATAGTAAAAGAAAGGGTATTATTTCAGAGTTTTATAACTCATTGACACTATCTTCAAGTGAAAATTCACTGAAAAGATTAAACTACTGGAAAGAAGATCTGCAAATTGAAATTTCAGAGGAACAATGGGAATTGGCTTGTACAGAAGCTCAAACCAAATCAATAAATGCACGCCTTAAATTGATACATTTCAAATGGTTAATGCGGATGTATGTTACACCGGAGGAGTTAAATAGATATAACAAAAATATACCAGATACATGCACAAAATGCATGGAAAGTAAAGGAACCCTATTTCATTGTTTATGGGAATGTAGATTAATAAGAATGTTTTGGGAGGAGGTGAGGGTAACAATTGAAAAAATAATCTCAAAACAAATCATATTGAATCCTAAACTGTTTTTGTTGGGTCTGTACCCAGAAAAGCATAATTTCAATAAAAGTGAAAGAACATTCATAGACCTCAGTTTGCTTAATGCCAAAAAATGTATTGCACTATTATGGAAAAAGACTCATAGACCAGATGTGACTCAGTGGTTAAGACAGATGTTAACAAACCTTCCATTAGTAAGAATAACATATATACTGAAATCAAAGGAAATTGTGTTTGAGAATATATGGAGACCTTTTATTGATTATGTAAAAAATTTAAACATAACTCTTGAAGAAGAAGGTGAATGATGTGTGTGGACCTTGTAAATTCCAAACTGGTGAACATAATATGTATACTAATGTATTGGATTGTCTAGACTAAACAGAGGAGCATTGTTGAAGACTTGATTTTGTTGGTGGTTGTTGGTGTTTTTAGGGCATTTTTTTTTTTTTTTTTTTTTGTAGTACTTTAGTGTTAGTGTTTGTTTGTATCATGTTTGTTAAAAAAAAAAAGGTTCAATAAAGATATTGTGGGAAAAAAAAATGTGTCACATTAGGCCAGTAAATTTGTAGCTTTTTTTCTTGCTTGTCTAATAAAATTTCTAATGTAATTTTGAGAGTTTATTCTTATATTTGTGTTATAGTAAATCTGGAACTTTTTAATCATAAATTTGTGACTTTCATATTAGTGTTTTTGTCCTTGTAAATTTGGTATTTTGTATAGCGTATATGATCCTGGAACGTGTTCATAAACTGGCGGCTTTTTGTCATGTTTGAGATCATTTTTCTTCTTTGTTTTTCTTGCAAGGAAAGTCTTTTTCTATGAAATTTTGAGACTTCATAAAAATTTGTTTCTTGAATTTGTGACATTTGTGTAATACAAAATGTGTCAGGTTACATTTTTTTTCTTCCAACTTTGATTTTTTTGTGAACATCCCCCCGTCCTTATGTCTTTCAGGTTATATTTTTCTTCAAAAAATAGATTTTGTTGTAAATTTGTTACTTTTCTCTTGTAATTTTATGTTTTCTCAAAAGTTTACAAAGTTTTTTGACAAATTAAGTGCATCTTTTCAATATATTTCTTGTTTTCCTATATATTTCCAGTGACTGTTACTGTACATACACAACTCTTTTCCTCATATATCTAACTTTTCTCATGAACTTGTGACTTTTGTCTTAAAAATTTATGTTTTTTTTCTTGTAATCGTGTCCTTGTTTGCGGTTAGAGCAATGACCAGTAGCTCCCGGACTAGCCACAGTGGCCGGCGTGCACAAAAGTCGATGTCAAACCCTGCAGGTAAGCCACGACTGATAAGAGGAGGAAATTAAAAAATAGGCTCCGTGTGACGCTCAGAAGTGAAAACAGAGTGTGACTGTCTGCGCTGGCCCCTCGCCAGCCCTGACAATCAAAAAAGAGCCAACTGTGCAGAGAAAAGCCAACAGATTTATCCCACACCCTTATGTAATTTGACAGTCACTTAGCTCGCTCACACACGGAGCGAGAGAAAACAACGCCACACACAAATCTTTTGATGCCTGGGATGCTGCGGATGGATGGATGCTAAGCGCTAAGTGCCGAGCACTTTCCCATAAGTCACCGGGAAATGAATAAATGAATGGGAGCGCAGTGTCGCAACTGTTTTGCACATTTTCGTCCCTGCGGACTCGCATAATCTTAATTAGCCCCGTGGATTTCGGAGCAGAAACAAAGGTGGGAATCACAATGAAAACCTCTGAACAACATTAAATGGAAATTGTTTCCCCAAATGGCAGGATTATTGCTGTGTACATTTCCATCTGCAATTTACCAATTCTGAACAGTAGTATAAGTTGATTATTAAGTTATATGATATCATTTTTCAAAAGGAAAGATTTTAAGTGACTCTCTTACAGCAGGTAGCCATGTTTTTATATGTAGCTGATTATGAAACCCCTACCCAAAGAGATAATTATTAGCTGACTGCATAATTACCCTTATGTGTGTTCCCTTCATAATTTGAGGTTTATGGGCCTCAAACAGCAGCATAAATAAAGCGTCAATCATCTCACAGCCTGCCTTATCCTCTCAGAGCTCATTTTCTTTGTGCAAAATAACACAATCTGTTATTTCATTTCTGCACAGCTGATTGCAGTGAAAGGTAACCTGCACTTACAGTCTGCAACAGCATCACTTCCTGCACATCTCCATTAATAACCTAGCAACCTAAGCAAATAATGCTGAATGGAATATACCAGCGGATGTGCGTGATTAAGGAGGCTATATAAATGTTTTGCCATTCGTGGGATAAACAAAAACGTCTTATTGAGTGAACTGCACTTAGACTCTCTTTTCATATGAATTTATTTCTGTCGCTCAGTTTAAAATCTCACAGGGAAATGAATCTTCAAAAGCACAGCCAAAACAGGAAGACGCTGTGCTTTTGTTTCTCCGGTAGCTACTAGCCATTTATCCCTGGTAGCTTAAACACCGGATGGCAGAATACCCAGAATAACGTTGTCCAAACAGGGAGCCATCAAAGCCAAAAAGAGACAAGAGTGGACAGGAATTCATACTAAGCTCCACAAGTTTAGAGGATTCGCTAACTTTGAATTTCCCGTGTTTCAGTCTGCGGCCGTTTTAAACAAAACCCAGACCGCAGGACAGAGCACAGCAGAATAGCATGGAAAAAAAACAAACCTGTCAATGGGTGTGAAGACGCACCGTTTTCCAGACTTTTCTAATCCTTTCCAAGCAAGTTACATCACCACGAAACAGGCAGCTATTCAACAAGGAAATAAATAGTCACAAGCAGGGGCACCTTTAACATATTCAGATTTTATAAAGCTTCTTCATGTTGCAGTCATAAGCTGTAGACACATTAGGACGGCCAGATGTTAAACTCTGAGGTGAGCAATCCCACCATCTGATGGAAAAAAGGATGAATCTGACAGTCGGGGGGCAGCTGCAATCATCGACACTCTTCTAACAGTACTGCTGGGCACTGATATGGGTCACATTATTTCTATTCAATCTGACATAAAACTTCGGAAGCCATTTAAAACAGACTTATTTATACAGTTATGAATTAAAGAATTAAATTAGATAACTAATTAAATAAATAATTCAAATTAACAGGCTACTTATGTATTATTAGAGCACACAAATCCAGGTGAAGAGTTGGTACGTCACACGTGATTGCAATCCGTCCTCTTCAGTCTCTCTTGGGTCTTTCTTGAGCTCTCGCGTTATTTTATGTAATTCTCACATGATCTTGTAATCCGAACCTTGTTCTGATCCGTGCTGGGTCACAACACAAATGGAGTGGGTGGGGACTGCCGCACGGATCTGTGCACACTGCATCCACAACGGACCGCATCCGCAATCAGTGGAAATCCTGGGTTATAGTGAGATTAGAGCTGCATGTCAACAAATATGAATGTCAATGAGAAGTTCATTTATTTCAGTAATTCAATTAAAAAAAAAATCAAACTCCTATATTATATGGATTCGTCACATACAGAGTGATATATTTCAAGTGTTTATTTCTTTTTTTTTTTTTTTTTTTTATTTAAGTTTTTGTAAAGGGTATACAGGTCGTTACAGCAATGCAGTGTTTACATTTTCATCACATGTTCCCTTATTTTCTGATATCTGACAACATTGGAAGATTAATTCTTACAACACCCCTTATTTTATTTTTTTTTTAAAGTGAAAGAAAAAGTGAAATTAAAGAGAAAAAAAAACAAAACAAAAAACAAAAAAAAACCAAACAAACCAGTAAAAAACAAACAAAAAGAAAAAGTAAGTAAATAAAGATAAAAGAGCATCTGAGTAGCATTGGAACAAAGAGCAGAACCATTATTGAAATGGTATTTGTCAAAGATTAGATCTAATGGAAGACACATATGCGGTCCAGGGTTGCCAAAAGTTCATGAACCCATCCATGTCCTGTCTCAGTGCGAATGTCAACTTTTCCATCGAGTAAATGTCTTGGATCACGTTAGTCCAATCTTCAGGTGTAGGACATTCCTTCAACATCCATTTTTTAGTTAGAGCTTTTTTGCTTGCCAATATTAAAACATTGAATAAGTATTTTTCTCCTCGTCTTTCCAGTGAGTCCGGTAGTAAACCCAAATACAAAGTTACAAAAGAAAAGGGAACTGTAATTTTGAATATTTTCCCCAATATTGTCTGTACATTGGTCCAATATTGGTGGATAACTGGGCATGACCAAAACACATGAAAATGATTTGCAGTCTTTTCACCACACAAGCGCCAACAGTTCAATCCCTTATGGGTAAATTTGATTTGTGCAGGTGTTCTGAAAAATCTTGCCAAGTTTTTCCATCCAAATTCTCTCCACTGCAGGGATGAGGTACTTTTCCATTGCTGTTTATTTAGCTTTTCCCATATTTCCAGATGTAAAGTGAAATTCCCCTCTTTTTCCCATCTCTCTTTTATATAAGATGTGTTGTCTCCTTTTAAGTCTTGAAGACCTTGGTATATTTTAGAAATGTATCTGATCCCTGGGATCCCTTTATATGCCATTAAGAAGACCTTCAGAACACCTGACTGGGCCCTTTCCAAAACCTCCTTTTTAAGTATATTGTTTATGTGGTGTCTAAGCTGGAAGAACCTGTAAAGGTCTTGATTTATTAGGCCTTGTTTTTTCAAATCTTCAAAACTTCTTAAGATTTGCCCTTTAAAAAAATCGTAATATTTTATCAGCCCCTTCTCCTTCCACTTTTTAAATCTGGTGTCTGTTTTATTAGGAGTAAAGTCCTGATCATAGGCGATCCATTGCAGAAGTCGATAGGGCTCTTTAGTTTGATTCTCTCTGACTATCTTAAACCAAATTTTTAGCGGGGTCTCTATCCACGGGTTAGTGTTATTCAAAAGCTTAGGTAAGACATTGTTCCCTATTATCGCCTGTAGGGGGATGTCACTTGTTATTTGGCATTCGATCTCCTTCCATTGTGCAGAGTAGACTGGGTTACATATCTCTACTAAAGTTTTAATTTGTGCGGCTTTAAAGTAGTCCCTGATATTTGGCAGCGCGAGCCCACCTTTGTCTTTGTTTAGCTGTAGGGTTCTATATCTGATTCTAGGTCTCTTGCCCTGCCATATGAATCTTGAGATCCTTCTGTCCAGCTCCTGCCATGTTTTTTTTGGGAGGTTCTACCGGTATTGTTTGGAAAAGGTATAGAAGACGTGGAAGTATATTCATTTTGACTGCTTCAATTCTTTGTGCAATACCCAAGAATGGTATCATATTCCATCTTGCTAGGTCAGATTTTATTTTTGTCACCAGTGGATCATAGTTTAGTGATATAATTTTGTTGAGTTGTTTCGGGATATTGACCCCCAGATATTTCATAGATTCCGACTCCCAGTTAGTTTTGAGTTTGCTTAGTGAATAATGATTTGGGTCATAGTTGAATGTTAAAACTTGGGTTTTATGCATATTTAATTTGTACCCCGATAAATCTCCATACTCTGAAAAAACTGAGGTTAGTTCTGGTAAAGAAGTGTCCGGCTGCCCTAGGTATATTAAAATGTCATCAGCAAAGAGTGCTATTTTATGTTCCTTCTGACCAAGTGTAATACCTTGAATTTTTTGGTTTTGTCTTATCCATTGGCTCAGAGGTTCTATGAAGATTGTAAAGAGCAGTGGAGACAGGGGGCAGCCCTGACGACATCCTCTTTCCAGTTCAAAAGATGATGATAAATTACCGTTAATCCTTATTTTAGCTGTTGGTTTTTTATATAATGCCTGTATAGTTCTAATGAAGTTGTTATGAAAATTGAAACTGGATAAGATTCTGTATAGAAAAGACCAGTCAACCGAATCGAATGCTTTTTCAGCATCTAATCCTAATATGACTGCATTTAAGTTATATTTTTTTATATGATGAATTATGTGTAAAGTGCGTCGAATGTTGTCTTGTGTCTGTCTTTGTCTTATAAAACCTGTTTGGTCTAAATGAATTAGGTCTGTCAGTATATTCTCTAACCTTTTGGCAAGGATAATGGTAAAAAGCTTATAGTCCTGATTTAGTACACTGATTGGTCTGTAGTTGGAGCACTCTAGTTTATCCTTTTCAGGTTTAGGTATAACTGCAATGACCCCTTCTCTCCAGGAGGGGGGGATTTCCCCTGTGTGGAGGACATAATTAAATGTTTTCAGGAGGAGAGGAGATAGTTGCTGTTTAAAGGTTTTGTACCACTCTGCTGTATAGCCATCAGCTCCTGGGGATTTGTTAGCTTTAAGTTTCATAATTGCTTTTTCCAATTCTTTAGAATGTATTTCTGACAGTAGTGTTTTATTTTGTGACTCCGTAAGTTGGGGAAGGTTTAATGTGTTTAGGAATGCCTCGGATGCGTTTTTATGTTTTTTGTGGGAGTATAAGTTCTTATAGTAATTCTCGAAGTTTTTAAGAATATCCTGAATTCTGAATTTTATTTCCTTTGATACTGGGTCTCTGATTTTGTAGATTGCTCTTTCTGTTTGATGTTTCCTCAATTTATAGGCTAGCAATTTTGCCGATTTACTGCCTGCTTCATAGTATTTTTGTTTCAGAAATGTAAGTTTCTTCTGGATTTCTATTGTGTAGATCTCATTTATTTGGTTTTTAATTTCCTTAATCTTGAGCGAGTCAGTAGAATGAGTGTTGCCTTTGTGTTCTTTTTCTAGGTTCCTAAGTTCTGACTCTAATGTGGATAGTTTTTCTTGTCTTAGTTTCTTTTGGGTTGCCAGTTTTGCAATAATCTTTCCTCTTATTACAGCTTTACATGCATCCCACAGTATTAAAGGGGATACTTCTCCATTATCGTTATCTTCCAAATATCTGAGAATATCTGACTCCAATTCATCTTTCAATGGTCCTTTCAGGACATTTGAATTTAACCTCCAAGAAAATGTATTATTTGTGTATTTTTGGATATTTAAGTCCATGTAGATCGGACTGTGGTCGGAGAGATCCATCAGTCCTATTTTACATGTTTTTACTCTACCAATGTCTCTATTAAACATAAAAAAATAGTCAATCCTTGAGTAAGATGAATGTGGAGTTGAGTAAAATGTATAGTCTTTTACACTGGGGTTGAGTTCCCTCCACACATCACAGATTCCCATTTCTTTTAGTAGCATCCGAGTCTTCCTGTTTTGGGTGTTATTTTGATGTGGGGAATTACCAGAAGCATCCCAGTATGGATTCAGTCTAAGATTGAAGTCCCCACCACATATCACTAAACCTTGAGCTTTAGTTATCATTAGGTCGAATACATTTTTATAAAATTTCCAGTTAGCCCCTGGGGGAGCATACACATTCAGCAGGGTGATATCTTCTCCCTCTAGCCGCCCAGTTACCAAACTGTATCTCCCTTCTTTATCTTTGTGTTCTGATTTTTTTTCAAATGTAATTTTGGTTGATATCAATGTCGCTACTCCCCTCCTCCTCCCTGATTTATATGAAGATGAAGAGATCATTTTAAACCCTTGTCTACTGAGTTTATTGTGTTCCACGTCTGTTAGGTGGGTTTCTTGTAAAAGTATTATTCCTGCTTTGTCTTTTTTCATTTTGCCTAGAATCTTGGATCTTTTAACTGGATTCAGGATCCCTTTTACATTATATGAAATTATTTTGGTTACACCCTGTTTCTCCATTGTGTTGTTTTGTTTAGTATAACTGTGTGGTGGCCCTCTTTTGTGCTACTCAGAAACTGAAAGAACATTAAAAACAAGAAAAACATTAAGAACATAGTGTAAAAAACTTTAAAACAAAAAACTGTCAAAAGAACTTCCTGAGCTGAGGTCTTTTTAAAGACCCTGTAAGAGCCTTGATGGAGTGAAGGCCCTGAGGGAAATTCCTCAAACTCTGTTACGTGTTGAGGGCCCTCTCGTACCACTGAAAGTAGTCCCATGCTTTTAACGTGAGTTTCAGAACCCAATCCAAACTTGTAATGATTTTTTTTTTTTTTTCCTTTTATGCCTAAACCCTGTGAAATTGTGTGCACCCTCCCACCCCCATCACATCAAACATTCACGCAAAAACAGTATTTGTTAGTATGAGCAGAACATGTGGATTATTGTCACATTTCTATTTTAACAAGTTTTTTTTTTTTTTTATTACAAAGACTTATTTGTTTCAAATAATATGATTGTTCCATGAAATGTTTTACCACATGCTGAATATGCATCTCCTTTAATGTTTGTTACCTTGTATGAGGGGGGTTGGATGTGCGGATTGATTCAAGAGGAAGGGAAAAAAAAAAAAAAGGTCGCTATTCCAACCTGAAAACGGATAGTTTATCCGCGACGCTCTGGTGCTGGGTTTCCCGCTGCTGGTCCGTGGATTTTGAGGGTCTTTGTGTTGTCCATGTTTGCGCTTTGATCTTCTCACTCGGGTCTGCTGCGGGTTTAAACACCGTTACCGGGAGCCCTCTTCTCGCCATGTCAGCTGTTGCTTCTTCCGCCGAATTATAGAGACACGTTTCATCGCCGTAGAAGACCCTTAACTTCGCAGGAAATGGTGTCTGAAAGCGCAATTTCTTCTCTCTTAACACCTTTTTCGCGTCATTGTATTCCCTGCGCTTTTTAAGGACCTCCGGGGCGTAATCGTGTTCCACGTAGACTTTTCTCTCCTGGTGCATAAATCCTTTTTTCTGCCAGGCCAGTCTTACAACCTCTTGTTTTATTTTGAAATTGGAAAATCTTACCAACACCGAACGTGGGGGCGCTTCCGCCGCCGGCCTAGCGGCTAATGAACGATGTGCCTTTTCTATCTTCAAGTCGGTGGTTTGTGGAATATCCAATTTCTCTCTTAGTAAGGATTCCACGCATTCTGCCATTGAGTTAAAACCATTTTCGGTTCCTTCTATCAGACCATGAATTCTTATGTTGTCTCTTCTTTGTTTTCCTTCTTGGTCGGTTAGCTTAGCCTCTATAGCTGCTTGTCTTTTGCGTAGGTCCAGCACAGAATCTTCGAGCACTTTTATTCGATCCTCTGTTTCCAAGATTCGGTTCTCGGCCTGGTCCACTCTGCTGTTTGTCCTTTTCAATTCTTCTCTGAATTCCCGAAATTCGGCCGTAACATCTCGGCGAAATCGTCGTAGTTCCTCAAATAGTGATTTCAGGCTAACCCTTTTGTTAGCTATCACCAGCTCCTCGTCTTCTGAACGGGGATCTTCCTGTTCAGATTCTCCGGCCGATACGTGTCCTAGCCTGGAGAATTTCAGTTTCTTCTGTTTTCCTTTAGACATGATGATTTTGTCTTTTGATTTTCACTCCTCCAAAAATCCGTTAAGTTTGATTTTCAAGGTGTTATCCTGGATTGAGTCTGAGAGCTTCAGTGTTAAGCTGCAGTCGCCATGGCGTCCAGACCGGAAGTCCCGTGTTTATTTCTTTTAATTTTGATGATTATGGCTTATCGCTCATGAAAACTCAATTCAGTTTCTCACAAGTTAGAATATTACATAAAATTTATGGAGTGGTTAGCACTGCGGCAGCACAGCAACTCACCCTTGGCCGGGGGTTCCTGGGTTCGATCCCAGCCCCCGACCAACAGTGATCTGTGTGGAGTTTGCATGTTCTCCCCGAGTCTGCATGGGTTTACTCCGGGATTTCTCCGGTTTCCTCCCACATGCCAAAAACATGCACGTTAGGTTAATTGGCATCAAACTGGGGATTCTAAATTGTCCTTAGGCCATGAATGTGAGAGTGAATGGTTGTCTGTCTTTCTGTGTTGGCCCTGCGATGGACTGGCGATCTGTCCAGGGTGTACCCTGCCTCTCGCCCAAAGATGCTGGGATAGGCTCCAGCCCCCCCGCGACCTGGAAAGGATTAACCAGAAGAAGTTGGATGAATGGATTTTTAATAGAAATGTTGGCCGACTGAAAAGTATGTCCATGTACACACTCAATACTTGGTCGTGGCTCCATTTGCATGATTTACTGCATCAGTGGGGCGTGTCATGGAGGCGATGAGCCTGTGGCACTGCTGAGGTGTTATGGAGGCCCAGGTTGCTTCAGCTCATCTTCATTGTTGGTGCTGGTGTCTCTCATCTTGGCAATACTCCATAAATTCTCTGTGGGGTTTAGGTCAGGAGAGTTTGCTGGCCAGTCCAGCACAGTGACACCATGGTCATTAAACCAGGTTTTGGTACTTCTGGCAGTGTGGGCAGGTGCCAGGTCCTGCTGGAAAATGAAATCAGCATCTCCATAAAGCTTGTCAGCAGAGGGAAGCATGAAGTGCTCTAAAAATTTCCTGGCAGACGGCTGCGCTGACTTTGGAGTTGATAACGCACGGTGGATCAACACCAGCAGATGACCTCTTTTCAGATGAAAGTAAAATTTTGCATTTCATTTAAAACTCAAGGTCCCAGAGTCTGGAGGAAGAGTGGAGAGGCACAGAATCCAAGTTGCTCGAGGTCCAGTGTGAAGTTTCCACAGTCAGTGATGATTTGGGGAGCCGTGTCATCTGCTCAGCCCGTGGCACTGCTGAGGTGCCACATAAAACTTAAATAGTCAATCGAATGATGAAAAAACTAGAAGCTTCTATGCAAATGCAAAGAAGTGCAAGAGTATATAGATATAAATCATGGAGGATGAAGAAGATAAACCCCATCAGGAGAAGGGAAGGCTGGGCTCTCATTATTTTTTACTGTTTATTGAGCAACAGCACAGCCCGTACTCAGTTCACACAATGCTACCACATCAGGGAAATGTAATGACAAACAATCAAAACAATCTGGTTGACTTATTGCTCTAGGGGACGGCTTTGTGAAGTAGAGGAACTGCAGAGTGACTATAACTTGTAACTGCCTTTTGTTTGTGGTCAGCAGCACCATCTTCTGCTTCACGAGGCCCGTTCACGACCTTTGATATCTTCACCGTTGTTCAGATTGGGTGAAGTAATGTTTTCCCTCTCATCCCCATTCATCTGGTGCAAAGCAGCTCAAATATCAGCAAAAAAGAAAGCAGCTTATCTTTCTGAAGTCCTGACAACTTAATATATGTCGATTTAGAATAATGCGAGGATAATATCCAAGTAGGCTACAGGGAGAGGCAGTAAATATCCATAATGGCTTTGTCTGCTGCCCAGAAAATAAAGTTTGACAAGCACTTTAAGTGACGCATATTAAACTGAAACGCCAGCAGATTAAAATATAAGAGCATTTAATCTCTAGCATTTGCCAGAGTGGAGAGAGGCTCTAGCCGTGGAAAAGGGACCATTTCTGTGTGTTGACCCTCAAGTTAAGCCACAGACACTTGAGCACCTCATTAGAAGTGAATGGGCCTCGAGGTGGGAGGCAGGGCAGCTATTCAGAGACTTAGCAGGAGTCCACAGGGCTTCCTAACTGCCACTAGAGGGGAGAGAGAGTGCATGCGAGCAAGAGAGGGACACAGACGGTGAAGGTCTCTCTCTCTCTCTCTCGCTCTCGCTCTCTCTGAAGGATGAGGGGAAGATGGAGAGCTCTCCTAAATTTCTAGACAGATTCAGAATCATTTCAGTCGTGGCATGCCCGGGGTGTCTGCGGCAGTTTATTGTCTGATGCACTGAGTTTTATGAGAAACCCTAAAAGTATTTATTGGAACGTCCGGTGGCCGAGTGTATTAGGACATATGTTGCAAGACTAGCATTCCCCGGTTCAAGGCCCAGCCAGAGAGATCTTTTCTGCATGTCTCTCCCCTGCTGTTCACCCCATTCTTCTGGCTCACACTATCTCAACTGTACTATTTTGTCTGAGCAACTCGGTTTTGGTGTGTTCAATAAGTGCTTCTAGGTTGTGAAGCTGGATAAGCCATGGCAAGACTAAAGAAGAAGGCCGCGCTTTATGTCAAGATGGCTGCAGCAGGCGATTTCAGGAGGGATGCCATCCCCCTTGTTAGAAAATGACAAAAAATTATCCTCACTGTTAACCTGCCATCCCTGCGTCTTCATAAAAACTGCAAGGATAGTTTACAACTGAATGTGAGTAATAGCAGTGCCCCGTTTAATGGCAACATTTTTTTGGGTCATGACTATTCGTGAATAATCACAGTGGAATAAAAAAGCGTAACTCATAAAACGCAGCTACTGTTTCCATCCGACAGTCTATGGCGCGACTGGATGTTCGGGTTGGTTTGCAGGAGTGTCGCTGTTGTGTTATGGGGACATGTGGACCTTGTAGTTGTAGGGTCCCAGCCTGGTTGCTGAGAGAAGAGGGGAGGCTGCTGCTGAGGGGATGCATGGGCCCTGGGCGGTTCCCCACTGTTGCAGGACTGATGACTGGAGGTTCTGTCATCTGGAACCAACTGTGGATGATGCTAGTCCGATGGCTCATCTCTTTGAAGATGGTAGCTGCTCCACAATCCAAGTAGCGAAGCCCAAAAGGGCACACTTGCCATGAGAAGCAGACGTGAAAGGGGCTGACAGCTAGGCTAAAGGCTAATGGCTAAGCTAGGGGCTGGCATCTAGAGAGTGCCGCTTCCATCAGTTCTGTTTGCGGGTGTCCGCTCCCTACTTACTTACTGGACTGTCCAGTCCCTCCAGGATTTCACAGGATGTTTTTATGATTGTTGCGGCCCAAAAAGCCTGAATTTTTAAAAAGCTGCGATAAAAAGTTGCGATGTTTTTAGAGTGTTTTTTGCTCTAAAAGTTGTGGGAAGAATTACAAATTTTAAAGCAGATGGTTGTTTCCAGTTTACTGCAGTGATATTCTATATACCAATACAAGAAAAGCACAGAATTGTCAAAAATTTCCTATTATAGTGATTTGTAAATTAAGCAGAAACTTTTGCTATACAGAAAGTCTTTTGTGCAACAGAAAATACAGGCTCTAACTCTTTGATGTTCCACTTTCATAAGACATCAGTGTCCCCTGCTGTCCCTGGTGCAGTTCTGCACTTGTCACGTGATGTGTCCCAAAAGCACAGAAAACCCAGTTGTAACAAGCATTTCACATCACAAGATGTCAGACACGTATAGCTTACTGCTCTTCACTGGAGGACTTCACCTAACAAACCATTGCAAACATCATTTCCGGTAACGCGAAGAAGAGAATGTAAACAAAGGCTCCATCTCAACATATATTTCCACACGGAGGAAGCGTTTGCTCCAAATTTTGCCAACTATGATTCTAAAAAGAGATTATTTAGCTTCTGAAGGGAAATATTTACTTTTTGTGACAGGAGAAGATGGTCTGGACCGTGTACACTTTCATCTGCCATAGACGAAGCTGCACGTGATGACAGAGAACAGTAGCGCCGGTTCGGCAGCGTAATGTAAACAAAATTGAGGTGGAATAATTCATAACATACATGTGACAGCTTCTGGATGTGGGAGAGAAAGCGAAAATGACTGGCAGAAGACGAAATAAGGACCGTGGATGTCGAAAATGGACGAATGAAGGCATGACAAGCGGTAGGTCTGACCGGTTTTTATCGGTTTGTGTACATTCTACTGATTTTCTGGTTCATATACTTTGAAGATAAGATAACAAAAAAACAAAAACAAAAATGAAGACAAAAAACAAGACCATCCTTTGTGTAAATATGTTCAAAGTCCACTTTTGACCAAAAGTTATGTAATTCGACATGGCTGCCATAGCATTATGCAAATTAGATGCTTAAATTTACTCCTATCTCAAACTTTGGATCAAATTCTACATCTTTCTAATTGACAGTAAGCCATTATCTCTTACCACTTTCAAGTTATATCCTTTGGAACGTCTGATATCCAAACTGAATATTTTCTTCAAAAAAACATGGCCACCAGAGTGGGGGACACTGACGGGCGCACCATTGTGCCACAGAATTTTAAGAGGTTAACACAATATCCATTACAACAGCTTAATTGCATTGAATGCATGTTAAAGAGTATAGATTTGGAAATTATTAGCAGCACCTTCATCTGAAAACTCCCTATGGTCCCCAACCACTTGGTACTGAGCGAAGAGGAATAAATAAATACTTTATTCTATTGTTCTGTACTGTATACTGGAGTCTGTGTTTTTCTGAAAAAAAAAAAATTACAGACAATATTTTCTCTCTTTCCCGTGCCTAACGCCTACCTGTCTATCTGCTGCACGTCAGTCTTGACACACATCTTTCATTTACGGTGGCGGTGGGGGGTGCGTTTGTCCGTCCAGACCGGAGATTGACAGCTTAAAAGCTCATTGACCAGATGTAGTAATGATTTTACCTCTAAAGATGTGTAAAATGTTAACACTCGCTTTAGTGTGGCGTTTCTCCTCACACGCACTCCCGCAACGGGGTGCTTTTGGGGCAGGTGGACGTTTTCAACACAAACCCAGCGCTTCGTACACACGGTCAGGACGGAGACGTAGCGAGATGTCCAACGGCAGGCTGGGGGAGATGGAGGAAGGGACAGCATTGGAAACCTCGCGGGTGAGTGCTTTTTTTTTTTTTTTTTTTTTTAAATCACCCACTCTGTTTGGTGATGTGCTCTGTTAATACTCACGTAAACACGGACGTGAACGCAGTGCAGTGATGCATTTGGTTGGCTAGACTGACCGTTTGCGTGTCAGTCAGAGACAAAATTGATTGGTGAAATTGGTGGAAGTTGACGAGGATTGGCCAAAATTGCGGGAAAGTTGCGGTGATTGGAGAAAGTTGCAAGGTCGTGCAATAGTGGCGCTGATTGACTGATCTCGTGTGAATTGGCGCGATCGCAACATCGCAAAATCCTGGAGGGACTGACCGTCTACTGTTGACGCTCATACTGAAGAGGGATGTAAGAGATGCGGCTGGTGTGGTGGTGCTGAAGTGGTTGCTGGTTTTTGCATATACAGTTTTTCTGCTGTAGTTATGTTTTTTTAATATTCTGCATGGTTGGATGTCATTTTTGACATACTGAAGGCTTTAAATGGACCTGCAGTTGCAAGAGAATGAAAATTTTGAAAAATGCTGAGTTTATGGTAGATTACATTTTTATTTAAAATGCACTTTTAATTGCGATTAACTGCAAATAAATGCAAAATTCCGGAGATTAGTCACAATTAATTTTTTTTTTTTAATCATTGACCAACACTAATAAAAATACCATACTAAGTAAAAGTGAAACAAAAGGTTTGCAGCTAGACTTGACTCTTGGTCACATGAGCCTTCAGTCCCTTTTGTCCACGTCCAGTCTCCTTCCTGTTTTTGAAACACATCACGTTTAAAAAAAAAACAAACTGTCTTCTTTTTTTCTTTTTGAGGTGCATTAGGAATTCATACAGTAAGTTGGAGGATTTGTTTACTTCCACATGGATCAGTACTGAGTAAATTATCAGCACCTCTATCATTAGATTCCTTGGTACTGTTGCTTGATTGATTTTTTTGGAGGGTTGTTTTGTTTCCCTTCTAGGGCACCGGGAGCCCGGTTTTGCCCATGAGTGCGCTGTGCATCAACAAATAGACTAGGCCGTAATAAACTCACTCATTTGCCATGGTACTGTAATCACCACACGATCAGCACTCCCAGACACAGTTTGCTCTTCTTATATTGATTTAAAAATGCCTGGTGTTGCGGCTGAAAATGTTTCCGATTCATAACGAGGAAACAAGTAAACCAAAAGCACAGTTTCCGTGTATGAGAATCCTGTTAAAAACAAAGAAACAAAACAAAAAAAAAAAAGATGACTGCAATTTGTGCCAGAAGTGTGATCACAGACGGTTAAGAATAGAAAGATACTAATGATGAAAGAAGTGTGCGGCAAGGGGATTCATTTCAGAGGCATCGGCAAGCAGTGATTTTAATCCCAACTGGTTAGAACGACGGTGGACAGAAATGCGAGTTAACAAGCAGTCGCAAAGTAATAATAATAAAGAAAGAAAAACTAAGACTTCACAGAGTAAACCAAATAAGCGCTTTAAGGAACTGAGCACATTCCTGGTGAAGATCAGCAGCAGCTACAAGGCAACACGTGACGGTTTTCAGGATCCAAATCTGTCATTTTCATGATTGGTAATTGTTACAACAAACAGCTGCAATCCCTGAAGGAGACTAGCAGGCTATTGTGGAGACATTGATTGTCTACTTACTGCAACAAAATCAGCATTTCTCTGCTTGCAATAAAAACGCCGAGGGAAAAAATCAATTTGGCCATTGCAGTCACTTGATGCGGGCTGAGGGGCCTCGCAAACTGCAGATATCAAAGGCAGCTGGCTCATCTTCAAAAAGAAGGCTGGAAGGAACAACAACAGTATTCATCCCGTTTAATCCCCCACCATTTATCTAAAAAATATAAGAATATATGGCTCATTTCTTTACTTCCTTTCTGTTGTTGAACAAATTCGACTTTAGTCTGCATAATGCTTATGTCCTTAAGCAAAACAGGACTTAATCTTAAAAGTTACACTGAAAGAAGATTTTGGAGGACAGCCATTCTTATATAAACATAATATGGGGTCTTGTTTTTTAGCTGTAAGTATTCTTTTGCTTTTGATGTTTTTGTTTTGTTTTCACAAAATCACAAAACTGCTTCAAAGAGCTTTGCAATCTGCACAACCACCTACAGTGCTCACCATCACGTCTGACACCACAAAAACAGCTTAATGCACAATGTTTTTGTCTGTTACGCCTGTCACCATTTCAGATTAGACCGGCAGTGGTAAACTTTTTTTTTTCCTCCCTCTCAGCCCATTCTCATTCTCACGGTGTCAACTGGTATCTTTTGATGAGAGCCACTAGCATGCCTCTTCTATGCAGACGGTCTCCACTGGCTGCACTACACGGCGCACCAACCAGTCAAGTTGGTTTTTGGTGGTTAAATCTACTTAGCAAGTGAAAGTAGATATTATTGAAAGTGAAACAAACGAGCAACTGGGGAAAAAAATGAGTCACAGTGCAAACCAGACTATTGATACGAAACCTGCGCTACTTCCTAACGAGGCCTTCGCAGGTCGTTGTAGCATTTTGCCACGTCTAACAGCAAACAGCACAGTGACTTGTGATGGGTGTCCTTTTAGGTTTTTTTTCCACATCTTTAAAGCATATTTAAGTCAAAGTGATATCACTTCCCTTTTGGAGAGATTTGCTTAGATCCCCCACCCAGGTGAGTAACCTCATGCGTCAACTGATCAGAGGAGACCGTCCTCCAACAGAAAACATCCTGCCCAGCCAGCATGTCCATGGGCCTCGCTATAGGTTAACTCTGGGCTGTGTTATGGGCCCCATGTACCTGCAGTTTCTACAGAGTCCACCTTAAACTCAGATGTCTGAAACATTTAGAGGTAAATTTGCTAAGGCAGTGCAAATTAGCGAGTGCACAAATTAGACAGAGCGCCTCAGGGAGTGGCCAATTTTTGCCAGTGATCTACTAGCACCACGCAAAATTATGAACACAGAGGCAGACACTCCATTTCAATAATGCCCACCCATCCACCAAGTTAATTAGTTAAGTTAGTTCCCTTCCACAGCATGTGGGACACCAGGTGGTGTATAGGGTCTGCGCCTATCTCCGTTTCACCGACCCTAGACCACACAGCTACTATAAGTAGTGAACGCTACAGTGGGGGAGTCAGTCTTCTGGTAGCTCTGTGCATTAACTTTCCTTTCCCCATTCTATTATACTGAGCACCAAGCTAGAAGGCAGAAAGTACCATTTTTATATGGTCTTTAGTATGACCCGGCCGGGATATGAACCCACGACCTCCCGGTTGTGGGAAGGATACTCCAACTAGGCCACCACTCCAGTGATGAGGAAGCGGGTCATCAACAAAGGCACAGCCAGTGTGGAAGAGCATAACATAATTTTTTAAAGCTTTTTTAAGCTTTTGTTTAAGCGCAAACCCCAGTAAAATAGTTTATATTTGTTTGTCATATCAAAGTTTTGATTTTCATTTCATATGACAGACTCCTTTGTTTAATATGTATAAATTAAGGACTACTCATGAATAAATTGATTTTTATAAAAAGATATCCAAGGAATTGAGAATGCTAATTGGCAGTGTTCAAACTCTAAGAAGTGGAAAATGAGGGATTCTGTTGAAATCAAGCCACGGTCAGGTAGACCAACAAAAGTTTCAGCCACAACTACCAGGAAGATTGTTCAGGATGCAAAGAAAAACCCTCAAATAACTTTAGCTGACATACAGGACAATGGAAAAAATGTGGTGTGGCTGTTTCAAGATGCACAATAGGGAGGCACTTCAAGAAAAATGGGCTACATAGTCAAGTCGCCAGAAGAAAGCCATTACTACGCCAGTGCCACAAACCAGCCTGCTTACAACATGCCAAACAGCACTGAGACAAGCCTCAAAACTTCTGGAACAAATTTATTTGGAGTGATGAGACCAAAACTGAACTTTTTGGCCACAACCATAAATGCCACATTTGGAGAGGAGTCACCAAGGCCTATGATGAAAAGTACGCCATCCCTACTATGAAACACGTTGATGGATCACTGATGTTTTGGGGATGTGAGAGTTACAAAGGCACAGGGAATTTGGTCAAAATTGATGGCAAGATGAATGCAGCATGTTATAAAGTACTGGAAGAAAATTTGCACTCATCAGCCCACAAGCTGCGCATGGGACACACTTGGACATTGGAACATGACAATAATCCAAAACACAAGGCCAAGTCAACCTGTCGTTGGCTACAGCAGAAAAAAGTGAAGGTCCTGGAGTGGGCATCTCAGTCTCCTGACCTCAATATCATTGAACCACTTTGGGGAGATCTCAAATGTGCAGTTCATGAAAGACAGCCCAAGAATTTACAGGAACTGGAGGCTTTATGCCAAGAAGAATGGGCAGCTTTTGGAAGGGTTGTACAAAAAGTTTTATAGTTTTACAATTAAGGACTTGAAGGGCTGATGACATGATTTTGACATTTTTTAGCATGTTGTGTAAACCCAAAAGTCATTGTCAATGATCAATATAACATTTACAACCGTGCCTGTATAAACTAGTTATCATCAAAAAAACAGCAGCCACTGACTGGACTGTGGTGCCGCACACCAAATTAAGGGCAGCACCCCCATGACGTCAGCGACAGAACGGACACCGGTGTTGTTGACTGGAATGACAGCAGCTTTGTAGCTCACAGCTTCTCTGGTTTCTTGTTTTAATTTTACAGCTGTGCCTTCGCGTTGTGTCGCAGGCTTAGATAAACAGCAGGCGTGAAAGACCACATCACACGTTTCAGCTCCAACTGTCATAAGCCTCCTCGTGCGCTCTTCGTGCGCTTTTATGCAGGAGGAGCGCACGAGGAGGGGAAGTATTAATGGATTTATGCGCAGCTTTGACCTACTTTCTCTGATCGCATGCTGGCTCTCGCCGGTCCGGCCACGTCCCCTCTCTCATTATCACCAGCTGATTCCCCTCCCACTGATCATGTTTCCTGGTCCTTGCCCAGGTGCTTCTCATCACACCATCACCAGCAGTGCGTGTACTTGGCGGCCGTTTGCCAGTCATCTGTGCTGTTTGTCTGCCAGTATTTTCAGCACTCTCACGATGTGTAAGTCACTCCATGCTCGCTGTGGTTCTCGTGCATCCTTGAAGAGATGTCGGCTCTGGGGCGCACCTGTGGCTAACACGTCTCCTCTCATTCGTTCTCTGGGCGATGCTGGCCCCCGAACGCCATCAGTAAGTGTGTTTGTGTTTTTTGTACGTCTTCACCTTTTAGGGAATTGTCTGTCTTTCTGTATTAAATGTGCTGTGGTGAACCCTGCACGCAAATCCTCGTTATTTCATCCTCCCTCTCCATGCCCTGCGTAAGAGTACACAGATGGTCATGATGAATGGATTTACGTGCAGAATTCACCACAGCACATGTATTGAACATAAGAATGATGACAATAGCTCCCAAAAAGGTGAAGACTTACAAAAATTAACAGAAACACTTACTGGCGTTCGGGGCTGACATCGCCCAGCGAACATGGAGAGGAGACGTGTTGACCACGGTTGCGCCCCAGGGCCGACATCGCTTCAAGGGGCACAACACAACCATGGCTGTGTGGAGTGGCTAACATGTCGTGATAGTGTTGGCAATATTGGCTGGCTGACAACACGGCAGATGATGCACACAAACCATGAACAGCTGACTGTCAAAGAGAGAGGGCGCGTGTGTTCGGACCGGCGAATCTTGGACAATGCCCACCTGAAAGTGGCTCAAAACGCACATAAAACATATGTACAAAACAAAAACAACAAGAACTCAAAATATAATCCATAATAAACCAGATGCCTGAGCCGCAGAGAATACACTGCTATGATTTTATTGAAAAATCGGGTTTAAATAAATTATATTTATGAACAAATAATTTGTTGCAATATCTGTAACAAAAGAATAACACTCGGTGTTCCCCTGCTGTGTGTTTGTCGCTGCTGCTGTGGCGGGAATGTGTGCCTCTCCACCATCACTCTCTGAGTGTGACTCGCTTGGCACGATGCCCGCTTGGCACGGCTCAAACCTATATGGGCTGATGCCCCCAGATTCTTCATTGTCATCCAATTCTTCAGAACTATAATCGTCGGAAGATTGGACAACACAAACCAATTCCAGACTACATGTGCTGGAACCATCGTTGATGTTTTCTACTGCTTCCATCCTGTGTGTACAATAAGCAGCCAAGCACTGTGTTCTGTTGATAACGTTACAACATGGCTGTGGGGTTTTCCAGCCACTGACGTAATTGGTGACGTGGCGCTCATGAAAACGTCGGATATTCGCATGAAAAAAAGCCTGTTTGACTTAGAACTGCACAGACCAACCTATTTTGTCATATTGAAATTATGTGTTGAAAAATTAGAGGAAGTCAAAAACGTGTCATCAGCACTTTAAAGTTGTTGAACTTTTGGTTTAAGACGGTCAAATTGAAGCCTATCGAGCTGTGGGAACTACACTGATTGTGTAAGGGGGTTAGGGAGCCAGGAGGAGTAGTTTATAAGGAAAATGTTTTAAAGTTTGGGGTATTTTTTTCTCTTTTATTTTGGTTATTTGTTTTTTTTCTTATTTTTACTCTATTTTTCTACTTGTTTTTGATTCCACTTCTCTTATTTTAACTGTGTTCTTAACTTTTTCAGTATTTGACCATAAAGACAACCCAACAGTTCAAGGACCGATGGCTGCCAGGTCAATTTTGTCAGCTGGAACTGCAAAGGCCTGAATCAACCTGTTAAGCATAAGAAAGTTATTTCCCATCTTCAGAGTCTTAAGGTAAATAATGCATTCCTTCAAGAAACACATTTAAAGATTTCAGACCACTCAAAGCTTAAAACTCAAAGGGTGGGTGAAATGTGCATGAGGTACAGCGATTCTTAATCATAAATCCACACCATTTGTTGCAACCAAGACCTTAGAGGACCATAATGGCAGATATGTTATGGGCTCTGGCTTACTATATAACACACCGTTAACTCTTGATAACATTTATGCCCCTAACTGGGATGATGAAACATTAACAAACTTTTCTTATCATTGCCCTACACTGAGGGGCATCAGTTAATAATAGGAGGGGATATGAACTGTGTTCTGAACCCTAATTTAGACCGCTCCTCAGCTCGGTCCGGGCAGGTCCAAAAACGTGCTGCATCTTTACAATCACACTTAATACTACAATACTAAGTGTGATCTTTACAATCACACTTAGTATTGCGAGTACTCTCGTGGCTGTAGATGTGTGGAGGTTCCTCTACCCTTCAACCAAACAGTATTCTTTTTTCACCTGTACATCAATCATACTCGCGCATCGATTATTTTTTTTATTGATAAGCACCTTTTACCAATGGTTAAAAATTGATCATATAGTGCAATAGTTACATCAGATCATTCTCCCTTGCTTATGGAATTGTTTTTCAAAACTCAGCCCCCATCCGCACGAGCCTGAAGGTTTAATACCTATTTACTCTCAAATGAGACCTTTAGGAACCTCATCGCCTCCGAAATAGATTTCTTCTTACAAGTTAACATTGGACCAGGGGTAAGCTATGGCATATTATGGGAGAGTCTTAAAGCTTACATCAGAGGAAAAATAATTTCTTACAGCTCTTTTAAAAATAAACAGTGAAGAATCCGATTACAAGAATTGACAGACTTGATTTTACAGGTGGACCAACAGCACTAACTCTCCTTTTCCAGAGTTAAACAAACGGAGACTATGTTTACAGACTGAATTTAATATTCTCTCCACTAAGCAAAGTGAACAGATGATCTTGAAATCTAAAAGGCTGAATTATGAGCATGGTGAAAAACCATCAAAGATTCTCGCCCATCAGCTGCGTCACTCAGAAAACGCACGGTTAATATCTCGCATCAAAACTGAAACTGACAATTTGACAAGTGACTTTAATGAAATTAATAAAACTTTTGTGGAATTTTACAAAAAAACTTTATAAATCAGAGTCCTGTCGAGACACTCAACAGTTCAACAATTTCTTTGATGGAAGTCCTGTCCCCGATGTAGGTGATGAGGCTAGGCAGTATCTTCAATCAATCAATCTTTATTTCGGATAGATTAAAAGTACAGATTAAAAGAAACAGAATAATATAACAAAGGGGGAAAGAAAATCCAACAAGGTCAAATTAGACAATAACTCCTCTGATTATACAGTTCAACATAAGTTATCCGAAATGGGTGATGGCTGAAGCCCACCCATATTCCATCCAAGAATTCAAAAGGAAAACAAAACAAGAGCAATTACAATTCAGAACAAAGCTAAGACAAAATGTGACAAAAAAAAACAAAAACAAAAACAAAACAAAACTAAGCAACAACACAACGCAGACTGGATATGATAATCCTTATGTGATTTTACATGTCATCTTGTATATATGTTTGGAGTATTTCTTCCTTTAGTTTTTGTTTAAATTGTCCAAGTGTTGTACATGATTTTAATTCAGGTCCAAAATCGTTCCATAATCTGACTCCTTGCACTGAAACAGTGTTGCTTGGTGGTAGTTCTCACTGAAGGTTTTTGAAATATACATGTTCCTCTGAAATGATATTGTTTCTCCCTTATTTGGAACAGCTTTTGGATATTTGCGGGCAGTGATAGATTCTTCACTTTAAACATTATTACTGCAGTTTTAAAGTCAACCAGATCTTTCAACTTGAGAGCTTTTAATTTAAGAAAAAGTGGGTTTGTTGGTTCCCTGTAAGCAGCTTTGTTTATTATTCTAATAGCTCTCTTCTGAAGCATAAAGACTGGATATATGTTTGTTTTATATGTATTTCCCCATACTTCAGTACAATATGTCATGTATGGGAGTATTAATGAATGATACAAGGTATATAGTGTGGGTTGATTCAGCAAATATTTCCCTCTGTGTAGTATTGCAATTGATTTGGATATTTTACCTTTAATATAATTAATATGTGACTTCCAACACAGTTTATTATCAATTATTACTCCAAGAAATTTAGTTTCGGATACCCTTTCAATCTCTACACCATTTACACTGAGTTTAGATACTAAGTTGTTGTGATGGTTGTTAAAAACTATAAATTTTGTCTTACTTAAATTGAGCGTTAATTTGTTTGAATCAAACCACAGTTTAAGCTTTCCTAATTCCTTTCCGAGTGTATCCAAAAGTTGTTCCAAATTGCTTCCACTGCATAATAAATTAGTGTCATTGGCAAACAATATTAAATCCATTTTTTCTGAAACTTTACATACATCATTTATATACATATTGAATAACAATGGCCCCAAAACTGAACCCTGTGGGACTCCACAAGTAACCTTCAGTAACTGTGAGTTTTTGTTACCAACACATACATACTGATATCTATTCTTTAAGTAACTACATAACCAGGACAGTGCTACCCCCCTAATACCACAATTTTGTAGTTTCTTTAATAATAAATTATGATCCACTGTATCAAATGCTTTTTTAAGATCCAGGAATACCCCAACTGAATACTCTTTATTTTCAACGGCAGTTGATATTTTTTCTATAAATTCCATTAGAGCAAATGCAGTTGTCCTCTTGTGTCTGAACCCATATTGCTGCTCACACAATAAATTATTCTTCAGTATGAAGTTGTCAATTCTCTCAAAGAATATTTTTTTTCAAGTATCTTGGAAAATTGCGGCAATAGTGAAATTGGTCTATAGTTTGAAAGTTCCCCTCTGTCACCCGTCTTGTATAACGGAATTACTTTAGCTATTTTCATTGCATTGGGAAATATACCTGTTTGGAGAGACAGGTTACAAATATACGTCAGTGGTTTCACTAAGCATTCAATAATAGTTTTGACTAAGAGCATGTCAATACCATCACAGTCCGCAGATGTTTTACTTTTGAACGATTTAACAATTTCAATGGCCTCTCTTTCGTCTGTGTTCTTTATGAAAATGGAGTCTTTTATAGCAGTGTTTTTGCTTATTGTATCACCTGTGGGTGCCGTAATGGGTATTTCTCGAGCCAAATTAGGACCAATGTTAACAAAAAAGTTATTAAATTCATCTGCAGGTGAAGCTGCATTCACACTCTGAGTCGTTTTATTATTTTTTGAAAAATTGGTTGGGTAGCTTGTATTTCGTTAAGTATTGTCCATGTATTTTTAATATTGTCTCTGTTTTTCTCCAGTTCTTTACTGTAATAGTCTCTTTTACTACATCTTATTATATATGTTAACTTATTTTTGTATGTTTTATACCGCTGCTCTGCTTCTTTTGTCCTTTTCTTTAGGAAAGCTTTATATAATAAATTTTTCTTTTTACACGCCTTTTGTAATCCTTTGGTTAACCATGGCTTATCGACAAATTTATGTTTAAGCTTTTTCTTTACTAATGGACAATTTTTTTCATAAAGAGTGGTTACAATGTTTATAAATGTGTCATAGGCTTCATTTACATCTGATACATAGATGTTTGTCCAGTCTTGCTTCAGCAAGTCTTCTTTAAAAGAACTGATTGCATTTTGTGATTTGTATCTGAACGATTTTTAAAAATTTTCTGTATTGGCCTCCGTGTGGCCATGGATAAGTGCAAAGGTTGGCAAATGGTCATTTATATCATTTATCAATAATCCACTTTCTATTTTCTTATCAATAATATTAACAAACAGGTTGTCAATAAGTGTAGCAGTGTGAACTGTGATTCTACTGGGATGTGTTATTGTGGGATATAGACTCATGCTGTACATAGAATTCACGAACTCTGTAATTACATTTTGTTGATATGGGTTTAGTAAATCAATATTGAAATCTCCACAAATTACTACCATTTTCTTACTAGTAATATTATTGTACAGCTCGACTAATTTATCTCTGAATGTCTTAATGCAAGTTCCCAGCGTTCTATATATACAACTTACAATTAGATTTTTTGTTTTATCTTGGTCAACCTCAACAGTAACACATTCCAAAATCCCTGGTAGTGCAAAGGACATTCCATTTACAAGCTTACACCTATACAGGTCATCAATATACAGTGCAACACCACCGCCCTTTTTTTGAGATCTGTTAATATGAAACATCTGATATCCCTCTATTGCCATCAGGGGAGCCTGTTCTTCATTAAGCCAAGTTTCAGAGACTGCGATAGCTGTAAATTTTCTGTCTAGCTGTTTTAAATAGTGCTGAATCTGTGGAAAGTTTTTGTTAAGACTTCTGCTGTTGAAGTGTATTATTGATAGTTTACCATCTAGTTGCACTTGACTTTTGAATTGCTTTTCAGTGTAATAGTCACAATGATTATGAATATTATTGAAAAAGTGGTTATCAGGATCAATATCATTTTCCATCTCTTGTAGTTTATGTTCAGCATAATGGCATATTTTCAGAGTTTGAATTTCCTCACTGTGTCAAATGACTTCCTCCAACTGGGGATAATTGATGTCTACTCAAGTCAGTCATAAGTTTTTTTTGTTTGTTTTGTTTATTTATTTTGTTTGTTTGTTTTGTTTTTTAAAGTACATTGACATGGTATGTCAAAAGAACAATTCTTGCTGTGTGTGTGGATATGGATTTTTATAGTCTCTTAATTTTCTTAATCAGTGTTCATCTGTATTTATTTAAGTCAGTAACATCTCTGATCATTATACTCTTTGCTTCCTCAGGTGTTCCATTTAGTTTGATCCAAACTCTACAATTTCTTGTCCATGTTGCCTGTATCTTATTTTGTCTTTTCAGCATCTGTGCTTGCCGTGCTATTTCAGC
Source organism: Pholidichthys leucotaenia (assembly GCA_020510985.1). Lineage (NCBI taxonomy): Eukaryota > Metazoa > Chordata > Actinopteri > Cichliformes > Pholidichthyidae > Pholidichthys > Pholidichthys leucotaenia. The sequence goes on along the minus strand of CM035850.1, from coordinate 65,556,159 downwards.
ATTAGTTTTTGTTAGATGTTCATTTAGGTAAACTTCTGTTCCCCGTAGCTTTCTGGCCTGCCTCACTATGTCATTCTTTACCCTTCTGTTCACAAAGCACATCACAATTGATTTCTTTGTTTTATTATCTTTTCTGGGTAAAGCATGACAGGCTGAAATTGCATTTGCTTCGACCTTTATATTTCTACTATCAAGGAACTGAAGCATCTGGTTTTCCAGGGAGACTGATTCACTCAGGGGAGCATCCTCTCCTCTCAATCCTGCTGTAGCATGAGCATATGATTGATATTTAATGTCTAGTCCACTTATAATTAAATCATCCATACGAGAATATTGTTCAAGATCCTCGACGCGTCGCTCCAAGTCTGCAATTTTTTTGTCTTTTTCCTTAATTGTTAATTTTAATTCTCGGACTTCTTCCATTAGCCCTATTATTTTAGCCTGCTGACTAACCACTTTGGTCAGTTCTTCTGACAAGAAGTTGAGAGATTTTTTGATCTCTTCCATTTCCTCCTTCTTTGGTGGCATTTTTACCGACCTGTGGATAATAAAAACAATCTCTGCTGGTGTCGCCGGTATCCGATCCGACCGACCTCGAATCCAGCTGGGCCTCAGCTAGCCCCCTCCGCTGCTAGTCCCGCTGCTTACCGCCGCCGAAACCGAGCTCCTGTCCAGCCGGGGTACCGGAAGCTCCTCCACCGAGTCCCGCCGCCCACCGCCGCTGTAGCCGAGCTCCGATCCTGCTTCTGTCCAGCTGGGGTCCCGGTAGATCCTCCGCTGAGCCCCGCCACCTACCGCCGTCTGCCTCAGTAGTTCCTCCGCCGAGCCCCGCCACTGCAACTGGGCTCCGACTCTGGCTGGGGCCCCAGTGGTCCTCCACTGGTCCCCGTCTCCCACCACCGCTGCAGTTGAACTCCGATCCGGCTCCCGTCCAACTGCTGCCTCGGCTTGTTCCTCCGGCGAGCCCCAATCACCGGGGACAGAGTCGCTTCTCCGTGTTGGTGCTAGGTACTACAACTAGCTATGGCATTAGCTATAGCATTAGCCTAGCAAACGCTTCGGGTTAAGCGTAGCAGTGAACCACGAAAAGAAACGCCAATCAGTACAGTAAATAAGTACTACTATGCAAAGATCTTTCAGGTACTGCATGAAAATACAGGACGAGGTGTCAGCACCCATGTCCACCGTGGAGCAGTGGTCAGTATTGCCACCTCACACTCTGAAGTGTTACCGCTGGAATCTAAAAGCCTGGAAAAATGATCTTTATAGAAAAACGAGCTTTATAGAAAGCAGCTGCAAAGCGACGGATCTCTGCAGACTCATGGATCAGCCACCTGTCTTCGGAGCTGAGAGAGTGGATCATCTTCCTCTGACCATTCTTTCTCTTAATGGACATATCACAGAAACAGAAATTGAAGAAGCAATTAAAGTAATGCAGTCTGGAAAGTCACCAGGACCAGATGGATTCCCAACTGAATTTTATAAGATCTTCATTAAAAATCGCTCTCCCATTCTATAAGAAATGTACAATAAGGTATTTATAGCAGGAATTCTCCCTCAAACTCTGAACAAAGCTACCATTTCTCTGATACCAAAGTCAAATAAAGACATAGTAGAACCCTCATCCTATTGGCCAATCTCTTTATTAAATGTGGACTTCAAAATTTTATCAAAGTGCCTAGCTAGACAGTTGGAAAAACTGCTTCCCTCTATCATATCTCAGGATCAAACTGGGTTTATCACAGGGAGACATGGATTTTTTTTAAACATACGTAAATTATTTGATATCCTGTACACGCCCTCCTCTCCCCTACCAGAGATTATTCTATCTCTTGACGCAGAGAAGGCCTTTGACTGAGTGGAGTGGGATTATTTATATTTTACCCTCACTAAATTTGGATTTAGCAAAAGCTTTATATCATGGATAAAATTATTATACTCATCCCCTATGGCACGAGGACAGACTAATAAAGATAAATCAAACTATTTCCCACTCCACCACGGTACAAGGCAGGGATGTCCATTATCCCCTCTTCTTTTTGCAGTGACAGAACCACTAGCAATTAAACTCCGTTCAGTGACATATTTCAAAGGCATACTTAGAGGTGAGGAAGAACATAAATTGTCTTTGTATGCAGACAACCTTTTGCTCTATATTTCCGACCCTCTAACATCATTACCATATATTTTTAGCATACTTAACGACTTTGGCATAATTTCAGGTTACAGATTAAATTTCGATAAAAGCAAATGGCTTCCCATAAATGCCATAGCAAAAAACCTGTCACTTCAAAATTTAGGCTTGGGGCCATCATCAACATATATTACTTATTTGGGAATCAACAGCACAGTAAAATTTTTGATTTGAACTTTGCAGTTCTTCTAAAATCAGGTAAAAAAGATCTTCAGAGGTGGAATGGACTCCATTTATCCTTGGCAGGTCAGGTTAATGTGGTCAAGATGAACATATTACCAAAATTTTTGCATTTGTTTCAATGTGTGCCAATTCTGATCAAGAACAAATTCTTTGTAGAACTTGATAAACACATTTCAGAATTTATATGGAGTAAAAAAGAAATCCCAAGGATCCAGAAAGTTTTTCTGCAGAGATCAAACAAATTAGGAGTACTAGCCTTACCCAACATTGAACACTATTATTGGGCAGCCAATATTTGTAGTTTGTTATTCTGGAAATATCAAAGAGGTGACCAAAAAATATGGTTAGCTATGGAAGCTTATTTTTGTTGAACTTCCTCATTACATGCGCTTCTCACAGGACCTTTGCCTATAGAGTTAGCTGATTACAGATTCAGCCCAACCGTGGAAAACTCTCTTAAAATCTGGCTGCAATTTAGGAAGAAATTTGGCCTAATGTCTATGACTGTCTGCACCAATAGATCGGAATCACTTTTTTCCTCCATCCATGCAGGACTCAGCCTTAGAATTTGGAACACGAAAGATATTAATTCCTTTATTGATTTGTATAGTGACAATGTTTTTGCCTCATTTACTCAGCTGACGTATAAATACAATCTTGGAAGTAACCAGTTTTTTTGGATACCTTCAAGTCAGGAATTTCGCTCGATCTAACCTGACAAATTTTCCATATTCGCCATCAAAAACTTTGCTGGATAGTATTTTGGATATAAACCCATTTGGCAGAGGTGTGGTCACTCGAATATATGAGTTAATTTTCAACTACGAATGTCCCTCTTTATCTAAAATTAAAAGCCTTTGGGAAGAAGATTTTGGATTGCAACTGAGCGATGACACATGGGAATCAATCCTGGGAAGGGTCCATTCATCTTCCATATGTGCCCAACATGGACTTTTAAAATTTAAAGTTTTTCACCGCCTTCATTATACCAAAGAGAAATTGGCCAAGATTTTTCCAAACTTGAACCCGATGTGTGTTAGATGCAAAAATCAAACAGGAACACTTATCCACAGTTTTTTAGACCTGCCCTTGACTCAGCAAATTCTGGAGGGAGATATTTAAAACCCTCTCAGATGTCTTTGATATTCCCCAGGATCAATCCTCATTAACTGCAATATTTGGGCTAGTTGAAGGATCAGGCCTTCCAAGATATAAGCTGGATGCTATTGCCTTTGCTACATTAATAGCGAGAAGATTAATTCTTATCAGATGGAAGGATGAGGCTCCACCCACCCATACTCACTGGATCAGGGACCTAATGCAGTTTTTACACCTAGAAAAACTGAAATCCACTTTGAAGGGATCCACCGACAAGTTTTATAAGACCTGGCAGCCATTTACCTCATATGTGAAGAATACAAACAATATCAACATTTGATATAAGATAAGATAAGCCTTTATTAGTCCCACAATGGGGAAATTCCAGGATTGCAACAGCACAGGGATAGCAACACTCAGAGCAACAATCAGAAGGCAAGAGAAAAAACAAGAGCAGTGAGTATACATATGTACATATGAATATATGTATGTATATATATATATATATATATATATATATATATATATATATACTCACCGGCCACTTTATTAGGTACACCATGCTAGTAACGGGTTGGACCCCCTTTTGCCTTCAGAACTGCCTCAATTCTTCGTGGCATAGATTCAACAAGGTGCTGGAAGCATTCCTCAGAGAGTTTGGTCCATATTGACATGATGGCATCACACAGTTGCCGCAGATTTGTCGGCTGCACATCCATGATGCGAATCTCCCGTTCCACCACATCCCAAAGATGCTCTATTGGATTGAGATCTGGTGACTGTGGAGGCCATTTGAGTACAGTGAACTCATTGTCATGTTCAAGAAACCAGTCTGAGATGATTCCAGCTTTATGACATGGCGCATTATCCTGCTGAAAGTAGCCATCAGAAGTTGGGTACATTGTGGTCATAAAGGGATGGACATGGTCAGCAACAATACTCAGGTAGGCTGTAGCATTGCAACGATGCTCAATTGGTACCAAGGGGCCCAAAGAGTGCCAAGAAAATATTCCCCACACCATTACACCACCACCACCAGCCTGAACCATTGATACAAGGCAGGATGGATCCATGCTTTCATGTTGTTGACGCCAAATTCTGACCCTACCATCCGAATGTCGCAGCAGAAATCGAGACTCATCAGACCAGGCAACGTTTTTCCAATCTTCTATTGTCCAATTTCGATGAGCTTGTGCAAATTGTAGCCTCAGTTTCCTGTTCTTAGCTGAAAGGAGTGGCACCCGGCGTGGTCTTCTGCTGCTGTAGCCCATCTGCCTCAAAGTTCGATGTACTGTGCGTTCAGAGATGCTCTTCTGCCTACCTTGGTTGTAACGGGTGGTTATTTGAGTCACTGTTGCCTTTCTATCAGCTCGAACCAGTCTGGCCATTCTCCTCTGACCTCTGGCATCAACAAGGCATTTCCGCCCACAGAACTGCCGCTCACTGGATATTTTTTCTTTTTCGGACCATTCTCTGTAAACCCTAGAGATGGTTGTGCGTGAAAATCCCAGTAGATCAGCAGTTTCTGAAATACTCAGACCAGCCCTTCTGGCACCAACAACCATGCCACGTTCAAAGTCACTCAAATCACCTTTCTTCCCCATACTGATGCTCGGTTTGAACTGCAGGAGATTGTCTTGACCATGTCTACATGCCTAAATGCACTGAGTTGCCGCCATGTGATTGGCTGATTAGAAATTAAGTGTTAACGAGCAGTTGGACAGGTGTACCTAATAAAGTGGCCGGTGAGTATATATACACACACACACACACAGACACACAGTGCGGAGCATTGTAGCTAGATGGGATAGGTATATAAATACATAAACAGTGCGGAGCATTGTAGCTGGATGGAATAAATATATGAGTATATAAACACACAGTGCGGAGTATTGTAGCTAGATGGAAAAAATATGTAAATATATAAACACACAGTGTGGAGTACTGTTACTAGATATAAGTGGAATCAAATTAAAATTACTTTTATTTATCATTATTATCATTGTTGTTTATTATTATTATTTTTCTTTTTTTCTTTGCCTCCTGGTTTTTTTTTTGGGGGGGGGGTCTGGGAAGTTCTATTTTTTTCCTTACTTTCTTCTTTTTTTTTCTTTTTTTTTTTTTTTTACAGTTGGCATGTTCAGAATGTCAAATTGTTAATATATAAAACGAATAAATAAAAAGTGTTTAAAAAAAACGAGCAAACACAATTGTTTGATAATAAATGGCTTCAGCCAACCACTAACTATGAGTGAAAGAAAAGTTTTGGATCATCATTCATATTCTCTGAAAAATGGCCAAAAAAAAAAAAAATCACAAATTCCACCAGGGTATGTAAACTTATGAGCACAACTGTATACCATCCATCCATCCATCTTCTTCCGCTTAATCCTTTTCGGGTCGTGGGGGGGCTGAAGCCTATCCCAGCATCTTTAGGTGAGAGGCAGAGTCACAACTGTATATCGTTATCATCAAATAGGATTACTTATATCGTGATATGAAATTTCGGTCATATCGCACAGCCCAACTAAACAGCATTTTCACTAAAACAAATATAAAAATAAATAATACATTAACAAAGTGTTTAGAAAGGTGCAGAATGAGAGAATCCTATATTGATGAAAAAATACTTTTAAAAATTTTACAGGTCCAAAACAATCATAATATTTCCATCTGAGCAGTTGGATGACAAGACTATGGTGGTTGGTCATCACTTCTCTCTACCAACCAGTTGGGGCAGGAGTAAGTGTGACACCTACTGGCCAGGAGTGAGTCCATATAGTGCCCAGTTAGCGTGCTCTTTAGGCAAATTATTGGGCATTTACCCATTCCAAATAACACCATGGGCTCCAATGAATATGCATCTTACTCAGAGTTATTTGTTATTATGGTAAATGGCATTCACTTATATAAGTAAGCACGGTGGTGCAGTGGTTAGCACTGTTGCCTTACAGCTAGAAGGTTCCTGGTTCGAATCCCCGGGCTGGCAGGGGTTGGAACCTTTCTGTATGGAGTTTGCATGTTCTCCCTGTGCTGTGTGGGTTTACTCCGGGGGCTCCGGTTTCCTCCCACAATCCAAAGACATGTATGTTAGGTTAATTGGTTGTTCTAAATTGTCCCTAGATATCTGTTTCCTATAGGCCCTTAGAATAGAGGGTTAGCATTAGTGAAAGCGCTTTGAGTGGTCTTTGTGACTAGAAAAGCGCTATATAAGTGCAGGTTAGTTAGTTATATAGCGCTTTTTCTCATCTCAATATTACCAAAGCGCTTTACAGATCCTGCTATCCACCCATTCATGCACACATGGCGGCAGAGCTGCCATGCACAAGTACTGGCCTGACCCACCAGGAGCAACTGGGGGTTCTGTGTCTTGCTCAAGTGCACTTCGACATGCAGACTGCAGACTGAGTGGGAATCGAACCCCTGACCCTCCGATCAGTAGTCGGCCACACTACACCTGCGCCACAGTCGCTGGGGGGTGGGTTTATTGTTAACTTATGTGTGTAGCGTCCTGTGGCGAATGCTGTTAGCATCATTAGCTTAGGTTGGTGACAGTACAAACTTACGAGCTATCTTTACCTATTTACTTTAGGACTTGTTGCATCACAGCATTGCAGTTACAGTTTGTAGGCTGGGTGCTGGACTTCTTTGACACATATTCAAATATTCTTATTCAATATATTACAGTGGAAAACAAGGGATAAATAACAGAAGGGCCACGCATTGTTTTAAAAAATGGTCACACGTTACAATTACTCAAAATGAGACATATGATTGCCTAATTTTGTTTGGTGACTAATCCAACTTCCAGGCTGCATTTCACTTCTTGATCACTGGTGTCACAAAAAGATAAGATAAGATAAGATAAGATAAGCCTTTATTAGTCCCACAAAGGGGAAATTCCAGGATTGCAACAGCACAGGGATAGCAACACTCAGAGCAACAATCAGAAGGCAAGAAAAAACAAGCAAGCAAGAGCAGCTAATATACATATGTACATATTACTATAAAATATATATATATACACACACACACACACACACACACACAGACACACAGTGCAGAGCATTGTAGCTGGATGGAATAAATATATGAATATATGAACACACAGTGCAGAGCATTGTAGCTAAAAACAAGGCATTTCCACAACTACAAATACAAAAAAATGTTTACATTTTTCTATCCGAGTGCTCCACTATCAGATGCTTGTAAATTTCAATTCGGTGCCAGGCTACTGTAGGCAAGACTGTCAGATGCATTAATAAAATGTACTTGCATTTGCAGAGGAAATCTGAAAATGAATTGCACTGTGGGTGCTGAACTGTCAGCCCAAGGGCAGCATTAAGATCAACCCACAATCTATATCTCAAATATTAATCTTGCACACATGCATGCATATCAAAGGTGGAGTACAGAGAGTGCTGCAAGTGCCACACAGTCTTGTTTATTGTCCTTCCAAATTATCACATAAAAGGCAGGGAAAGTTCAACAGCCCTGCTCAAGTTAACCATGAAAAAACAGACTCCACACAGCTGCCTTTGTAAAGAGCTTCGCCGACGAAAAATACACAAACAGAGCCTGCTTGTTTTCAAAGATTTCTGTCAAATCTTGTGTGCATTCTTCATATTTTGTAGAGCAAATGAAGTCACACGATCTTGCTTTGCTCCACCCCTTGTGTTAGTTTCAGTGTTTCCCTGATTTGTACTCACTACTTTAATTCACTAATTTAATTACGACCCCTTTATGTAAACACTCCTTCTCCCTACCTTTCGCTCATTTTTCCCTCGCCGCCTCTTTTTCCCTAAAACATGCATGCACAAACACACAAAACACACACCCACAAAGCTCTCATTCTTCCAGTTTGTGGCTTTTCTTTCAAAACTGAAAGCTTGTGGAGGAAAAGCCTACTCCCACCCCTTCCCCGTGCAGCTGGGAAACTTCGCCCCTACCAACACATCTCCCTCTCTCTCATGCACACACTCATGCATGGGGGTGAGGAGGTCATGGGCCACGCCCTGACGGCCCACAAAGGGGGGAGAGAAGAAGAGAGGGAGGGAAAAATCAGAGATTCTCCATCCTTCCCCGCAAATTTAAAGACAAGTAAACACAACTTATGGTGATTTCTTCCCTCACATTTCCCAGCTCGCGTTCCCTCCTCTGCCCCCGTCTGTCAGGGAAAAGTCAGAGGATAAAGTTTCACCCACTCAAAAGCGTGATTTTTTTTTTAAACTTCTTCTTCTTCTTTTTTGCCTCGCAAGTAAATTTGTTCATCCTGTTCAAAGCAGTCATAGCCGGAGAACAGACTGATCCTTTCTCACATATTTGAGATGAGAGAGAGATGTGAACAGGAGGTGTGAAGTGACCAATTTTCAAATTAAGCGCACGTTGCCTTTCACTGGCAACGCGGCAAATAAGAAACCCGAAAACATGTGCGGAACACCGCGTCGGCTGCATATCTGACTGCCTAAAGAGGAATCGCAGATGTTCGTCTCTCCTTCCAAACAAACCACGCTCTTTTCTTCTCTCTTTTTTTTTTTTGAAGCATGAATTCCCATATCACACACAGGGATACACACTCCCTCCCTCCCTACATACATCTCTGCCTTGTCCTTTCCCTCCCTCTTCTTCTTCCCACTCTTCCCGCCCCTCCTCCCTCTCCCTCCTGTGTTTTCTTTTTTCTTCTATCATGGAATTGCTGCTTTCCACATGTGACTCACTTTTTCACCAGTCAAAGCCAGACGGGGATGGGGGGGGGGGGGGGGAGTCAACTCCATGTGTCTCCTCGCTGCCTCTCAGACTCTGTAAAGTCCCTCTGAGTGAAGCAGCATTCCTTAAGGTGGGGGGCTCTCATAACCTCCACAGGTCTCCTGTCTCCCTATTGAGACATGCGTCAAGCGGGCGACCCAGTTCCAGATTCAAGGGAAATTTGGGAGGCTAATTATTCATCCTTTTTTTTTTTCCTGTGTGAGTTTTGCTTCTGAGAGCTGTATCCTAAGACAAACCCTGGAGGAATAAAGAGAAGGAGTAGGCCTTGATTGGCAACCGTACACCCACACCTTTTATTTGCCAAGGAACTGAGCGTGCTTGCAGACATTCGCCACCCTAACATCACAGAGAGCAACCCAAAAAAACAAGGGTGGAGGTGGTGGGGTGGCGGGGGGATGAAGCACAACAAAGCCATGAAAGGAGGAGGAATAGCAGCAGGACGAGGAGGAGGAGGAGTAGGGGGAAGATGGTGAGTGGCAAGCGTCAGAGGAAAGAATGAACGCCAAGTAAAACTTGCTGACAGCGAAATGGGCGCTACAGGCAGTCATTATACATCGATACATTTGATTTTATCTTTTATTAAAAGCAATCATGGTAAACAAAAAGGGCTGCGATTCTTTTACATGTACATTGATACAGAGTAGAGATTTATCACTGAATCACGGTGGGAGCTGCTGGTGGTGAATGTGTGCTTTTCAATCAATAAAAATACAGCAGCTTGCTATTCTTGCGATGAATATTTCTCTTTGAAAACACCCCATAAAAATATCTTTCCTCGCAAGTGTCTTCTCCTATGTTTGACCTTCGTTCATGCACTACCTGCCTGCCTTCTTTCAGACATGCATTCATTTCCATTCGTCTGTCAGCAACTGAATTTGCCAACATCACACAAGCGTAAAAAAAAAAAAAAAAATAAAAAATCCACCAGGGGTACCCAAATTCTTACATGCGACTGTATATATGATGCAATTTCAACACAGGTATCCCATCAGAATTGGCATAATAAGACACCTGTGTGACTTCAATATAGCTTAAGATTATAAAGGTCCCATTTAATTCACTTTTGTCCACATGTTGACAGTTCTCACAAGTCTTAATTAAATGTCTGCAATATACTTTGACCAAATTGCCATTATTTAATTATTGCAGCATCACTGTGAATCATCTTTTTGTATTTTGCAGCCTACCTTTCAGTGCAGGTGTAACCAAGGTTAAAGGAGATGAAGTGAGTAAATGGATAAACATGAGAAATTGTACTGGTATTCCTTGGTATCTGCAGTCTGTGCAGTATTGTAGTGAACCAATGGGAGAACTGTGGAGTTGAATTACAACCAATCAGGTGTGATTCCCAGCATCACTTGCTGCCTTTTAGGAGCGAGTTTGATTGTGTCAGCCATTTTGTCGGTGCAGCGCCATGGGTGTTTATCCTCTGCCAGACCGGACACCCTGTGCAGGCTACTAGCTTATGCCATAGCTGTAGCTCCATTCTACTGTACTCGGTAAAAGCGTAGATGTGAAAACAACATTCAGTGGTGAATAATAATTTTGCTGGTTGATAGAAATGTGAAGGATATGAGTGAAAAATAGTCCGCTAGCCGTTAGCCGTGATGTTAACACTAGCCGCGATGCTAACATTAGCATGATGCTAACAGTTACGATGGGAAATACCATGGGCTTATGAAAACCGGTACTACCTGTCTCATGGGTCAGGGCCATCGGCGACTCAACCGGCAACCCCACCCTTCCGAGGGCATGGAGGGTGAAACTGGGCATCCTGGCAGAACTAAAAACAATATCTGTCACAGGTCTGTGGTGGACCACTCCCAGTTACACGGGGTGAGACTGGACATCCTGGCAGATAAGCACATCTGTCGCAAGGTCTGTGGTGGACTTTTGACAATCGGTGCATCATGACATGTACTACACAAAGAGCAGAGATAAACAAACCTATCATCTGGTCAGTCACTGCAACAGATACTGGAATCAGTTTGTCTTGGCCTGTCCTTGTCACTAATAATACCTCTATCTGCCAAGAATGTGCCGCTAGCCCAGCAAAAGCTAGCAGTACTCAAATACTTTGCAAGCAGTTTCATGAAATGGTCAGTCAGAAAGCAACTCATACTGGCTCAGACGTTGCCCAGGTTAACAAGGTCAGGAGTTCCTGGCAGTGGAGATGACAGTGGAGATGATCGTGGACTTCAGAAAAGTCACAACCCCTCTGCCCCCCCTTACCCTCACAGACTCTCCCATCACCACTGCTGATTCCTTCTGCTTCCTGGGCACCACCATCACCCGGGACCTCAAGTGGGAGCCGACCATCAGCTCCCTCATCAAAAAGGCCCAGCAGAGGATGTTCTTCCTGCGGCAGCTGAGGAAGCTCAAGCTACCCACCAAGATGTTGGTGCAGTTCTACACGGCCATCATCGAGTCCATCCTCACCACCTCCATAACCGTGTGGTACGCAGGAGCCACTGCCAGGGACAGACTAAGACTGCAGCGCATCGTGTGTGCTGCTGAGAAGGTGATCGGCTGCAAGCTCCCATCCCTCCAGGACCTGTACATCTCCAGGACCTGGAGGCGTGCAGGCCGTATCATAGCCAACCCTTCACACCCTGGACACGTACTGTTTGCCCCTCTCCCCTCAGGTAGAAGACTTCGGTCCATTCAGACTAAAACCTCCCGCTACATGAACAGCTTCTTCCCCTCTGCCATCAGACTGCTGAACACTAAGTGACTTATTAGACTCTCGTGCACTATGTACAGCAGCTCAACCGGTCTCATGACAATTATCACCGTTATCTTTTTGCACTACCGACTGCACTATGTGGAACTCCACAATACCTGCTGCTTGTTAATATATTTAAAAATTGCATAGATTAGTATTACTCATATTCTACATTTTATTGCATGCATAGTTTTTTATTTTTATCTTTAGTGCTTCCATGTTTAATGTTGCAGCATTGCACCGAGACAAATTCGTAGTTTGTGTACTACATGAACAATGGCAATAAATCTGATTCTGATTCTCAGTGGAAGGCGAAGGACAGAGTTGCGTGGAGGCATCTGATCAGACCTAAATGAAACACTCATTGTCGCCCCGACAGACTGCTATGATGACGATGATGTTATTAGCATATATATATATAAAGTGGAAGTTCAAGGTCCAGTTTTGCCACGTGTGAATGCAAGTTATGGTATTGAAAGGTTAAATGTCTGTTTAAGGTCACAATGTGTATGAAAGTCAGTGTAAATGAGCTAATGTGAGCTGTGAATGTTACTTTTATTTTGTTTTACTGTTTTGCTGGAGAGTTATCCCTGCCACGTGATGTTTCGGCGGCTGCCACTCAGTCACCACCAGTAATGCCAGTGTGTAATAAAAGTGTTTGGTTATTAGTGAATTAACCAGTCCCTCCAGGATTTCACCAGATTTTTTTTTTTTTTATTTTTATTGCTGGGTAAGTTGCGGACTGTCCTTGGGGATTGCCTGAATCGTGCATTGGCTCATGTCCAGACCGGAGATTCACAGCTTTAAAACTCATTGAGAAGATGTAATAGTGACTTTTACCTCTAAAGATGTATAAACTGTTACAACACTAGCTGTAATATTAGATTCGCTCATTTTTTGTGTGGTTTTACGGCATGTTTCCTCACATGCGCTCCCGAGACAGGGGTGCTGTCAAGCAGGCAGACGTTTTTCAACACAAACCCGGCACTTCATACAAGGGGTCATTATGGAGACTCAAGGAGACGTTCACCGGCGGGCCGGGAGAGACGGAGGAAGGAACGATGTGGGAAAACTCACAGGTGAGTTTTTTTTTAAATCCCACACTGTTTTTTGCTGATGTGTTTGGTATATACTCACTGTAAACATGGAAGTGAGCGCAGTGCAGCGCCACATTTGATTGGCCAGACTGATGACATACACATTTGCACACTGCTCAGGGACAAATTTGATTGGCGAAATTGGAGGAAGTTGACGACAATTGACCAAAATTGCAGTAAAGTTGCGGTGATTGGAAAAAATTCAAATTATGCATGAGAATCAAGTCTCAAGTGTACATTACAAAACTATTTCATAACACTGCAAAATTATGAGGGGAAAAATGTACATGTAAAAAAAAAAGAGATGGTCCTTTTTATATAATTATCTAAACTGTACAATTTACAGAAAATGTATATCGTGATATATATCGTTATTGTGATATTAGATGGCTTATATCGTGATATGAATTTTTTGCCATATCGCACAGCCCTAGCTCCAAGGCGTTCTTAGTCTCCTGATTCTGGTCCACCCCAATATCTCAGTGACATAACAAAAGTTGGTGACACATAGCAGTCCCTCCAGGATTTTGCGGGATGTTTTTATGATTGTTGTGGCCCAAAAAGCCTGAATTCGCAGGAGCTTGTTTAAAAAGTTGCAATAAAAGTCACTATGTTTTGAGAGTTTTTTTTTTTTTTTTTTTGCACTAAAAGTTGTGGGAAGAACTACATATTTTAAAGCAGATTTTTATTTTCCAGTTTACTGCAGTAATATTCCATACAAAAATACAAGAAAAGCACACGATTGTCAAAAATTTCCTATTACAGTGATTTGTGAATTAAGCAGAAACTTCTGCTATACAGAAAAACTCTTTTGTACAACAACAAATACAGACTTTAACACAATATCCATTACAGCAGCTAAATTGCATTGAATGCATGTTAGAGTATAGATTTGGAAATTATTGGCAGCACATTCATTTGAAAACTCCCTACGGTCCCCAACCACTCAGTACCGAGCAGAGAGGGAAAAAAAATAATTTATTCTGTTGCTCTGTATTGTCTATTGGAGTCTGTATTTTTCTGAAAAAAAAAAATAATTACAGACAATATTCTCTCTCTTTCCGTGCCTAACTCCTACCTGTCTATCTGCTGCACGTCTTGACACACATTTGTCTCTTCAGACACACATCTTTCATTTACGGCAGGGGGAAACGTTTGTCCGTGTTCAGACCAGAGATTCACAGCTTTAAAGCTCATTGACAGGCTGTTGTAATGATTTTACCTCTGAAGATGTATAGAATGTTCAAACACTGGCAGTAGTCTTAGATTTGCTCGTTTTGTTTGTGGTTTTATGGTATCTGTCCTCAGGCGCGCTCTGCGACGGGGTGCTTTTGGGGCAGGCGGATGTTTTTCAACACAAACCCAGTGCTTCGTACACACGGTCAGGACAGAGACGTGGCAAGACGACCACCGGCAGGCTGGGGGAGATGGAGGAAGGGATGGTGTTGGAAACCTCGCGGGTGAGTGGTTTTTTAAATCACACCCTCTGTTTTTGCTGATGTGTTCCGTTAATACTCACTGTAAACACGGAAGTGAACGTGATGCAGCGATGCATTTGACTGGTTAGAGTCTAACCAGTCAACTGGTGCTCAAATGCTCAGTCTAACCGTTAGACTGAGCATTTGAGCACCAGTCAAAGACAATTCTGATTGGTGAAACTGGCGGAAGTTGACGAGGATTGGCCAAAATTGCAGGAAAGTTGCAGTGATTGGACAAAGTTGCAAGGTCGCGCAATAGTTGCGGTGATTGGCTGATTTTGCATGAATTGATGTAATCGCAACATCACAAAATCTTGAAGGGACTGACATATCTCTTTAAAATGCTCAAAAGCTGCAGTTAACTCTGCCCTCCCTCTTTCATCACTATTGCTAATCTTAGCTGGCTAGCTCCTAGCTCGTGGTGAATCTGAGCCAACTATAGTACATTCATTCATGTATACATTCATATCCTACCAATTACTGAAACCACACACTCTTGTCCACCAGTGATGCCTTATTTCATTCATTCTTTAAGATGAATAGATAGATAGATAGATAGATAGATAGATCAATAAAGTACATCTATCTATCTATCTATCTATTCATCTTAAAGAATGAATGAAATAAGGCATCACTGGTGGACAGGAGTGTGTGGTTTCAGTGATTGGTAGGATATGACCGGTCCCTGCAATACAATAAGCAGAGAAACACTTGAGAATGAGTGGCTAAACTACTAGCATCAGCTAGCTACCTTGGGTCTTCGTTAGAGAAAATAAACTATAGCAAATTAAGCTAAAATAGCATCTAAGAACAACATACTGTATATAGTCAAGTGTAGATGAACAAAGATTCCAACAGGGATAAACAGAATTAAATAGAGCCTGTCTATTAGACTCTCCCCGAGATGACTGACTCTGACCACCTAGCCAAGATAATGATAACGGTTCGATGTAGCATCATGGTGAACATATAACAAAATAATCCAAAATGATTCAAGATAAGTTATCGATTATGGATGAGCGAATCAGGTGGGTGGGTGGGTGGGTGACTTAAAATTAAAGAAAATAACATCACACTCAGCAAGCTAACTCTCTAGTAGCAGTTTGCTCTCAAGTTAATGCCTTGCGTTCCATGCTCATCTGGGCAGGGACAGACTCATCACTGACAAATGGTTCAGTCTTCAGTTACAACCCATCACCGTGCTATTGACAGTAAAAGTAGGGAAAAAGATTCCAGAAGAGCAAAGCCGGCTCATTTTGTCAAAATGTTAAAATATGATCACATTATTTATTATAGTGAAGAGAGATTTTAATATTTTTACTGTAGCCATATGACCCAAGAAAGCATTTTATAAGGTTACAACCCACAAACACACCATGTTTGAGTGAATGGGACTTTGAGGTCCACTGGAGCGTGATTTGATGGATGGGATCATAACGCTTCTGAATACCGATGGCTCTCTCCTATCCCATATACAGCCTCCTACAGCTACACAAACCCAGAGTTGCTCTTGATTGAATGACAGATCTAGCGGTGCTCCAGGACTTTTGAACAGATCCAAAATAGCCCTTTAACTGTAAACATTTGAGGAAAAAAATTAAGTCATTTAATTGCTGAATCTGTTCTTACTTGACACCATCAACTGCTCTTTTAAAAGATTAGCACAAGTTTGCTAAAGCTGTCCCATTGCACTTAATGGAGCTCATTTTCATTCAGTTGGCTGGATTTGGCTTTAAACACATGACGATACTGTCCACTCCACGGTCTGCAGCCAACATTGTGCTGCAACACTATCAGCTCATTGTTGATTTTCACTTCCATACTGGAATTTCATTAGCTTTATGCATTAAATTGTTTTAGGTGGTTAGGACAAGAGTCTACTTTCAACACATTACAACTCTAACCCTCTGCCATGTCACTTCATATAGTGATTTTCACAACCACAAGAGGTAACTCTAGGTCATAACATCTGATAGATAGTAAGACGGCTTCTGTCTTTATAAGGAAGCATCAGTCAAAGGCTATTGGATGGAATGGTAAAAGGGTTGGTATGATTAAAGAGCTTCAAATACCAGTGTCAGAAGTGAAAACTGGAAGTCTCTATCGTTTACCATTGCTGAAAAAAAAATTGAGCAGTCTGCAACCTGGAGAGCTATTAATGCCGGCTCTACCATGGTAGGTCAGCATATGTAAAGACACCTGTGCAACAATCATGCCGTCTATTCACCACTGCAATATGGAGGGATTATCTTGGGAAAGAAGGGGTGCTCTGTCCAATTGTGTTTGAATGCACCTATATGGATAATATATAATGGGGGACAGTATTGTTGTGTATCTCAACTGAGATCATCTTAACTGATGAGTCTTGATAGCTTTAAAACATTCTAACACATTTTTACCAAATAAGCAATAACTATACAACTATAAGTAATAAAGCAATTTACACAAATCCTGTGTGGAAGGAAAGTACCACTTGTTTACCCACATTATCAGATCAGGGCACACTCTTTTCCCTCCCTGCTCGCTGGCACCTGTTTTCTGCGACAGCATTCAACACGCATCCTGGGAGGATTGTTTCGACGCATGTGCACACGGCGCTTAAAAATGTTGCTGTGTGTGCAGGGATCACACTGGCACAGTGCTAAGCAAGAAGAGCAATGCTGGAGGCTCCTAAAGCACCGCCAGTGACAGCTTCTGGCTCCTCGCTCCTTAATTTTCTCGGTGCATCATCATTATGACGATATAAGACAATGGCTACAAAGCCGCATGTGTACACAAGAAAAGAGATGGGAAAGTTGGGATGCAAATATGTTGAAAATGGTGTAAGTTCAATGTATTATTAAAAATATGGGATGCTAGAATTCTGAAACTGATATGATGATAATAATAACCCCTTTTTCCAACAAAAGCAACGCTCCGATGAAACAAATGCCCATTAGTCTGTACACCACGTGTGAACTGCATTCTTTTATGATGAAATACATGGATATGAATAAAGTGGCACAATTTCTTCAATGGCCCCAAAATTATTACAGTTTGATTGGAAACTGTAATAATAAGCCCTGAGAAGTCCTTTTGGGCTTTTCTATAGTGTGTGCAGTGTTCTTTTTTGGTGTTGGTGCCACAGATCAGTGTTTTTCAACCTTCTCTGAGCCATTGCACACTTTTTACATTGAAAAAAATCTTGCGGCACCCCACCAATCAAAAATGTTACAAAATGACACATTGCAGCCTATTGGTGTGGTAGATATCGATGGCCGAAAAGCAAAACCTATCTGAAAAATGCACTTAGGCATTAGTGCCTTGCAAAGTGCAGACAGGAGGTAGTATTGTTACACATACTATAGTAATATAGTCCAAAACTGTGTATTATGTGCTAGGTATCCTTAAAAAAAATAGCATTCTGCAAGAAAACAAAAAGTTTTTTTTTTTAGTTTTCTCAAAAAAGTGCATTTTTCAGAAAGGAAGTTTTGCGTTTTGGCCATCAATATCATTGACTACATACATAATTCCTTCTACGCCCTTTTGGGCTTGCAATTTAAGTATTTTTTTTTTATTTCAAATCATGAACTCTGCTGTTTGTTTATTGTTTTGATTTTTTTTCTTAAGACCTTTACATACTCCACAAGGAAAGAATTTTTTTTCTTTTTCTTGATGTGGTAAGAACAAGAACAAACTTCTTTCTGGTCAAGACATTTCATACTTCACAAGAAACTCAAGTGCAGAACTCCAGGGAAATTCAAATTTCTGACCAGTCACACAGCAGTTCTTGGACACCACACAAGAAAAAAGTTCTACCACGATGATGAGTCAAGAACAAACTGCAAGAACTCCCAAACCAGGGGTGCAAGAACAAAATGTCATTTTGTTCTTGCACCCCTGGGAGAGAGAACACATTTCTTTGTTCTTGCGGACTATGCAAAGGCCTTCATTATTTTCCAGTTTCTTTTATTATATGTCCGAAATAAATTTTAAAAAAAACACCAATACCCAATATTACAGCATATATAATGACCATTTAGTTTTGTAATTAGTTTATACTCAGTGTGAAACTTGGGCCCATTTAGACGAACACAAAGCTGATATCCTAGCAGGAACTGAAAAAAGGCATACACCTTTGTGGTTTTTCTCATTAAAGTTATCGTTTTCCCCAAGTTCTCATGGAGATGAGCAAAATAGTCTGTTCTTATTTTGAAGAGACAGGTGTTTCATTTGGAGAAGAATCAACATTGGAGGGTAAACTAGTTTGAAAATGAGACTGGCACTCACCTGGAGACAGAAGGACCAGGAGCTCTGCAGCTGAATCTGGAGTGTCGAGAGTTTTCTACCCATGGACGGGCAAACAAGACTAGCAGGCAAGTAATGTAAACAACCCATCATTCAGGTGAAATTTTGGAGGCAGGGACAATTTTTTGAGGTGAGACCCCGTCGGATAATGTAAACCTAAGCATGATGTGTTTGGGGAATTTCAACAGCAGGTTGAACGCAGTTGCAGAAGTTATAAACACAACTTTACCTGTCTGCCGCTCACTCAAACTATGAATTCATGTCTATTCGCATCTTTACATTCAGTTAAAATGTAATCACGCTGTGCAAAAAACACGCCCTTTCGCATTTGGTCTGAACGTACCTTTGAAATTTTGTCCAGGGCCCAGTTCAGAGTTCCTCTGAAGTTTCCTCTTCAAAGATTTATCCATTGCTCATTGTTTTTTTATCCAGTCAACGCGAGCTCTCGCACATCTTGACAATATCATTAACCTCCATAAAAAAAGTGAAGAAGAAGAGGAAGAAGAAGATGGTTGCCATTACTGCATTCATACTGCCACCTATTGACATGGAAGAGCCACTATAGGCACCAACGCACAATAATGGCAAATTATTTGCAATTTCGTTGGACCAATTAAGTGAAATTAGACAATTTCCTATTGCACCATGAACATTTTCTCACGGCACCCACGCTGGTTGAAAATCATTGCCATAGATAAATAATGGTCCAATTTTATTGACCCACAAAAAAAATCCTGTTAAAAGGTTCAAGAGGAAATAATATTGTAGGTCACAGGTTTCTCAGCTATAATAGCGCGATAAATCCTTGCTTTGCACTTTAACTTGTATCATTTAATTTTTCATCTTCACTTTGTTCTCACCTACTGGTATATAAAAAGACTGGGTTTTAAAAAAAGGACTATGGTTCCATAAAATCCATATAAAACTATATGATTTCTCAATAATGAGTAAAGGACACATGCTAGTAGCTGTGAAGAAAAGGTGCCAATATACACCTTAGAATGGGAACACTATTTGTGAAGATGTGATGTGAACCATATCCAGTAATTGTAACATCTGAAAATGATATAAAAAAGCAGTTCTAATCACTTTAAGACATAAATTTTCATTCTGGCCCAAACCAGATAACATCTTCATCTGTAATAATAAAACCAGGGCACAGGCAATGACTGAAAAGCCTGAAAAATATGTGGAACGTTTTCTAAGCCAATGTTTCAACACCATTTATTTCATATCTCCAATGGGCCCTTCCTTTCAAGTCCCCTAACCCACATTTAGGAATAACAACCAGGCCCATAACAAATCTAAGGTATTAGTGCACAGTGCACACAGTATATTCAGCTGCACACGTAGTCATTAAAACGATGAGGTGGTTACAGCTTGCCCTGAAAGACAAAGAGGGAGCAGTTTGGGATTGCTGCTTGGAAGCTTTGCCGTGATAATCGGGGGGGTGAAATGGACACTGGTCGCTTAACAACTGCTATTGAGATGCACTTCAGCAAAACATTTAATCCGTCACCGATTCAAGGGCCACAAGTAGAGCACTGGCTGCACTGCCCAAGACGTAATGGTGCTATTAGGCCTGTGGTGGGAATATCTGTCACTGTTTTGGGATGTTGTTATAGATAACAAACTAGATATAGATAACATAGCTAGAGGTAACATATTTTTTTGATATCTTTGCAGTAAAATATATGACATGTGAATTTAAGTCATTACAAAATCATAAAAACTAACGCTACGTCAGTTAACGTATCATCTTTTATACACCACATGTTTGTTTTTTTCACTTCAGTAAGCATATTTCCTAAAATGCCAAATTCTCCAAATAATGAGGCAGTTTTAAATTTTTATTTGAAGAGGATGCATCTGTGTAAATACCTGTCCTGAATGAATTAATTCATCTTTTCTGATGTAGTTCCAACAAACAGAAAAACTGGTTCACTCTCAGTTTAAAAAAAAAAAAACTCCTTTGAAGCTCATACTCTTGTCTTTTTATTCCTTTGTAATGCAGAAGAAGAACTAGCACAAATGTTCTGAATGATGCAAATTCAGCATCTATCAAAAGTCCATCACTTTTAAGCATCCAAGTGACATCAAGAGCTTATAATTAGAACAAATCAAGCAATTACTTGGTATAAGCACAACATTTTTCTCAATAACTTGAATTGCTCTGTGTTGGGAATTCACACGCTGAAAAATGAACTCAACCAGACAATCAGTGAGTAACTTGTTCCCACCAGATGAACACACCCCAAGGTCACCAAGTGCCTTCACTTGTCTCTATATACAGTATATAACCTATGCCTACTCAAAGCTGAAATGACACTCAGTCATATCTTGCGACTTTTGATCTTGACCTTGAGTACGACCTGGATGCAGACCCACCTGAGGATCATTATGTGTAAATTTTGGAAGCATGTGGCCAATTGCCTAGGAGGAGTAATTTTTGAGAAAATCAAGCACCCAGATCTCCTGACCTTTGGCCTAAATTGTTACCTTGAGCACAAAATTTAATTAGACCCACCTGGAGATCATTGTGTGTTAGTGCTAAGCATTGGGGAAACTGCTTAGGAGTAGCAGAAACTTTTGAGAAGATCAATTACAGTGGTGTGAAAAAGTGTTTGCCCCCTTTCTGATTTCTCATTTTTTTGTATGTTTGTCACACTTAAATGTTTCAGATCATCAAACTAATTTAAATATTAGACAAAGATAACACAAGTAAACACAAAATGCAGTTTTTAAATGAAGGTGTTTATTGTAAAGGGTAAAAAAAAAATAAAAATCCAAACCTACATGACCCTGTGTGAAAAAGTGACCCCCCCCCCCCCCGTTAAAACATAAATTAAGTGTGTTTTAGCACATCTTTGGAAAGCTGAGTTCAATTTCTCTAACTACACCCAGGCCCAATTACTGCCACACCTGTTCTCAAGCAAGAAATCACTTAAATAGGACCTGCCTGACAAAGTGAAGTAGACCAAAAGACCGTGAAAAGCTAGGCATCATCCTACGATCCAAAGAAATTCAGGAACAAATGAGGAACAAAGTAATTGAGATCTATCAGTATGGAAAAGGTTATAAAGCCATTTCTAAAGCTTAGGGACTCCAGCGAACCACAGTGAGAGCCATTATCCACAAATGGCGAAAACATGGAATAGTGGTGAACCTTCCCAGGAGTGGCCGACCGACCAAAATGACTCCAAGAGCACAGCAACGACTCTTCCAAGAGATCACAAAAGACCCCACAACAGCATCCAAAGAACTGCTGTCCTCACTTGCCTCAGTTAAGGTCAGTGTTCATGACTCCACCATAAGAAAGAGACTGGGCAAAAATGGCCTGCATGGCAGAGTTTCAAGACAAAAACCACTGCTGAGCAAAAAGAACATAAACGCTCATCTCAGTTTTGCCAGAAAACATCTTCATGATCCCCAAGACTTTTGGGAAAATACTCTGTGGACTGACAAGACAAAAGTTGAACTTTTTGGAAGGTGTGTGTCCCATTACAACCGGCATAAAAGTAACACAGCCTTTCAGAAAAGGAACATCATACCAACAGTAAAATATGGTGGTGGTAGTGTAATGGTCTGGGGCTGTTTTGCTGCTTCAGGACCTGGAAGGCTTGCTATGGTAAATGGAACCATGAATTCTGCTGTCTACCAAAAAATCCTGAAGGAGAATGTCCAGCTATCTGTTCATGACCTCAAGCTGAAGCACACTTGGGTTCTGCAGCAGAACAATGATCCAAAACACCCTAGCAAGTTCACCTCTGAATGGCTTAAGAAAAACAAAATAAAGACTTTGGAGTGGCCTAGTCAAAGTTCTGACCTGAATCCGATTGAGATGCTGTGGCATGACCCTAAAAAGGCGGTTCATGTGCGAAAACCTTCCAATGTGGCTGAATTACAACAATTCTGCAAAAAGTGGGGCCAAAATTCCTCCACAGCGCCGTAAAAGACTCATTGCCAGTTATCGTAAATGCTTGATTGCAGTTGTTGCTGCTAAGGGTGGCCCAACCAGTTATTAGGTTTAGGGACAATCACTTTCTCACACAGGGCCATATAGGTTTGGATTTTTTTTCCCCTTAATAAACACCTTCATTTAAAAACTGCATTTTGTGTTTACTTGTGTTATCTTTGTCTAATATTTAAATTTGTTTGATGATCTGAAACATTTAAGTGTGATAAACATACAAAAAAAAATGAGAAATCAGGAAAGGGGCAAACACTTTTTCACACCACTGTAAGTGCCCAGACCTCCTGACCTTGGTCCTTGACCTTGAGGATAACCTGTATGCAGACCCATCCAAGCCTCACTGTGTGTAATTTTGGTAAGCATCAAGGCAATTGCCTAGGAAGAGTAGCAATTTTTGTGAAAATCACACTGGTACTCAGATCTCTTGACCTCTGTTCATGATCTTGACCTTGAGCACAACCTGAAAGTAGACCCATTTAGAATTGTGAGCACCTAGGCAATTACCTAGGAGGAGGAATAACTTTTGTGAATTCATAAATGATCAGATGTCCTGACCTTTGACCTTGAGCACAACCTGGATGCACACTCGCCTGAGGATCATTGTGTGTGAGTGCTAAACATCCAAGACATTGCCTTGGATGAGTAGATTTTCCTGTGAGGACCACATAAATGCCCAGATGTCCTGACCTTCGACCTTGACATTAAAAATAACCTGTATGCAGACCCACCTGAGGATTGTTGTGTGTGATTTTGATGAGCATCAAGGCAATTGCCTAGGAAGAGTTGCAATTTTCATGAAAATAACACTAGTGCTTGACCTTGAGCACAACCTGGAAGAAGATCCATTTTAGAGTCCGTGTTTGTTTACGAGTGCTGAGCATATGGGCAATTGCCTAGGAAGAGGAGTGCTTTTTGTGAATTCACAAGTGACCAGATGTCCTGAAATTTGACCTTGAGCACAACCTGGATGTAGACCAATCTGAGGATCACTGAGTGTGAATGCTGAATGTCCAGGCAATTACCTAGGAGGAGTAGTGATTTTTTTTTTTGTAAAAATCACAAAAGTGCCAGATCTCCTAATTTTTGATCTTGAGCTGTATCTTGACTTGGATGCAGACCCACCCGAGGGGATCACATTGCATGTACTACAAGTTTGTTATTACCTAGGAGGAGCAGCAATTCTTGGAAATTGTGCAAATATGGAAGCAAACAGATGGACGGACAGATATGATAAGACACAGCACCGTAGAATTAGCTCATTTTACCTGCGCTATATCGAGCTAGTGAAACTCAGAAGCTCGCTGTGTGCCAAAATGTGAGTCCACAAAATAAACCGGAAAATATGTACGGCTTTTTGATAAGCAAACATTAGTGCCAGCAGATCCACAGCAGTGATAGCTTTAATCTAACCTGTATTTCTAAAGCAGGTGGCGAGTAGCGAGGAGGGTCTGTCTCCGCAGGCCAGATTATGAGTTCACAGCCAGACGCGGACAGACAGAGGCAGAGGTTAGCCCTCCTTCCCGCACTCGACAAACACACACACACACACACACACACACACACACACACATTTGGCAAGCATTTTTTTTTCACAGGACAATTAGCTTCCGACCTCTGCCAGCCCACACATGCACACTCTTCAGCCAATTACGAACCGCACTAATATAATGATAACAGTCACACTCGAGCCACATACACACCCTGTCACGATGTGCGCACACACACACACACACACACACACACACACTCCGCTGCCCCTCGAGCGCCGCAGAAATATGGCAGCCAGCCCCGTTTCTGAAGGGCACAGCACCCGGCTGCAGCTTTCAAACACAGACAGACGTATTTGGCGGATATGTTTTTTTTTTTTTTTCCCTGCTTCACCTTGTTTAAACTCAGAGCCTGAATTGATGTCCAATTCACACTCTGTCTGTCTGTTCTGGTGAATCCATTATCTCTGATTATTTTCTCATAAGCGTCGCTGCTCTAATCCACTTGTTGGTCACATATCTTTGCTGCTGCAGCCAACCACTGAGCTGATAACACATATGCACAACAGAGGTTTTAATTCACTCCGAATGCAGCTCAGTGTTATGACAGAACAAATGTGCTTGATTCTGAAAGACATTAAAATACGTATAATATAATGCCATACATTTAATATATGGTGCATAATTAACTACTCTGCAGCCTTGCATCGCTGTGCTGTTTTGTTTGGAGTCTTTAAGATCATTTATTAAATATGCACATAATTTCCTTGAGACAGTGTGGTTAAGACTCTCATCTGAGGAACAACATTCACCCCCAGCTAGGATTGATTCCAGTCAGAATATGGTTCTGCCGGATTTCCCCTACTTTGTATTCCACTCAGCTTTATGACTGTTTCAAGAAATAAAAGGAAAAAACGGGGTGATGCAAGTGCTCTACACAATAAAGACACTCTTATTTTATCTCCGTAACACGATTAAAACAGAAACCTGCTTATCGGACTTGATTTTGAGGCATAACATAAATATTTCAAAAGAGCAGACGCAATTATATTGACCACTGCACAGGTTCAATTGAAAAACACCTGCTACAAGCAGTTAAATGAATGGCCCTCTAACTCACTCTCCGGCTCCTGCGTTCACCTTGACCACATACTGCTTTGGTGGCGCACAGGAGCACCGCCTACGGTGTTATCAAAGTCATCAGCCCTTAGTTTTTTTTTTTGGTTTGTTTTTTTTTTTTCCTCCGGAAGAAACTCCTAACTAGATAACACCCACAAACCCTGCTCAGCGGATCCATAATCAATCCCATTATAGTGTTCTTGCCCCGTTGTTAATTGGACACATTTGTGGGCCGACAAAACAAACTGACATTTCCATTTTAGTGATCAAGCTGATGCTTTTATACGGAACAATTTGTGAGCTCAAGAGTGGAAAAATTTGAATTTTAGAAATCATACACTTGCTGTTGGGGCCCCTTTATGCATAATGGAGATCGCTGGGTGATCACTGAGAGATCACAAATGGACAGATCTCTCAACAATCTCCTAAAGCCTGGAAAACGCTGTTTTTGTGTAAATGTTTGAGTGATCAAAAATTCCATTTTTAGCAACTTTCATGGCAATCAGTAGAGATCTTTGAAAGATCCTTGAGATACCAGGAGAGATCACAAAGGGATCATTGAGAGTTTTAGGACGACTAAGTTGGGTGCTGAGCATTTGAGAGGTTTCTAGTGCTCTTCTACTCCCTTTGCACAGGAGATAAGATTGTTGAGAGATCGTCGAGCGATGGAAAAAAAAAATGAGAGTTTGCTGAGAGATGGTTTTGGACTGAGTCGAAACTTTGAGGAAAGTGGAGCTCGCTGAAGAGATTTTGGCGATAGCTTAAGATCAATGAGAGATCACTAAGAGATCTGGCCATTTTTTCATCACTCAGTGATCTCTACCCCATGTATTAGGGGCGATAGGTTTACTACGGAGTCTATTTATAAAAGAGCAAAATTTACAAAAGCCCCATTTTGAAAAGGATGAGTAAGTATTATAACTCCCTGAGAAAAAACATCAACCTGCTGGGAAACATCTTGTAGTAATACTTAAGTATGTCACCATCTCTCTGAGACCAAAAATACCCTAAATCACACTCATGTGCCATATAATTAGGACAAAGTGATCTAATTTAAGAGGTTTAATAAAACAGAGGTGTTACGTGGGTACAAAGCTGTGACTGAAAGTTTTTTTTTTTTTAAGTTGCAACGGAGGAGAGGTAATGACTCATCCTCGTCGAACTCAGGTGGGAAAGTCATTCCACCACAGGAAAGGAAGGAGACTGCAAGGCCACTGCAGGGAAAGGGATAAATAATTAGGCAATTGTACCAAAGCAGGGAGGTGTCTGGGTCGTGACCTGAAAGTACGAGGCTTGTTTTTTAAAGTCGGCACGCGTGGAGCCACAGTCACAAATTTTTAGGGACACGGAGGACATTTCTGACTGCAACTTTATGGATGAGATGGGAGAAAAGGTTGGCAGACGAGAGCGGGGGGTGGGGGGTGTTGTAGTGTTGATTTGAGAGGCGTTGCAAGTTGAAGCCGCGGTTGAGATGTGGGTCACGGGGACTTGCAGGGGCAGATGAAAACACCTTGGATGTGGGGAAATGGTGTCTCAAACACATCGCTGACCTATTCCTTTTCATGGGCAGTCAAATACAGCGGGGAAAAAAAAGCTGAGGATAGGACTACCGACCATTACACAGCAGTTTTTGTCAAGTGTATGAGCTCCCTGTTTAGTATTTAGCTTTGTTTCACTCTCACTAGTAATTTCCATGTTTGAGAACCAAAACTTGTGGTTTAAATTGATTTGGTATTGGAAGAATTTTTGGCTTTGTTCAGATTCTAGTTTCCATTTTTAATCCAAGGTACAGCGCTTGCAAGAAATATTGGCACCTAGGGCTGGGCAATCAACTGGAAAAAACAAAAAACAAAACCAGAAACTGATGTTCAGGACATAAAACAGACATAATTTTGCTCATGTTGTTTTTTTGCATTTTTTTCCCTCTCCCTGTTGTATGCGTGCATAAATGAGAACTTGTCTATATGACCGAACATCACTTTGCAACCTGAAAACAGCACAGTCATATTATTTAAAGCCGCTGGGTGGCAGAAGAACACAAAAATGAAAGGGGCTTGTACTGAAAAGAAATGTGGTGTCCGTCCACACAAATTCCAAGAAAGAGTGAGCAAAGTGCAAAAAAACTAACAAAGAAATGCGCAAAAGCTAAGTTGCTGTTAGCCTCTAACCGTTAGCTGCGTCACTTCAACCATTTTATAGTAAAGGAACAGATGACAAAATGAACAAACTAAAGTTGGATTTACCATCCCGATCAGTAATGTGCTGTGTAACGAAATTACTGTTTAAAAATTCAGTAATGCGTTACAGTTACTGAAATTTGATCAGATGCGTTACTCATTTTATTAACTCTGAGTGTGTCTGTCGCCGAATTGCAACATAAACCCTAGTGGTAAAGAGTGGTAAACATTTTTTGTCAATAAAATAGTTCAGATTTCCAAGGCTATAACTTGAAAGTGGTAAGAGATAATGGCTTACTGTCATTTAGAAAGATGTAAAATATGATCCAAAGTTTCAGATAGGAATAAATTTACGCATCTAATTTGCATAATGTCACAGCACCACTTTAAATTCCATAACTCAGTCAAAAATAGACTTTGGACGTATTTACACAAAGAATGGTTCAGTCTTTTGACACCGTTTTTTGTACAGAGGTACCTCATCATCTTATCTTCAAAGTATACGAACAAGAAATCAGTACAATATTTAAAAAAAAACACAAATTCCTCACTTACTGTTGACAAAGGGGGGCTGGCTGGCTGGCCTGGTCGCTGAGTTTTCACCCATTGTGGTCGTTATTTTGCGTTCTGTCGGTCATTTACGCTCTCTACCACATCTACAAAGTCTTAAGATTAGCCCACATAAATTTCGCTTGTATCTCACAGCTATTTTCCGTGTACAAAGCCGACTAAGTGACGGTGCATGATGACGGACAGCAGCCATTCTGGGCTAAAATGCTAAAAACAAGAAAAGGAAATGAGGAATTCTTCTTCTTTGGTGTATTACCTGTCATCCATTGAGTCCTCCAATGGATGTCTGCCACCTTCTGAAACTGGCAGATCAGTACAAATCAGTACAAATCCTCAATGGAGCCGATCATGTCAGAATGAGAGGACAGGCGCAGCGCCGCGCTCTGCCACTAGGGACACGCAAATTCTCACACTCAAAAGGTTAATATGGATAGATATTTTTAGCACAAATAAATGAGTACACAAACTGACCCTACCATAGCTGAGACGAGCTGTCAGTTGACCTGACCTGTTGCAAATAGTCTGAGTCTTCACTACTGAGCAGAGGAAGAGATAAAGCTACTTTGTTTTTGTGGAAAAAGACAGATCATTTTTCCTTTGTCACAGTTAAGGACAAAAGCATATTGGTGGGTTGCAAACTAAGTGCTAGTTGAGACCTACCGCAATCTTCAGAAGTGCATGAAAACAGCAACAAAGCTCCAACAAAGCTAGTGCTAACTAAGTAACTAACTATGCTAACAACTACCACCATGTTAGTGGATCTATGCTATCTGAACACCCATGGCTGGATTTCAAGCACAGGTGTGCATCTGGACAGTTTGTGACCCAGCAAGAATTAAACCTGATTAGGGCTGCAGCTAACAACTATTTTACGGCTAGGGCAATCACCCACTCTAATCAAAGATTACTCGAGTAATCGAGTAATAAAAAACGAAGTGAAAGGTTAAATTAACCACAATTTTGATTTATGGTCAAATCACCCAGCCCTACTGGCACCCTTGAATTTCTGTAAGATAACACCATTTCTCCCACTGAACTGCTGCAATTTTAACTGCTTTGGTGCACTCATGTTTATTTCTTTGGTCTGTACGGGAACGATATTAAAAAGCAAAGAAGAAAGCCAAATCTTGGGCACTCTGTACAGAACTACAAAAATGAACTTGACAAAATTATTAGCACCTTTTCAAAATTGAGAAGTTTTAGTATTTCAAGCATGTGATGCTCCTCTTTACAATGGTAAGCAAGTCCATCAATGAAGATACCCCAAGGCCACTTAGAGCCTTCACTTCTGATATCTATAGCCTCAACAGTGCAATTTACTACTTTCAAATTTTAGGCAAACTGTAATATTTTATTTAATTTTCTTGTTTATCCATAATATGCCTGCAACAGCATTTCTTATTCGAGATCATCTACAGAATAATGTGCAATCTGGTATTTAAAAAGAAAAAAGTGACCAACATGTCATCAGACTTCAATTCACTGGAAGCGATGAATAAATCACATCACCGCCCATATCTCTTCGTCTGCACCCCACTGTTTTCTTTCAAGAGCAATGAATTACGTGTTCACTTTGAAGGCTAAGTGGCATATCATTTGGTCTTACTGTGCCTGAACGCAGCCGGCTGTGACTAAAGCCTTGTTTACAGTGGACACATGACTGACACACTTTTTAACCACTCGGCCCTTCTTCCGTTTCACATGCTCCATCACCCTCACACGCTAATTCATGTGTATACCACTGATCTAAAGCCACAGATTAACACATCCGCTTGCATATTTGACTGTTTGGTTAGACAAGACTCCAAAACTAAAACAAGAGGGTCCGCTGCCTACCTGTCCAGAACCCTCACCAGCCAATTATACTTACCATCATTGTGCTCATTAACTCACGTTCTCCTCTCCCCTGCAGGCTACACTCCTCCAGTGTGGGTTTCACTCACTTAATACTTACCCATTTAAATAAAAACAACTCCTTTGCCTCAATTGCTGTCTCCTTGTGTTTGTGCTCTGCATTTGGGTTGACACTGTGTTTATACTACTTTTCTTTTTGATGTTCTACTGCCATTGTTATTTTCTCTAGTTAGTTCACCTCTACCTTTTTTTAGGACCCCCACTATGGAGAAAGAAACTCTTCCTAGAACAAAGTACAACGAAATCTGTGAACAACAGATACCATTAGCAATACGAAGGACAACATTCTCACAGCTTTGGTTCCACTTAGCTTCCCCTCTTCTGATGAGCGACGATTGTTGGTGTTGTGACCCGGATGCTGCTGAAGTGTGGACATTCGCTCATGTCCAGACCAATCACAAACACCAATGTCACCGGAAGGTTCCAGTGTTTTCAGAGTCCCTGCTCTACAACAAAAGTTCCTACAGTGAGAACACAGCTTGTCTCATTCAGACTAATCAGTGGTTGTGTGTCTATAATTGGTATCGAGTGTCTGACACAATTACATACCTGTTCATACAGACATAAATCAGGGTGGGTTTGCAAACAATTGCCCAATCAAGTTAAAAATATTTCAGCTTGAGCAGAAATGAGTCACAATCACCATCTTAAGTTTCTGTTTCCCTTACTGCCTCGACATGCTTTTTTTTTTTTTTTTCTTTTGGACTAGTTAGTTGTTTATCCTGCCAGCACTAGGCAACTCTTTGTTACCCTTTTTTTTTTCCCCTCTTTCTGATGACTGAACCAAATTACATTTTTGGGCATGAGTGATGGCTTCATGCAATACTGCAGCTCAGGTCGGTCATGTTATGACTAACTGGGATATTTCAGTGAAACAGAGCATCTTTACTGTGAACCTGTGTTTTTTTCCCTCCTGACAAACTAAGATAAAAAGGTACATAACCATCTCTTTATTATTTAATTATTCTATTTTTTTCCTTAACACAACAACTGACACTTCACAGTGCCAAAAATTGCATTAAGGCATCATTTGAAAAGGTGCCTATGCCTGTAGTGCTCGTGACACTGAATAATATTGTTTAAAGGACTCACAATCGTGTCACTTCACACTTACAAACGGGTGTTACTGTCAGTATTAAAAATAAATTACTACTATATCATTATACACTGATACAATCACAGCTTTACAAATTTTTAATCATCCTACTGCAATTGCTATTGAGCAGTATTTGCAACAGTTGGCCCTTTAAAGATGTGACGACATTTTCCTCCTTGTAATGAATCATCTCGGCATCACTGATTCCCACTAAAAGATACAAAGGGGAGGGTGTGTGTAGCAGTTGTGATGACACTGCACTACACAACAGCCTTTTTTCTGTGTGTGTGTGTGTGGGGGGAGGGGGTGCGTGTGTGTCTGTGTTTCTGTCCATGTATGTAAATTTACTGGATAATCACAAGGTCTAGATTGTGTGTTCAGCCACCAGCAGATTAACCTTCGTGTGTGTTTATGTATGTGCATGTGCGCATGACAGACTGCGCATGGGCTTGTGTTTGTGTGAGTGCACGCACATTCATATTTATGTCCAAAATATGTCACTTTCTCTCCGGCTGTGCTGGCAACATGCTGATGAGTCAGCCCATTCAACACATTAATCCTGTTTCCTCACAAACTGTACTCAGCCCACACTGGGCTTTAATATGCTGCATACATTACAGGCCGATGCCATCTGATTTTAAGAAAGCAAGACGCCATGAGACCGACATGATGGTTTAGCTTTAATAACAGAGTGGTGCAGTATAGCTGGGAGGAGAGGTAACGCTGGATTCATGCTGGCGCCAAGATTCGACAACCTGACTGTCAGTGACAGAGCAGCTCAATCCAGCTTAATGAAATCACCCAGAGAGTGCTCAGATCTCCTGACCGTTGACCTTGATGCAAACCCATCTAGGCTGTGGTAAGGTCAAGGTCAATAGCCTAGGAGGAGTAATGATTTTTGTGAAACCATATGTGCCCAGATCTCCCGACCTTTGACAATGATCTTGAGCGCAACCTAGATTCAGATAAACCTGAGGATCATTGTGTGTGACTTTGTTGAGAGTTAGGGCAATTGGCTAGGAGGGGTAACAATTTTCATAAAATCATATAAGAACTGAGATCTCCTGACCTTTGACCCTGACCTTGAGCACAACCTTGATGCAGACCCACCTATTGATCATTGTGTATGAATTTGTTGAAAATTAGGGTAATGGATTAGGAGGAGTGATTTTTCTGAAACCACATAAGTTCCTAGATCTCCTGATCTTTTGCTGTGACCTTGACTTTGACCCACAACCAGAATACAGCCTCTCCCGAGGACCTGTAAGTTTGGTGACCACTGGGGCAACTGCCTAGGAGGAGTAGCAATTTTAATGAAATTACTTAAATGCCCAGATCTCCTGACCTTTGCCCTTGACCTTAAGCACAACCTGGATACAGACCCAAATGAGGAATGTTGTGAGTTTGGTGAACATTGAGACAGTTTGCCTTGGAGGAGTAGCAATTCCTGTTAGCGCCTTTCAGCTTCACCAGAGTGAGTTTAAAATGAGCTGGCTAGTAAAAGTAAGGCCTGTTTCATGCTCCCCATAAGTATGAAAATGAATAAATGAATATGTATATTTTAAACACTTCAACCATCACTGCCCTCATATTTCCATGACTATTTTATGTTGGCATGGATGTTATGCAATATATCCACTAGAGGGTCCTTCTCTGAGTCAAAAATTATCCTAAAGAGCTTTGAAGAAGCATCAAAAGTTTTTGACAACAACAAACGTGGTAAGAGCGAATGAGATATTGAGCTACTGATAATGTCTCTTTTAGGAAAGTGGTAAAATCGGGGGCATGAGGCCAAAAAGATTAGTGTGGTTGTGGTTGAACTGTTGGTTACTCTGCGTGACCAATTTCCAATGGCACTGCAACTATCTATATGCTTTTGAAAAAAGTGCAAAAATACACACCAGAAGGCTTTGTCCATCTCCATACATGCATCTAATGTAGAGCATAAAAGATCCGTATTGCATACAAGTGAATTCATATTTATGTCCAAAATATGTTACTTCCTCTCAGGGAAACCCCAGGTAAACTACTGGAGAAGGAATCAAGCAATTTGGGTGTGTCAGAAAGCAGAAAGTACCATTTTCATATCATATTTGGTATGATCTGGTCAGGGCATGAACCCACAACCTCCAGGCTGTACATTGAGCCAAAATAAGACATGGGTCTGACAAATTTCTAACAGTTCCATTTTATATCCACTTTTTTATTGTAGCTATAGCAGTCAAACGACATTTTTAGCTTTTTCTAGAACACTTCACTGACTTATAAAGGTCAATACACTTCTCCAATACTTGGTCTAAGTGTTCGCTTTTCCTCCATACATTGACGGATGACTAAGGGAAGGTGGCATCTGTATCATCATATTTGTTCCCCAGTCAATCAGAAAATCCTGAATTACAAATTCAAACTCAGCAGGATCCTGTGGTGCCAATATATGTATCACATGGATAATGTAGGGGGAAAGTCTTTGGAAAAGCCTTTTTTTTTTTTTTGCCCTGACACAAGGGTGTCAGTAACATTGGAAGGTACTTTATATGGGCTTTAGCCTCAGCCAGCCTGTGTGAAAGTGTATAATCAGTGTTTTTTAGGTTGGTGTGTCAGAGATGTTAAGCAACCTCCTCTTCCTCTTACAAGGCAAAAACCACAGAAAGTTCACATTCAGACAAACCTCTTACGTTGACTAGCCAGCTCACTTTAAACTTCTTCAATATTTGCTTTCTAACGTTCAAATATAGGGAACAGCTGTTGCTTTATCAAATGTGTAAAGTTTAGTAAATCATTTCTAAATAAATTGCAACTTTTACCTATAAAAGAATATACTTTGCTGTATGTCATATTGTTATATGACTCTTTCATGGTATACAACCCCTAAAAGCATGTTTTCATCACTACAAAACAATAAAAGGGGAATTCCTACAAACTCTACTCCTCACTGTAAAATGGATACCAGACGCATGAAAATGTGATTATCACTTTGGCTTAAACAGGAACAACTGTTAAATGGAAATGGTAAGAAAATTTGGAGAATACCATGGTCCCAGAGAAGATAAATCCCAATGATTCTAATTATCTTAGACCTTTCTTTGCTCAGACATCACCTGCAGCTCTTGTGGGGGGAGTTGGTAGATATTCCTAAACCAGTCAAACTGCCCCAGGGTCCCCGGCAGATTTAACTGGTACACTGCAGAAAAGCAGAGGTTCTACTACCTCAAATGCCTGAGCTCACCTCTATATCTCAGAGGTTGATCCCAGTCACCATTCAGTCACTATATAGAGTTTGTGCCATTAGACTGGCAAGGAAATTGAAAGCTTAGTTCTCTCTTCACTACAACGAATCAGTACGGCGTCCACACCAATACAGATATTTCATCAAAACATCGGTGCAGTACAGTATTGAAGCCTCATTTCAAGTGGCAAAGTTAGAACTGTGAATTTGTACTTGTAGGTGCTAATTCTAATTCTATTCCCTTTAGGCATGCCTGCAAACCCCATTTGTACTTCAAAGTTCTTGCTCAATCGAAACATAAGCCTCGTTTTCCCTAAGTGGTATAGTTCAGTTCAGCTCACCGCGGTACACTATGGAACAGTAAACTGTGATCTGGTCTGTGATAGCTCTATCAGCTAAGTAAACAGTGTGATATCATACAGTGCGACAGAGTCTAGCCTACCAATAAATTCAATGAAGAAAAAGAGCATAAGGCAGTAAAGAAAGGGCAACAAAGAAAGTCATCCAGCACTTAATGTTGTTTCTTCTTAACACGTGTCTTTGTTTTGTTGTGTTTTTTTCATTCTGGTTGTTCCACAGATGTGACAATGGAATTCGTCTAGCTCCATCCACCATTTAGCTACCATACCACTGAGCTTGGTACCCCGATAAAGCAGTGACAAAAAAGGGATGGTACTAGGTGGGGGGGGGG
The DNA here is from genome assembly GCA_020510985.1 of Pholidichthys leucotaenia. Taxonomy (NCBI): domain Eukaryota; kingdom Metazoa; phylum Chordata; class Actinopteri; order Cichliformes; family Pholidichthyidae; genus Pholidichthys; species Pholidichthys leucotaenia. The sequence goes on along the minus strand of CM035850.1, from coordinate 65,521,078 downwards.
GGGGGAATCAATACAGTGTAAGATCAAAATAATTTGTGCCAACGATATTCAGAGAAACCAGTACTGCAATACTTAAAGTATTTGTAAATGTTGCAAATTCAAATCCAGCTTCTTGGGTACCAGAGTAATAAAAAAAGACTTTTCAGTCCGCTAGATGGTGCTAAATGCTCACTGTCTGGTTAGGTCAGAGCAGCAAAGGAGTGTGTCATATGGGTGAGACGCCGTGTTATCCGGCGCTCAGGCCATATTCCTCCTCAGCCCAGCTCTTATTGTGACAGCGTCTCAGCGGGCTCCCAGCTGTCAAGCTCTACGGGGCAGCTGGAGCCCAATTACCCCTCATCAGCTGAGGCGCTGTCAACCTGTATAAAAGGGAGCAGCTCCGATCATTCGGGGCTGTGACCTCGCACCATTATCCACGCTCTTCTCCGGCGTGGGTAAGGCTGGAACCCCTTCGTCTGGCGCCAGCCACCCGCTCATCATTCAGCATTGTGTGTAAGTGTTATCCTTGTACGATCATTTGTGTTTTGGCCCCACGAGGCCCTGTTCCTTTGTTCCTTTTCCCTTATTATAATAAAAATCACAAACTCACTGGTCTGCCCTTGGCTCTCATTGTATGGCTCGCGAGAGCTATACGTAACAGAGTGACTCATGAGATCTAGCCAGGACTTGAATAAGACAGAGAATGGGATGGGAAATCACAACATATGATATCGCAAAAATCGTGGTAATATCGTATCATGGCACGAGTATCAGGATAATATTGCATTGTAAAGCTTCTGGTAATTCCCATCCCTAGATGGTACTGGTCGCTTATTTTTGGTACCCTTCTTACCTTTTGACAATCAATAAACAAATAATTACATGGCATAATAAACTGAACCAAATTGTACCACTCAGTGTGAAAGGTGTTCTTACAATATATTGTTACCTGTGGAAAAAGAAGAGACAGTAGTTCATCATCATCAAACCCAACATTTCTGGTGTTTGGGATATTTTGCACTTTTAAAAGTTGTAAACAGATTTGGTGGAACTGAACTGGAATAAGAGTTAATTACTGCCCGCATGCAAGGAGCCTGATTTGTTGGTGTTTAGTTTAGTAGTTGGTATTTTATTTAGTGTCTTAATTATTCAGTGTGTTTACTGAATAATTACTTTTATCAGGCCACCTAAAAGTTGTGGCCAAACAGCTAAATGATATCCTAGCTAATCACAACAATCTCAAGCCTGCTTCATGCTACATTTCCCCTCTAGTCCGCTGTGGTCCGTGTACGCTTTGGACGAGCCCGGCACGCACGCAGCGCTGTTTATGCTCACTTTTTTCATTTACCTAGGCCAAGCAGTTGACGCATGCGCACAACCATCATTTGTAGTTTCATTTCCGCCCGATAGATAGCGCCAAGGCGCTGATGCGCCAGGATTTTAACCAGTGAAGAAACGGCGGACTTCTTCACAAAGTTTCTCTTCAAATATAGAGTCCATTTCTCCTGTTTGACTTCCCGGTTTTCACTCCTTTTCCACGAAGATGCTGCTGCCGCTGTGAAAGAAAGTATGTAGGTATGATTCATGTATGTTTTTATTTTTGTTTTCCGCATCCTCGTTGTCTTCTTCATCTACTGTATGCTGTGTCGATATCGCCACCTCGTGAATGGGACGTTGAGTCTTGCGCATGCGCTTTTCAACGCGCTCAGGTCGTGGGCAGGCGGCGTGGTCACAAAATTTGGGCTGCACACGGTTGAGCACTCCAGACACTAGCAGAGTGGAGACGATGACGTAAATTTCGTCACACGAGGTTTCCGGTTACACGTACGCGGACAGCAGAGGTGTAGCATGAAGCGGGCTTCAGTAAGTTCCAATCTGGGTTCTGTCATCTACACTCCAATGAAACTACTCTTCTTAGATTCTATAATGAGATTTTAATGCAGAGAGATGCGAGTGAATACTCTGTTCTGGTAGTTCTGGATTTAACAGCAGCATTTGACACAGTTGACCATGGTATTTTAATTGACAGACTTAGAACATGGGTGGACATCTCAGGTTCAGCCCTACAATGGTTTTTTACCACACCTCTCAAACAGAACTTCCTCAGTTGCTGCAAAAAGCTTCACATCCACATCTGCCACTTTGTCCTATGGTGTCCCCCAAGGTTATGTTCTGGGACCCATTTTGTTTTCATTGTACCTACTACCGCTTGGTTACATCATAAGCACATTTAAAGGAATCTCATATCACTTTTACGCCGATGATCCAAATGTACGTCTCCTTCCCTCCACAAAATGTTGCAAAAATATCTGTCCTTCAAGACTGTATTGATGCCAAAAAGAAGTGGATGGCTCCTAATTGTCTTTTACTTAACACAGAGAAAACAGAAGTTTGTGTTTATGCTCCTGGCAGCTTTGGTCCTACTGTAATTAACAATCTTGGTTCTTCGTCATCATTGTTTCAATCTAAAGATATAAATTTATTACATTTGACCAGGCTCTTAGCTTTGATAATCATATTAATAATCTGGTTTGATCCTGCTTTATCCATCTAAGAAATATTGCCTGCCTCAGCTGAATGGCATCCAAACCTGAACCTGAAATGATTATTCACACATTTGTTTCATCATGTCTAGACTAATGTAATTCATCATACACTGGCTTCAATAAGTCATCTTTAGATCATTTACAATTGATTCAAAATGCTGTTGCAAGGCTACTTACTAGGTCCTCTAAGTTCTCTCATGTGACACCTATTATTATGCTATTTGCACTCACTCCTCATAAGATTCAGACTTCCAATTTAAAATCTTGGTGATTACCTTCAGAGCACTGCATGGTCAAATGCCTGTTTACATCAGCAGACTCTTGCTTCTATATACAATGACCAGGTCTTTGATGTCCTCTGACCAAAACTGTTATAATCTGGACATGGTCACTGCCCATGTCCCTTCCTTACTGTTGATTTTCGGGCTCTATATCATTTTCTTATTATTCTGTTATCATTAGTATTCTCCAGTCCTTGGTTACTTAGTAGGTTCTGATTTCACTCTTTTCTTCTTAGTTTATATGTCTGCTCTTATTTTCAAAGTATTCTTTGTTTATCGTTAGTTCCTAGGCCTCTTATTGTGCGTCTCTTATTGTGAAAGGTTCCTTTGTTTTTTCCTGTCTTGCCATTTCTCTCCCTTATGTTATCATTTAGTTCATCATTAGTCTCAGCTGTCTTGTTTAGTTAATCCCCTTATCTCTGTTTATACGCCTTCTTTTTGTTCTTTTGTGTGGCAACATCTCAGTATTTTACTCTCCGGTTCTTCATCACATTTTTGGATTATTGACACCGTATTGTAAGTGTTCTCAGCCATTCAGGCTCTCTTTATTTTCACAGCCGTGCTGCATTTACTGTATTTTGTATTTAATAAATTGTGTTTGTACTGGAGATCTCGCCTGCCTTAAGAGTCTATTATTCATGCCAGCTGGAGGTTAGCCCTGTTGGTAGTTCCTCATTCCTAGTGGATGTTATTGTTGTGTTTCAACACTGTATTTGTTGATTGTTGTTGTAAAGCACCTTGTAAATTTATCTAGAAAAGTGCTATATAAATATATACTTTACTTACTAAACTTCACGCACTTTTGACTTCTATGAGAAATGATCATTTGTATCCTTTGAAATTTTACATTCATGTCTTAGTTCCACATAAAACTTGGCAACCAAAGAGATCCTTTAGTTAGAATTACTATTAAATGATACACTACTGTAGTATTACTGCAGTATACGCCAATATCTAGAATTTTTTTTAATCCCAAATTTGACAAATTAAGCCCTTCCTCAAGTGCTCCCATCTCCATTCCCAATAATGGCCACGTTTGGTAGAGAACAAGGAGAGCAGGAAGCAGAGGGGAAATTAGAGGTGAAATAACACGAAGAACATGACTGACAAAAGTGAGAGAGGAAGGAGTCGCGCCAGCAGAAAGCAAAAAACCTAACATCAAATATACTCCTGCTGTGAACAGACTTTCAGGTGTGCTGCTTTTCAGAGCTTGGTAAAACACTGATATTCCCCGTGTTATGGCTGATACTTATTTGGAGGAAATCCAGCTTCACTTTAATTAACAATTATCTACTACTTCTCACACCCCAAGTGCTATGTTCACTGCTTAATAGGAATTACACAGGGAAACCTGAGAGATTTTATTTGAGAAATAAAGAAGTCTTATCATCGTAATTTTGAGCAGGATGTGTCTATTGAACAGTGCTACAAAACTGTGGCCAGAATTTGATCAAATCAGAGGAAATAGTCGCGAAGGCTTTAAAGACAAGGGTAGTAACATCTTCAATCACAATAATTTCTGCTTACTTTTACTTACAATATTTAACCTTTTTTTAAAAACAGGGAGATTTCATTTAGATTTTAAAATGTATTTTCCACAAAAGACCCACTAAAGACAGGAGCATAATTTAGCTACAGTCAATGGTAAATCAGCATTTATAAAAGTCATTTTCAATAAAGAAATACAAAGTAATAAAATCTATGCAGGTAAAAATGACACTTTATTCTCTTTCCCGAAGGATCAATTTAAATTCCTCAAGAGCAACCCGTTCAGACAGCTCAGCCACTTCAAGGTTGAGCTTATGAATACTTAAGCCACAGTGACTATAAAAAATGAAAAAAAAAAAAAAAAGACATGCAGCAATTAATACTTTCATGATGTTTTTAAATTCAGTTTTCTACGGTCATATTTTTTGCAAAAATTCAACAGTTGATAAGTTAAACTTCTCATCTGTGAGAATTTGCTGCCTTTTATCATCTTTGCATAATACCAGAACAAGATGTCACTCTGGGATCAAGGAGAGTATGGTCCACTGATTTCTAGGGTTAAGAACTAAAAAATAATAAAGAGACTCAATGTTAACAAAATCATCAGATACCTTGATTAAGACATTAACAGTTAAAACCTTTGAGCAATCCCAGAAAACCAGTTTTTAATGAAACCTTTGGCCTATACAGTCAGTCAATTATACGTCAGAGTTGCATAAAGAACCAGCAAATATGGCTTTTTTTTTAAGAAGTCTGGCAACTAATACATAAAAATACATTGTGTGTTCCCAACTTTTAAATACAACTACAGTGGTATGAAAAACGGTTTGCCCCCTTCCTGATTTCTAAACAAAGATAACACAAGTAAACGCAAAATGCAGTTTTTAAATGAAGGTGTTTATTATTACAGGGGAAAAAATCCAAACCTACATGGCTCTGTGTGGAAAAAGTGATTGCCACCTAAACCTAATAACTGGATGGGCCACCCTTAGCAGCAACAACTGCAATCAAGCATTTGCGATAACTGGCAATGAGTCTTTTATTGCGCTGTGGAGGAATTTTGGCCCACTCATCTTTAAAGAATTGTTGTAATTCAGCCACACTGGTGGGTTTTCGAGCATGAACCGCCTTTTTAAGGTCATGCCACAGCATCTTAATTGGATTAAGGTCACTCCAAAGTCTTCGTTTTGTTTTTCTTAAGCCATTCAGAGGTGAACTTGCTAGGGTGTTTTGGATCGTTGTCCTGCTCCAGAACCCAAGTGCACTTCAGCTTGAGGTCACAAACAAATAGCTGGACATTCTCCTTCAGGATTTTTTGGTAGACTGCAGAATTCATGGTTCCGTTTACCACAGCAAGCCTTCCAGGTCTTGAAGCAGCAAAATAGCCCCAGACCATCACACTACCACTACCATATTTTACTGTTGGTATGATGTTCCTTTTCTGAAATGCTGTTACTATTACGCCAGATGTAATGGGAAACACACCTTCCAGAAAGTTCAACTTTTGTCTCGTCAGTCCACAGAGTATTTTCCCAAAAGTCTTAGGGATCATCAAGTTGTTTTCTGGCAAAATTGAGATGAGCTTTTATGTTCTTTTTGCTCAGCAGTGGTTTTTGTTTTGGAACTCTGCCATGCAGGCCATTTTTGCCCAGTCTCTTTCTTATGGTGGAGTCATGAACACTGACCTTAACTAGGCAAGTGAGGCCTGCAATTCTTTGGATGTTGTTGTGGGGTCTTTTGTGATCTCTTGGATGAGTTGTTGCTGCGCTCTTGGGGTAATTTTGGTTGGCTGTCCACTCCTGGGAAGGTTCACCACTGTTCCATGTTTTCGCCATTTGTGGATAATGGCTCTCACTGTGGTTCGCTGGAGTGCCAAAGTTTTAGAAATGGCTTTATAACCTTTTCCAGACTGATAGATCTCAATTACTTTGTTTCTCATTTGTTCCTGAATTTCTTTGGATCACAGCATGATGTCTAGCTTTTAGGGATCTTTTGGTCTATTTCACTTTGTCAGGCAGGTCCTATTTAAAGCGTACCTGAGGTGGTCGTGAAGACGCATTTGACTTGAAAACATTATGAAAAAGTATTTCTTATTTTGGTAAATATTTTTTGCCAGCCATATACCACCAGACATATATTCAAATAGGACCTTGGCCATGGGCAGCCAATGAAAACTGTGGGCGCAGCCATGACACATGCGGATGTGACGTCACTTCGTTGATACTCAACAGTCAATGCTCCGCCTGTATGAGAGACTAGGGTGCTATTGTGAGTGTTTTTATTCTATTATGGCTGAATTGTCGGACTCTGAGGATGAATTTGTCCAACATGGCTACAGGTTTGAGCCAGAAAGGTCTTCTGAGGGTTAAAGTGACGAAGTGGTCCTCACACACAACGCAATTTCATCTGAAATTATTCGTCTGTGCCCTGTTTCTGCTCCGATCTTCTGACAAGGTGAGCTGGGTTTGGGTACACAAAAAAAGTGTTTCTTTGTTTTTTTCGCTTATTATTCAGACATCCAAAGGCTTTACATTCCGCCATGTTGCGATATCCATATCGCATTGTATGTTTTTGTTTTTAAAAGAGCAACGAGTGTCTGCTGCTCTGTAGATAGTTTTAGAATCATCTTCCGAGATCAGATGAGACAAGCCGCTGAATTTAAGCATTTATTTATTTATTTTCTACTCGTTTTAGTTCTGCATTTAATATGAATCCTGAGTTTGAAATAAACGTTTGAATTTGAATATCCCCGAAGCCGCCGCACATCCGGGTACTCAGATCGCAGTGTTCGAATTATCGTCATTTACGAGCTCAGATCAGAAAAGACGGCTCGCCGAATTTAAACATTTATTTATTTATTTTCTACTCGTTTTATTTCTGCATTTAATATGAATCTTGAGTTTGAAATAAACATTTGAATTTGAATATCCCGGAAGCCGCCGCACATCCGGGTACTCAGATCGCAGTGTTCGAATCATCGGCATTTACGAGCTCAGATCAGAAAAGACGGCTCGCAGAATTTAAACATTTATTTATTTATTTTCTACTCGTTTTATTTCTGCATTTAATATGAATCCTGAGTTTGAAATAAACGTTTGAATTTGAATATCCCGGAAGCCACTGCACATCCGGGTACTCAGATCGCAGTGTTCGAATTATCGGCATTTACGAGCTCAGATCAGAAAAGACGGCTCGCAGAATTTAAACATTTATTTATTTACTACTCGTTTTAGTTCTGCATTTAATATGAATCCTGAGTTTGAAATAAACGTTTGAATTTGAATATCCCCGAAGCCGCTCCACATCCGGGTACTCGAGGCTCAGCCAATACTGATCCAGATCGCGGTGTCAACGAAATTACATCACAGGAAGCGTCCTGGAAGTCCATGTAGCCGCTAGTATGGCTGTACCCATGTTTTGCTGACATAGCTGAACCAGCAGATCAGTAATGGATTTATATCAAATTGATTTGAACGTGAATTTCAACTTAAACTTGAACTAGAACGTGAGACAGGGGCTCAATATAATATCTTTTTTTTCACGACCACCACAGGTACGCTTTAAGTGATTTCTTGCTTGAGAACAGGTGTGGCAGTAATCAGGCCTTGGTGTGGTTAGAGAAATTGAACTCAGCTTTCCAAAGATATGATAAACCACAGTTAATATAGTTTTTAACGGGGGAGGGGGGCAATCACTTTTACACACAGGGCCATGAAGGTTTGGATTTTTTTTTACCCTTACTAATAAACACCTTCATTTAAAAACTGCATTTTGTGTTTACTTGTGTTATCTTTGTCTAATATGTAAATTTGTTTGATGATCTGAAACATTTAAGTGTGACAAACATACAAAAAAAATGAGAAATCAGGAAGGAGCAAACACTTTTTCCCACCACTGTATATTAGAGGTGGGTTAAAAAGATCGATTCTCTGATTCAGATCAGTTTCTGTTTGGATGTTGTTGTGTCTGTGAATGAGGGACGGCGGAGACGATGGCTGTGCTGAACAGTGCCTTTTTTTTTCCACAATATCTTTATTGAACCTTTTTTTTTTTTTTTAACAAACATGATACAAACAATCAAACACTAACACTAAAGTACTACAAAAAAAAAAAATGCACTAAAAACACCAACAACCACCAACAAAATCAAGTCTTCAACAATGCTCCTCTGTTTAGTCTAGACAATCCAATACATAAGTATACATATTATGTTCACCAGTTTGGAATTTACAAGGTCCACACACATCATTCACCTTCTTCTTCAAGAGTTATGTTTAAATTTTTTACATAATCAATAAAAGGTCTCCATATATTCTCAAACACAATTTCCTTTGATTTCAGTATATATGTTATTCTTTCTAATGGAAGGTTTGTTAACATCTGTCTTAACCACTGAGTCACATCTGGTCTATGAGTCTTTTTCCATAATAGTGCAATACATTTTTTGGCATTAAGCAAACTGAGGTCTATGAATGTTCTTTCACTTTTATTGAAATTATGCTTTTCTGGGTACAGACCCAACAAAACCAGTTTAGGATTCAATATGATTTGTTTTGAGATTATTTTTTCAATTGTTACCCTCACCTCTTCCCAAAACATTCTTATTAATCTACATTCCCATAAACAATGAAATAGGGTTCCTTTACTTTCCATGCATTTTGTGCATGTATCTGGTATATTTTTGTTATATCTATTTAACTCCTCCGGTGTAACATACATCCGCATTAACCATTTGAAATGTATCAATTTAAGGCGTGCATTTATTGATTTGGTTTGAGCTTCTGTACAAGCCAATTCCCATTGTTCCTCTGAAATTTCAATTTGCAGATCTTCTTTCCAGTAGTTTAATCTTTTCAGTGAATTTTCACTTGAAGATAGTGTCAATGAGTTATAAAACTCTGAAATAATACCCTTTCTTTTACTATCTTTCATCATCATTTTTTCCAAGGATGAATAAATAGGTCGAGTGAGAGCTTTATTTTGATTTGATCGAATAAAGTTTCTAAGTTGAAGATATTTAAAAAAATGTGTTCTATTGAGATTAAATTTGATCCTCAGCTCTTCAAAAGACATTATGTTGTCTGCACATGGCAAATATAAATCCTGAATCTTTTGTATCCCTTTTAAATTCCATACTTTAAATACAGCGTCCGCTCTCCCTGGTTTAAAATATTGATTACCCCATATTGGACTAAATTGTGACAATAACTGTGGTTCTTTTAAATAGTTTTTAGCTTCACACCATATTTTGATCATATGCTTTACAAATGGATTTTTAACTTGTTTTTGTAATTTTTTTGCCGAATCTGAGTATATGAATATGGGAAGAGGTAAAGGTAAATTGTATGATTCCATTTCAGTCCAGTGAGGGAGATCATTTGATGAAAAATAATATGTCATAGACCTCAGTTGTGCCGACCAATAATACAACATAAAATTTGGACATTTCAGACCTCCACGATCAAATGGTAAATATAATAAAGACAGACGTAATCTAGCCCTCCTGTTGTTCCATATAAATTCCACTAACTTTTTTTTTATTCTTGAGAATAGATCTAAAGGTGGTGATAAGGGAATGTATTGAAATAAATAAAGTATTTTAGGTAAAATATTACTTTTAAGTATATTGATTCTCCCGATCATCGACATTGGTAGTGACATCCATCTCTGAGTTAACTCACTGATATCTGACATTAAGGCTTCATAGTTGACACTGGCGACTGATTCTAGCTTAGGCATAATTTGGATTCCTAAATATTTAAACTGATTTACAACATTGAATTGATTTACCTCAGGGGCTGGGTAATTTCTCTGGGTCTCATTTAGCATTAATATTGAAGATTTAGTTTTATTTATTTTATATCCTGATATTTCCCCAAAATTCTTTATTAAATTCAACAAGGTTGGAATTGATTTTTTTAGATTCGACATAAACAAAATTATATCATCGGCGTACAGGGAGATTTTATGTTCTGTTGGTCCAACTTTAATTCCATATATTTGTGAATGTAAACGTATCGCTATCGCTAAAGGTTCAATTGCCATAGTAAACAGTAAAGGTGAGAGTGGACAGCCTTGTCGACATCCTCTATTGATTTTTATTGGTTTTGAAATATTGTTATTTGTTAGGATTTCTGCTGTAGCATTATTGTATATTATTTGAACCCATTTTATGAAATTATTTCCAAGTCCAAACCTTTGTAGGACTTCAAAAAGAAAGGGCCATTCAACTCTATCAAAGGCCTTTTCGGCGTCCAATGATAGGAGAGCTGTATCCGGTGCTTCTTTATTAAAATAGATAATATTAAATAGTCTTCTTACATTATGGAAGCCTTGTCTACCCTTTATAAAGCCATTCTGATCTCGATTAATAATATTTGGTAAAATTTCTTGTATTCGTCTTGCTAAAATTTTACAGATTATCTTAAGGTCGGCGTTTAATAGGCTTATTGGTCTCATATTTTCACATTTATTAGAGGGCTTACCTGGTTTTGGCAGCAGTATAATTAAGGCATTATTTATGTATGATGGTAAATTATTATTTTGAAATGCTTCTAAAACCATTTCCAAAAAAGGTTTTATTAATTTATTCTTAAATTTTTTATAAAGGTCAACTGGAAGACCATCTGGTCCTGCACTTTTTCCTGATTTCATATTATCAATGGCTAGCCCAACTTCTTCTTGACTAATTTTAGACTCCAATATCTCCCTGTTTTCATTTGGAATACACGGTATAGATAGTTCGTTCAAAAACCCATTTAGTTTTGTTAAATCAGGTTCATTTTTGGTATCATATAATTTTTCATAGTAATCTCTAAAGGCTCTATTAATTTCTAAAGGATCTATAACTACCTGTCCGTTACTTATAATACTGGTAATTGGTGTTTTAATTTCCAATTGTTTAATCTGCCATGCTAATAATTTTCCTGATTTTTCACCTTGTCCATAAAAAGATTGTTTCAATCTTAGAAGACTCGAGGCAGCTCTATTCGCTGATTTTTTGTCGTATTCAGCTCTCAAAATCAGTAATTCATTCTCCAACCTTGGGTCACTTCCTGCATACACTTTTTCCTGAAGATTTTTTATTTTATGTTCCAATTTAGCTCTCTCCTCTCGAGTCTTCTTAGATTTTGATCCTGTATAACTAATAATATGCCCCCTAATAAAAGCTTTGAAAGCCTCCCACTTTACACATGCTGATGTTTGTGTAGTATTGATGTCAAAGAACTCGTCTATCTGTTTTTCTATATACTTGACAAATTCCTCATCCTGAAGCCATTTATGCTGAAATTGCCATCTACCTGATTCCTTTGTCAATTTTTTATCTACATATATTAGACAACAGGGTGCATGATCAGAGATCACGATGTTATCATAAAAGCAGTTTTGAATCTTGGACCTTAATTCTGTGGAAATCAAAAAATAATCAATACGTGAGAATGTCTTGTAGGTACTGGAATAACAAGAATAGGCTTTAACTTGTGGTTTCATTTCTCTCCATATATCTAACAATCTCAATTCTTTCATAAAATGATTAATAGTCATCCTACATCCAATGTGCGTACAATCCAGTCCTGTTGATCTATCCACACCTGGATTCAATGTACAATTAAAATCCCCTGCTATTATATGTTGCCCTGTAAGTGATGATAAGATGAGAAATAAATTAGCAAAGAACTTCTGATCATCTATATTGGGACCATATAAGTTCACAAGATTTATATTTTCTAATAGCAAAGAACCTTGAATGATTACATATCTTCCAAATTTGTCTCCAATTACATTTTTCACTTGAAAAGGAACTGATTTATGTATGAGAGTCATAACTCCCCTGGCTCGGGATGAAAATGAAGAGGTGAATACACTTCCCTGCCATCTACTCCTAATTCTTTTAACATCCTCCTCTATCAGATGAGTTTCTTGTAAAAACACAATTCTTGAACCCATGTCCTTTATTTTATTCATAACTTGTTTAAGTTTTTTTAAATTTTGTAGACCTCTGCAATTCCATGAAGTTAAATTAAGATTAACACTTTGGTCCATGATCAATAGAGAGTTTGGGATTACCTTGCAGTGTAAACATGCTCATACAGAGAAGCAAAAACATGAGTGGTTGAACATTCATCCTACAAACTACACACAAACAAATTTCCCCTTCCCACACTTGTGGCAAACCCACCAAAATCAAAAGAAAAATTCTGTCTCCCGATATAGCCATCGACCGTTCCACACCCACGGGGAACAGCCTAAGCCACTCCTTCTTCATCCTCCCAATCACCCTAACTCTACTGCTTTTAATGATGTAACATTAACTCTCCTCTGTAGTTTTCCAACTTAACTCCAAAATTTTTAACAACTTTGTACATCATAGTTTTTTTTTTTTTTGTTTGTTTTTGTTTTTTGTTTTTTTTAATATATAATACAATCTATATTTTGTAAACTTACTATTTACTTCAAGTCAGTCAGATGCCTGTGCAAATGCTTAATTATTCTACCTTATATTTTGTTCATGCTTAGCTCCCACCAGTCTCTTCTTCTTCTTTGATCTTCTTGATGAACTCCTGCGCCTCCTCTGGGGTCTTGAAGATGTGGGTTCTGCCCTCATACGTGGTCAGCAGTCTCGCAGGATAGATTACACCATGACGAATCCCAAGGTTGCGCAGCTCCTTACGTACGGGATCAAACTGCTTCCTCAATTGCTGGATTCCTGTGGCCAAATCTGGGTAGAACCGCACCTGCTGGTCCTGGTGTTTAATCTCTCCTTTTTTAGCTCGTGCAGCGTTGAAGATCTTCATCCTGTCTCTGTTGTTAAGAAACTTCATAATTAAGGTCCTCGGCGGTCCCTTATCTCTCCGTGGGCCAATGCGATGTGCTTTTTCCAGAACCACTGCTGATTGCAACTCCTCGCTGCCCAGCACCTCCGGAATCCACTTTTCCAGAAAGGAACATACGTCCCGACCTTCTGATTCCTCTGGAAGACCCACCAGCCTCAAATTATTCTGTCTCGACCGAGATTCCAAATCCAAAATATTATCTTCCAGAGATTTATTTTTTTTTTCCAAAGTGCGCACCTTTAATTGAAGACGGGTGACGTCATCTTCAGCACTAGCGAGACGGAGCTCCATCTGCGCCGTTCGTTCTACACAGTCACCCAATTCCTTTCTTATTCCTTCCAACGCTGTCATAATCCCATCAAATCTAGAGGAAAAGTCCGCTCTCATTGAACTCATGGCAGCCATCAGCGCATCTGCGCCATTCCCCGCAGAAATCGCAGCGTTGCCAGCCTCCTCCGCCATATATGGAGCCCTGTTTGCTGCGTCACAGACCTGAAAGTCCGTTAATTTGGACTGTTTCGGCGGCTCGCTTTTTCCTTTTCCTGGTTTTCCAGCCTTAGGCTTCGCCGACATATCCTCGCCCAAACGCTGGGATACGTTCTGTCCCAAATGAGAGAGTTATTTGCCGATTTTTTTTCTCCAGGAGCAGAGCAGAGCGAGACACGTCCGTCCTACGTGGCAGCCATAACCGGAAGTCCGAACAGTGCCTTTTATTAGAGAAGCCGGTAGCACATGGAACACAGCAACATGAGCTAGAAAGCTAACTATACGGAGATACAGGTTGGTGTGTGACTAGAGGCGGAGTGCCAAAGACCCAGGCTGACACCGTCAGTCTCTTATTACAGGCTCGGCGTGATGACGCCACCCGTGTCTGCACCATCACGTCCGTGCTGTGTATTGTTTTTATTATTTTCACATTATATAACAGATGTGTTTGACTGTTTGGATGGGATTAGAAACATCACTTCCATGCTTGAGTCGTGTTGTTGTCTTGCTGTTTTTCACTGGCATCTATTTCTTTTCACTTCCTTGTATGTGACTCAATTCCAGTTTTGCAATTAACTACTTTTGCACACTAAAAACATATTTCTAAGCGGGTCATGTCAGGGTAATGTCTGGAAGGAAAAGTTTTGGTTCTACTTGACACATATTACAGCTATAACCCTCTACCATGTTACATCAGGTCATGATTTACACAACTACTAGAGGTCATTTCATGCCAAAAGATACATACAGGTCAGTACTGTGTTAAAACAACTATAAAGGGTGCCTTTTGTTGTAAAACAGTCTCCATTTTGTCTTTTAAGAGCAAAAATTACAAAAAATGTTTTAAATTACTTAACATCACAGAATTCTGTTGGTTAACCACTTGCACTCCGGGCAATTTTCCTAAAAATGCCAAAAAATAACGTGCCCAAAGTAAATCGAAAGCTGTTCTTCAACCCTTTGCAGCATCTTCATGGGGTTGGTCTCATTTAAAAGAAAACACTTTGAATTTTTTGGCAAAAAAAACCATAATCTCTCTACATGCTCCGGCCACTGAGTTACAGTCATCTAAACATACTGAACTTGAAGAAAAAAAATTTGGACACAGTGTTTTTTTGGATACAAATGCTTGTAAATAACACACAGCTGTCCAATCCGGCTGGAAAATGCAACAGAAATGTAGAACCAAGTGTTATCCAGCTGAGATCCAAATTTGGTAACAATACCACAAAAAATGAATATTTTACACAGCTTTGTTCTCAGGCTGTTCCCAGGCGTTTTGGAACGGTGCCAAATGGCACAGTTTGGAAAAACGTCTGTAACTTTTGAATGATTCAATGTAGAAGCTTCATTTTAGGCTCAAAGGAAAGGTTACACTCAGGGCTGTGTGTGTGTGTGTGTGGGGGGGGGGGTCGTCCCCCTCCCCCGCTACCAAGGACAGAGTTCGGCCCTCGCTACATGACAGATTACACTCGTTGCATGTTTCCACAGCAACGCTGTCACAGCGGCTCCCCCCCCCCCCTCGCTACTGTGTGTGTGGGGGGGAGGGTTTGTCCCCCCCCCCCGCTCGCTACAGAGGATGGACTTTAGCCATCGCTACACAACGGATTAGCCTTATGTGGTGATGTAGGACAGCAGTGCAGTCACCGCGGCTCCCCCCCCCCCTCGCTGCAGAAGAATAGCGGGGGTGGGGGGGGCGTTCACAGCCTGTACACTGCAAGCAACCCCTTGTACCGCGGCGCACGAACTTCAGACTTCGTGAACCGCACAGCTGTAATTTACTGATCGGTCAAAAGTCATTTTGGATTACAATTTTCAGGGATAGAGAATAATTTAGCTTATAACACCTTACCTCTTCACAGCGGAGTCTTGGCGAACTTGTCTTCCTCATTGTCAGACGAACGCGACGCTGGTCCGCTCTGGTTCTGGTCTTGCGACTCGATCAAAACATAATTCCATTATTGCGGTTTTGTGCTTCCATGATTGCAGTTTTTGGCGAACGATTTTTCAAAACAAATAACAGTAGTAATTAAAAAAAGACTGGCGAAGGCGTGTGTGTCACTCAGCCTTCGTCGTCAGCCTCCGTCGGTCTATGATGACCATGGAAGAAATCATAACGTCTACTCTGCTGGAACCAATACAAAATAAGCACCGCCTGTGGCCGAACATGCCGATCCACGAATGGCACTCCCTGTCACACAGGTTGCATTTTTTTTTTTTTTTTTGTTACTTATTTGTACCCATAGGTAGACTTGGTTTGCAGTCTGGTGACAAGCCACCGGCTGCTGGTCGCTGCGTGCGCGAGCGCCCTAAACCTACATGTTTTTGGTGTGCGGGAGGAAACCGGAGAAATCCCGGAGTAAACCCGCGCAACACGGGGAGAACATGCAAACTCCACACAGCTCACTGTTGGTCAGGGGCTGGGATCGAACCCACGATCTCATGATCCCCGCAATCCCCCGGCCGAGGGTAAAACTGTGCTGCCACAGTGGCACGGTGGTACCACTGCACCACCGTGCAGCATTTGTGGATGGTCTCCATGCTGCTGGGTCTGTGGGGCTCTTCCTGTGTCCTTTTTTGATCCGCTGCAGCAGCCAGTCTTCACCCAGCCTTAAAAAAAAAACAGCTCACGAACTTCTCTGCTTCAATTGGCTCACTGCATTCAAAGCGTTGGGAGGCGGGTCCTCCTTCCTAGGTTTTCATTCATTGGTTCTTCAAGGTTTCAGAAACCCAATTCAAGGCTCTTATTAGTCGAATGAGAGGTCAATCAGATGAACTAATCTGTTCGCGGCTGTGTTTGCAGATTTTTTTTTCAGTGGCGCTTGGAGGCCACACCACCTACACCACCACCATCAATATCCTTATCATGCGTCATGCGCACGAGTGCGCCCTCGTGCGCCCTAGGACGCAGAGACTTGCCCGCCCGCGGAACAACGGAGTGCAAGTGGTTAAACAAAAGGAAAACAGCTTACAGCCCTCTTTTTCCTCACGCTATAATTGTCACTTAGTTAAAAAATGAAAGTGACAATAAAATTAGGGCTGCATCCACTAATGCTTATGTGCAGTCTCATATAAAAGGAACTTTCATACAGTATTTATAGTTCCTGAACTGTTATCTTTAACAGAAAGCTAACACAGGAGGAAGGTTAAACATGTATTGAAGTAGGCTGTCGCAATAACTGCAATTATGTAATACCGCACTATGGACCAGCCTACCGCGGAGAAAAACAAGCAACTGCAACAACCACGGTGTTCACTTTTTTGTGTGTGTGGCTAAATCTCGTTGTTCACTTATGTGCCCATAGTGATTAATAAATAAATTAAGTGTATTTTTATTGCCAACACCATGTTTGCACCCGGTAATGACAGCGGCAGCACCCGCTGCTGTAGAAGCTTCCATGTGGGGCTCTCTCTCTCCAGACGGATTCCAGCAGGCAGTTAGTGATGGAAGCGTTTGGACTCCTTGTTAAATACAGTCGTGACAGTGAGCACTGAAAGGGCACAAAGCGTGTTATTTCCTTCTGAGCGGAGTGTTTATGATCCTGACAATTGAGCTCAGACAGTGAAACAACTATTGCGTAGTGCATTGCTTGTTTAAACATGATTTTTCGGACAGCGGCAAAAATCCAAAAATCACGGAGACAAGAGCCACGTAGGGTCCTGTACGGAGACTGTCCTGTTTAAATAAGCTGAATATCACTGCAGTCTCCAGTCCATTAAAACCATAGTTGAAATACTGGAGTTCCCGCCACTGCTTTATGAAAATGATCTTTTTTTTTTCTTTTAACAGAACCAGCAGTTCATGCCTAGTAAGACCGGAGCTCCGCACAATTGTCACACATGCACATAAAGTTGAGAGCGGAGCTGCAGCGAGTTTCTCACAGCTTCCATCGCTTTCCACATAAGTTATGAACCCTGTTTAAATTACGAGACCACAGGGTCCTAAAAACATTTGCAATAATACTGCATACTGTCGTGCTGAGCTGTCCACCATCACCGCAGGGGAAATTCCTCTACCGCGACAGCCTTACATTGAGATATTATCCATTTGAACATGAGTCAATGTAGACAGTACAGTTTGATAAAATATCTTGTGAAATTGTAACATCACTTGAAAAATTATTTAGGACAAGGTCACATCTTTTTTGTTTCTTCAAAAAAAAACTTTGAATGCTTCTGCTTTTCATCAGAGAAAAATCTGTTAAGGGTGCTATATCTCCCTAGAACTTCCACAGTTGATAAATGATAATATTTTTTGGTTTTATAGGTTAGCTAAAGAAATAATCATTGTACAGTATATGGGGTTTTATCACTACTCATAGTAATAGTGTCATTTTTTTAAACTTATTTACCATATTAAAAACTGTTAAAAGCAAACCACAAAAAAACATAAAAATTTAACAAAAACAATTAAAGAAATCTTTAAAAATCATAAATAAAAATTTTAAAAAAAACCATAAAATTTGCATTTTGGGCTATTCACTAGTCTACAAGAATAATGTAAAATATCACAATTCAGTGCAAAAATATCCCAGACAAGCCCGTGATATGCTATGACAATGCTGAAGAAGTCTGAAAATAGTGTTACAAAAACTAAGGGTTCCTTTTCAAGCAGCCTCTTAAGATCCAAAGGTAACTTCCACAAAAACAGATTCAAAACAATAAGATCAATACCGTATCACAGTAGAATCCCGAACACCCATTCACCCACTGCAAAATAAAAGTAGGGAGATGAAAGATCCTTGCATTGTTATTGAAAGTCCGGCTGAAGTTACAGATGAGTGTAGAAATGCTAAATATATTTTCAACATCTGTGTGGATAAATAGAAAAATACCACCAAAATTATTGCGCTAGTGACTCCAGTGCATCAGTAAGAAATCAATAACCATAAAATGTAATTAGAAAGAGCAAGATTATTATCAAGTATGTTGGAACACCGTGTGCTGCTCAAAGCGAGTCATAATCAATGTTCTAGGCTGTCATTAGCGGCTTGAAAATTGGTGAGGTAATGCTAAGATTTCACACTCTACATACTTGCTTTATGGCTTCAGGTAATAATTTTTGCTCTGAAAGCCTAAGCATTCTCACCAATCTGAAGTATTTCTGTGGTCTTTACCAGCCTCCATAGATCTTTAAAAAATCAATGAGGATCAAAAAACACATTTTGCAGAAAGGCCAGATCATATCAGAGATGGATGACGTAACCAGAAATGCAAAGTTTCAATGTTGGCAGTTTTAGGGAGGTTTTATCTATGTTGGTGATGCAAACATAGATCAGAATATACAGCATATCATTATCTATTACACATGTTTGTGCAGAGTAAAGGGTTCACCCAGGCAGCGGTGAGAACACCTGTCAAATACCCACTGCAGTGCCTGAAAGGCCTTTTCACATCAAGTCAGCTCTAACAGATAACTGAAGACCAGAAATTCTCACTACTGCTTTATTCAACCTCTCATCCAACGTCCCTGCTGCTCCCTCCCGAGTGCTGTCCCGCTAAACCAAACCCAACATAATCCCTCTCCCGTTTCCTCTTCCACAGGCCCAGTCGATATGCTAGACCTCTACACACGTGCGCGGCCAGATAATGCAAATGTTGCTATAAATAGGGACAACAGTGCTGACAGTAGCACTCTCTCAAGTGAGATATCTCAGTGTAATTTTCACCAACACACACATGCACGGCGGCAAGAATATATCTACTCCACTGCTGCACGCTCCATCATAGTGATAGTCCTGAAGCCGCATATAAACACTTGAAATGCAAAGCAAACACATTTAAGAAATGCACTATATGAGGCTCAAAAATGGGATTTTTTTTTCCCCCCACACACAAAGCTGATCAGAGTGCCCTAAACGTCTTAAACAAGCAGCCCGCCGCTCAAGTGTGAGGCAGACTAAACAGCTTAAATCTACATAACATGAACTCCGCTCTGTATAATGCGTCGGCATTATACCGCTCATAAAACTCAAATTTATTTGGTTCTCACAAAGCTAAGGTTCATGCTGTACATATTTTGCCACGTTTTCGTCAAATCCACTAAAAAACCACAAGAAGGCTATGTTCTACCAACAACTCCCCAGCCTATATAATCAGGCGCAACACCATAAAAAGCAACTGTAAAACTATACAGTCTGCACAAACCCCCAACTTAGAATTGCAGAGCACAATGGAAGCTGAAGGGAAGACCGATGGCATGGAAAAATAATTGAGACAGATACGACGGAGAAGCGGCCCCCATCCTTCACCCACCCTCTCCTTCTCCCGCTCTCTCTTTTTCGCTCTCTCACCTTCCAGCTCGTGATGGATGACATCAGACAGGTTGGGTTCCTCGCCCCACCAGAAGATCCACAGCTCCTTGGCGTCGGGCTTGATTTTGCGACGCCACACACACAGCAGGTTGGACTGCACGCAGTGCATGAAGCTGCGCAGGACCGGATCGTCCTGAGCCGGAGCGGAGATCACGGGCCCGTACTCCCCGCCGCTGCGGAAGCTGTAGCAACGCCATTTAATGCCCGTCAACTCCGCCTGGAAGAGGAGAGGAGAAGAAGGATGAATAAGGAGACGCAGCAGTAAACAGCCCATTAAACAGCCTTTACATTAGCACCGTTGTTATCTGCAGCCACTAACAAAGTCATTTGCCTCCAAGTTCAATCCAAGGGTGCTTAAATACCACAAATTTATGGAGGATCCTTAGACCAAATCTTGGCAATTTTGCATGTTATTGTACCCCTTAAAAGTCACATCATTACAAAAACCTAATACACCTCATAAAGTACCAGCATAAATGCAGACCAGACTGTCGGCAATGGAGTAGCTCAGTCCCACCTTCCAGATATGGCAACCTGGATGCAGGACTACTATGTGAGGATCAGTGTGTGAGTTTGGTGAGCATCTGGGCAACGGCCTAGGAGGAGTTTTGACTCTTGTGAGCTGTGGACGTAATGACAATTGGGTTGAAAAATTAACTTGACAACAGAAATGTAACTCCAGCTACCATCAGAGTACCCCATGTGCTAACAAGAGAAGATAAAATGTGCTTCTTCTCCAGCTTTTACAACCCCAGTTCCGGTGAAGTTGGGATGTTGTATAAAACGTAAATAAAAACAAAATATAATGATTTAAAAATCCCTGTCAACCTATGTTCAACTGAATACACTACAAGGACAAGATACTTAATGTTCAAACTGATAAACTTTGTTTTTTTTGCCAATATTCCCTCACTTTGAATTTGATTCCTGCAACACGTACCAAAAAAAAAAAAAACCCTTGGACAGAAGCATGTTTACGACTGTGTTACCTCACCTTTCCTTTTAACAACACTCAGAG
This sequence comes from Pholidichthys leucotaenia, assembly GCA_020510985.1. Lineage (NCBI taxonomy): Eukaryota > Metazoa > Chordata > Actinopteri > Cichliformes > Pholidichthyidae > Pholidichthys > Pholidichthys leucotaenia. The sequence goes on along the minus strand of CM035850.1, from coordinate 65,500,132 downwards.
AGCATTTAGAGACTAAGAACACTGCTGGAACTTTGGAGGTGGAATTCTGTCCCATTCTTGCTTGATGCATGACATCAGTTGCTCAGCAGTCTAGGTTCTCCATTGGCGTCCCCACATTTTTAACGGGATACAGGTCTGGACAGCAGGCAGGCCACTCTAGTACCCGCACTCTTTTACTAAGAAGCCATACTGTGCTTCCGGTTATGGCTGCCACGTAGGACGGACGTGTCTCGCTCTGCTCTGCTCCTGGAGAAAAAAAATCGGCAAATAACTCTCTCATTTGGGACAGAACGTATCCCAGCATTTGGGCGAGGATATGTCGGCGAAGCCTAAGGCTGGAAAACCAGGAAAAGGAAAAAGCGAGCCGCCGAAACAGTCCAAATTAACGGACTTTCAGGTCTGTGACGCAGCAAACAAAACTCCATATATGGCGGAGGAGGCTGGCGGCGGTGCGATGTCTGCGGGGAATGGCGCAGATGCGCTGATGGCTGCCATGAGTTCAATGAGAGCGGACTTTTCCTCTAGATTTGATGGGATTATGACAGCGTTGGAAGGAATAAGAAAGGAATTGGGTGACTGTGTAGAACGAACGGCGCAGATGGAGCTCCGTCTCGCTAGTGCTGAAGATGACGTCACCCGTCTTCAATTAAAGGTGCGCACTTTGGAAAAAAAAAAAAAATCTATGGAAGATAATATTTTGGATTTGGAATCTCGGTCGAGACAGAATAATTTGAGGCTGGTGGGTCTTCCAGAGGAATCAGAAGGTCGGGACGTATGTTCCTTTCTGGAAAAGTGGATTCCGGAGGTGCTGGGCAGCGAGGAGTTGCAATCAGCAGTGGTTCTGGAAAAAGCACATCGTATTGGCCCACGGAGAGATAAGGGACCGCCGAGGACCTTAATTATGAAGTTTCTTAGCAACAGAGACAGGATGAAGATCTTCAACGCTGCACGTGCTAAAGGAGAGATTAAACACCAGGACCAGCAGGTGCGGTTCTACCCAGATTTGGCCACAGGAATCCAGCAATTGAGGAAGCAGTTTGATCCCATACGTAAGGAGCTGCGCAACCTTGGGATTCGTCATGGTGTAATCTATCCTGCGAGACTGCTGACCACGTATGAGGGCAGAACCCACATCTTCAAGACCCCAGAGGAGGCGCAGGAGTTCATCAAGAAGATCAAAGAAGAAGAAGAGACTGGTGGGAGCTAAGCATGAACAAAATATAAGGTAGAATAATTAAGCATTTGCACAGGCATCTGACTGACTTGAAGTAAATAGTAAGTTTACAAAATATAGATTGTATTATATATTAAAAAAACAAAAACAAAACAAACAAAAAAAAAACAAACTATGATGTACAAAGTTGTTAAAAATTTTGGAGTTAAGTTGGAAAACTACAGAGGAGAGTTAATGTTACGTCATTAAAAGCAGTAGAGTTAGGGTGATTGGGAGGATGAAGAAGGAGTGGCTTAGGCTGTTCCCCGTGGGTGTGGAACGGTCGATGGCTATATCGGGAGACAGAATTTTTCTTTTGATTTTGGGGGGTTTGCCACAAGTGTGGGAAGGGGAAATTTGTTTGTGTGTAGTTTGTAGGATGAATGTTCAACCACTCATGTTTTTGCTTCTCTGTATGAGCATGTTTACACTGCAAGGTAATCCTAAACTCTCTATTGATCATGGACCAAAGTGTTAATCTTAATTTAACTTCATGGAATTGCAGAGGTCTACAAAATTTTAAAAAACTTAAACAAGTTATGAATAAAATAAAGGACATGGGTTCAAGAATTGTGTTTTTACAAGAAACTCATCTGATAGAGGAGGATGTTAAAAGAATTAGGAGTAGATGGCAGGGAAGTGTATTCACCTCTTCATTTTCATCCCGAGCCAGGGGAGTTATGACTCTCATACATAAATCAGTTCCTTTTCAGGTGAAAAATGTAATTGGAGACAAATTTGGAAGATATGTAATCATTCAAGGTTCTTTGCTATTAGAAAATATAAATCTTGTGAACTTATATGGTCCCAATATAGATGATCAGAAGTTCTTTGCTAATTTATTTCTCATCTTATCATCACTTACAGGGCAACATATAATAGCAGGGGATTTTAATTGTACATTGAATCCAGGTGTGGATAGATCAACAGGACTGGATTGTACGCACATTGGATGTAGGATGACTATTAATCATTTTATGAAAGAATTGAGATTGTTAGATATATGGAGAGAAATGAAACCACAAGTTAAAGCCTATTCTTGTTATTCCAGTACCTACAAGACATTCTCACGTATTGATTATTTTTTGATTTCCACAGAATTAAGGTCCAAGATTCAAAACTGCTTTTATGATAACATCGTGATTTCTGATCATGCACCCTGTTGTCTAATATATGTAGATAAAAAATTGACAAAGGAATCAGGTAGATGGCAATTTCAGCATAAATGGCTTCAGGATGAGGAATTTGTCAAGTATATAGAAAAACAGATAGACGAGTTCTTTGACATCAATACTACACAAACATCAGCATGTGTAAAGTGGGAGGCTTTCAAAGCTTTTATTAGGGGACATATTATTAGTTATACAGGATCAAAATCTAAGAAGACTCGAGAGGAGAGAGCTAAATTGGAACATAAAATAAAAAGTCTTCAGGAAAAAGTGTATGCAGGAAGTGACCCAAGGTTGGAGAATGAATTACTGATTTTGAGAGCTGAATACGACAAAAAATCAGCGAATAGAGCTGCCTCAAGTCTTCTAAGATTGAAACAATCTTTTTATGAACAAGGTGAAAAATCAGGAAAATTATTAGCATGGCAGATTAAACAATTGGAAATTAAAACACCAATTACCAGTATTATAAGTAATGGACAGGTAGTTATAGATCCTTTAGAAATTAATAGAGCCTTTAGAGATTACTATGAAAAATTATATGATACCAAAAATGAACCTGATTTAACAAAACTAAATGGGTTTTTGAACGAACTATCTATACCGTGTATTCCAAATGAAAACAGGGAGATATTGGAGTCTAAAATTAGTCAAGAAGAAGTTGGGCTAGCCATTGATAATATGAAATCAGGAAAAAGTGCAGGACCAGATGGTCTTCCAGTTGACCTTTATAAAAAATTTAAGAATAAATTAATAAAACCTTTTTTGGAAATGGTTTTAGAAGCATTTCAAAATAATAATTTACCATCATACATAAATAATGCCTTAATTATACTGCTGCCAAAACCAGGTAAGCCCTCTAATAAATGTGAAAATATGAGACCAATAAGCCTATTAAACGCCGACCTTAAGATAATCTGTAAAATTTTAGCAAGACGAATACAAGAAATTTTACCAAATATTATTAATCGAGATCAGAATGGCTTTATAAAGGGTAGACAAGGCTTCCATAATGTAAGAAGACTATTTAATATTATTTATTTTAATAAAGAAGCACCGGATACAGCTCTCCTATCATTGGACGCCGAAAAGGCCTTTGATAGAGTTGAATGGCCCTTTCTTTTTGAAGTCCTACAAAGGTTTGGACTTGGAAATAATTTCATAAAATGGGTTCAAATAATATACAATAATGCTACAGCAGAAATCCTAACAAATAACAATATTTCAAAACCAATAAAAATCAATAGAGGATGTCGACAAGGCTGTCCACTTTCACCTTTACTGTTTACTATGGCAATTGAACCTTTAGCGATAGCGATACGTTTACATTCACAAATATATGGAATTAAAGTTGGACCAACAGAACATAAAATCTCCCTGTACGCCGATGATATAATTTTGTTTATGTCGAATCTAAAAAAATCAATTCCAACCTTGTTGAATTTAATAAAGAATTTTGGGGAAATATCAGGATATAAAATAAATAAAACTAAATCTTCAATATTAATGCTAAATGAGACCCAGAGAAATTACCCAGCCCCTGAGGTAAATCAATTCAATGTTGTAAATCAGTTTAAATATTTAGGAATCCAAATTATGCCTAAGCTAGAATCAGTCGCCAGTGTCAACTATGAAGCCTTAATGTCAGATATCAATGAGTTAACTCAGAGATGGATGTCACTACCAATGTCGATGATCGGGAGAATCAATATACTTAAAAGTAATATTTTACCTAAAATACTTTATTTATTTCAATACATTCCCTTATCACCACCTTTAGATCTATTCTCAAGAATAAAAAAAAAGTTAGTGGAATTTATATGGAACAACAGGAGGGCTAGATTACGTTTGTCTTTATTATATTTACCATTTGATCGTGGAGGTCTGAAATGTCCAAATTTTATGTTGTATTATTGGTCGGCACAACTGAGGTCTATGACATATTATTTTTCATCAAATGATCTCCCTCACTGGACTGAAATGGAATCATACAATTTACCTTTACCTCTTCCCATATTCATATACTCAGATTCGGCAAAAAAATTACAAAAACAAGTTAAAAATCCATTTGTAAAGCATATGATCAAAATATGGTGTGAAGCTAAAAACTATTTAAAAGAACCACAGTTATTGTCACAATTTAGTCCAATATGGGGTAATCAATATTTTAAACCAGGGAGAGCGGACGCTGTATTTAAAGTATGGAATTTAAAAGGGATACAAAAGATTCAGGATTTATATTTGCCATGTGCAGACAACATAATGTCTTTTGAAGAGCTGAGGATCAAATTTAATCTCAATAGAACACATTTTTTTAAATATCTTCAACTTAGAAACTTTATTCGATCAAATCAAAATAAAGCTCTCACTCGACCTATTTATTCATCCTTGGAAAAAATGATGATGAAAGATAGTAAAAGAAAGGGTATTATTTCAGAGTTTTATAACTCATTGACACTATCTTCAAGTGAAAATTCACTGAAAAGATTAAACTACTGGAAAGAAGATCTGCAAATTGAAATTTCAGAGGAACAATGGGAATTGGCTTGTACAGAAGCTCAAACCAAATCAATAAATGCACGCCTTAAATTGATACATTTCAAATGGTTAATGCGGATGTATGTTACACCGGAGGAGTTAAATAGATATAACAAAAATATACCAGATACATGCACAAAATGCATGGAAAGTAAAGGAACCCTATTTCATTGTTTATGGGAATGTAGATTAATAAGAATGTTTTGGGAGGAGGTGAGGGTAACAATTGAAAAAATAATCTCAAAACAAATCATATTGAATCCTAAACTGTTTTTGTTGGGTCTGTACCCAGAAAAGCATAATTTCAATAAAAGTGAAAGAACATTCATAGACCTCAGTTTGCTTAATGCCAAAAAATGTATTGCACTATTATGGAAAAAGACTCATAGACCAGATGTGACTCAGTGGTTAAGACAGATGTTAACAAACCTTCCATTAGAAAGAATAACATATATACTGAAATCAAAGGAAATTGTGTTTGAGAATATATGGAGACCTTTTATTGATTATGTAAAAAATTTAAACATAACTCTTGAAGAAGAAGGTGAATGATGTGTGTGGACCTTGTAAATTCCAAACTGGTGAACATAATATGTATACTAATGTATTGGATTGTCTAGACTAAACAGAGGAGCATTGTTGAAGACTTGATTTTGTTGGTGGTTGTTGGTGTTTTTAGGGCATTTTTTTTTTTTTTTTTTTTGTAGTACTTTAGTGTTAGTGTTTGTTTGTATCATGTTTGTTAAAAAAAAAAAAAGGTTCAATAAAGATATTGTGGAAAAAAAAGAAGCCATACTGTTGTAACACGTGCAGAATGTGGCTTGACATCGTCTTAGTGAAACAAGCAGGGACGTCCCTGAAGAGGACGTTGCTTGGATGGCAGCATATGTTGCTCCAAAACCTGCATGCATCGTTCAGCATCAATAGTGCCTTCACAGATGTGCAAGTTACCAATGCCATGCACATGCTGGCTTTTGAACGTAACGCTGGTAACAATCTAGATGGTCATTTTCCTCTTATGCCCCGGGGGACATGATGTCCATGATTTCCAAAAACAAGTTAAAATAGATTTTTGAAATGGAAAAGGACTTTTAAATCACTGACCCCGGTTACATGGTCACAGTAAACCGATTACAGTGGTACCTCTACTTACGAAATTAATTGGTTCTGGAAGTAGTTTCGTAACCTGAAAATTCCGTAAGTAGAGACACGTTTTCCATGTAAATGCCCTAATCCGTTCCAAGCCCCCCAAAATTCGGACATAAATTTTTTATAAATCATAAAAATGCATCAAAACATGTAACAAATACATGTTACAATTAGATTACGGCACAATAAACATAAAATGAGAGTTGTACATAATGTAAAACAACAAGTAACAACAACGAGTAACAACCTCTCCATCTCATCGTTCACTGCCGACCTCCTCTTCGAAATGACAGAGAGGCCTTTGGAAGGAGTCGTAGCTTTTAGGGCTTCCTTTTGTTTTAATACCGTGCCGATCGTAGATGTATTACGGCCATATTCTTTGGCGAGATCAACCAAACGCATCCCTTTTTCATACTTTTCTATTATCTCTTTCTTTGTTTGTATGGACAAAAAAACTCTCTTCTTCTTTTCTTCTTTTCCACTTTTCTCCATCACTTTCTTGGGGTCCATAGTGAATAAAAGTTAATACACACGTAAAACTGTCCGAACACTTCGTGGCCAATGGGATGCCAGGAAGATGCTAGGCGATAGTCAGTGGCAGAGCAGCTACAAGTATGTTTACGTTCGGTAAACTCTGGGAGCTGCGAGTAGCAGCGCGTACTGTATTTTTGCCTTTCGTATCCTGAAATTTCTTTCGTAACAAGAGGCAATATTTTCCCGTTGAGGCGTGTCGTAACCTGAAAATTCCGTATGTAGAGACGTTCGTAAGTAGAGGTACCACTGAATGAACAGATTATTGAGTTTATGACCCCAGTTACATGGTCTTTATCGGTTTATTCTGTTTACATGGTCACTTGAATAATCAGAAAGCTCCAGAAATTCAATCATAACCGGTGTATTAGTGTACATGTACACATGGTCGTTGAACTTTGGTTTTATTTACGTTTTACACACAACGTCCCAACTTCACCAGAATTGGGGTTGTATTCTGTATATAATTATGGTATTTTCTCCTTGCCTTGATAATTATGAGAGTCTTGTAAGAAGTGGTCCATGACTTATTTAGCATCCCAGCTCCCTTCTACCAGTAAAAGTTATGCTTCAGTTCACCAGCTGCTGACAAAACAGTCTCTGTGCTGCAAAATTTGGTGACTTTTTATACCTTTAAAAAAAAAAAAAAGGCACCTAGGGAGGACGGAGTAAACCCTCTTAACCACTGTGTAAATGGCTGAGCCCAAACAAGAGTTTGAACACTGTGTGCATAACAGATATTGTGTTGCTTCTAACTTTACCTTTGTGGAAACAACCTGGGGCGAAAACAAGAAAAAAGTAATTCATGACATCTCACTGACTCATGTCCTCAGCTAAATTTAAAAAAAAAAAAAAAATAGCAATACAGTCCAAGACCCTTAAAGTATCGTAAAAATTCACAACTTCTGAAACCTTCTGAAGCGGAAGGCACACTACTGGAGATGCACACAGCCAAACTGTCAGCATCACATTAACACTGAAAAACTTTCATATGCGTCCCTCCAGTTGCCAGCGTTAGATTAACTCAGAATGTGTTAAACTCAACACTAGAACTGCAACACGTGCACATTAGCTGGATTAAATGATGCTGCACAGCTACATGACACTAAATAAACACCTCTAAACACCTCTGGCTCAGCCTGGTGCTGCAAATGCTACTATTTTTGGCATGGGTTTCTCAGAATATTCATCTCCCATTAAGTAGATAACATCAATCAATTCTTATGGATAAATCCATAGCTTCATTATGCTATGAAGTGTGTGTGGGTTTGGTTTTTTTTTTTTTTACATTGCGCATAGATATTGTGTTTCACCTGAAAGAGCTGTTTCATCAGACAGTGCCGATTTAATCAATACCTGCACAGACACGCTCCAATTATGTTATACTTCCACCGGCTTCCTGTTTGCGCCGCAGTAATGACGCCATGTGTAAATGTTTAAGTTCATTTAGTGCCTCCCTGTTGTGGTATTATAACCTTGTTCTGCTGGTGCCGCTCTAGGGACGGAATGAAAGCGCGCGTAGCTGTGGAGAGGAGAGCGACAAAACGGAACAAAAAGGACAGCCTTGAGTAAAGTGCATGAATGAACTACGGCGCTGAAATATAGAACGAGCCAAGAATGAGAGGGAAGGAGACATGAGAAGAGGAAATAGCGGCGGGTCAGTGGCTGGAGTCTGGCCCAGCAAACTCACATATTTCCATTTAATCCAAGCAGAAGAAAGATGTTTATGTTGCAGGCTGGAGAGCTCTGCACCAGAGCCACAAAACCCTTGTACACCCTACTCTGAGTTCTAGTGCTCAAAGTAAATAATGTAACACACCTCTGACCCTGTGATGCTCATGTGTGCTTTGGACACTTTTCTCCTGCTATGTTTGTTTGTGTCTTTGTGTTTGCATTTGTGCATGAGTGAGCCGGAGCGCGCAAAGGCATTGTTGAACAGGACAGAGATTTGGCAGGCAGGGGGTGGAAATCTCTCGGAGCACTGCGCTGCCCTCCTCTCTTCCCCCCGTGTTCACCCAGCTGTGAGGATCGTGTTTGGCACGCCGGCCCCGGCGCCGGGCCATCCAGCACCGGCCAGCGGGAAGAAAGACACGGATCCGTTTTAGCACGGGGGACAGGTAGAAAAGGCGCAGCTCAAAGGAAACCTGCGGTGTCTTTGAGTGGATGAAGAAAAGGAGGTTTTGAAGACGGTGGAGAAGGAGGATGATGAATGCCTGCACGCATTTTTTTTTTTTTTTACCTCCGCCACAGAGGTAATGTTTTCACTGCAGCTTTTGTCTGTTCGTCTGATAGCAGGTTAAGCAAAAACTACTGAACAGATTTTCATTAAATTTTCCTCAGAGGTGGCCCTTTAGGTTTTAGGCCATGCCTGGATCGGTATGTGCACTCTAGATCAGTGTTTTCCAATCTTTTTTGAGTCAAGGAACTCTTTTTACAATGGAAAAAATCATGGCATACCACCAATCAAAAATGTTACAAAATGACACATTGTAGCCTATTACATCATATGCAGTGTAAATTCATTTTCAAGCATCCAGGTGTCAGATAAACTTTCACAAAGGAGTTTTAATTAAAAACACTGGACTAAAAACTAATTAAAATCTAAGACGTCTGAGTGTTCATCCAAACACCATCATCAGTTGTAAGAATGCAGCAGGAAGTGTCTCTGGCCAATAAATAACCTCCAATATCATGTGACTTCCTTGTAGGTTATTTATTGGCCAGAGACACTTCCTGCTGCAGTCTTACAACTGATGATGGTGTTCGGATGAACACTCAAATGCCTTGGATTTTAATTAGTTTTTAGTCCGGTGTTTTTAGATAAAACTCCTTTTTGAAAGCATATGCAGTGGCAATTTAGTCTTGTAATTAGTTTACACTCCGTGTGAAACCTGGGCCTGTTTAGATGAACATAAAGCTGATATCCTGGCAGGAACTGAAGAAAGGCATAAACAAATTTCTTCCTCCACACCTCTCAGTCGTGTCCACGTAACACTTCTTAGTGCATTATTGCACTTCACTGAGAGAAGCTGAGTAATTTTAACTCTTAATTTAATTTGGGGCAGTTTTTCCATTTAATAAATATGTGTAAAGTGAATTCAACCTAAATGGATTCATCTAAGGAAAATGAGTTGCATTCTTCCAACTCATTTTCATCTAGTTCTTTAAAACTAAATAATTCCATCAGCTGAATGATAATTAATTTTGAGTTGGACTAACATCAATAATTATTCAGATGATGCGATTATTTTGTCTTAAAACAAATGGAACTACCACAATTAGATTTCATGTATTTAACATGAATTCACCTTACACATATTTACTGGAACAAACAAAACAGTGTTCATCGAAAGAGTCGTTCCTTTGAGTGCAGGCACAGACTTCTGATGCTCGGTCAACTAATACATTCCAATCTGTGGGCAAACATCCTCGGTGGAGGTGTGTTCTCTCTGAGTGTCCTCTAGTTTTTAGCACGGGTGCAAAAGCATGAGGAAATCTGTAGTCGACATATTCCATTGCTTTTAGTCAACTATTCGCTCACTGCAGCATCTTAAAAGTGGAGGTATGCACATGACACCCATGGGCGCCCTCACTGCAGCGTGCACCCATAATTACAAGTGTGTCCCTCCTGTAATGACAGTGTGTGTAATGGAAGATATAAACATTGGCAGTGTGATAAGCCGAGCCCTAAAATTAGCCATGACAAGGTCAAAGATGCTGTTTGTCCCAAAGCAAAGAGGAAGACATCTGCTTGCACTGCCTCGTCACTCCCAGTCAATGTCAAAAGTTCCTCCACTGTTTGGCGCAGCTGTCTGCCGCTACTGAATCAAGGGAGAAGATGAGGGGAAGCAGAATGTCAGAGAATATATTCACAATGCTGGTGCACCAGTTGTTTCAGGAAGAAGGAAGCGCTCTCAGTTGAAGTGATTGTTAAATGGGCTCCCTGAAGACAGGCTTAAAGACAAAAATGCTCAATTCAGACGAGAAAAATCTCTTAGAATAGACAGATAAATTGTGAAGCTGCGCCATACGCACAGTTTAAGTGAGAACAAAATATGAGTTTCATAAAAACGACACCAGAAATCATATTTCTGATAATGACAACACTTATAAAAGTTTCATAAAAGTGACTGGAGGAAGGCTGAAATGCAGGATCCGCCACCAGCCTACCACTGAACCATCTCCAAAAACTAGCCATAGATATTGAGAGCAGAATGGCCTCACTCACATTCACCGTTATTAACTTTAGTTTCTGCAGTGTTTGTGGGTCAGCAGTATTGACTGGTGACTATAACTGGAATATGACACGAGTAAACGACATTAAAAAAAAATGACGAAATAAATTCACAGGGAGAAGATCAGAGGTAGGTAGTAATCCGTTACTTTTACTCAAGTAACTTTTTTAATAGTGGTGTCAGTTTTAATCGTGATTAATTGCTCTGGGTGAGTTAATGACATTATTTTGCCTTTAACAGCATATGGGCGAAAGAGAACAGTGTTGAGCCAATCACATATCATACGATTAATCGCGATTAAAACTGCTATCACCGTTTCTCACACAATTGTACTTTACTGAGTATTTTATTGTAGTCTGCTGTGTTCCTGATTGAGTATATTTATAAAGAAAAATACAGAAGTTTTATTTGAGTACATTTGGTTGTACTCTGAGTTACTTTTAAGTTCACTAATTTGATCTGAATAACATAATATTTCTTTTATTATTTTATGTGTTTGCTTTAAGAGTGCTGATGAAGAAGAACAGAGAAGGTCAGAAGGAGTTGCACGGTGTCTTTGTGGAGCTAGAGAAAGCATACGGTAGGGTGCCAAGAGAGGAAGTGTGGTACTGTATGAGAAAGTCAGGAGTGGCAGAGAAGTGTGTGAGGGTGGTGCAGGGCGTGTATGAGGTGTGAAGTGTGGCATTGGAGAGGGCTGGTGTTACAGAGGAAGATGCAAGGGATAGAGTGAGATGGAGGTAGATGATCCGCTGTGGCGACCCCTAAAGAGAGCAGCCGACGGAGAAATAAGACAGCAAATTCGTTGCAAATTTACAAATAGAAAAGTTATTCTGCAAGAAAAAGTTGCAAATTAATGAATAAAAGTTGGAAATTTTTCATGAAAAAAAATGGCAAATATACAGTATGGAAAATGGTCGACAGATTTATGTGGAAAAGCTGGTCGACGCCGCCGAGGACACAGTCCAAGGACGGATCATTTTTTCACACATAAGGAGTTGTTCAGAACTCCTTATAAGAACTCCTGATACAAAGATATAGAGTGATGATATAGAGTGAAGTACGTGGCGGTAATGCACCTGTAAGCCGGTTGCCAACCGCCAATCAAATCTAAAAGAAGAAGAAGAAAAGATATTAAATTTATTGTAAAAAAAAAAAAAAAAAAATCCTAAATCTCATGGGGGAAAAGTACATTATTACAAAACAGTCACAAATTTTGGATAAAAATCATTAAAGGATTAAAATAACAATACAGTTCAACTTTAACACCAATGCTAAAATGGAAATACAGCGAACAGAAATGTACTCATTCCCACAATAAGCCGGGAACTACAACTGTTTACTTAGTGGGTTTTACTTCTTACTTTGAAGTGTTTAAACACAGATAAAAACTATCTTCTCTTTCATAAATTAAATAAAAAGTTGGACCTTTGACCTACTGGAAATCTGACTAAAACAGAGCCAAACAAACTGAACTTGATCAAATATATCAAATATAACGCTTTACAGGGATTCTTCAGACATTTTAGGTTGGTTTGAGGGTTTTTTTTTCGCAGACACCTTGAAATATACATAAAGAGAAAGTCGCAGTGTGAGAGACCCTTCTGATAAGCGGACATTGTTAGAAGCCGACAACTTCTTTTATTCCGCCATAAAGTGCGTCGATAACCTCAGGCTGTCGTAATGTTTAGTGAAGAGGAAGAGTGTCCCAATAAACTGGAAAATGATTCACTAATCAATACTGTACTAGCACTGGATCCTTTACCTTTGTGTTATCATGTGTGTTTTCCTAACAGAATATCAATCTTTGAATAGAGCTGTTAGTAATAGCGTGTATTGTGAAAATATTGCAGTTTGCCAGATTTATAGCTAAAAAGGAAAGCAATGTGTCATTGTGACAAACTTAAAATGACAACACTGCTTGACTCGCAGTAAAATTATCCACTCACCACTGATTCCAATCTGCTACATGTGCTGTATTCAGCAGTGAGAGTACAAAAGAGTATGATGGAAAAGTGTTTTTAAATAGAAACGCTAATTGAGTATTCCATTGCTATACTGTATAAGTATATAGTTTTTAACTTGAATTTTTATGTGAAAAATACACAATTTATCTCTCACTTTCAGCATTCATTTATCAGACTTTAATTCATCTTACTGTTACTAACTGGGTGGTAGCAATACCACAATACTGGCAGTAAACATGATATTAAAAATACACAACTGATATTGCATAAATAATACACATGTGATATATTGTATGTTGTTATCTGATTCACTTTTTACAATCCATTAATGGTAACTGATCTTTTGGTACACTTTTTAACAGACATAACAGACCAGTCTCACAAAAATACATATATGTTGCGCATTTGCCCAACCCTTACAAAACGTGTAATATATACAGAAAAGTACCTTTTTCCATGTATATTACATGTTTTGTATGCAAGTAGATTTGTAAGGAGTGCCCACAGCAGTTTCTCGTGGTGGTCAAAATGGCAATGGTGAAGGAAAGTTGCACAAACAGTGGAAATTGGTGGAAACAGCACCTTCTAGTGGTAAAGGTTTAAGCGGTTCAGTTTTCAAAATGTTTGAAATTACGCCCCTCACTGTCCCATTGTCGTAACCCTAATCGTTACAGTAATTAGATCGCCTAACCCTAACCACTGTGCAACAACAGTGCCTCAGCCTGGACAGAGATGGATTAGTCTCCTACCATCTACCACCCACCTCCATACAAAGCGCTTAGCGCGTTTGAAGTGGTGTAGTATCGGGACGACCCAATCTGATCTCAAGTATTTTATGTGGGGCCCAATAAAGACTTCTGTGACTCGATCGGATCGGGGTCACTGGATTCATCTCCATTCGAGTCGCTATTGCTTTCCATCAGCTGCAGTTGTTCTACGTCAGCCTCGCCATAACACGGCAGCTATACAGAGTTGCAGCTAGGAGGACATACCTGTCAAGTGATACGGTTTCGCCGTATTTTAATACGGGGAAAATGCAATTTTAGCAAATACGGGCGTATTGCCATTTCTGTACGCCAAAAAGAAAAATATACGGGAAAAAAAATTATTGAGAATGTGGAGGAACACCTCGTGTGTGACCCCCATAGCGTACAGGGCTGGCAGAGCGCTAAGCGTCCGCCTGCACTTATTTCGATCCTCCACAAGCGCACCTAAGCAGTGTTTTTGTGAGTTTCAAAATGGCTTCTTGCAGCACGCCGCTGGCGAAGAAAACAAAGCTTGAAGAAAAGGGAAATCGAGGGACTGGACGTCACCGTTCTCCTTCACCGTCACCATTTATTTATTCATTTTTAGATTGCACAATATTCCATGGGAGAATGTTGTAGGCTTTGGTTCCGACAATTGCAACACGATGGTGGGTCGAGACAATTCTGTCCTTTCCAGACTGAAGGAGAAATCTCCAAATGTTTTCAGGTATGGGCAGTATTATTCACCTTCAAATATTACCTAAATATAACAAAAAAAATGCTTTAAAATCTTAACAAACATGCTTAGAGGTAGCCCAAATCCCCTATAGTGTACTGTTATTTTGTATCTTGGAACTTTGCTTTACATTCAATTCAATTCAACTTTATTTATATAGTGTCATTTCACAACAACAGTCATCTCATAGCACTATCAACTGTAGGGGAAACCCCCACAGTTGCAGAAAGACCCCAGCAATCAGGCGATCCCCTGTGAGCAAGCACTTGGCGACGGTGGAGAGGAAAAACTCCCTTTTAACAGGAAGAAACCCCCAGCAGAATGTACATCTGAATGTATAGCATTATATTGAAAGGGCTGAATAAGATTGATATTTTCATTGTTATTATTATTAACACAATTTTAAGGAGAATTATTTCTGATACTTAACTTATGAAACAAAAATCCATTCTGCTTTTGTTTCAGCATTGGCAGCATAAATGAATGAATTTGAAATAGTTCATGTTGCAGTTGCTGTTTGTTTGGTTTTTGTTTGGGGTTTTTTTTGTTTTTTTTTGCTTCAGTTTTCTTTCATCTGCCGATAAATACAGTTTTTAAGTACTCAGTACAGGTGTGAAAGCCCCCCCAATAAGGGAGGCATGAGGCCAGTACAGGTGTGAAGGCCCCCCCAATAAGGGAGGCATGAGGTATGCCTTGACAGGTATGGGAGGATGATGCCAATATGATTGCTGTGTGGAATACTCTCACAGTATTAAGGTGTCAAGCAAATGCATGGCAATAACATGTCAATTACAAGCATGGCTGCGACACTGGGCTGGTTATAACTGCAGCATTAAAATTAAAGATCGATTGACAGATTTTGTTTTTTACTTCTTCTGGAGATATTGTAATAATACCATTATTATGATACTTATGGCATGATAATCATGCTCCTAAATCCTCATATTGATATAGTCCTATTAGGGACTGTTGTCTAATATAATTCAGAATAAGTAACTTTCAGTATTGGAAGAAGCTATGAGGAAGAAAATGAAATTAATAAAAAGTGGCTTTAGTCAACCCTCCATCGTGATGGAGGGCAGTCCAGCCTACTGTTTGGCCTGCTGACCCCGTGACCCGGACCCAGGATAAGCGGTAGAGGATGGGTGGATGGGTGGCTAAATGGTTTAAGTCGGAACGAAGTGAAAAAGATTAGAAATAAATATTTTTTTGTTGCGTTTGATTGCTTCATTTATAGTAGTCAAGTACTTCACCAAAGATGACCAACTGGTTAACAATTGTTAGCATTCTGAGCTACTATATAAATCAATGAGTTTTCATTTAAAATACCCCCCCCCCCGCTTAATCTGTCCAGCTGGACTTTATGAGCACACAACCAAAGTCTGTTCAATTGTGACTGAACAAAAAAAAAAGAAAAGGGGGTGGCAATTTTACTAAAAATGTCTCCAAAACAATCGTGTTCCTTCCTACAAGATGAGACACGAGTAGGGAGCTTCGCTGGCAGCTCCAGTGAAGCTGTGCTTTGAATTAAATGCAAACACAAGCAGGCTGCTGTGAAAGTTTGCCAAAACTTCACAGGAAAGGAGTCAAAAGCAACTGAGGCAGTGCAGTCAGCTAAAACTTACATCACTCCTCTCATCTTTCATTAAAGGAAAACATGAATATTCAGTCATGTTTTATGGAAAAAGCATCAAATTTACAATGCAGTCACTGTGTGTTCAACAGACTAATGTGAGACCAGCCTTATAAGGTCTGCATGTACTGCATGTACTGCAAGTTTTTAAGTACTTAGTGGCGAGGAACTACCAAATCTGCAAACTTTCTAATATCAGTAAGGTTTTTTTTTTTTTTTTAGGTGACAAGTCATTTTTGCTGAAATTTAGGCGCACAAATAAGGGTCCTACGTGTGTTTACTGGCCATGTGGAGAGCACTAACCCAACACGCCACTGAACTCCTGTGGAGGATTAACCGAGGGACAGTTGCAGGAAGAGGAGCATAGCTGCAGTTACACGCTCGCAGGCGGGTCCAAACACACGTCTGCACACAAACACTGGCACACACGCGCATCCACATGGCAGCTGAGATGATGATGTGCAGACCAGAAGTGCAAAAAAACAAAACAAAATAAAACTGACATGCCTCAGGAAGCAGACATATTTTCCAGCTGATGTCCAGTTATTTTTCCAGGGATGACGGCTAGATTTTTTTTGTTTTTCTGCACTATGGGAACACATGTTTTAAGTTTTTGTGTACATGTGTATGTTTTACTTAACATCTGTGTGGTCTCTGTTAATGATTCCTTACTTCTCATCGCCTTCACTGTCACACTCCTGAAGTCGATGGTACCCGTGCTAGCAAACGGACAATCCTTGCACTTGCTGGAATAAATTACCACTTGTAGCACATAAGAGAAAACCTGTCAAACAGTGAAGATTCAGCTGATATCACGACTGAGTGTGCAGACAAAGCAAAAGCGGGGCTATTATCTCAGTAACAACTCAACAAATGTTGTTGCACTGATAAATAAATCAGACCATCAATGGCTATGTTTACATGCACACTAATAAGCCAATTATAATCAGAAATTCTGGAGTTACTTCATCATTCAAATAGTCATATAAACAGCATAATCTGATTTTCTTTATCAGATAAAGTCCTTTATCAAATTATGAGAAATTAGATAAACACAGAGAGTTTATTGCCCAATAATCAGTTTATTCAGTGCATGTAAACTTATGTGAAAAAGACACTAATTTACAAGGGGAAAATGCAAATTTACATCAAAACAAGCTGCAAATCAACATGGGAAAAAGATGCAAATAATGACAAAATTTCTGCAAATTTTTGAGGAGAAAAGTTGCAAATTTTCATTAAAAAGCTGCAATTTTACAAGCTTCGAAAATGCAGCATCTCAGAAAAGTGAGTACACCCTTCACATTTTTGTAAATATTTTATATCTTTTCCTAGGACAACACTGAAGATAAGACACTATGATACAATGTAAAGTAGTCCGTGTACAGCTTGTATAACAGTGTAAATTTGCTGTCCCCTCAAAATAACTCAATACACAACCATTAATGTCTAAATCATTGGCAACAAAAGTGAAAATGTCCAAATTGTGCCCAATTAGCCATTTTCTCTCCACGGTGTCATGTGACTCATTAGTGTTACAAGGTCTCAGGTGTGAAAGTGGAGCAGGTGTGTTAAATTTGGTGTTATTGCTCTCACACTCTCTCATACTGGTCACTGGAAGTTCAACATGGCACCTCATGGCAAAAAACTCTCTGAGGATCTGACAAAAAGAATTGTTGCTCTATATAAAGATGGCCTAGGCAGTAAGAAGACTGCCAACACCCTGAAACTGCGCTGCAGCACAGTGGCCAAGACCATACAGGTTCCACTCAGAACAGGCCACGCCATGGTCGACCAAAGAAGTTGAGTGCACGTGCTCAGCATCATATCCAGGGGTTGTCTTTTGAAAATAGACATACAAGTGCTACCAGTATTGTTGCAGAGGTTGAAGGGGTGGGGGCCAGCCTGTCAGTGCTCAGACCATACACTGCACACTGCATTAAATTGGTCTGCATGGCTGTCGTCCCAGAAGGAAGCCCCTTTTAAAGATGATGCACAAGAAAGCCCGTAAACAGTTTGCTGAAGACAAGCAGACTACGGGCATGGATTACTGGAACCATGTTCTGTGGTCTGATGAGACCATCATAAACGTATTTGGTTCAGATGGTGTCAAGCGTGTGTGGCGGCAACCAGGTGAGGAGTACAAAGACAAGTGTGTCTTGCCTACAGTCAAGCATGGTGGTGGGAGTGTCATGATTTGGGGCTGCATGAGTGCTGCCGGCACTGGGGATCTACAGTTCATTGAGGGAACCATGGATGTCAACATGTACTGTGACATACTGAAGCAAAGCATGATCCCCTCCCATTGCAAACTGGGCTGCAGGGCAGTATTCCAACATGACAACGCCCCCAAACACATAAACGACGACCACTGCCTTGCCAAAGAAACTGACAGTAAAGGTGATTGGCTGGCCACGCATGTCTCCAGACCTAAACCCTATTGAGCATCTGAGGGGCATCCTCAAACGGAAGGTGGAGGGGTGCAAGGTCTCTAACATCCACCAGGTCAGTGATGTTGTCTTGGAGGAGTAGAAGAGGATTCCAGTGGCAACCTGTGAAGCTCTAGTGAACTCCATGCCCAAGAAAGCTAAGGCAGTGCTGGAAAATAATGGTGGCCACACAAAGTATTGACACTTTGGGCACAATTTGGACATTTTCACTAGGGGTGTACTCACTTTTATTGCCAGTGGTTTAGACATTAATGGCTGTGTGTTGAGTTATTTTGAGGGAACAGCAAATTTACACTGTTATACAAGCTGTACACTGACTACTTCACATTGTATCAAAGTGTCATATCGTCAGTGTTGTCCCATGAAAAGATATAATAAAATATTTACAAAAATGTGAGGGGTGTACTCACTTTTGTGAGATACGTACAGTGTAGCCATTTTTTAAAAATTCAGTTTCAGTGTTGGATCATTTTTCTTCTGTCTGAGTTGTAAAATGAGAGTCACAAATTAATGAGTCAAAACCTGCAAAACAAAAAATAATTTTTTAAAATTTCAGAAATTACGTGAGAAAAATTTGTGAATTTATGAGAAAAAATGAGTCCAATTTCTTATTGAAACGTGGAAAATTTTAATTAAAAAATGCAAAAATGGACTTCCAGTTATGGCTGCCACGTAGGACGGACGTGTCTCGCTCTGCTCTGCTCCTGGAGAAAAAAAATCGGCAAATAACTCTCTCATTTGGGACAGAACGTATCTCAGCATTTGGGCGAGGATATGTCGGCGAAGCCTAAGGCTGGAAAACCAGGAAAAGGAAAAAGCGAGCCGCCGAAACAGTCCAAATTAACGGACTTTCAGGTCTGTGACGCAGCAAACAAAACTCCATATATGGCGGAGGAGGCTGGCAACGGTGCGATGTCTGCGCGGGGAGGCGCAGATGCGCTGATGGCTGCCATGAGTTCAATGAGAGCGGACTTTTCCTCTAGATTTGATGGGATTATGACAGCGTTGGAAGGAATAAGAAAGGAATTGGGTGACTGTGTAGAACGAACGGCGCAGATGGAGCTCCGTCTCGCTAGTGCTGAAGATGACGTCACCCGTCTTCAATTAAAGGTGCGCACTTTGGAAAAAAAAAAAAAATCTCTGGAAGATAATATTTTGGATTTGGAATCTCGGTCGAGACAGAATAATTTGAGGCTGGTGGGTCTTCCAGAGGAATCAGAAGGTCGGGACGTATGTTCCTTTCTGGAAAAGTGGATTCCGGAGGTGCTGGGCAGCGAGGAGTTGCAATCAGCAGTGGTTCTGGAAAAAGCACATCGTATTGGCCCACGGAGAGATAAGGGACCGCCGAGGACCTTAATTATGAAGTTTCTTAGCAACAGAGACAGGATGAAGATCTTCAACGCTGCACGTGCTAAAGGAGAGATTAAACACCAGGACCAGCAGGTGCGGTTCTACCCAGATTTGGCCACAGGAATCCAGCAATTGAGGAAGCAGTTTGATCCCATACGTAAGGAGCTGCGCAACCTTGGGATTCGTCATGGTGTAATCTATCCTGCGAGACTGCTGACCACGTATGAGGGCAGAACCCACATCTTCAAGACCCCAGAGGAGGCGCAGGAGTTCATCAAGAAGATCAAAGAAGAAGAAGAGACTGGTGGGAGCTAAGCATGAACAAAATATAAGGTAGAATAATTAAGCATTTGCACAGGCATCTGACTGACTTGAAGTAAATAGTAAGTTTACAAAATATAGATTGTATTATATATTAAAAAAACAAAAACAAAACAAACAAAAAAAAACAAACTATGATGTACAAAGTTGTTAAAAATTTTGGAGTTAAGTTGGAAAACTACAGAGGAGAGTTAATGTTACGTCATTAAAAGCAGTAGAGTTAGGGTGATTGGGAGGATGAAGAAGGAGTGGCTTAGGCTGTTCCCCGTGGGTGTGGAACGGTCGATGGCTATATCGGGAGACAGAATTTTTCTTTTGATTTTGGGGGGTTTGCCACAAGTGTGGGAAGGGGAAATTTGTTTGTGTGTAGTTTGTAGGATGAATGTTCAACCACTCATGTTTTTGCTTCTCTGTATGAGCATGTTTACACTGCAAGGTAATCCCAAACTCTCTATTGATCATGGACCAAAGTGTTAATCTTAATTTAACTTCATGGAATTGCAGAGGTCTACAAAATTTAAAAAAACTTAAACAAGTTATGAATAAAATAAAGGACATGGGTTCAAGAATTGTGTTTTTACAAGAAACTCATCTGATAGAGGAGGATGTTAAAAGAATTAGGAGTAGATGGCAGGGAAGTGTATTCACCTCTTCATTTTCATCCCGAGCCAGGGGAGTTATGACTCTCATACATAAATCAGTTCCTTTTCAAGTGAAAAATGTAATTGGAGACAAATTTGGAAGATATGTAATCATTCAAGGTTCTTTGCTATTAGAAAATATAAATCTTGTGAACTTATATGGTCCCAATATAGATGATCAGAAGTTCTTTGCTAATTTATTTCTCATCTTATCATCACTTACAGGGCAACATATAATAGCAGGGGATTTTAATTGTACATTGAATCCAGGTGTGGATAGATCAACAGGACTGGATTGTACGCACATTGGATGTAGGATGACTATTAATCATTTTATGAAAGAATTGAGATTGTTAGACATATGGAGAGAAATGAAACCACAAGTTAAAGCCTATTCTTGTTATTCCAGTACCTACAAGACATTCTCACGTATTGATTATTTTTTGATTTCCACAGAATTAAGGTCCAAGGTTCAAAACTGCTTTTATGATAACATCGTGATCTCTGATCATGCTCCCTGTTGTCTAATATATGTAGATAAAAAATTGACAAAGGAATCAGGCAGATGGCAATTTCAGCATAAATGGCTTCAGGATGAGGAATTTGTCAAGTATATAGAAAAACAGATAGACGAGTTCTTTGACATCAATACTATACAAACATCAGCATGTGTAAAGTGGGAGGCTTTCAAAGCTTTTATTAGGGGACATATTATTAGTTATACAGGATCAAAATCTAAGAAGACTCGAGAGGAGAGAGCTAAATTGGAACATAAAATAAAAAGTCTTCAGGAAAAAGTGTATGCAGGAAGAGATCCAAGGTTGGAGAATGAATTACTGATTTTGAGAGCTGAATACGACAAAAAATCAGCGAATAGAGCTGCCTCGAGTCTTCTAAGATTGAAACAATCTTTTTATGAACAAGGTGAAAAATCAGGAAAATTATTAGCATGGCAGATTAAACAATTGGAAATTAAAACACCAATAACCAGTATTATAAGTAATGGACAGGTAGTTATAGATCCTTTAGAAATTAATAGAGCCTTTAGAGATTACTATGAAAAATTATATGATACCAAAAATGAACCTGATTTAACAAAACTAAATGGGTTTTTGAACAAACTATCTATACCGTGTATTCCAAATGAAAACAGGGAGATATTGGAGTCTAAAATTAGTCAAGAAGAAGTTGGGCTAGCCAATGATAATATGAAATCAGGAAAAAGTGCAGGACCAGATGGTCTTCCAGTTGACCTTTATAAAAAATTTAAGAATAAATTAATAAAACCTTTTTTGGAAATGGTTTTAGAAGCATTTCAAAATAATAATTTACCATCATACATAAATAATGCCTTAATTATACTGCTGCCAAAACCAGGTAAGCCCTCTAATAAATGTGAAAATATGAGACCAATAAGCCTATTAAACGCCGACCTTAAGATAATCTGTAAAATTTTAGCAAGACGAATACAAGAAATTTTACCAAATATTATTAATCGAGATCAGAATGGCTTTATAAAGGGTAGACAAGGCTTCCATAATGTAAGAAGACTATTTAATATTATTTATTTTAATAAAGAAGCACCGGATACAGCTCTCCTATCATTGGACGCCGAAAAGGCCTTTGATAGAGTTGAATGGCCCTTTCTTTTTGAAGTCCTACAAAGGTTTGGACTTGGAAATAATTTCATAAAATGGGTTCAAATAATATACAATAATGCTACAGCAGAAATCCTAACAAATAACAATATTTCAAAACCAATAAAAATCAATAGAGGATGTCGACAAGGCTGTCCACTTTCACCTTTACTGTTTACTATGGCAATTGAACCTTTAGCGATAGTGATACGTTTACATTCACAAATATATGGAATTAAAGTTGGACCAACAGAACATAAAATCTCCCTGTACGCCGATGATATAATTTTGTTTATGTCGAATCTAAAAAAATCAATTCCAACCTTGTTGAATTTAATAAAGAATTTTGGGGAAATATCAGGATATAAAATAAATAAAACTAAATCTTCAATATTAATGCTAAATGAGACCCAGAGAAATTACCCAGCCCCTGAGGTAAATCAATTCAATGTTGTAAATCAGTTTAAATATTTAGGAATCCAAATTATGCCTAAGCTAGAATCAGTCGCCAGTGTCAACTATGAAGCCTTAATGTCAGATATCAATGAGTTAACTCAGAGATGGATGTCACTACCAATGTCGATGATCGGGAGAATCAATATACTTAAAAGTAATATTTTACCTAAAATACTTTATTTATTTCAATACATTCCCTTATCACCACCTTTAGATCTATTCTCAAGAATAAAAAAAAAGTTAGTGGAATTTATATGAAACAACAGGAGGGCTAGATTACGTTTGTCTTTATTATATTTACCATTTGATCGTGGAGGTCTGAAATGTCCAAATTTTATGTTGTATTATTGGTCGGCACAATTGAGGTCTATGACATATTATTTTTCATCAAATGATCTCCCTCACTGGACTGAAATGGAATCATACAATTTACCTTTACCTCTTCCCATATTCATATACTCAGATTCGGCAAAAAAATTACAAAAACAAGTTAAAAATCCATTTGTAAAGCATATGATCAAAATATGGTGTGAAGCTAAAAACTATTTAAAAGAACCACAGTTATTGTCACAATTTAGTCCAATATGGGGTAATCAATATTTTAAACCAGGGAGAGCGGACGCTGTATTTAAAGTATGGAATTTAAAAGGGATACAAAAGATTCAGGATTTATATTTGCCATGTGCAGACAACATAATGTCTTTTGAAGAGCTGAGGATCAAATTTAATCTCAATAGAACACATTTTTTTAAATATCTTCAACTTAGAAACTTTATTCGATCGAATCAAAATAAAGCTCTCACTCGACCTATTTATTCATCCTTGGAAAAAATGATGATGAAAGACAGTAAAAGAAAGGGTATTATTTCAGAGTTTTATAACTCATTGACACTATCTTCAAGTGAAAATTCACTGAAAAGATTAAACTACTGGAAAGAAGATCTGCAAATTGAAATTTCAGAGGAACAATGGGAATTGGCTTGTACAGAAGCTCAAACCAAATCAATAAATGCACGCCTTAAATTGATACATTTCAAATGGTTAATGCGGATGTATGTTACACCGGAGGAGTTAAATAGATATAACAAAAATATACCAGATACATGCACAAAATGCATGGAAAGTAAAGGAACCCTATTTCATTGTTTATGGGAATGTAGATTAATAAGAATGTTTTGGGAAGAGGTGAGGGTAACAATTGAAAAAATAATCTCAAAACAAATCATATTGAATCCTAAACTGTTTTTGTTGGGTCTGTACCCAGAAAAGCATAATTTTAATAAAAGTGAAAGAACATTCATAGACCTCAGTTTGCTTAATGCCAAAAAATGTATTGCACTATTATGGAAAAAGACTCATAGACCAGATGTGACTCAGTGGTTAAGACAGATGTTAACAAACCTTCCATTAGAAAGAATAACATATATACTGAAATCAAAGGAAATTGTGTTTGAGAATATATGGAGACCTTTTATTGATTATGTAAAAAATTTAAACATAACTCTTGAAGAAGAAGGTGAATGATGTGTGTGGACCTTGTAAATTCCAAACTGGTGAACATAATATGTATACTTATGTATTGGATTGTCTAGACTAAACAGAGGAGCATTGTTGAAGACTTGATTTTGTTGGTGGTTGTTGGTGTTTTTAGTGCATTTTTTTTTTTTTTTTTTGTAGTACTTTAGTGTTAGTGTTTGATTGTTTGTATCATGTTTGTTAAAAAAAAAAAAAAGGTTCAATAAAGATATTGTGGAAAAAAAAAATGCAAAAATATGATAAAACAGTTAAAAAAAATCAGGGAATAAAGTTTTAAATGTACAAAGAAAAAGTCACAAATTAGTTGAAAAAAGCTGACAAAAAGTTTCAAATTTATGAGTAAAAAGTTGCAAAAATGTACATTTACTTATAAAAAGGTGCAAATTCATGGGGAAAGTCACAACATTTATTACAAAAAAAGAAGTAATTTTTAAAATGTCTCAAATGTATGAGGAAAAACAACAAATTTTGACAAAGTGTCAAATGTATAGGGAAAAAGTAACAAATTTACAAGAAAAACTATACATTTATGAGAAAACAAATTTTGAATTCATAAGTAAAAAGCTGCAAATTTACACAATGTTTAAAGAGTCACAAGTTTGAGAGAAAAACTACAAACAGGCAAAACTAAAATTGTTACTTATCACATTATTTTTTAGTAGATACGCTACTTTCTAACTCAAGAATTTCATGAAGTATTGCTGTTATAGGTATCTTGGAGATAGTAAAAACAGTGTTTTGGTTTTTTTTTTTTTTTAATAAAGCTCATCTTTAAAGCTCCTTTTTGATTGGCCAACTAGTGAATGAACTATAACACATTGCTCAGATAAGGTCTTAAATGAGAAAAATGTGTCATAATGGAAATCATTAGCCAATTGGGATTTTTGCTCTCATTAATCTGAGAGAAATTAACTTGACAGAAGCGTCCTTTTGTGCCATCAGGGGCGACCGTGGTGGCGCCGTAGCCTCTAGGTCAAAACGGAGAAGTTATGTTTCCACAGCAGCAAAATCCTCGTCATCCTTCAGGGTACAAAAGAGCAAATCAAGGGTTATTCTAAGGCGGGAGACTGTCTATTTTAAACACCACCACAGGGCAAAAAAAGGTGAAGGGGTCGGGGGGGGGGGGGGGAACAGATGGAGGGTTTTGTTTCACTGTCAATAAAACCTGCTCTCCTCCGAGCCCCTTGTTCTGCAGGTTGGATGGTTCAATTTCTGATTGAATGCGGGACCAAAAACAAGAGCTGTTCCTTCAATTGCTCAGACGGACCGAAACTTTGACCTTACCCTCACCTCTATTATCTTTCTCTTCTTCACCCTCCCTCTCATCTCTCAGCACCCCCTCGCTCTCTCACTGCTATGGATGCCTATCAAATAAAGCCAGGAGAATGTCACGGTCATTTTTTTTTTTTTTTGCTTGTTTAATTCCTCCCTTTATGCCTCCTCTATCTGGCAAACAGAGAGAAAATGACAGCTAACCAGATGTTTCCAGAAATTTAACAAAGGACATGTGGAAGATTACACTCAATTTGTATTATTCCATTAGAGCCTTCCTTGAAATCTTTCCATCTTCCTTGCAATTAGGCTGTTCTTTGAGCTACTGCATGCCTGAAACGTGCTTTCTTAGAGGAATCTTGTGCTTCAAGGTGAGTAAATTTATCCGTAAAATAATGGAGAACTGAGCTCAATCTGTATCCCAGCCAGGGTTCAACCTCAGTGCACCAGGCTTCTGCTCACCATCAAGAGAGAAAAAAAAAAAAAAAAGCATGGAAGTGGGTAGTTTAATCGTGACTCACGTACCACTCAATAGAATATACAATAAAGCTGAAAGCAAGCGGGAAAAAAGCCTCATTTCCAGAGGTTTAAAAAAAAGTTCAAGAGCTTTACAATGAAGAGGAAACGTCTATCGCTCACATAGCAAAGCAGACAGGAAAACGCACTTAGAAAAACTTGATATTTTCCAGGAATGTTTAGTATGTTGTTTCGTTTGCTCTCCAAAAGAGCTTGCATGACCTCTTGAACTCCCCGACATGTGGTTAAATGTATGTCGGCGTAACACTTCAATGTAGAAAAACACACACAAGACACGAAGCATGCACTGGAACCACATTCAAACACGACTTCATATTGTCCAGGACCCTTCGTTCAAACTCTGCACTGCAACTTCCACACTGAATTTGACATTAACTTTTGTGCTTAGTAGCTTTCCAAAGTCATCAACCATTCATCATTTTGCCAAGCCAAAAGTCTTTTAAATGGGAAGTCATGTTTTCTGCATTGTAGTTGATTATGGTGTTTCCTTGTCAGTGCTGCATAACATGTACTGGGCAAATTAGTGAGTGCAGGAAGTCAGGAGGAGTTGTAGTTTTGTTGTGGTAATCACAATGAGTCTACTACAGCAATGGTGCCCAACTACCGATCCGCAGTACCTGTGGTGTCAAGCCACAGGAGGCAGCAGAGGAAAAAATAAATAATTCCCTCTGTTCCTCTGTATTGACTACCAACGTGCCAATACAGAGACACACTTCTAGCCTGTATGGCTGCGCAGTCTTGACACATAACAGTAGTTAGCGGCGATGCCCGAAAATTAAACCCACAAGCTAGCTAACCACAATGAATATATACCAGTCATCGTTAAAGACCTTGGGCATTACTTTCTGACCGCAAAAGACCCACGGACTGGAAAAGGGTCAATCTGTGACCCTTCTAAGAGCATGCCACGTGAGTCAACCGTGCCCATGCAACCCTACCTAGATGTGACCATCTCCTTGCAGAGAATTAGCCCCAGTGCTCTCACTGAGGGTGAGATTTTTAATCACACTTTGTTTTTGATTGTGTGCAATTCATTTTAACCCCTTAGCAGGCATGAACTTACTATGAGGTGACAAATGCAACATCAACCTCGTTATGCTATTGCCTGTGACACCCTTACCGGCCACCATAGTCTCGTCATTGTTTTGGACCCTTAAAAAAATTCTGAAGTATTTTTTTCATCAATATATATTTTTTTTAAAGACTTTAGAGGCATTAATTCTGCAACTTTCTAAATGTGTTGTTGATGTATTACTTTTTTTAATATTTGTGTTCATAAAAATGAAATCCAGAACACCTTTAACAGCAACAATGATAAGAAAAAGTCATACATTTACAAGAGCAAAGTCACAAATCTGGAAAAGGAAAAACAAAAAAAAACAAAAAAATCAGAGAATTTTTAGAGAAGCCTTAAGAATTTTCAAGGAGAAAAAAAATTAAATATATTTTTAAAAAATAGTAAATATATAAGAACAAAATCACAAATTTTAAAATATGCCATAATATTTAGAAACAAAGTCAAAAAATTACAAGAAATTTATTGCTAATTTTAGAGAAAAATCTTTCAAATATGCAAGGAAAATTTGTAAACTGATCAGAAAAAAAGTGGTAAACTTAGTAGAACAAATACAAAGTTAAAAAAAAAATCAATTTGAAAAAAATGTTACAAATTTACTAACTAACTAACCTGCACTTATATAGCACTTTTCTAGTCACAAATACCACTCAAAGCGCTTTCACTAGTACTAACCCTCTATTCTAAGGGCCTATAGGAAACAGATATCTAGGGACAATTTACAAGAAATCTTTTGTAAATTTTAGAAAAAACAAATGTGAAAGAAAAAAAAGCAAAATGATAAAATAGTAGTAAATTTACAAAAACAGTCATATTTTTTGAAAAAAATGCTACTAATTTTTGAGGGAAAAATTACCAATTTGCAAGAAAATAATCAAAAATTTTAGACAAAACCTTATAAATTTGCAAGGAAAATTCTGCATGATAAGAAAAAATGAATAAGTTCACAAGAAAAAAATGCTACAAATTTTTGACAAAAAAGTTGCAAATTTATAAAGAATGTTTTTTGTTCGTTTGTTTTGTCATTTGTAGAGAAAAACCTTGCAATTATGCACAGAAAATTAGCAAAATAATGAGAGAAAAATAATACATTTACAGGAACAGTCAAAATTTATAGAACAAGAACACTCTGAGGAAAGTGCAATATCCCCCGCCTCTGTTTTCTTTGAAGATCCCAATACTTATGGACAGAAGCAGTTTTCAGCTTTTCAATATAATTACTGTGACTGAACCAAATTATGATAAGTCAATCATCCCCGAATATACAACAAAGTATACAACCCATAGTTGTAGGTCAGGATCCCAAGGTGAACCCGTGTAGCAAGTATGGTGACCCTAGAGAGCTTTACACCTTCTATAGTAAGAGATCATAGGGAGTGCTAACCTTGACCTTTGACCTTTTGACCCCAAACCTGTAGTCAGAGGTTATGGTCTCAGAGTGAACCTGTGTACCAAGTTTGGTGACCCTACCTTTCTTTGTTGTTGAGATATACTTTATAAGCCATTTTGATGGTGACCTTTGACATTGCGATCTCAAAACCCTAGTCACACTTCAGGGTCACAGGGTAAACCTATGTACCAAGTTTGGTGGCTGTAGCTTTACTCATTGTACAGTAATAAGACATAAGGAATGTTAACCTTGACCTTTTGACCCCAAACTCATAGTCAGAGGTCAGGATTCCAAGGTGAACCCATGTACCAGGTTTGGTGGCCCTAGCTTTACTTGTTTTATAGTAATAGTAAATGTAGCATTTACCATTTACCATAGTGGAACTGCAATGTTAACTTTGACCCCTTGACCCCAAACCCATAGTTAGGTCAGGGTGCAAGTCATCCAAGATGTGTATTAGATACAATTACTGTATCCATTTGAAAAGGCAACATCATTTCTTTCAGTATTGTGTTTTTATAAGATTTAGGGAAAAATCTGCCCTCTGGCCTCAAGGTCATCTGATGGGAGTGAAATTGCAATATGTGCATCATCAGAGTATATCAAACCAGGTATCAAGTTTCAAAAAAATCGGAACAAAACTGTAGGAAGAGCTGATTTCATCCCTTTGGGCTTCGACTGACATTGGATTAAAAAAAAATGCAGCAAATTTTAGAACAAAACAGTTGCAAATTTTCAAGAAAACTGAAATTTGCCAGAGAAACCTCACAAATTTGCAGGGAAATGACCAAAATGATGAGCAAAGTAATGCCTTGACAAGAAAAATGTTGCAAATCTATGAGGAAAATGTTGCAGATTCACAAGAAAACTGCTGCAAATTTGCGATATTTCATTTTAACACAATTTTAATATGATGTGTTAATGCTCAAGCCAAATCAAAGCATGAAAAAGGATGAATGAGTACACTTCTCTGTGCTTCTCACACTCCACCACAGTCGACAGAAAGCACACAGAGAGCGTCGTTGCCACTTCTTTAGGAATCTCCCAACAGCATAAGAGCGGCGCAGCCTGACAAAGAAGCCACTTTAGGCAATTGAGAGACAGCTTGTATCAGCACTTTTACCTACTCTGGCACACATAGGACGCTCACTCTGTCAGAGCGCCATGGCTTTCTCATCACCGTCAAATCTGATTAGGCGCTTGACAAGCTGCCAATATTTGGGGTGTGTTCGGATCGTCTGTGATGCTCACAAGTCTTTAGATAAGACGTCGTCTTTATCGGGCGAACACAAAAGCACCCATCTCTCTTTGATTCCATGTCAGAGGACGGAGGGGATTCAATTATTTCCATTAGATATGGCATCCTTTCATGATATCAATCATTATTTGATGTTGTGCATTTAAATACACATACAGTGTATTAGCAGTCAGTAATTATGTAGAATGCATGGACAAAAACAAAAGTAAAAATCTAAAAAACAAGTAGACAATACAGTGTGTTTTATCAGTGACATTTTTTCTGGATTTGAATTCAAATGCTGATGTGGAATATACTGTACACTACTCACAAAAAGTTAGGCAGGGTTTCTGCTGGTAGCATTTCCACGTGGCGAGTCGCCACCCATGAAACTATGCCGCCACGCTAAGGAAATACAAATTTAAGGAAAATAAATGAATGACGCTCCGTAAGCACGCACATGAACAACGTGTTTGACAGTCATCCATGCGTCGGTGTTCGGAAGTGCCCCGCCCACCTGCCTGACCATTCCAGTCTGCAGGCAGAGTGTCTCTCTAGCGTCACTGTCCGAAAGAAGCATGAGCTTACTGAAGGACTTTAAACGCAGAAAAAAAGCAGAAGAGGTATGTAAGCAGTGGGGGCATTTATTGTGGTTTTAACCCGCTGGTAACAGGAACAATAATGAAGAGGTGCTTAGCAAACAGGTGTGGTTAAGAATTCATATGCAGGCTTTATATGCAGGGAAAGGTAAGGGTGACTGAATCGCTAAAGATTTACTTCACCAGCCACGACAATATTAACTAATTTATGTTCATTATTATGTACCTGGCAAGTTAAGATGACCAAAATTCACGAAGTCAATGACTTTAATCTGTCAGCAGCCTTCAGACAAACTAAATGTGCCAACATTTGGTTTTCAAAAGAAGGGAGGTTTTTCCTGCTGTCTGGTTGGTGAGGAGAGTTCTAAAAAACTATAAATATATAGAAATATAACAGAAATAATGGAATCTTTGGTAATTTAAGTTAATTTATTTCATTAAATACAATTTTATTAATATTTTTTCTTTGAAATCAGAATTAAATTATTGTTCTGTGCTGGCTCTGCAAAATTATGGTCAAAAGTGTAAATTTTATCCACCTTATTCCTAATCCCCATGACGCCTTGCGTGAATAATGGTAGCAACTTCCGGTACTAGTTTAGCACCTATGGTTGTCACTGAAATGGGACACTTTTCCTTTTTAAAAAACAATGACTTCGGCATCAGAAATGCGGGAACACGGCCTTTTGAGCCTCAAAAACAGTAATATAATCATACCACTTCCCACGACTATCTAGGGATAGGAAGATGACCTTAAAAAGTGGCCTGGCAGACTGTAGCTCCATTTGTTAGCACCACTGCTAATATGCCAACGCTGTAAACAAATAAAAGCTCTGATATCAATGTCTCCACCGCAATAAAGTCGGTTGCATTTTGTTAAAATATGTTGGACATAATCAAATTTACCTCTGAGCAGACGCAGAGTCTAGTCAGAGCCACAAAGAACCACAACACCGTGCTTGGGCATTTTAAATTTGGGGTAAAACGTTCAGATCTGTGAATTCATACAAGTGAAAACATACCTGGCGCTGCTGTTTCTGTACCACTGATCACACAAACAATCCTTTAGTTTTCAGTGCATGATCTACTCATTGCTGTTGAAGCCACAGATTTAGCTGTGCTTATCTGTGAGGAGCCTCACACCACGAACAGCAGCAAGTACCAGAACTACGCAAAAACATTCAAAAATACAAAAACTACAAGTGCTGAAATTAGCTGCCACTTGAGTGCAAAACACATATGCGGACTACACATTAAAATGAATTTGAAAAACTTTTAAAAACGCTATTTTAAATGCCCTTGCTACTCCACTCTTACTGACTGATTTAACACTAAGTCAGCCAAAACCGGAAGCTCCGCCCATAATTGTTCCTATAGTGGCACCCCCAGAATAAGCTGGATAAGGAAAAAAAGTCAAAATTTTTACCACAATCTGTTTCAAATTTATTTTAAAAAATGGTCATTTTATTAAAAAAGTAGACAAAAATTAGCTATAAAATAATCCACAAGTTTATAATAAAGTCTCAAATATACAAGAAAAGTCATAATTTTACAAGAAGAAATTACAAATGAGGAAAATGGTTGCAAATTTTGATAGATTTACAGATAAAAGTAGAAAACTAAGAAAATTGCTATAAATTTTGGAGAAAAACCTCAAACCTTCAAGAATGAAGTCATTACTCAAGTTTTTAAGTGGGTGCTCTTTGTACCCTTAACTCAACTAGAAATTTTTGGGTGTCTACTTTTAATTATTATCCAATCCAATCTACCTTTATTTATAAAGCACTTTAAAAACAACCACAGCTGATACAAAGTGCTGTACATAACAACTTAAGAAATAAAAACAATAAAATACAACTAAAAAATACAGTACAACACAAAAAAATAGTAGTCATACAATAAAAGCAACAAAAACAAGTAAAATCAATGTCTCAAACTGGGCCAAAGCCCAAAGAATAAAAATGAGTTTTAAGATGAGTTTTAAAAACTGGACAGTGAAGGAACCTGTCTGATGGTCAAAGGCAGGTTCTTCCACAGTTTAGGGGCAGTAACAGAAAAAGCTAACTTCATACTGTTTCAACTGCTTTTACATGAGTAGAATTTCTGGCTACTATACCCACCTCTGATCATATAATTTAAATATGCATGAGTAAATTACTGTTATGCAATTGAACCTTTAGCGATAGCGATACGTTTACATTCACAAATATATGGAATTAAAGTTGGACCAACAGAACATAAAATCTCCCTGTACGCCGATGATATAATTTTGTTTATGTCGAATCTAAAAAAATCAATTCCAACCTTGTTGAATTTAATAAAGAATTTTGGGGAAATATCAGGATATAAAATAAATAAAACTAAATCTTCAATATTAATGCTAAATGAGACCCAGAGAAATTACCCAGCCCCTGAGGTAAATCAATTCAATGTTGTAAATCAGTTTAAATATTTAGGAATCCAAATTATGCCTAAGCTAGAATCAGTCGCCAGTGTCAACTATGAAGCCTTAATGTCAGATATCAATGAGTTAACTCAGAGATGGATGTCACTACCAATGTCGATGATCGGGAGAATCAATATACTTAAAAGTAATATTTTACCTAAAATACTTTATTTATTTCAATACATTCCCTTATCACCACCTTTAGATCTATTCTCAAGAATAAAAAAAAAGTTAGTGGAATTTATATGGAACAACAGGAGGGCTAGATTACGTTTGTCTTTATTATATTTACCATTTGATCGTGGAGGTCTGAAATGTCCAAATTTTATGTTGTATTATTGGTCGGCACAACTGAGGTCTATGACATATTATTTTTCATCAAATGATCTCCCTCACTGGACTGAAATGGAATCATACAATTTACCTTTACCTCTTCCCATATTCATATACTCAGATTCGGCAAAAAAATTACAAAAACAAGTTAAAAATCCATTTGTAAAGCATATGATCAAAATATGGTGTGAAGCTAAAAACTATTTAAAAGAACCACAGTTATTGTCACAATTTAGTCCAATATGGGGTAATCAATATTTTAAACCAGGGAGAGCGGACGCTGTATTTAAAGTATGGAATTTAAAAGGGATACAAAAGATTCAGGATTTATATTTGCCATGTGCAGACAACATAATGTCTTTTGAAGAGCTGAGGATCAAATTTAATCTCAATAGAACACATTTTTTTAAATATCTTCAACTTAGAAACTTTATTCGATCAAATCAAAATAAAGCTCTCACTCGACCTATTT
Organism: Pholidichthys leucotaenia; assembly: GCA_020510985.1. Classification (NCBI taxonomy): domain Eukaryota; kingdom Metazoa; phylum Chordata; class Actinopteri; order Cichliformes; family Pholidichthyidae; genus Pholidichthys; species Pholidichthys leucotaenia. Next base: position 65,466,466 of record CM035850.1, on the reverse strand, counting down.
ATTCATCCTTGGAAAAAATGATGATGAAAGATAGTAAAAGAAAGGGTATTATTTCAGAGTTTTATAACTCATTGACACTATCTTCAAGTGAAAATTCACTGAAAAGATTAAACTACTGGAAAGAAGATCTGCAAATTGAAATTTCAGAGGAACAATGGGAATTGGCTTGTACAGAAGCTCAAACCAAATCAATAAATGCACGCCTTAAATTGATACATTTCAAATGGTTAATGCGGATGTATGTTACACCGGAGGAGTTAAATAGATATAACAAAAATATACCAGATACATGCACAAAATGCATGGAAAGTAAAGGAACCCTATTTCATTGTTTATGGGAATGTAGATTAATAAGAATGTTTTGGGAAGAGGTGAGGGTAACAATTGAAAAAATAATCTCAAAACAAATCATATTGAATCCTAAACTGTTTTTGTTGGGTCTGTACCCAGAAAAGCATAATTTTAATAAAAGTGAAAGAACATTCATAGACCTCAGTTTGCTTAATGCCAAAAAATGTATTGCACTATTATGGAAAAAGACTCATAGACCAGATGTGACTCAGTGGTTAAGACAGATGTTAACAAACCTTCCATTAGAAAGAATAACATATATACTGAAATCAAAGGAAATTGTGTTTGAGAATATATGGAGACCTTTTATTGATTATGTAAAAAATTTAAACATAACTCTTGAAGAAGAAGGTGAATGATGTGTGTGGACCTTGTAAATTCCAAACTGGTGAACATAATATGTATACTTATGTATTGGATTGTCTAGACTAAACAGAGGAGCATTGTTAAAGACTTGATTTTGTTGGTGGTTGTTGGTGTTTTTAGTGCATTTTTTTCTTTTTTTGTAGTACTTTAGTGTTAGTGTTTGATTGTTTGTATCATGTTTGTTAAAAAAAAAAAAAAAGGTTCAATAAAGATATTGTGGAAAAAAAAAATTACTGTTATGCATGTTTTTTCCCCCCCCATTCTCTTTCCTACTCTCAGTGGAAAAAAGAAACACGAGAATAAAAATACAAAAAATACACATAGTTTTGTCATTTATGTAAACCATGACAAAAAAATCCTGAAGGACAAAACGTGACACTTGATATTTTCTAACCACTTTGTATAACACAATCGACAGAGAGAGAACCTGAATTAGACAGGCCTCAGAGAGGGAAAGATGAGACAGACAAGATGAGCCAAGGAGAGGAAAGCGTTCATTCAGATGGTCCAGGAGAGGTGAGAGCAGAGGAAGGAGAGAAGGATGACACCAGTAAAAAGTCCAAACACAGGACGTCTGGGTGGGACTCCAACTGGCCCAATATTCCAACCTTCAAGCCTTGGTTGTACAATACTTCAAATGGTAAGTTCCATATGCAAAGTTACTGTGCAGAATTTAAAAAAAAAGAAATAAATAGTATAAAATTAATATATTCCAGTTCCAATAGTGTCATGTGTTTTCTGCCCCCACCCCCAGGGAAAATATGTTGCCATTGCACCAAGGTCTTTGAGCCAGAGAAAACAGTTAGGGATATTTGGCTTTCAGGTGAAATTTCATGATGCACTTAAAATGCACTATAACCTTTACAGGTGAACTTAATTTGACCTTCTCTAACCTTTTGAATGCACATGTCCAACTGTTCAATGTTTCAGTACTTTTTGCATAACTTGCTGTTCTCTAACAAGGTGCTTAATGGCAAAATTCACAACAGGTGTTTCATCCATGAATCGACAAATTCATTGTGAACAGTGTCCTGAGGAACCGGATGATGAATACCACTCAACTCCAGGCACATTTAAGGGAGGTGAGAGGCGCCCAAGTGTCACGTCAGACCATTCAAAACCATTTACATCAGCATGATCTGCGTGCTAGATGACCTGCAAGGGCACTTGACCACAGTACCAGGTGCAGGCATCATCATCTTGCATGGGCCAGAGAGCATTTATACTGGACAAGGGACCAGCGGGCCTCAGTGCTGTTCTCTGATGTTGATTCAAGTTGGGTAGAAATGATGGCCACCAACAATGTAGGAGACATCAAGGAGAGCACTATGCATCAGCCACTGTTGTCACCAGACAAGCCTTTGGTGGTGGTGGTGTTACAGACTGGGCAGTGTGTCTAGTCAATACAGAACTGCTCTACACCTTGTGAATGGAACACTGACAAGCCGATACTACCTGAATAACATCATTAATCCAGTCATTGTGCCCCTACATGAAGAACACATGCCTAATTTCATCTTCATGGACGACAGTGCTCCAGCTCATCAAGGTTGCATCATTAGGGAATGGCTGCTGGAGGCTGGGGTACCTCAAATGGAGTGGCCTGCACTTTCTCCAGACCTGAATCCCATAGAAAACCTATGGAATCAGCTGAGTTGCTGTGTAGAGGCTCGTAACCCCACACCCCACAACCTCAATGACCTGAGGCCGCCCTTCAAGAAGAGAGGAATGCCATGCCTCAGCAAACAATAAGTCAACTTGTGAACAGCATGAGATGTCGTCAAGCTGTAATTGATGCTCAAGAGCACATGACAAGTTATTAAGACATTGACATTTTTTGTTGTGGTATACCCACCACTGTTGTTGGCTTTTATTTGAATGAAGTATTTGAGATAAGGAAATCACCATTGCATGCTTCTACTTAAATGCCCTACTTTCATGATATAATATCATTGTAGCATGAACTTTTTAAATTGTCCATAAATTTCACCCGAAAGCCAAACATCCCTAACTTTTTGTGAGTAGTGTAGGTGGAAGGGAGGAGAGAAGAGAAATGAGAGGAGAAGACTGGGTGGGAGGAGAGAAAAAGGAAGTGAGGGAAAGAGATAAAAAAGGAGATTGGAAACGGAGGAAGAAAAAGAAGGAAGAAGATTAAGTGATGATAAAGAGAGGAGTTGAGGATAGAGAAGTAGAGAGGAAATATCAGGGGAGAGAGGAGACCAGGGAATGAGATAAAATAAAAGAGAGGATGAGGAAAGGAGAGAAGACAGTTTTGGTGTATTTTTCTTACTGTTGTAATACCCTCACTGTAACCACATTTTCATCCACTTGGAGCTTTCCTTGTTTTATCTGAGTCCGTGTGCTAACCTTTGCCTTGTCTTTTAGTTACCGATATCCACCACTGAAGCCAGTTAACTCAATTTTCATAAATACACTTTCCTAGAATACTCACTCACTCTTACCCCACGATAATATAGTACTGGTTGCCAGGTTGAGATAAATATCCACACACTGAATGCTTGCATTCAGATTCACCTACAATATATAGCCAAAACTATTGGAACACCCCTCCAGATGAATGGGCACCAATGCAAAAAGCAAGGTCCATAAAGACATGGGATGAGCGAGTTTGGTGTGGAAGAACTTGACCTGCCTGCACAGAGCCCTGACCCAAACCCAACAGAACACCTTTGGGATTAATTAGAGCGGAGACTGCAAGCCACGCCTTCTCATCCAACATCAGTGCCTGACCTCACAAATGCGCTTCTGGCAGAATGGTCAAAAATTCCCATAAACACACTCCTAAACCTTGCGGAAAGCCTTCCCTCAAGAGCTGAAGCTGTTGAGGTGACTTCACACCAAATCAAATCAACTTTATTGTCATATTGCTGTACATACAACTGTAGTGCAGGCAAGATGAAATTGCGTTTCTCTCGGCATCCATATAAGAAGCAGCATGATTTAAGACACACTCCCACATAGCTCCCCCCCCCATCCATTCACACATCCCTGAGACATACTTGGGGAAAAAGAAAAACTAACTAACTATAATATACAAAATGTCCGTAGGTGCAGTAGTGTGTATGAGAGATTCCGGGTCAACTGTTCAGCATCCTGACAGCTTGTGGAAGGAAGCTGTTGATCAGACTGGTGGTTCTGCCTCTGATGCTCTGGAATCGTTTACCAGATGGAAGAAGTTCAAAGTGTTTATGCAGAGGGTGAGAACGGTCCTTGACAATGTTCAGTGCCCTGCTCCTACAACAGTTCTGAAAAAGTTCTTGGACAGAGGGGAGGGAGACTCCAATTACCCTCTCAGCCCCCTTGACTATCCTCTGCAGGGCTTTTTTGTCTGACATACTGCAGCTGGAGTACCATGTAGCAATGCAGTACGTCAGAACACTCTCCACCACACCTCTGTAGAACGTCCTGAGGATGCAGATTGGGAGAGAGGCCTGTTTGAGTTTCCTCAAGAAGCGCAGTCTCTGCTGAGCCCACTTCCTGGTCTCCAAGGAATTCTTGCTCCAGGTCAGGTCCTGTGAGATCTGCACTCCGAGGAACTTGATGTTCTCTACTCTCTCCACTAAACGGCCGCCGATGCTGAGGGGGACGTCCTCAGGCTGTGACCGCCGGAAGTCGATAATCATCTCCTTCGTTTTGTCCACGTTGAGCACCAGATTGTTCTCCCTGCACCAGCCCTCCAGGTCTCTCACTTCTTCCCTGTACATTGATTCCTCATCCGTCTGAATAAGTCCCACCACCGTGGTGTCATCTGCAAACTTAATAATCTGGTTCCCCTCGTGTCTGGATACACAGTCATGTGTTATAAGTGTAAACAACAGTGGAATGAGTACACAGCCTTGAGGGGATCCGGTGTTCAGCGTGACAGAGTTGGAGATGTTGTTTCCAACCCGGACAGACTGAGGTCTCTCAGTCAGGAAATCCAGGATCCAGAGACATGTGGCGGTGTTCAGACCGAGAAGGAGTAATTTCTCCATCAGTCTCTGGGGAATAATGGTGTTGAATGCTGAACTGAAATCAATGTACAGGAGTCTGGCGTAGGTGTCTTTCTGGTCCAGGTGGGTGATGACAGGGTGGTGACTATAGCATCCTCCGTGGAGCGGTTTGAACGATATGCAAACTGGAGCGGGTCGTGTGATGCAGGGAGGCAGGCTGTAATGTGTGGTTTGACAAGCCGTTCAAAACACTTCATCACAATTGGTGTCAGTGCAACAGGACGATAGTCATTCAAACAGGACACAACTGGTTTCTTTGCCACCGGTACAATGATAGAGGTCTTGAAGCTTCTGGGAAAGATGGCCTGACTCAGGGAGATGTTATAAATGTCAGTCAGGACATCCGCCAACTCGCTCGCGCAGTCTCGGAGCACACGTCCCGGAATGTTGTCCGGACCTGCAGCTTTGCGTGGGTTGACTCTGGTTAGGGTCCTCCGTGTGTCCGCTGTGTTGATGGTAAAAGCTGGTCCGACTGATGGTGGGGGTGGGCCAGCCCTCCCTCTGATTGTCGAGTTTGATGCTTCAAAACGTGCAAAGAAGTCGTTAAGCCTGTCTGGAAGCGAAGCGTCGTCATCATCGACCCCCTGCCTAGACTTATAGTCCGTCAGTGTCCGAACTCCCTGCCACATCTGCTTGGTGTTCCTAGTGTCACAGAGGTGTCCCTGGATTTTCTCCGCATAGGCGCGCTTTGCCGCCTTAATTCCCTTTGAGAGCGCAGACCTGGCTGAGCGGAGGGCGATCCTGTCCTTCGCTCTGAAGGCTGCATCTCTGGCTGTAAGCAGCGAGCGCACCTCTGCAGTCATCCAGGGCTTATGATTACCCCGCATAGTGATGGTCTTCACTGTAGTGACATCCTCTGTGCACTTCGCAATGTAGCTGGTGACTGTATCAGCATACTCCTCCACATCCGTCTTGTCTTCCTGGTAGGCTGCTATTTTGAAGACCTCCCAGTCTGTGTGCAGAAAACAGTCTTTCAGTGCAGAGGTTGCACTCTCTGGCCAAATCCTGATTTGTTTCACTGCTGGCCTGCTGCGCTTCAATAAAGGTTTGTCGGCAGGCAGCAGCATCACGGACATGTGATCAGAACGGCCGAGATGGGGGCGGGGTATCGCTTTATATGCATCTGTGTTTGCGTACACTAAGTCCAACATATTCTCTCCACTGGTCTTAAAGTCTACACATTGTTTAAACTTGGGGAGCACAGTCTTTAGGCTGGTGTGGTTAAAATCCCCCGCAACCACCACGAAACTGTCCGGGTGTGAAGTCTGGATTTCACTGATCGCATTGTGCAGTACCCAGAGTGCCTTCTTAGCATTAGCTTTAGCATTAGGGCTCGGCACTATGTAAACACCAGCTACAAACACGTTGCTGAATTCCCTCGGCAAATAATATGGCCAACAATTTACAATAAGGAACTCCGCCAACGGAGAGCAGTGTTTAGACACTAACGTGGCATTAACGTACCAGTTCTTGTTAACATAGATGCATAGCCCACCCCCCGGCTCTTACCGGAGCTCGCCGTTTACCTGTCGGCACGGAACATCGCCATATCTTCCAGTTGAATGGCCTCGTCAGGAATGTTGCCGTGGAGCCATGTCTCGGTGAAAACAAACACACAGCAGTCCCTCCACTCTCTCCGGGTTTCTCTCAGCAGACGCAGTTCGTCCACCTTGTTTTCGAGGGAGCGGACGTTAGAGAGAAGAAGCGACGGTACCGCTGGTCTGGAGGGGTTAGCCTTTAGCCTAGCATGGATCCCAGCCCTTTTTCCGCGCTTTTGCTTGCGTTCGCTTCGCTTCCGCTTCCTCCTCTCTCGGGTAGCTTCCAGAGGGGACTCCGCCAGAATTCCATGCTGGCGTAGAATGTCCAAATCACAACCGATCGCCGCGATTCTTGCAGCGTGCAGTACCTTGATGTTTAATAAGGTCTCACGGTTGTAAGTTTTACAGAATGTACGTCTGGGATGATCAAAACACTCAAAACTCTCACACTCGTTGATGCCAAGAGGGGCCACTGTGTCCAAGCGCGCTGCCGCCATCTTAAAGATGCATAAAAATGCAAACAGGCAGCGCAAATACATACAAAGTCAATGGAAAGAGGCGAGCACACGTGAAATCGCTCATTCACATGTTCACGTCCGAGGGATAGCGCTAGCTTTGAGATTCTGCCGCCATCAGAGTAAAAGTATCAACACTGGAGAGTAAACTAGTTTGAAAATGAGACTGACACTCACCTAGAGACAGAAGGACCGGGAGCTCTTCAGCTGAATTGGGATGTCAGAGTTATTACCTACGGATTCCTGCCATGGACGTGCTAACAAGGCTAGCAAGCTAGCAACGTAAACACCCCTCAAGTTTTCGAGGCAGGGACAACTTTTTCAAGTGAGCACCCCGTTGGATAATGTAAACCTAAGTATGATGTTATTTTGGGGATTTCCACAGCAGGCTGAACACTGCTGCAGAAGTTATAAAGGCAACTTTGTCTGTCTGCATCTCACTCAGACCGTGAATTCATGTCTATTCGTCCATTTACACTGAGTTATAATGTTGTCATGCTGCGTGAAAAATTTGCCTGTTCGCGTTTGGTGTGAAGGCACCTTTATAGCTTCAAAGGGTGGCTGATTGGTCTTTAGTCCATTTCCAACCTCTTCCAAAAATTTCAACAAAATCTGTAAATACAGCTCCGGGAAAAAAAATAACAGACCACTGCAAAATCTTTCCAAAATTAGCATCTCTACATGTATGGCAGCCATTCAATTTGAGTGTCTGTTGAATTCCAGCACAAGAACATGTCAATCTACTTTAGGAGGTACTGATTAGGAGATTAGGAGATCATCTAAGCATGGTAAGACATATGAAAGCTGTGAATAATAGTCAGAGATATTACACAAATTGAGTTCTTCCTAAATTAAAAAGTGTAGTCTTTAACAATGATCATGAATGTGTTTTCTTTGCATTATTTGATCTAAAAGCACATCTACAAGCAACATCTTTTTGTTGTTTTGGCCAGTTGTCATTTTTTGTAGATAAATGCTCTAAATGGCAATATTTTGACTTGGAGTTTGGGTGAGCCGTTTTCAGTAGGTTAGAACTCAACTCACCCAAATTCCAAGTCAAAATATTGTCATTTAAAGCTTTTATTTACAGAAATTGACAACTGGCCAAAGCAACAAAAAAGATGTATGTGTTAATGTAATAATTCACAGTTTTCCTGTGTCTTACCGTACTAAGACGATCTCCTAATCAGTACCTCCTTAAGTGGACTGACATGTCCTTGTGTTGGAATTCAACAGATATTCAAATTGAATGGCTGCCATATATGTAGAGATGCTAATTTAGGAGAGATTTTGCAGTGGGTTTTTTTTTTTTTTTTGGAGCTGTATGACTTTGAGTGATGGCATTAAGACTTGCACACTTAAATACACATACAAAAGAGGCCAAGAAGCAAATGTAGACAGAGACATCACCTCTTTGGTCAAAGTAATCGAATATGGAAAACAAATCTGAACAAAGACCACAGACGCTGCAACACTACGTCAACACTGAGAAGTCACCAGTTAGAAGAGCCAGTGGCAGAAATCAGAACAGGCAATGACTCCCCCTTCATCAATTAACCCAGTGAAATCAAATTAACCCACAAGGAGTCAAACTCCCCTCTGGCACTTTACAACACAAATGAAGAGCGATGCACATTACTGCACTTGTGAGCGAGCGGGAGTGACACAAAGGCACCAAACAGGTGTAGAAAGGAGGCCTCTGGGGCCACGGACACTAAACAGATGCCTTTCCTCTGCCTTCTGCCACCACCTTTACAAGTCCCTACAAAACAAGGGACCGTCATTTGATCCGTGTTCCGCTGCTGCATCCAGCCCTGGGAGGTGAGCAAGCCAAGCGACCTAATTAGAGCAGTGAAAGTCCCTAGGGCTGAGTGACGGATAGACCTGCCAATCACACCACGGAAAGCCTCCATCAAGCCACGACTTCTCACCTGACACAAAGGGAGGAAGGAAGTGGAGGAAAAACTGGGGAAAGGACAGCGAGACATTCACAAGGTTCCCGGCCATTTACAGCATAAAACAACAAAAAAAGCTGCAGCTGGCTATAAAGCGTTAAGGGACAGGCTAAAAAAGCGGTCCTGCTTACACTAAATTATTAACAGCCAAGTAAATAAACCAGCCTGGGCTTTACTAGTGTCTCTGGTGTGGCTTAATTAACTGTGACAAGCCACCGGGAGGGAGAAAAGAGCGAAAGAAGCAGACAAAGACAGAAAAACTGTGAATCACAAAGAAGGAAAATAGAAGAAGAGCGATGAGGAGGAGAAGAAGAAGAAGAACAGTTGCTAGGCAACATACAACATCTGTAGGAATTCAGTAAGGTACTCAAGTTTTGAGATTTCTGTCTCCAGGGTTACAGTGGAAATATAACATTTCATGCACTCCGTACTGTATGCTAAAAATCACAAAGGAGCATCTCTTCTAAGCACAGCTACACCTCCATTTGTTCCTTCACAGCAGCCGATTATTGCTGTATAGGATTACACGCTGAGTCTACTGTGTACTGAGACAAGGTTTTAAAGTGTATCCCCAAAAAATTAAAAAAAATCACTGCAGTAATTGTGCAATTAGCGCTGCGTGGAGGCTTTTGAAAAGCCAACAAGTAGTTAATAGTCTGATTGTTTCTGAAATTGGGCAAATGGAGCATAAGCTTTATGAAAAATATCTAATTTGGCTTGTAATTTCCTGCATTGATTTTTTTTTCTCGACCAAGGGGATGCTGTTGCAGATAAAATGACAGCCAAGCATAAGTCAGCAGGGCTTTTTTTTTGGTTTCATTACACACCAGACACAGAACATATACACACAAGTGTTAGATGTGGAACGATGTGGGTAATAATGCGTTACTGAGTAGTTTTATTGTAAAATGCTTTTTATTCTTATTTTACTACATTTATGAGTAAAAAATTGTACTTTTACCCAAGTATAGCTGGTGTACTCTTTGATCTACGTTTAATTTCACTGATCTGAAAACTGGTCAAAAGTGTGTTTGTTTATACTATGATAACTACAGCTAGGCGATTAACCGAAAAATAATTGAAACTGACATTTTGACTCTGGAATCAACATAATTTTACCCATGTCGATTATTTTAATTCTCCCCCCTTCTATTGATACTTTCCCCACTGTGTGTGTGTTCATGCACTGTCCTCTTATATATGTAGACATAAATAAATGCATCATCAAATTTAGTATGAAATAATAGTGCTCTGTGACAGTGACTAGCAGACCAGCGCTCTGGTACGAGCTGATATTTAATGTATTTACTGAGTCTCTCCGTGCAAAGTGCAGCAGCAGCTCTCTTTGAAACTCACCTCTCATTTCCCTCGGGTTTATCCTGATAAAAATAAATTTGGAAATCAAGAACTGAACGCCTAGTTTAAAAGTTAAAGTCGCTCCTGAGCCAACTGCAGCAGGAGAAGCTTACAAAAATAAAAGCCGAGCCGTCACAATAAAAGCGAGAAATTTTTCAAATCATAAATATAAGTCTCTATAAGTGTTGTGATAGTATCATATTGTGCGGGCTCTAGTGATTCTAGTGATGCAGGCAGTGGTGGCCCAATGGTTAGGGATGTGGACTGGTGACCAGTGGTTGCTGGTTCATTCCCTGGACCAGCAGGATCAGACCTGGGTGGGACAGAGAGCAGCACTTCCCCAACCCTCCTTAGCCGGAGTGGTGGCCTAGTGGTAGAGCATCTGCCCCACAGTCGGGAGGCCATGGGTTCAAACCCCCGCCAGGTCATACCTAAGACCATATAAAAATGGTACTTCCCGCCTTCTAGCTTGGTGCTCAGCATAAAAGAATGGGGGGAAGGAAAAGTTGCAACCCTTGGACAACAGATGAAAATTAGCCCCTGGCTGCAATCTGGCAAGTTTACATTGATTGATATCAGTGTTCATTAACCTGCACTGTCCTTAAAAAGAGCAATTTACAACCCCACTGTGGTGCCCTTGAGCAAGACCTTTAACTCCAACTGCTCCAGTGAAGCTGCTCAGTGGCCACAGGTCAGTCTATGGTTGTACTGGGCAGCTTCCAGATGTGAATGTGCATCTGTGTGTGAACAGGGTGTCCTTGAAAAAGAGAGGCTGCCTCTCAATGAACATCCCCTGTATGTGGAATTTTAAAAAAAATACATAAAAATCAAATTAACAAATCACTGCACAAACCGGAGGCTAAGCAAATTGTTCATTTAACCATGATGTTGATTTAAAGTCACATTGCCAAGCCCTAACAAGCTCCAACTATACCAGGAGTGATTTTATAATTTTATTTCACATAAACCATTCATAATTGTTTTTCAATTCTAGATCAGGAAATACTGAAACTACTACTGCCAACTGTTTCTTTATGGGATGTAAATAGTTTATGGTAGTGCTGGGAATATTAGTGTGTTAATGCAACTAATTATGGTTGTCCAATTAATGGATTTTTTAAAAAAAAAATTAACACAAATTAATGCTCCCACAGCACTTCCTGTTATAGCAGACACACAACAGAGTCACGCACAAACTCATATTTAATTCTGGGTGTTTAAATCAGTTTGCTGAAGTACTGCTGTCATACTATGTGGACATATGGACCGCGGATTACATTTGATGAGACACTGAAATGAACGACCGTGGGGAATGAATCTCTTCAGTGAGCTCAGTGTGCTAGTCGGAAGTTAGCGCAAGGCTAGCCACAGCAGACCAACTGTTGGCTTTTTTCTGTTGGCAAATGTTCACCTTATGGCTGCCTGTGGGCGTGGAAAAAGTGCTAGAGATAGACAAGGTGGCATGAACGCCGTTCACTCCAATGGACCAGTTTTTTTTTACATCACAAGGAGTGCAAAATAGTTCCTGAAGTTAGCAACAAGTGTGAGGATCACCACACGTTACAGTGGAATGGACCGGTTCTGAGCTACTTTCAAGGGATAAGACATTCAAACTTTACAACGTTATATTATCAGCACATCTAAATCAAATGGGCATAAGCAGTTTAGCATGTTGTTTGCATATTTCCTAATAGATTAGTAAATTTAGGCAAAATGAAATATTAGGCTAGGACACTGTATACAGTTAGCAACACTGCATTAACCACCATCAGCTTGTGTTTTGTAATTCTATTAATGTAGAAATACTTTCCATGTAGGAACCATTTTATTTCTGTAATCAATATCTTTTTGGCTTTATAACATTTTACCTCACCTATGTGGCAGTTCCATCAACTGGCTCAATGTACGTAATAGAGTAGCCCTTCCTTTTCAGGCTTTAAACTTGAAAAGGTTGCACAAATCAAACTGCAAACTGTTAAGAGAATTGTTAAATGGAACTGTTTGAAGCTCAGTTGGTGCTCTGTTAAAAACTAAGCTGCTGCAATTAAAAAGCAATAAAGAAGCTGCATAAAAATGTCTCAGTGTTTCAGTGTTTTTTTCACTGTAATTTTAGTCATTACACAGTTAACCAATTAATAAATCACAATTAAACATGATCAAATATAGAAAATGTGCGTAATTAATTAGTTTCAAAAAATAGTTTATATTTACCTCAGGTTGAGACGTTTAAGAATGAAACTTCTCAAGCTGACAAAAAATAAATTCACAGATTTACATGAAAAATTTTGCACATTTATGAAAAGTTGCAAATTTGTGTGAAAAGGTTACATCTTAATGTGAAAAATATGTGAAATCTATAAGAAAAAAACCCTGCTAATTTATAAGGAAAAATGAATGCAAATTCATGGGTAAATAAGAAAACTTAAAATGTATGCAAGAAAGTCAGAAATTTATGAGAAAATTTTGAATTTTTTATTATTTAACAATTTATGAGATTTCAGTCTCAAATATACAAGAAAAAGGTCACATTTGCAAGAAAAAAGCAAATAGCCACAACAATTAACAAGAAAGTTGAAAATGTGTGACTAAAATTTTAAAAAATATGCAAAATATGTCTCAGATTTAAAAGGAAAAGTAATAAATTTATGGGGGAAAAACAAAAATTTATGGGAAAAGACTCAAATACTAGAGAAAAGCTGACAAACTGTTGATAGTTACTAGCCCATCTTTGTAAATTAGAATTTACAGAAAGATTAATTTTTTTTGCAATATAATACAAATAAAATTAAGCATTCATTACACACAGTAATATAATCAAGGCTTTTCAATTTAATTTACATGATTATGGTTATAGTTCTAGATTGGGTTTTTTTTTTTTTAGCTGACTATTCTTACTTATATTTGACTTAATATAATAATGGGAGCGGCTGTGGCGCAGATGTAGCGTGGCCGATTACTGATTAGAGGGTCGGGGGTTTGATTCGTGCTCTGCCTGCAGTCTGCCTGTCGAAGTGTCCTTGAGAAGACACTGAACTCCAGTTGCTCCTGGTGGGTCAGGCCAGCGCCTGTGTTTGGCAGCTCTGCCGCCATCAGTGTGTGTGTGTGTGTGTGTGTGAATGGGTGGAGAGCAGGATCTGTAAAACGCTTTGGTCATCCAGAGATGAGTAAAAAGCACTATACAAGTGAACGCCATTTACCATTTAATAATCTTACAGACTTTGCATTATCGGTATACTATTTCTGTCCAGCCTACCCTCTGGGTATATGTGTCTGTACAGGAACGATACGGGACCAAGCCATTAACTTTTCACTGAACAGGTTTCAACCCGCAGCTCACCCGACTGCTGTCTTGTCTAATCTGCTGTTTGCTTACTAAGTAGGAGTGGTAGCCAATCACAGCTTCAACACTAGAAGTCCCCTGCTCTTCCAGTCGCACACGTGCAATCTTATGTAATCCCACTCAAGTCCTCCTCTTTTGTCCATTCAGGCTTTACAGCAGATGCTGCAACAGTGGAGCATGTCTGTATCCAGGGCTTGATGTTAACTTTTGTGCTCACCAGCCACTGTTACTAGTAGTTTTCCAGAGTTATAAGCAGTGTTGGGCAAGTTACTAAAAGACAGTAACTAGTTACAGTTACTAGTTACTTCTTTTCAAAAGTTACTGAGTTACTTACCAATTACTGCATGATTAAAGTAACTAGTTACTTGGAAAAGTAACTTTCAAGTTACTTTTAAATGCATACTTAAATAATCTTGCACACATAGCAAGATAAATTAATTAATGGATTACATTACAGGCTTATTAATGTCAGGCTGAAAACAGACTGTTTCAGACAGAGCTTTTAGAACATGTTCAGTCTGCTTTATCCTGCCTTGAGAACTCTTATTGTGGAAAAAATCTGAAGAAAATCAACACGAAATTGCCACTAATTTCCTCATTTTGGAGTGAGAAGTAGGGTTTGTGGCATGAGAGAGAGGGGAAAAAGAGTGAGAGTCACTCCAAAAGAGTGAGTTGGCAACACTGCATAAAGCTGTCCATGTTTATCTTACCTTTATGATATGGATTTAATCCAATGTGCAGTGATCCAAAGAAAATGTCCATTATCCACTGTCCAAATGTCTGCTTTGACAGAGACATGAGCCAGTCTCTTAAATTCCTTTCGGAGATCAAAATCCATTTTTTGAATAATGTTTATTCAGGTAGCAAGTAAATGTGTTTTAACTTCAGTGGATTACAGTCTCAGCTGTCTGATGGAAAATGACTTATCAGATCTTCATTCTGTAATGGAGTATCTGGCAATCAGTCGGTTTAATTCTTGCTGGGTCACAAACTGTCGAGATGCATACCTGTGCTCGAAATCCAGCGTGGCTGTTCAGATAGCGTAAATCCAATAATAACACAGTGCTAGCATAGCACTAGCTTTGATCTTGTTGCTGTTCAGGCGCTTCTGAAGACTGCAGTCGGTCTCACACGAACCACCAATATGCTTTTGTGCTTAACCGCGACAAAAGAAAATAATCTGTCTATTTCCACAAAAACAAAGTAGCTTCATCTTTTCCCAGCACCAGCAAGCTCCATTTCTGGCTGCAGCAGTGAAGAGGCTCTTTGCAACACACTGAGTGAAGGCTGCGTCAGCTACGTAAGGTCAGTTTGTATTTATTTGCGCTAAAAATATCTATCCATATTAATAAAACGAGTAATGCGAGTAACGTATCTGATCAAATTTCAGTAACTAACACAATACTAAATTTTTAAACAGCAATTTCGTTACACAGCACGTTACTGCAAAAGTAGTGGCGTTACAGTAAGTGTTACTTTGTAACGCGTTACTTCCAATACTGGTTATAAGCCATTCAGCCCTTCCACTTGTTAAAGTGTCAACAACCTCAATATGAAAACAGCCAATTTTGTATTTTTTTTGTCAAAAAATATGCAATAAGCCACAAATACTGTATATTTTGATTTTAAAATACAGGTAAAACATCTATAATTATTGTTATGCTTGTAAAGATTCTAAACACATTCAATATACTGGTCTGTCAGCGATGGATCATTAACTGGAAGGCCCTATTACAGTGATCTAAAATATGAATGTGCACTGCAGATTGGTCCTTTCGCCAGTGGCTTTGATCATTTCTGGTGGAGCATTGCTCATTTTCACACTTTGGGCCCTCACTGTCCAACTAATAAATGACTTTGCTGTCGCAGGAGTGGTGCCTTTTAAAACAGGTGCAGCTGGGCACAAAGTCAGCTAGTTTATGGTAGTGCAATGGCAGTAGTAGATTAGTTTATTTGACAGGGACAGTGCAATAAACAGACAATTAATCAAAGACAATCAATCTGATGTGTTGCACATAGAGTGTATAGCTATTAGCTAATTTGCAACTCTTGTCCCTGGATGGGCTTTAGAAAAAAGAATCAAGATAAAAAATATACACAATAACCACATACATCAATGCAGAAAAATTATAAATACACAATTATAAATATTATAAATATTATAAATACACAAATATAACAGCCTGACTCACATTTAACATAAATATTATAAATATTATAAATACACAAATATAACAGCCTGACTCACATTTAACACATATAACATAACTCACATTTGCCTATTTCAGGCCTTCCTCCCTCCGTCACTCACTATAAACAAACACATTTATTCCTTCCCTTCATTCACTCTCACTTTGCAGACAATTAATTCATACATGAGTACATTCTTGTTTATTTTTCAGCCAGTTTTTAACATTTTTAGTGAATGTTTTAAAGTCCGTTATTATTTTAATTTCATTTGGCATTGTGTTCCAGATGTGACTGCCCTTTATAGAGAAAGCTGTTTGTCCAAATGTGGTTCTGCGGTGGAATATTTTACAGTTATTGTTAACAGAACTCCTGGTGGCTCTGCTGCTGTCCTGTCTTTGGACGAAACCAGCAAGTGGCTCAGGTGCTGATTTATGGAAACATTTGAACGTTAATTTCAGAAGACAGAGGTCAATGAAGCTCTCAAAACTCAATAGGTTGTATTTTTTTAAAACATTATAGTGATGCCACCTAATGGGCTTTTTGTCCAAGATTTTTAGGGTTTGATTATATAATGAACCTATATGTCTTATTGTGGAAGGGGCTGCTTGAGCCCAGACTGTCAAACAGTATGATATATGAGAAAAAACCATAGAATGCATATACAGTGCAGCTGCTTCGTAAGGTATGTAATATCTAATTAATTTAAAGCAGTTCAGATTTTTTTTTACTGTTTTTGAAATTTTCTTTATATGAAGATTAAATTTGAGTTGAGGATCTAGTACAATGCCAAGGTATTTGAATTCTGTAGCTAAACTGATGTCATGATCATGTATATTAACTTTAAAATGTTGCAGGTTACATTTTTTGATTGAAAAGCACATTGAGACTGTTTTCTGAAGGTTCAGCAATAGATGGTTCTTGAGGAGCCACTCTTGGACATCAACCATACTTGTAGACAGTACATCTGCAGCCTGTGCTGGAGTCTTGGCAGCTGTGTAAATAACTGCATCATCTGCATAAAGTTGGCATGTTGCAGCTGAGCAGTGTAACGGCAGGTCATTAATAAAAATGCTGAAAAGTAAAGGACCAAGAATGGACCCTTGTGGGATACCCATGCGGTTGTTTAAAAATGAGGATTTATCCTGGTGAACTTTTACACACTGTTCTCTATTCTGGAGATAAGATGCAAACCATTCTAATGTATTTGGGGAGAAGTTAAAAGATACCATTTTGGATAAAAGCAAACTGTGGTTTACAGTATCGAAAGCCTTTTTGAGATCTAGAAAAACAGCTCCTACCACATTACCCCTGTCCAAGGACTGTTTGACGTTTTCAATAAGGCAACAATTTGCTGTTTCTGTTGAGTATCCTGGTCTAAAACCAAATTGATGTGGATGAAGAAGTTGACTGTCTTGTCTTGCATTGCTCTTCTGACAAACAAAAACCATGTTTAGCATCAGTGGCCATTGTCAGTTGCTTTTTAAGCAGTGTTTTAAAAATGTATGGCAATTTGCCATAGATCATGGGCACCAGTAGGGCTGGCATGATAACCGCAATTATTTTGTACCGCGCTATGGACAAATCTACCGCGGAGGATATCGAGCAACCGCAACAACTGCGGTGTAAATAACCCCCTGGAAGGTTTATTATTTTAGGTTAATTACCTGATCAATAATTCTGAGATATGTATTTTTTGATATTTGCATAAATGTTTTCCTATTAGTAGGTAATTCTACAAACTACAGAGGCCTTATGTACTGAAGTGAAAAAGCAGAATTTTATTTTGATAACGGTGGTTTTGTTTTCGCTTCCTGTGCCTGCCTGTAGAATTGTCAGTAAGGCTACAGCGCTTAGCAGAGACAGTCGAGCTACGGACACTAACGTTAATCGGTTTATAGACCCGTAATGAGGCACAAGCTTTTACGGTGGTTGTAGTTTGTGTTTTACTTAATGTGTACTGTGCCAAAATAAGAAAATAAAACTGTAAACTTCACCAGCAGTCAAGACCATTGTCATCACATATTATGGGTATCCGTACACGCAGGGATCACTTTTTTGTATGTGGCTAAATCTTGTTGTTCACTTATGTGCCCCTGTTGATTATTAAATAAATTGTTTAATGTTAAGTGTATTTTTATTGCCAACAGCATGTTTGCACCTGGTACTGTGGAAGCTTCCACAGCACCTCGGGGCACCCTCCAGACGGACTTCAGCAGGCAGTTAGTGAAGGAAGCGTTTGGACGAATTGCTAAATACAGCTGTGACAGTGAGCACTAAAAGGGCACAGAGGATGTTGTTTCCTTCTGAGTGGTGTGTTTATGATCCTGACAATTGAGCTCCGAAAGCAAAACAACTGCTGCATAGTGCATTGCTTGTTTGAACGTGATTGTTCAGACAACGGCAAAAATCCCAAAATCATGGAGACAAGAGCCATGCAGGGTCCTGTACGGAGGCTGTCCTGTTTAAATAAGCTGAATGTCGCTGCAGTCTCCAACCAGTCCACACACCCTGTAGTTGAAATACTGGAGTTACTGCCACTACTTTATGAAAATTATCAAGTTTTTGTTTTGTTTTGTTTTTTTTAAACAGAATCAGCAGTTCACACCTGTAGAAAGACTGGAACTCCACACAATTGTCATACACGCACAAATTGAGAGCGGAGCTGCAGTGAGTTTCTCACAGCTTCCATCGTTTGCCACATACAGTAAGTTATGAATCCTGTTTAAATTATGAGACCACAGGGTCCTAAAAACATTTGCAATAACACCGCATATTGCGGTGTTGAGCTATCTGCCGTCACCGCAGAGGAAATTCCTCCACCGTGACAGCCCTACGAACCACCCTTTTAAAGGTAAGGGGACGAGCAATTCTGATTGGTTTACTGCATATTATGCCCAAAATAAACCTGTGAATAATTGAAAGCATTAGCAGAGCCTTTTTTTTCCTCACAAAATCTGTTTTTTTGTTTTTTTGCTGTCATGATAGCAAAATGGATTTTGACATGATCATAAATGACATTTATGCTTTTGACATTGCATTTTTGACCAGACTGTCATAACAGAGAGTGCAACCTCTGCCAACAATGCTGCAGCAGTGAGAGTTGAAAGTGCTCACTCTGTTATCATATTTAGCTCCATAAATAAAGTTATAAGCCATGTTTTATATGGTTTTATATAATAAATACTTAAATAGATATACAAAATGAATACACATTGGTTGCCCGCCAATCTATTATTCATTTATTGTTGAGGTTTTTTTGTTTTTTTTTTAAATTTTTCTCATGAAAATTGCAGTGCATTTCTTATGATGATAACAGAGTGAATGCTCTCATTACAGCAGAGATCATGTAAAATTTTGCTAATTACATCCCATTAATAAAATCCTGGATCTAGACGTGACCTGGATCACCCCCAAAATCTAATGACTTGGTCCTTGGTTGAGTTCTGTCCAAATCTTGAGTTATGCTACTAGCACACACATAAACTTACAACTTGTTCAATTTGTAGTTATTCTTGTAAACTTTTGCCTTCTTTTTTTTTTTAACAAATTTGTGTTCTTTTTAATATGCAACATTCTGTAATAGATTTACAGCTTTTTAAAATCATACATTTACTGCATTTCTCAGAAAATTGTATGGAAATCTTTCTCTTAAAATTTCTTGTACTTGGCTATGGTAAATTGTGACTAATCTACTTGTAAATTTTCTACTCAAATTTGTGTGTGTTTTTTTTTCCTCTTATCTTCCCATCTTGCTTATGGTAAATTTATGATTTGGGAATCTACAACTTCATTCGAGTGTATTAAGTTTATTAATCTAGCTGTATTTTCCTGAGACCAAAATGCAGAATCTGCCACCCACCAACAGTGATTGGGCTACGGGCCACTTCTGAATTCCAGCAATATTTGGCTAATGTCAAGCCATGTTTGTATCTTTGCTGAACCCACCCTGAACATAACACTGCCGGTAAATATTCTATCAAACCTTTGGTCCCCTGCTGCTGCCCCACAGTGTCCATTTATTCGATGAAGCTTCTTCTTCTTTACAGCTTGCCGGGAGGCAGGAGGACCGGGAGCTCTTCAGCTGCTCCCAGGACACAGTCTAAGGACGGATAATTTTTTCCACACATAAGGAGTTGTTCAGAACTCCTTATACAAAGATAAAGAGTGATGATAATTAAGTCAGTGGCGGTAATGCACCTGCAAGCTGGTTGCCAACCGCCAATGAAATCTAAAAGAAGAAGATTTGATTGGCGGTTGGCAACGTCTGCCTAATTCAAGATGAGAGAGAGAGAGAGAGAGAGAGAGAGAGAATCGTTTGGCAGAGCGGGAAGAATCAATGCACAAACGGCCGTGAATCAACAGTCTGCACATAATGTGTTTGTTCTCATAAAGCACCCGTCTGATTGGTCGCAGATAATCTCTCAATGGAACATGAACACACGATAATTAGAATTTGTAACAGCGCGGCAGACAACATTAATGTTTTCTCTCTCCCCTCTTGTTTTGCAGCTCTAAGAGACACCCTTTAACCTAAGTGCGTTCTAACAACAATTGAACCCCAGCCAGCCATGATATTGGCAAAGCCGTCTGGCCTACAGAAAATATTTGCCTATTTACAAGCAGGGCGATATCTCCCTTTAAAGAAATTCTCTTTGTCAATGTGCCTGTGGTCAGGTGAAGACACAGCAAACAGATCTCCCCACAAGAGAAGCCCAAAGCTCCCCTGTGAAGCTATGCAAGAGCCACACCATCGTTAAAAAAAAAAAAAAAATAAGTTTTATGGGCTTCTGGAATGTATCCACAAATCAGGCAATGGGCTTCAGAGTCTGGGTTCAATCAAGGGGCGTTGTAGCAACACTAAAGCCTCGCAGCATGGAGTAAAGTGGAGTTCATTTGTAGAGAAAAACGGTATTAGAGCGAGATGTGTCTGAGGCAGAAGAAGTATGAATTCAACCGGGGGGTGGGGTAGGGGCAAAGTAAATTTATGGAGTGCTAAAATTAACCATCAAAGACAGAGAAGCTCATTCCGACTTGATGAACCCACCAAGAGTCTTCACTTCTCTAGGCCAGTGTTTTTCCAGTCGGGGTTCCATGAGAGAACGTTCAAGGCCCCAAAGGAAATTGTCTGATTTCACTTTTTAATGGGTCAAAAAACTTGGCAAATAATTTGCCATTGTTGTGCATGGGTTATGTAGTGGCTCTTCCATGCGAGAAGGTAGCAGTATGAATGCGGTATGGTTACAGTTTTCTTCTTCTTCATGTGTTTTATGGAGGTCAATGACCTTGTTTAAACATGCTAAGTCATGGTGACTAGACGAAAAACAGAGATGGATAAAGATGAAAGATTCAGACTATTAACTGGGCCCTGGATAAAATTCTAACCCAGGTGAAGGGCCAAACAGATGTCAAAAGAAAGCTAAGACAGGGAAGACAAGGCAGTACAGTACAGTAAAAGTTACCTTTCCTTTGGATTTACTTCCACTGGGGATCCCACTGCACCAAGCCGTTACATTGACATGTGGGGAAAAGCTAAACAGGGTTATGGCACCCATAACTTCAAGATAAGAACATGGACTATTTTGTTCATCTCTGTGAGCACAGAGAAAACCACGTAACTTTAATAAGAAAAACCTATTCTTTTGAAGTCTCACTGCTATAAAAACTATAACAAGTAAGACTGAGAGCTGTGGAGGAAGAGCTTCATTTAAGCCTTTCTTCAGTTCCTGCCGGGATACCAGCTTTGTGCTCATCTAAACAGACCCCAGTATCACACTGAGTAGGGGTGGGTTCAAAAGATCGATTGTCCGATTCGAATCGATTCACATTTGACTGAGCTGATATCAACTAACAAAAGCCATGGATTGATCTTTAAATATAATGCTTTTACATCTATGAAACACAAAATGCTACTTGTCCTTGAGCCGGGAGAACTCTTGCGTGATTGAACAATTGCACGAGAGTTAAGCCACGGGTCAAAGTGGATCAAAATGGCAGCGCGTAGCTGACAGACCAGATTCAAGAACTGTAAAGGTAGCAAAGAGCTTGATAATTTCACTCTGGTGATGGCAGAATCTCAAGGTGTATTACTTGCGCGCGCTCGTTAGCATGATCCCTCGGACGTGAATGCGTGTGCTTTCCGCATGTTTACATATATTCACGACATGAGAAAAATCTGCCTCAATGCTGCAAATATGGTACATGCTGTGGAAATAATGGGGCAGTTGCACGATGGCTGTTTTGCATACGTACCCAATTTAGCCTCACAAGTGTAGCATTTTCTCAGGTATTACTGTTTACAAAAAGTATGTTCTAGTTGCACTGAATGCCTGATACATTTAAAATCTAAGGTTGCTGGCAAATACAGTGAGATTATGTGTACACATTTTATGCATTGAATTTGTTTACTTATTCTGGGATGGCAACTTGACACTACACACTCTTTGCACTAATGACTTGTTAGCACTTTGTAAAATCATAAGTTAAATAATAAAAAAGTGCATTATTGTAACTGATTTGGGGTCAGTTCTTTTTGTGATAATTTATGTATGAACAAAGTTAAGAGTATTCCTGGTACAATTTGCAACATTAGGTCTCCAAGAATTCTTTTCCTGGCAAGCAAAATAGCTATTAAAATGGTGATTTTCCTGAGTGAATCGGGATCAGATCAAATCAGAATTGAACTGATTCAGAATCTCAAGAATCGGAATAGAATCGATTCTGGAAATTAGTGATGATTCCCAGCCCTAACACTGAGTGAGTATAAACTAATTTACAAGACTAAATTGTCATTACATATGCTGAAATAGGCTACAATGTGTCAATTTATATCATTTTTGATTGGTGGGGTGTAGCTAGGGCTGAGCAATATAACTCCAAAAAATTATTGCGATATAATTTCTTTATATCGTGATACACAATACATATCACAATATGTATTTTGGGTACTGAATGTCCTTTAAAATTTGGTTTTACTTACATTTTTACCATATACATATATAAAGAGGATGGGCATTGATGTCATGCTGCGCTGCATTCTGGGCCGTCATCGTCATTTTGTGGCTCAAGCATCTTTGTTAAATAAGCAGTCATTGTTTCTACAAAGTCGAAATACGCCAAAATATGTCCTTTGCTTAACAGAACAGAGTAATCAAGTTTATCCTTATGGGTACAAATGTTTCAGTTTACCCTACATAGTTAATACTTGGTGGTCTAATAAGTGACAGAGGTATAATTTGTTGCTTTTTTAAAAAAAATTTTTAATGTGTGCACATTCTATCAGTTCTTTTTTGTGACCCGTGCTGACAAAATGAGTCAGAATGTGCACCGAGTAATTACAAGCTACAGGCATGAGAAGTCATAAATCATGACTCTCTTTGTTTGCTCGCAGCAAGTCCCGGGAAATCCCCCATCAGTGCCTGGCATCATTGTAAAGCTTGGGACTCCTAGTTTCTAAAAATACACGTTTTTGCGGAAGATGTAACTCAGGACCGATTGAAAGCGAGTTTTCAAACCAACCAAAAATAAACAAAATTGGCTTGTTACTGGTCCGTTTTTGCGCAATTCCTACAAATTAAATATCATTTTGAAGGTCTTTCAATACAGAATATGAAAATTACGTTACCTCAGTTTTGAAAGTTTCCTCATTGCGACTCATTTTGCCAGCATGGATCACATTTGGCGATCCACTCACACTTATTTTGAAGTTTTACAAGACCGGATAGGAGCTCTTATTTTGAAAGTTTGTTCATTAAGTGAGCCTGCAGAGTTCAGACTGAAAATGTTTAGCTTCTCCTGCCCCCCCCCCCCAATTTCCTGTGCTTAACGTTGGCCTACTTTCATTCTGTTATCTTCATTTTTATCTCTGCTTTATCTCTGGGGAGAACATGAACATGACAAATACTCGAATATGCACGATACAATCATTTTATGTATCGCAGGTGGCCAAATGTACTGATACAATGAATATATTCGGTATATCTCCCAGCCCTAGGTGTAGCAAGATTTTTTCAATATAAAAAGGGTTCCTTGGCTCAAAAAGGTTGAAAAACACTGGTCTAAGCCTACTCAAAGGTGAAATGAGACATATTCACAGCTTGTGACCTTTGATTTTGACTTTGATGCAGACCCACTTGATTATCATTGTGTGTGAGATGAGGGTTTTTTGTTTATTTGTTTTTTACCATCTGGGAAATTGCTTAGGAGGAGTAGCAATTGTTGCTAACTGTAGACCTCAGTGCCATGGCATTAGCTCAGTTTACCTTCACAATGAGATAAAAAATAAAAAGTGCAGAAGGAAACAAAAGGGGGGCATTTTTTGAACATTATATGTGTTTTGCTTTTAATTATTTGACTGCTTGGGGGGAAAAAATAAAATGTTACTTATGCAAATGAAAAAGTTTTAACTTACAGCTTTCAAAATAAAAGCCCTAGACATACTAAAGGTAAGTCAAGCTTTCATTATAAGGCAACAACTTAAATCAGTGTTAGATTAATGTCTCCCAGTTGAAAATACTATTACACTAATAACATATGTATTATTTGCAAAAACATCCTCATCAATTATATTACATTTTTAAACTTCCATTTTTCTTTTTATGTTGTAATTGTCAGATTAAATATAAAAATTTGTATTCACGCTACTGGAAAATATTTACCAACAGACGCAACATAATGCATAATAAGCCCTTTTGTGCTTTGCTTTTGATGTTGCTGAATATTTTAGTTTATAAGGTAGCCCATATGGTTTTCAGACGTCATGGATGAGTGCATCCCACGTGAAGACATGGGTGAATGGTTCTGAATTATTAAATTGCTCCACTTAGCAGGAGCTGCGGTGGTGGCACCAAGAGAAAAACAGCAAATATAAACAAACAATGAAGATTAAAAACAGAATGATCTTTCAGCTGTTTCAAGAGTGTGGAAATGGAACCTTTAACAATTTAGTGGTCAATGATACAGTCTAAGAAGCTTTTTTTGTGGAGAAAAAAAATGGAATGGGAAAAATATTTGCTTAGAAGACAATGACTCGGGCCACTAAACTCGTTATTTTAAAAAGCAGCAGAAGCTCTGTGACAGTTGAGGTTAATTATATATTTCTCTAAATATCTTTCATTCCCTCTGCCAGCTACCAAGCTAACTTTCCAGCTATCACAGGCACTCGATGGCACAGCTACTGCTCATTCCTGCCAATCCTTCGTTCCCACTCAGACTTCTGTCGCCCTCCACACATGCAGGAACACCAGTGGGTGCTAAGAATAGAACACAGCTGGCGCTGCTGGGCTTACATTTTTCACACTTGGGCCCATGTGCTCCAAAATACTTGTGCCCATCCTGTCCCATTTCCAGCTCCGGGACCAGCGGTGGTTCCCTCCATCCCTCCCCCCTCGCCTTCCGTCTTTGAACCGTTCTTCACCTCTGTGGCAGGTCCCTGACAAGCCTGCTGCTCAGATAAGATCCATGGCTACACTCGGGAGGATTTACTAGAAAAGAGATGTGCACTAAAAACGGAAGTATGACTGAATGAATGTGTGTGTGTGTGTGTGTGTGTGTGGTGGTGGTGGTGGGGTCCCTGTGTTCCTGTTTGTTCCGTATTTCTCGCTAACAACCCTCCTCAGCCACGAGTCATATTGTTCTGGCAGCTGACTTGTATATCTTTGTTTCTGACATATGACTGCCACGCTCAGACAGGTAGGCCACAGCTGGGATGAGTCCTGTTACGGTGACACGGGATTCCCTCAGTGGTGACAGGACCAGATTAGTGGGAGGTGCCGCACACAGAGAGTCAAGGTGAAGCCAGCGCTCGGCTTCTTAACAGAGCCAAAAAGCACAGGCTGAGCTTGGGGGCGGGGGGCTGTTTAGTGAGAAACATCCAGATGGAGGGGCTCACCGGGGCATGCAGCAGAAGAGGGGGCCGCTGCTGCCTTGGAAACCTAGACCTAGACTGATCTTCTCCTTGATGCTGTCATTACTTCAATGTCACCCTTAAATATCCTTATAAACAACAATAATTAGCTACCCGTGAAAAACGGTTCTAGTAGTAATTATATTTTAGCCATATTACATGAGAGGGAGTGCGGTATCAATGAATATAATAACTGCACTGATTTGCTGTAGACATCAGCACAGATGCTATAGTCAAGATACCGTACAACCTTGAGTGTAATATTGCTTTAATACAACAGTTCCACAAGCACAGTTTATTAAATGACAGCAATACAGAACAAAATATTGTGATTTGCTTGTTTAACCCGTTATTTTATGCCGTAGAGGAAAAAGTCCCATCTAAATCTTGCCAGTTAACTGTTGCTAAGAACCTCAATCAGAAAAGATTATGTCTATTGTCATTTCACACACATGTAACCAAATTAAATGTCGTCAAGTGCAAAAGTCTCACCTGTTGAGTAGGTGTGTGGGTGTCCATGACATTGCACAGGTGGCTAGCTAGCATGCTACTGATTTGGCTTCGGCACACTCGCTTTTTCTTGGCATTTTCAGATGAAATAAAGAGTCCATCACCACAAAAGTATTATGGTTTACTAATCAACATAATAAATACAACTCTAGCTTGTCTGTTCCGTTTAAACAGGCATAAAATATCTTGTCCGATGTCTTCAAGGGCGAGTCAGAGAGGTCTGGATTAGGGCCGTCTCTAGTCTCTTTTCAAACAGCGCCTCATTGTGTAAATTAAGATATCCAATACAATAGTACATTTCTCACATATAAGAAGTCACTGATATTAACTATAATTAATTTAAAGATTGTCAAAACAAGTTGAGTGATACATAGTCAATGAGACGTCTGTGTGTGATTATTGGTCAATATAGTAACTTCTGGAATCCCTATTGTCCAATCAGACTGCTCGGTCAGAACTTACTATTGTATAATATATAGTAAGTTCTAACCAAGCAATCTGATAGAACAATAGGTATTCAGAGGTTTTGTATTCCTCTTTAACTGCATTCCAGTAGTATCTCACTGGGCTGCAACAGCTCAAGACCAATTCGAGAACAGCATTCGCGAGGGAGTTTCCCAAATGTCTCCAAACATTTGCGGGGGTTTGCAATTTCCTCCCGTGAGTCGCAGGGCCTCATTCTTTTCTCGCCAGATAGTCACAGAGTGGTCGTGAGTGTCTCAAACCCTTCTCAATTTAGTTTCTGTGAGGCAGAAAGTGCAAGAAAAGTTAAACAACTTTGCAAGACATTGGGGACCTATGAAACTAAATTGTGACTGATTGGAGACAAAAAGGAGAAGACATTCTGCACACAAGACAGGCGTGAATGACTCGGGGGGGGGGGTTGTTCGAGCATAAGCTGACACAGTGATAGCTGACAGTGTCACCATCCCATCCAAGGGCAAGAAAGGCAAGGAATATTGGGCACTGCGTCTCTGCAGTCCTCTGCCTGATGCAGAGGACTCAGATGCCGCCTCCTCATTAAGCAGTCTTCACTTGTACTCTGCAGACGTTCTCGCTTGACATCTGATGATAAACTGACTGCTGGAATGGGAAGATGTGGTCCCAATTCTGCAACTGTCATGGATAACTGTTTTGCGAGTGTTGCACGGAATTTACACAGCCGTCACAGGACAGTCGTAAATGCAAAAAATGGACAATTTTGTTGGGCACATGTCGTGCAAATGTTGTGCAACACGTGCATGGCAGGTATGCAAACTCCTGGTAAATTTTGGGCCAAAATTTGCTGAGAATTCACATGACATTCATGCAATAATCATGCAACATAAGCAACTAAATGTGCCTATTCAGTGTGATTCCAAGTGAAAATTGTTGCTATTTTGCATAACTGTCTCAAGTTTTTTTTTCTCCAATTAGTTGCAAACTATTGCAGCCCAATGAGATTCTACCTTGACTGTCAATTGCTTCTTGTGTTTGAAAAGAGAGCAGTCACAACCTGTAAACTGTGTTGCTGAGTTATGACTTCATGCTAGTTATCCCAGTAAGCTGCATGATTTTACTACTTAAATTAGTTATTCTAAAGTTTAGATTAAAAGCTCAAGCCAATAAAAAGACAGAACATAAACAAAAATGAAACTACCAAATGAGACCCAAGCTAGCTAGGTTGGTCCTGCTGGTCTGCTAGCTAGCTAGCTGGGGTGTCGCTACAAGATCAGTACCCAGCATGTGCAAAACTACCTCACATCCTGGCACTTTATGTACACACAAGTGGGAGCGGCTGTGGCACAGGTACAGTGTGGCTGACTACTGATGGAAAGGTGATTAGTTCGATTCCTGCTCTCTCTGCAGTCTGCATGTTGAAGTGTCCTTGAGCAAGACACTGAACCCCCAGTTGCTCCTGGTGGGTCAGGCCAGCGCCTGTGCATGGCAGCTCTGCAGCCATCAGCGTGTGAATGTGTTTGTGAATGGATAGATGGCAGGATGTGTAAAGAACTTTGGTCATCCTGAGAAGAGAAAAAAGTCCTATATACAGTGCATCTGGAAAGTATTCACAGCTCTTCACTTTTTCCACATTTTGTTATGTTATATTCCAAAAGGGATTAAATTCATTTTTTCCTCAAAATTCTGCACACAATACCCCATAATGACAATGTGAAAAAAGTTTTTTTTGAGATTTTTGCAAATTTATTAAAAAAAAACAAACTAAGAAATCCCATGTACATAAGTATTCACAGCCTTTGCTCAGTACTTTATTGATGCACCTTTGGCAGCAATTACTGCCTCAAGTCTTTTTGAATATGATGCCACAAGCCTGGCACACCTATCTTTGGGCAGTTTCGCCCATTCCTCTTTGCAGCACCTCTCAAGCTCCATCAGGTTGGATGGGAAGTATCGGTGGACAGCAATTTTCAGATCTCTCCAGAGATGTTCAATTGGATTCAAGTCTGGGCTCTGGCTGGGCCACTCAAGAGCATTCACAGAGTTGTCCTGAAGCCACTCCTTTGATATCTTGGCTGTGTGCTTAGGGTCGTTGTCCTGCTGAAAGATGAACTGCTGCCCCAGTCTGAGGTCAAGAGCGCTCTGGAGCAGGTTTTCATCCAGGATGTCTCTGTACATTGCTGCATTCATCTTTCCCTCTATCCTGACTAGTCTCCCTGTTACTGCCGCTAAAAAACATCCCCACAGAATGATGCCTCTACCAACACTGGCGTGATTATGAACGGTGCCTGGTTTCCTCCAAACATGATACCTGGGATTCACGCCAAAGAGTTCAATCTTTGTCTCATCAGAACAGAGAATTTTGCTTTTCATGGTCTGAGAGTCCTTCAGGTGCCTTTTGGCAAACTTCAGGCAGGTTGCCATGTGCCATAAGGCTTCCATCTGGCCACTCTACCATACAGGCCTGATTGGTGGATTGCTGCAGAAATGGTTGTCCTTCTGGAAGCTTCTCCTCTCTTCACAGAGGAATGCTGGAGCTCTGACAGAGTGACCATTGGGTTCTTGGTCACCTCCTTTAATAAGGTCCTTCTCCCCCGATTGCTCAGTTTAGATAGCCAGGCAACTCTAGGAAGAGTCCTGGTGGTTCCAAACTTTTTCCATTTACGGATGATGGAGGCCACGGTGCTCACTGGGACCGTCAAAACAGCAGAAATTTTTCTGTACCCTTCCCCACATTTGTGCCTCGAGACAATCCTGTCTCGGAGGTCTACAGACAATTCTTTTGACTTCATGCTTGGTTTGTGCTCTGACATGCACTGTCAACTGTGGAACCTTATATGAATGAATGAATGTTTATTTCAGATAGATTAAAAGAAAAGATTAAAAGAAAAGAGCAGAATAATGTAACAAAGGGGGGGGGGAAATCTAACAAGGTCAAATTAAACAATAACTCATCTGATTATACAGTTGAACATAAGTTATCCAAAATGGGTGATGGCTGAAGCCATAGCTTATATTGCCTACCCATATATAGACAGGTGTGTGCCTTTCCAGATCATGTCCAATGAACTGAATTTACCACATGTGGACTCCAATTCAGCTGTAGAAACATCTCAAGCATGATCAGCGGAAACAGGATGTACCTGAGCTCAATTCTGAGCTTCATGGCAAAGGCTGTGAATACTTATGTACACGTGATTTCTTAGTTTTTTTATTTTTAATAAATTTGCAAAAATCTCAAAAAAAACTTTTTTCACATTGTCATTATGGGGTATTGTGTGCAGAATTTTGAGGAAAAAATTAATTTAATCCCTTTTGGAATAAGGCTGTAACATAACAAAATGTGGAAAAAGTGAAGCACTGAATACTTTCCGGATGCACTGTAATTGAACGCCGTTTACCATTTACACATGTGCAACGCATTTACATCATGACAAATTTATTTAATTTAGAAATGAATAGATATGGTTTTGAATAACCTGCAGATTCTTATTAACTACTAGGTCATGTCTTCAATACGCTATAATTTTTGAACAATATTCCATTTACCTATATGTCTTTCATCCAGTTTTACCGATCTTGCTTCCAAGTAATGACCTTGTAGTGACATGGGGCACTGATGTTGTTCGGTAGTGCAGTTGTTAGCATCAGTGCTAGCTACTGCTGCTAAAACGACTGAATTGAATTGTTCGGCACCCTCTATGGAAAAAAACCCAAGTATATCAAATGAGGGGTCACATAAATATGAGGATTTTTGTTGTTGTCCACATGAGCGAAAATGTATTGGCACATCTTGATTGCCCTCTGATGGCTGGGTGCAGTGAGACACTAAGCCCAGTATTGTCCCTATTATTATGTGCCAAACAAAAAATTAAAAGTACTTCTCGAATAAATTGTTAAAAAAAAATGGTTTCTATCTTCATAGGTAGTTTTTATCATGTTGATGGCTAAAACATTCAAGCTATTATTTGTAGGATCAGTTTATTTATAAATAATTATTTGATGCTATCAAAAAAAGGGGTGTTCCCTCAAGTGAACTGTTGCAATTGGGTGCTGCTTATGGGCTGCCCCATAGAATGCAACGGGTATTTCACGGTCACCAAAAGTGCAAGATGGTAGCACGCAAAATCCAGTAAATAAAGCTTCAATTTTCTACAGTGGATAAGTAGTTGCACATCATTTATCTTTATTTATAACCTATGGTGTGAACACGCTGGCATCCACAAGGGCAACATTTACATTTTTTGTTATATTGTTGGAACAACTCTTTGCATAGGTTTCAAATTGTTTACTGTATGTAGACTCCTTCAGAGTGCAACATTAGTTTAATTCCACCACCACACATTTAAAATGAGTCCCAGCTCCATAGAAACTGCAAAGATATATATTTTTTTTTAGGCTCAGCAGACCATGACACACACTCTATCCAACCGATGCCTCTTTTTTTTTTTTTTTTTATCCCTAAGAGTCCTCGTAGCCTCCACTATCATTAATAACGAGGGCATGCAAACAGCCTATATTAAAAAGGCACCACTCCTGATTACCTGCTTCTTCTTACAAGCCATGGCCACTCACCTGCCATAAATCAAGACTCTGCTGATAATGGCACTCCCTCTGCCTCATCTCTTAGCATTTTATTTCCACACCCGACAGCAGTATCATCATTATACACACACAAGATCTCTATTGGAGAACAGTTTGGCTAACGAGCACCTCTTGGTTGATTGTATTAGACCTCTACTTGAGGACACTTAATTACCAGTGTTACACTCCACGCGACACTGTGGAGGGGGACAGTGAAAGTCCTTTAATTAAAGTCTGTGCATTTTCATGTGTTTGCACAAGCCTAGCCTGGTTGGTTGGAATATAAGGCGCATTCACAACCCAAGTAAAGGTGATAAGACACGCAAGTGTGGGTGGTGTGCACGCAGTGATACATATGTTTGCAATGGGGGGATGTGGGTGTTTAGTCCCCCACCCCACCCCCCGCCCTTGTGTTTGTGAATGCATCTCCAAGAGTGTGTGTTTGTCTGTGTGTATTATATGACGGGTGTTTGAAGACTGTCTCCCGAGTCTGCACGGTGTACACTGTGCCCAGGACAAACACAAATGCGCACACGCACACAAGCTGAGGCTTCACGTTGTGTTTCATATTCAAGTTCAGACTCTGTCTTATAAGCAGAGGTGGGAGGTAACTAGTTAGTTACTCAAGTACAGTCGGTAGTACTCAGAGTTGATTTCACTGACTTGAAAGCTGGTTAGAAATGTGCTTATTTATACTGCAACTTGTACTTACTACTGCATTTTAGTAAACTTCTAAATTAATTTAATTGAAATTGGTGTAAATCATTGTTCTTCTCAGGGATAAAAGTAAGGGCTATTGTTGCCTGGACAACAGCCCAATTGCCGTCTTTGAGCTGCCCCTCCAGAGGGGGGAAACTGTTATGCCTTATTATTATAGTAGCCTATAAATGCTGATATTAGACAGAAGTAAAATTTTTTTCACTGAAATGAGCATATTTTGTAAATTTATTGTTTCTTTAGTTGTAAATTCCAAATTTTTATTTGTGGTTTTTGAATATTTTCCTTATCTGCCTTTTTCTTGTCATTTTTGTGATTATTTTTCTTCTCCCTTTGTTTTTCTTGAAATTATAGACTTTCACAAAAATCTGAGACTATGAAAATCTGAGGCTGTTCCCCTCGTGAGTTTACTTTTTCCCTTGAATTTGTAACTTTTAGTGCCATTAATTCACATCAGTTTTTGTGATCTTTTGCCAATATTTTCCACCTTGTGTCTTTTTGATGATATTTGCTTCCTTAAAAAATTAAGAGTATTGTAAATATTTCTTTTCACTTGTAAATTTTTTCAGTTTCTCAAGAAAATTTACAACTTTTTTCTCATGAATTTAGAAGAAGCCAACTTTGCCATTCAATCCATACAGCCAATCATGTACAGTAGAACACAATTATGTTTCTCCTGTCTACAATGTTAATTACATCTACAATAACAGGGGTCGCTGCCATACAAGCCGCTGCCACAAACAACACAAAATCTCAGAAAATTCTGCAATGTACTAGAAATAAGTTGCAAACACAAGGAAAAAAAATGCACATTTTTTAGGAAAAAAATTCCAAATTTATGAAGAAAAAATAGCAAATTACATTGAAACAAAAGCTTAAAAATACATTTTAAAAATGTTAAAATTTATGAATAAAAGGTAGCAACATTACATTAAAAAAGTCATAAATATGTCTCAAAAATACAGTGCATCCATAAAGTATTCACAGCACTTCACTTTTTCCACATTTTGTTATGTTTACCTTATTCCAAAATGGATTAAATTCATTTTTGCCCTCAAAATTCAACACACAATAGCCCGTTATGACAATGTGAAAAAAGTTGGGTTTTTTTGTTTGTTTCTTTTTGGAGATTTTTGCAAACTTATTAAAAATAAAAAACTAAGAAATCACATGTACATAAGTATTCAAAGCCTTTGCTCAATACTTTGTTGATGCATCTTTGGCAGCAATTACAGCCTCAAGTCTTTTTTGAATATGATGCCACAAGCTTGGCACACCTTGTCTTTGGGCAGTTTCACCCATTCATCTTTGCAGTACCTTTCAAGCTCCATCAGACTGGATGGGAAGCGTCGGTGCACAGCCATTTTCAGATCTCTCCAAAGATGTTCAATTGGATTCAAGTCTGGGCTCTGGCTGGGCCATTCAAGGACATTCACAGAGTTGTACTGAAGCCATTCCTTTGATATCTTGGCTGTGTGCTTTACATTCCTGCATTCATCTTTCACTCTATCCTGACTAGTCTCCTGGTTCCCACCACTGAAGAACATCCCCACAGCATGAGGCTGCCACCACCATGCTTCACTGTTGGGATGGTATTCGCCTGGTGATGAGTGGTGCCTGGTTTCCTCCAAACATGATGCCTGGCATTCAGGCCAAAGAGTTCAATCTTTGTCTCATCAGACCAGAGAACTTTGTTTCTCATGGTCTTAAGAGTCCTTCAGGTGCCTTTTGGCAAACTCCCGGTGGGCTGCCATGTGCCTTTTACTAAGGAGTGGCTTCTGTCTGGCCACTCTACCATACAGGCCTGATTGGTGGATTGCTGAAGAGATGGTTGTCCTTCTGGAAGGTTCTCCTCCCTCCACAGAGGAATGCTGGAGCTCTGTCAGAGTGACCATTGGGTTCTTGGTCACCTCCCAAACTAAGGCCCTTCTCCCTAGATCAATCAGTTTAGATGGCCGGCCAACTCTAGGAAGAGTCCTGGTGGTTCTGAATTTCTTCCATTTATGGATGATGGAGGCCACTGTGCTCAAAGCAGCAGAAATTTTTCTGTACCCTTCCCCAGATTTGTGCCTTGAGACAATCCTGTCTTGGAAGACAGGATTGTCTCAAATTCATGGGTTTCTACACCAATTCATGGGTTAATGAATCCTATTCATTAACCCATTGAGTTTTTAGTCCACTGCATAGTGCAAAGTAAGCACACATTGTCATCAGCAAAGTCAAGGTTGTCATGGCAAAGGCTGTGAATACCTATGTACATTCAAGATTCAAAGGCTTTATTATCATGTGCACAGTTAAGAAATGCTACATTTCCTAAACAATGAAATTCTTACTTTGCTCTCCAAATGAATGCCAAGGTAATAGGTGCAGAAACAACAATTCTAATAAAGTCATGACACACTAACACAGTAACTCAATGCTAATACTAATGGATGCTAATAACACACATACACCAACACACAGTTAGGCAGTTAGGACTCCTTAAGCACACCTTGATACTAAATACTAAAACTAATGAGTATTAATAACACACACTAGGCAGTTTGGACAGTTAAAGCAGTCAGACAAGAGAAATGAAATTGAAAATTCACTGGATGACTAAAGTGATAGTGGTATATTGATATCAGAGATGATGTGAACCTGAGATGGCATGAACCTATGTACAGTGTGCAAATGAGCATTGTGCAATGAGTAGTGTATAATTACAAATTAGCACCTGGTGCTAATTTCTGTACCGGTAGTACCAGTAGACTGTGCATAATAAGCAGAAGCAGAGGTGATAATTAGCAGCAGAGATGATACTAACATCAGACGGGTGAGATTATATCTACTGTACAGGTGAGCAGTGTGCAAATTTAGCAGCACTGCGTGAGTTCCTATATGCAAAGCTGTGCTACGGAGTTTTGGGAGTTGTTATCTGTTCAGGAGTCTGATGGCAGTGGGAAAGAAGGAGATCTTCAGTCTGGTTGTCCTGCATTTCACACTTCTGTACCTCCGGCCTGAGGGTAGACGTGTGAACAGTCTGTGCTGAGGGTGGGCGGGGTCCCGGAGGATGGCGTCAGCTCTCCTTTGGACTCTGCAGTGGTAGATGCTCTGCAGAGAGGGGAGTGGAGTCCTGATGATCTTCTCCGCTGTTTTCACCACTCTCTGCAGGCGTTTGCGGTCCAGGGCAGTGGTGTTGCCGTACCACGCAGTGATGCGGTTAGTCAGGATGCTCTCAATGATGCAGCTGTAGAAATTGTTGAGGATCCTGGAGGACTTGCCAAACTTCTTCAGCCTCCTCAGAAAGTACAGTCGCTGTTGAGCTCTCTTAACCAGCTCTGTGGTGTTGTGTGTCCACTTAAGGTCCTCGCTGATGTGGATGCCCAGGTATTTAAAGCTGCTCACCCTCTCCACCTCAAGCTTCCGGATGAACAGCAGCCGATGGGGTCTCCTCCTCCCTTTCCTCATGTCCACTATCATCTCCTTTGTCTTGTCCGTGTTGAGAGTGAGGTTATTGTCCTCACATCATGACACCAGGTTGGCCACCTCCCTTCTGTAGGATGCTTCGTCATCACCAG
Source organism: Pholidichthys leucotaenia (assembly GCA_020510985.1). Classification (NCBI taxonomy): domain Eukaryota; kingdom Metazoa; phylum Chordata; class Actinopteri; order Cichliformes; family Pholidichthyidae; genus Pholidichthys; species Pholidichthys leucotaenia. The sequence goes on along the minus strand of CM035850.1, from coordinate 65,431,132 downwards.
TGATGCGTCCTATCACTGCGGTATCATCCGCGAACTTTAGGATGATATTGTCCTTGTGGGAGGCAACACAGTCATGGGTGAAGAGGCTGTAGAGCAGGGGTGTCAAACTCATTCCATGGAGGGCCAAGACCCTGCAGGTTTTACTTCCACCCAGTCTCTTCAGCAGGTGTTTTCACTGATCAGCAATCAGTAGGAAGAAATTCAGAGAAATCACCTGTTGAAGACACTGGGTGGAGGTAAAACCTGCAGGGTCTTGGCCCTCCATGGAATGAGTTTGACACCTGCGCTGTAGAGGATGGGGCTGAGAACACAACCCTGTGGGACACCTGTGTTTGTGATGATGCTGGCTGAGGTCCTGTTACCCATCCTGACAGACTGGGGCCTGCCAGTTAGAAAATCCAGTAGCCAGTCGCAGAGGGTGGGGTGCAGGCCAAGTGAAGACAGTTTGTCGGTGAGTTTGTGGGGGATGACCGTGTTGAAGGCAGAGCTGTAATCGGCAAAGAGCATCCTAATGTAGGAGTCTTTATCTTCCAAGTGGGAGAGAGAATAATGAAGTGCTGTAGCGATGGCATCTAAGGTGGACCTGTTGGGCTGGTAGGTGTACTGCAGGGAGTCCAGGGTGTCCGGTATGCTGTTCTGAATGAGGGGTAGCACCACTCTCTCGAAGCACTTCATGTGATTTCTTAGTTTTTTATTTTTAATAAATTTGCAAAAATCTCAAAAAACTTTTTTCACATTGTCATTATGGGGTATTGTGTGTAGAATTTTGAGGAAAAAAATGATTTTAATCCATTTTGCAATAAGGCTGTAACATAACAAAATGTGGAAAAAGTGAAGCATTGTCAATACTTTCCGGATGCACTGTATGTGAATTAATAAAAAAAAAAGGTTGTATATTTGCAAGAAAAATGTCTTAAATTAATGGAGAAAATTTATGGAATCTGCAAAAAAACAGTTGCAAACACAAAAAAATGCAAAGTTGTGAGGGAAAAAACTCAAAATTTAGCAAGGAAACTTTGCAAATTATATGTAAAAAAAAAAGGTTTAAAAATATGTTTAAATTCTCTGAAATTTACCAATAAAAGGGAGCAAATTAACATGAAAAAAGTCAAATTCATCACAAAATAATGAGATTTTATCCCCCAAAAAGTTGCATATTTAAAAAAAAAATATTTAAAATGAAAGCACCAAGGTGCTGATGCCTCGGTGCCAGAGCTTTTGCAGAAGTACGTGTTCTGGGATCATCACCAAAATGTTATGGGTTCCTCTCTAGCCCAAAGACCACCTCTGGTAAAAATTTCATCCAAATCCTTCCAATAGTTTCGGAGTACACGCTTACACAGTGAAAATAATCTGCAGTTCACATGCCCGTACTGTCGGCGGCAGCCAAGAGCCACCAAACTGATTTGAACAACTGCAATCCAAACACAAAAGAAGAGCACAGTGGCAGATCTTTTAAATGGCAGAAGCAATGGAGGTACGTGAATACAATGACAATCAAGACAAACAGGAACTTTTTCTGTTTAATTGCAGAGGAAGAAAACGGGCAAAAAGACAGACATTTGTTCACTCACCCAGTATTGGCGGATTGCTCAGTACTTCCCTCTGATGGGAGTTTCCGGGCACATGCGCAGTTCACCACAACAATTTGCGGGTGAGGAATGTTGGGACTTGTAGTTTTTAGTGAGTTTTTAACGAGTTTTACCTCATCTTTCCTCTGCAAATCTACCCAGCAAAAACAGTGTGAAAACAATCAATGTGATGAATAAATGGTGTAGTTGCTGAATACGTGGTCTTTTTCAGTAACCACTATTTTATAACCACTATTTATCTCTCAGTTAGAGATCAACTGTGACAGGAAGTCATCCATGTGCTGCAAAAAAAAGTCACACTGCCGCTTCTAGTGGCCCGGCATAGTTATTACAATACAGTTTTTTCTGGCTTCATTGACGGTAAAGGTGAGTTAAATTTGTGTTCATTTCGAAAACAAAGCCTTATCTCGAAATTCTGGCAAATTAAAAGTTGAGAAAATGTGGCCATACAATGATACAAGCCTCTAGTTCCACTTAATTTTGACCAGATGAGCTGAAACAGCCAGGTGGACAGATACAACCAACCAACCACACACACAGACGCACTGAGCGATTCTCGTATGCCTCTCCGTTTCACCGAGGCATAAAAATGTCTCCCATGTATGTGAAAAATCTCACAAAATTCTGCAATGTACTAGAAAAAAGTTGCAAATCTAACACAAGGGGAAAAAAATGCACATTTTTGAGGAAAAAATGTCCAAATTTATAAAGAAACATTTGGACATAAGGTGTAAAAAAAAAAAGTTCAAAAAAGTTTAAAAGTGTTCAAAATTATGAACAGCAGCAGGCCAAATAGCAACTAATGAGCAAATGTGCTGAACACAGGCTATGCATTACCAACACCTTCTTCTGTCATCCAAGATCTGAGCAGTGGCATCTGATAGACTACATCATAGTTAGGCAGAATAACCTCACTGATGTTCGTACCACAAGCACTATGTGAGGTGCTGAGTGTTGGACTGACCACAGGTTACTGCGAGCAGCCCTTCAACTACATATCGCACCAACTCAGCAGAAGCATTCGAAAGTCATCAGAGCTGTATTCAACACAGCTAGACTGCGCCACGCCTTTTACCTCCAGAGATTCCAGGAAACGCTTGACGAGAAGCTGAAGGTAGAAGCCCCACTCACCGAGGATACTGCAGCACTGAAAAGTGGAACCAGTTCAAGATCATTGCGACAGACACCACAAAAGCCACCCTTGGCCCAAAGAAGTGCTTCCACCAGGACTGGTTCAGTGAAAATGACAAACAGATCACGCAACTTCTGCAGGAGAAGAACAGTGCCTACATGGTGTGGTAGAATGACCCCAGTTCCACCTCCAAGGCTGACAGGTTCAAACACCTGAAAGGCATGGTCCAGAAAAAACTGCACGAGATGAAAGACAAGTGGTGGGACAAGAAAGCAGATGAAGTGCAAATATATGCCGACTTTCACAACTTCAAGCAGTTCTTCAGCGCCCTGAAGACCGTTTGCAGTTTGTCCAAGTCTGGAGCCACACCCTTGTCGTCAGCAAATGGATCAGCGCTGATCGAGGACCACGAGGGCCTGAGAAACCGGTGGGCCGAGCACTTCAGTATCCTGCTGAATATACCCTCCACAGTCTGCCCCTCCGCAATAGACCAGATCCTACAACAGCCCGTCATGGAAGAACTGAACCAACTACCTGCTGTGGCCAAGCTGGCAAAAGCCATAAAGCAGATGAACTCTGACAGAGCATCAGGAAAAGACGGCATTCCTGCTGAAATATACAAAGCGGCAGATCCAAGTGCCATCGAAGCCTTCCACGAGATCATCAAATGTATCTGGGAACAAGAGAAGATGCCAGAAGACTTCTGTGATGCATTGATCATGGGTCTGTACAAGAACAAGGGCAGTAAAGCTGACTGCAGAAATTACAGGGGCATCTCCCTTCTGTCCATCACAGGAAAGATCTTCACCTGCATCATCTTGTACTCATCACATGGTCAGAAGCCAACCTGCCTGAAGTACAATGTGGATTCCATCCTGGTCACAGCATGGTCGATGTGATTTTTACAGTGAGGCAGGTCCAAGAGAAGTGCATAGAGCAGAATCATGACCTCTACTCTGTATTCATTGACTTGACCAAGGCCTTCAATACCATCAACAGAGAGGTCAGTGCTGGCCTGCTACGCAAGGCCATCCAGATGATCAGGCTCCTCCACGATGACATGACCGAGCAAGTGCTTTCCAACGGTGTCCAGTCATGCCCCTTTGAGATCTCCAGTGGCGTGAAGCAGGGCTGTGCCCTGGCACCAGTCCTCTTCATTCTGTTCTTCACCTGTGTCCTCAGACAGGCAGTGCAAGATTTGGAAGAGGGAGTATACATCCATTACCGGTACGATGACTCCATCTTCAACCTGTGCAGACCAACTGCAAAAACAAAGACGCTCACAAGACTCCTCCAGGAAGTGCTCTTTGCTGATGACTGTGCCCTGATGACCCACAAACCAGATGACCTGCAGGTCATGTTGAATAAGTTTTCCAGAGCCTCCAAACAGTTCAGCCTGACCATCAGCCTGGGGAAAACTGAAGTGCTTGTTCAGTCAGCACCAAACTCCATCGCCCCATAGCTTACCATCACCACTGATGACACTGAGCTGAAAACAGTCGAGAGTTTCAAATATCTAGGAAGTGTCATCTCCAGTGATGGCTCTCTTGACAGTGAGATTGCAGCCAGAGTCAGCAAAGCCAGTCAAGCAATGGGACTAGTCTAAAATAGGGACCTCAACCACCACAATGTAGCCCTTACTATGAAGTTTAAAGTGTACAATGCTGTTGTCCTCACGTCGCTGCTGTACAGCTGTGAAGCTTGGACCATTTACCAGCGTCACCTCAAACAGTTGGAGAAGTTCCACCAGCGTGCACTGCGCACCATCCTGGGCATCAAGTGGCAGGACAGGGTCACCAACTTGGAAGTCAAAGAGAGAGCAAATGCCGTATCTATCGAGGCCACACTGCTGAAGACAAGACTCTGTTGGTCAGGCCACATCATCAGGATGAAGGATGACCGCATCGCCAAGGAGCTTCTCTTTGGAGAGCTTGCACAAGGGTATAGGAACAGAGGCCATCCTTGCAAATGCTTCAAAGGCACTCTGAAGGACAGTCTGAAGTGGTGTGGGGGTCAAACCTGCTGAACCTGTGCACACAGCTCAGAATAGACAGCAGTGGCATGCCCTCAAAAAGAGTGCCTCAACATCCCTGGAGGAAGAGCGCCAAAGCCAGGCACAGGCTGCCAGAAGATATCGCCACAGAGCAGCGTCCATCCCGGTAGTGACAACATAATTCCAGTGCCTCATCTGCTCCCGACTCTGCAAGTCCAGGCTTGGTCTGCAGAGCCATTCCCAAACCCATAGATAGCTGCCCAGCGATACATCATCCTTAATACCAAGGGACCACCACCATGTAAATTTAATAAGGAAAAAAGTTGTATATTTACAAGAAAAATGTCAAGTTTTTGGGAAAAAACACAAAATTATGAAATCTGTAAGAAAAAAGTTGCAAGCACAAGAAAAAAAATGCAAATTTATGAGAAAAAAAAAGCTCAACATTTATTTAGAAAATTTTGCAAATTACAGGTAAAACAAAAGATCGTGATAATATCGCATTGTGGCCCAGGTTTCGTGATAATATTGTATCTTGGGGCCTCTGATGATTCCCACCCCTACTACAAACTGGCGAGAGCAAAGTAACTTTTTTGGAGATACTTTCTTACACTTAAATAACTTTTTAGGCGATTACTCTTACTTGAATCATTAATATCATTGGGTAACACTACTTTTACTTGAGTACAACTAGTACTGCCTACTAGGACACAGTTTTCTGCCTCTCTCCAGTTAAGCTCTCCCTCTTTAATTTTCTCTCTTGCTCTGCCTCACTCTTTCACTCTCAGGTTGTTTTTTTTTTTTTCTTTCTCTCAAATAGGCTGAGGCCAGCAGTCAGGAAATGCACATCAGTCATAATACTTTCCTAAAATGAAAACAGATTCTGCTCCAGTCCTTCAGCCTCTCTCTGCTTGCTGTGCTCACTCTTTTTTTTTTGCTGAAAACATTCCTCTGTTTCTCCTCTCGTTCTCCACCCTTCCCTCCTTCACTGGCACTTCAACTCAGCTGAACACCATCTCCACTTCTTTTTTTCCTGTTTTTTCCCTCCTACTTTAAAGGGCTGTTTGCTTTCAGTCACAGATGGATGATCACCAGCACACAAGACAGTTGTTTTGTGGGTTGCACGACTGCAGAAATCTCAAGTATCTGACGGCGGGGGCCGCGCAGAGCGCACATTGACAGTAATCTGCCGTGGCCCCTATAAAGTCCCGCAGCATGGGCACTTATGCTTTCGGATGGAGCATTTTACTGGTGCTGGTTGCAATAACAGTCAGCGAGCTGACATGAGGGACAGGGTTAATGCACGCTGGAATGCTGTTTAACAGGCTGTGAGTATGCAGTGCTCCCTGGTTAGCCACAACATGACTTATATACAGTAGCGAGATTAGGAAATATTCACCTTCGATGTTTTCTTTGTCTCCATGGAGATCTAATTTATTAGGTTAATGATGCAGCTGATCTATCTTGTCAATAGTGTGTATTCATTGATTTTCTGTTAATATTTTTAGTCTTGTATTCAGGGTTTATCATTAGCACCGGCCCACCAATAAAATGTCAGTTGAATTCAGCAGTAGCCTGTACCTCTGTCAGTCTACTAGCCACATTAGCAGGTGGGATATTCTGTTTTCTGCATAGTCTTTGCAGCAGGATCATTGAATTATTAATAGGGGTGAGAATCACCAGGCTGCACGATATAAAATTATCCCGATATTTGGGCCGCAATACGATATCACAAACTTGCGATACGTTGAGTATTGTGATATAATATACTGCAATTTCCCATCCTGATCTTTGTCTTGATCAACTCCTGGCTAGATCTCAAGAGTCATTCCTTTGCTATGCTGACCTAACCAGACAGTGAGCATTAAGCACCATTTAGTGGACTGAAAAGTCAGTTGGTTTTTATTACTCTCGTAACCAGTAGGCGATTTATTATTTTTTTTAACAAGAGGGGTGGGGTGTTTACAAATTTAGCATAAAATAAAAATGCATAAATGTAAATGAGGTACAAATCTGCAAGAATAAAGGTGCAAAAATATGATCAAATTTGTCAAGTTAAAAATTTCAAAACCTGCAAATTACAATTTAATTACATCAAATAAAAATGTAACCAGCATCAAGATCGACATTGAAAATTTACAAGAAAAAAATGCAGGAAAAAACTTGGAAATTTGCAAGAAAAAAGTTGAAAATTTTCAGGAAAAAATATGAAAGTTTAGGGAAATGGTTAGGATTAGGAAATGGATTAGTCAAAAGGTGAGGGACTAATTTATACAGACTGCAACCATTACCCTCTACCAGGACTTTTCATGTCATTATTTCCATCACCACTAGAGGCTGCTTATTGTATATACATAGTTAGTTAGTTAATTCCTTTCATGCCATGAAGGCGCATAGGGCGGCGCCCATCTCCGTTTCTCTGACCCTAGGCCACACAGCTACTGTAAGTAGTGAAAGCTACAGCGGGGGGGGTCAGTCTTCTGGTAGCTCTGTGTGTAACTTTACTTTCCCCGTTCCATTATGCGGAGCACCACGCTAGAAGGCAGAAAGTACCATTTTTATATGGTCTTTGGTATGACCCGGCCGGGATTTGAACCCCTGCCTCCCGGGTGTGGGGCGGATGCTCTACCAACTGAGCCACCATGTCATTATATACATATACATAGTATATACATACACGTCATTACACCTGCCTGGAAAAAATGATTGTACAGGGCGTTTCTATTTGGAGGACAGTCTCAACAAAGCATACCGCACATCGTTCTGAGGAAAGTATTAAATTTATGACTACAAAAATGCAAATGTATGATAAAATGCCACCAATTTATGATAAAAAAAAGGCTGCAAATTCATGAGAGGGAAAAACACAACATTGCAAGAAAAAAAGATCAAAATGTATTAAAATAAAGTCACAAAATTCCATGAAAACAGTTCCAAATTTATAAGAAAAAAGTCTGGCATTTGCAAATACACAAGAAAAAAAAATGGAAATTGGAAAATATACAGCAAATTTAAGAGGAAAAAAACGTGCTTATGACTAATGCTGACCCCTTAGCTAATAGCTTTGTAAAACTACTACCAGTGCAGTTGCAAAGGTAATGTTAAGCAGTGCTTCTATTTACGTTATACGACACATGTTGATTTACACTCTCCCATTTTAACCAACTTTCTTCAACTTTCTACTTTGTTTTTTGGGGAAAAAGGCCTGAACAGCAGATGGAAAGCATATCTCCCCTCTGATCCAAGAGCACCACAGTCTGAAACAGTGTTTAGACAAGTCTGAAGTGCAAGCTTTTAGCATTTATGGTGCATCCACCATTGTCACAGCTATAAAAGAGCCATTTAAACTGGCTTATGCTCAAGCAGACACCCTCTGCAACCTATTACTTGCCCTCAATTTGTATAACAAAATGCAACCATGCTTTTGTGGCTGTAGCTCCTAAACACAAAAGCGGACCAAGTCAACACATCAGTTCAGCTGAATCAGTGTTTTTGTCAAAAATGTTATATCAAAACATGTTTTTATAATGTGAAACATGTACTGAACCTACTCTCATTACCGGGCCATTTGCCCCTTGACTTTGACAACTGTTATTTCAAATATTCATATTAGCCAGTGGCAACAACAGCAGCACGTCAATAGTAAATACAAGTTCTATTAGCTTACTGACAGGGCTCCTTTAAGTACTGTGTTTTCATGCTTTAAATCTTGCTGGCGAAAAAAAAAATTGTTGTCTTTATTCACAACACTGCCTACACTATATAAGCAAATCCAGATGGATAATTCCTGGTTCACAATAAACACTTGTAGGACTAAAAAGACAAAAGCAAGGTAAGAACAGCGTAAGTGGTTCTGGAATTGTGGCATGTGTTGTAATGAATAATTTCCTTACAAATACAGTAGTAGCACGCAAAAATTTGTCCACCCCTTGACAAATTGCATAATTTGGTTAAAATAAAATCCATGCCCAGACTTTTGTACATGCCACAATTATTTAGTGTCTTTTTCCATGTATAATACACATTTCGCAAGGGTGATAAAGAGAAGTAGTACAAACAGCACCTTCTGGTGATTGTGATTATGGTAAGGGAAGTTGGGGGGAAAAAAGTGTAAAATAAAGGATACAGTGCCTGCTAGTGATAAAGGTTTCTTTTAAAAATGAGCCCCAACATGCTCTCAAACTGATATAAAAGGTGGATGTAAGTCCTCACTTCAGAATATGCTCACATTTTACATCTGGGAGACACCTTTTTTCATTATTTCAAAAAGGTGTGAAATTCCTGGCAGGTTGAGGTGATGGATGGTACTGCTCCCACCCTGGAGTCTCAAGTTCATGACTCATCTTGAACTTCAGTTACTGCGCTCTGTGTTTATTTTCATTTTCTTATTTGAGACCAATTCCTGGTTTGCCAACTCTCATACTTTATGCATTACATTTATAATTTTAGATGGCTAACATGATTATGCATAAAAAACATTTCAGGTAAGTTTGGGTTAATAGTCCAATGGAATTTAAAAAAAAAAAACTTGGACAATTTGGACTAATTGCAGCTGTAACCCTCCATGTTTTAACGTCATTATTTTCACAACCAATAGAGGGCATTCAAGCTAGTATCTCACGGAGTGGCAAATGCTGATGAATGTTGCGATTTTTGGGGTTTCATCAGGGTTCGTAAAAGGTTGCAAAATAGTTTGCAAATAAGTTTTTGCTGTCGCATTCAACATTTCTTTGTGAATGTATTTTTCCACAAACAGTTGCAAACGGTTGTAATACATGTCGCTAAAGTTATTTTTGGTTCGCCAAGTAATAAACACTGGCAACTGCTTAAGAACCTTTACAAACCCTTGAAATCTGAATGATGAATTTCCACCCTTTTTATAGAGTTGGGTCCAGGATTCACCTGACGTTCACCTGGTATTTTACCTGGAGTTAGAAAAACGTCCCAAACATTCCCAAACGCTGACAAAAGAGTGGCAAATAATTACCAACTGTCACTAACATCTGCTAACAGTCGCTAATGTTTGCAACTGTCTTTAGTAAACACTTTCACAAACATTCACACAAATGTCGCTAAATGTCACAAATGACAGACCTGATTCCCGATTTCACGAACATTCATCAGAAAAGTTGTCGAATCCAAAAAATTGCAACGTTCGTTAGCATTTGCCATCTAATGAGGTACTAGCTTAAATATTCAAAAGGTACATTCACGGCATTTCAGCTGTTGGTAAAAATGTATAGGGCGTATTCTCTTGGAGGACAGGCTCACTAATCATTACCCTAACCCTAACCATTACAGTAACTAAGACTGCCTCACTCTGTACAGAACATGTAATGGCTACACAGTGGAGGAAAAACTGTGAGAGTTGCACGTTGTCCTTTAGAGGGTTAATGTGTCAACCGGAGTGGTGGCCTAGTTGATGGAGCATCCGCCCCACAACCGGGAGGTTGGGGGTTCAAGTCCCGGCCAGGTCACACCAAAGACCATATAAAAATGGTACTTCCCACCTTCTAGCTTGATGCTCAGCATAATAGAATGGGGGAAGGAAAAGTTGTTTGTGGCGGCGCCTTGCATGGCAATGGCCCCTCTGATTCCACATGTGATTAAGGTTGTAGATAGAAGAAACATAATTTTGTTCTACTGTACATGATTGGCTGTATGGACTGAATAACAAAGTTGGCTTCTTCTTCTAAATATGTGGGGAAAAAAATATGTGCAGGAATCGACAAAAATTAGTTTTAAACTATCGACATATCACTACTATCAAAAATTCTATTATTCTTTCAGCACCAAAACAACAGCTCCAGGAGGAACATACTGCACTTATTCAAAAGCCACATGCGTTTCATTTCTGGTAAATTAAGAGCACTTCATCCTCCACCTCTGATACTCCTTGCACACATCTGTCACGACTGTGAAGATCGGGATGCCTTTTTCATCTCTGTCTCTTTATCTCTTTATCCAGGACACTCGGCGTCTCATTAGCACTGCGTTCTGACTTGGACTTCCCTGTAGGAGCCCTGCCAGCGAGCGACCACTCAGGCACCAGCCAGTCATAAATATTCTCAACAAGCCAGCTGATGGATGGTCTCTTTCTCCCTCAGTTTTGAAGGGGACGCTCACGATGGCCAATAACGCCTCAGCGAATGAATGAAAGCTTCTTTTTTTTTTCCCGCCCGCCGCTCTCTCCCCACAAGGGACTATCCTCGAATGACACTGTGATGGGGACTCAATCACTGCTCGCTATTGTGTCAGGCAGGGAAGATTTAAGGCGTCTGATCTATTTCATGCATTTCGGTGTCAGCGCGTGGCAATCCCAACAAGACGCTTTTCAGCAGCTTTAACATTCACCCTGTTTGTCCCCGTCTTTTTTTAATACAATCATAACAAACATCACTGAGACACATGACAAGTGACAGTAATGTATTCAAAAATGTGGAGATTTCTGCAAATCGGGGCGTCTTTACCCTCATCCAAATTAAAGACATAAACAGTGTAGCTATCCTGTGACTCCTGCAGCGAAAAGGGCTGCTGCTGCTGCTGGTCGACAACCTGCATGATCACCTAAAAAAAAAAAAGCCCTCAGGACCCATATGCTGTTGTGGTTCTCAGCAGCTCAGTCCATTGCATGCCTTCCCACTTGGCTGCCTGTTGTAGTAAGACATGTTAACTCACTGACTGCAGGATGAAAACTGTGAAAACACCACTCTTCTTGCACAAAAAACAAAAAAACCCAAAGTGACCTGCAAAAAAAAAAAGACACCTTTTTTTTTTTTTAAACTGTGTGAAAGTGCTGTTTGCCACTGTGTCAAAATCTCTTTCATCATCATCACCATCATTTTAATAGCTTCCCCTTTGTTTCCTGTTTATGCGTGCACCACATTTCACTTTTGCAGCCCAATTCACAACAGGCTGAGCCTTTCCCAGCAAGCTACTGCACATGCACACCTTATTTGCTAGAGATCAGATCATCTCTTTCCCTTATTCTCCTCCTGGCTGTAGAGATATTTGACAAGAGGTGGCAGTGAATGGGGTCGTGTTCTTTCCAAGTTAGCGGCTTTGCAACGTGATAACAGTCCCAGCAATATTTGCAGAGGAATGTTTATTTTACGCCACTGCATTTCTGGATTGGGTTATCATAACAGGCTTAATGGTGACTATCCCTCGTTAATGATTGCCCAGTAACATCAGCTGCTGGTTCACTTTTGTACAGCAGACAATTCAGCGTGTGCCTCCCACGGTCTTGTGACTCGCCCCACATGTGTGTGCTTGTGTGTGGCCAACGTGATTTGTCAAATACCGTACCAGAGAGAAGATGTTGGAGTGGCAGTCCTCAAGGCTTGCCCCGTTAGCCACCCAATTCGCCGTTGTAGTCATAATCGTCCTCCTTTGGGGTCGTCAGCGCAGGGCATGTCGAAATCCTACATCGATTTCCAGAAAATTTTTTGAAAAGAAAGAAAGAAAAGGAAATGGTGGTTCCCCCCTTTTTTTTTTAGGAGTCAAGGTTCTGGTAATAGACTCGGGATGTTCGGATGATGGGCGGATTCAGAAAGAAGTGCGGAACACATGCGTAAAAGGGGGGGAAAAAAAAACTCCCCCCTACAAGACAGATGGATAGACCGATAACCCAGTGGTGTAATGTTGTAAATCCAAAAGCGTGTGCAGGAGGAGGAGCGGGGAGGAGAAGGAGGAGGTGGTGGGATCACAGCATTGTTACAATCCGGGTCAGGCAAATCCCAAATCTGATCACTGTCAACAGCGGAGAGCGCGGAGATGTATCCATTTCAATCCACAGGAAGATCCGCCTGTTCCCCAATCAGTCTCTCAGCTGATAGTTCCCTGGTTGAAACGCCGTAATCCATCGGTGGCCGTGGGGGGGAAGGGGGGGGGGAGAATGTCAAATAAAGAGTCTGAACTTGTTTGGAAATAAGAGAGAGGGGGGAAAAAAAAAAGAGGTCCGCCGCGGTTCCAAATAATCAACTCAGAGAGGCGATATTTACGCGCAGGATATCTGGTTCCGTCTGCTCTCCCACAAGCTGATGCACCACTTGTGATAGTTTTCGAGAATTGCATGCGCTATTTATAGCCTCCTTTCTTGTCACAACCGTTCCCCTCACAATGTAACCCCAGTCTGCCTCGCGCGCGCACGCACGCACGCACAGGCGGTGCGGGCAGGAATGTTTAATCCCTCTGTTGCTCTTGAATTAAACGGATCGCAGGCGAGGGGTCGCCACAAAAAAAAAAAAAGAAAAAGGAGAAAAGCCTCCCCCTCGGAGCTCCTCCGCGGGCAGCGCGGACGAAGTCGAGCGGGTTCCCGGTTTAAGCACCAAACCAGAGTCAAAAAAAAAAAAAAAAGAGCAACTATTTTTCCTTCTTCTGCTTCTGCTTCTTTTTAGGGCTACTCCACCAGCAGGAAAACGACGAGCAGGCGACTGTAGACGGAGGTCTGAGAAGAAAAAAAAAAAAATCCTTCCTTCCTTTCAGTTTTATATCATTACGAAACGTCCTCTCGCGGCCGCAACAGTCTTGCACGAAAATATCACAAAGGATTTCCTAAACGGGCAACGCGAGAATATTTTTGCGCGCCGCAGACTCCCTTTTTTTTTTTTTTTTTTTAAACAACACGAGCCACCGCCGCGGCGTTTTAAAGCCCCACCTCGTCCCCCGGAGACGCCTCGGTTGTTGAATTAAAAATCCCCAAACATGTGCGTGATTGTTTCCTTCCTCGTTGCTGTTGTGCTGCTGGAGGAGCGTGCGCGTACACGGCCTGGATGTGTCATTCTGCACCCTCCGCGTCTGTTGGTTTTACGCCGAGCGCTGGAGCTGCCTTTTTTTTTTTTTTTTTTTTTTCTCTTTCTTTTTTTCGCACGATCGTCCAGCCCACCAAGCATTGTAATGTAATGGCGGTCGAATCACACTACAGAGACTCGCCTTTCCCATTCGGCCAAGTTTGTCCTCACGTGATCAAAGTCTGGGACGGCATTACTGACAAGTGTCGTTATTATGAATGTTTCAGCGTTAGGCGATACACACAGTTTGCCGAGTCTGTTAAGACGGATTCTTTCTAGGATATTTGCATTATATATTTCTTTGTATTATCCGCACGGTGTCATTGTGTGATGCACTGGTTACATAATGTAACTGTGCTCTCACAACAGAGGATGTGACAGAATGGAGGTCAGAATGACTTACTGAGCATACTGCATTTCATAAGACATATCTGCTGTATGTAGGTTAGTCTTTTAAGCTCACAAAAAAACACTTTAGTACCTTGTTTCTTGTCTTGTTTAAAAGACCAAAAAGAAATCAAAGAGGACAAATCATACTAGAAAGCAACCAGAGAGCGCAAACCCCGACCAAGGCAGCTAATATTCTCCTTCATATTTTGCTTTCTCATAACAGCCCGGTTGGTGTCAGCAGACAGCACCCTCTGCTGGTTACCACTAAAACAGCTACAAGGCACTACATTAATTCTGGAGGCATCATAAAATAAGATAAGCATTTATTAGTCCCACAATGGGGAAATTTACAGTATTGCGGTAGCAAAGGGATAGTAGCACTCAGAGCAATAATAAAATAATAAATAGGGCAAAAACAGCCTGTTCTGCCCCTTCTTGTAAAGCGTGTTTGTGTTGTGTGACCAGTCCATTTTATTGTTCAGGTGAACACCCAGATACTTGCAAGATATCACACTCTCAATCATCCCAAAATATCTAAACGAACTGGTCCTTAGTCAGTTTCTAGTCTCCTGAAAATTTCTTCAAAATCCATAAACACCTTTTCATGGATGTTTTGTGTAATGGACACATTGGTCCACCACAGCACACAGTGTAAAGCTGGATTCATGCGGCACCTCCGCTGTCCGCGTACGTGCAACCAGAAACCTCGTGTGACAAAATTTACGTCATCATCTCCACTCCACTAGTATACGCAGGGCTCTACTGCTGACGACCGCGTGCAGCCCAAATTTTATGACCGCACAGCCTGCCCGTGATGTGAACGCGTTGACAGAGCATGCGCAAGACTGAACGTCCCATTCACGAGATGGCGCTACCAACACAGCATACAAAGGCAAAGCAAACAAGGAAGACAATGAGGAGGCAATGAGGAGGCGGAAGACGAGAATCCTTTTGCAGCAGCAGCAGCTTGAGCGGAGAAGAGCACTGGAAAATGGTAATTCCTCCTTTTCCTTGAAATGACGCCATTGTTGTTGCTACAAAAAAAAAGTGTGTCACTCTTGTGTTCATAGCCGGTGAACAAACTGGCGTGTTAGCACATTTGCGCTACCCATAGGGCTGGAGCGAAACTATAAATAACAGTTGTGCACATGCGTCAACTGCTTAGCCTGGTAGATGAAAAAAGTGAGCATGTACAACAGCACGTGTGCGCCAGGCTCGTCCAAAGTGCACGCGGACCTGAAGGGAAATGCAGCATGAATAAGACTTAACTGTCACGGTTTCTCCCTCTAAGGCAGGGGTCTCCAATCATGTGCCATGGAGGGCCAAGACCCTGCAGGTTTTCTCTTCTACCCAGTCTCTTCAGCAGGTGTTTTCACTTATCAGCAATCAGTGGGAAGAAGTTCAGTGAAATCTGCAGTTGAAGACACTGGCTGGAGGGAAAACCTGCAGGGTCTTGGCCCTCCATGGCACATGATTGGAGACCCCTGCTCTAAGGTATAACTACTACACAGGGTGTGTCATGCTGTCACTTTTATCACCGTTAGTGTGATTGCTACTGCACCACTTCAAACGCACTAAGCACTACAAATGCACTACAGAGGTGTGGGGGGAGATGGTGGGAGTTTCAAAGTTTCTCTGAGTGAAAGATAGGATGAGGGGCTCATTTTTAAAAGGCCCATTGCTTGAAAAATGGTGTTTTACCAGAGTGGTGGCTCAGTTGGTAGAGCATCCGCCCCACACCCGGGAGGCAGGGGTTCAAATCCCGGCCGGGTCATGCCGAAGACCATATAAAAGCGGAACTTCCTGCCGTCCAGCTTGGTGCTCAGCAATAATGGAATGGAGGAGGGAAATCAGTGGCGGCGCCTTGCATGGCAGCGGCCCCTCTGATTCTATATATGGGGTGTGTGTGATTGACACTGTAGATAGGAGAAAAACACAATTTCGTTCTACTGTACATGATTGGTTGTATGGTTGAATGACAATAAAGGGTGATTTTATTTAATTTAATTTGATTTTAATTTAATTTTTGTATTTTTTAACCTTCTTGAAATGTGTTTATTGGTCATGTGATTATCAAAAAATATCAAAACACTCACTTTTCTTAAAAAAAAACAGCCTTCATATTGCTTTTCTCTTCAAGAAGCCAGTTTGACTCTTCTGTGTTTGCTTCAGTAAATGGTAAACCCAGGCCAGCTCCATTCTTGATACCCACCCGATGCTCTGTTATTGGCCAGTGTAGCTGTCTGTAATGTAGCTGGACGGGGAACCAAAGGCATTAATCAGAGCTAACAGTGGTACTAGGGAGCTCGATAACCTAACGTGGTTTACAGTATATTACTGTATACTACAAACATTGGGCCATGGCTGGAAGACCTAGGCAAGGCGCTGAACTTGAACATAAAAAACTTGCTTATGCAAGATTTAGGTATGCTGTTTGCTTCATATCTAAAAATGAGCAAGCTATGAGAGCTGATGCCATGGCCGACAAAATGTTGTGTAACAATGCTACTGACTTTTGGAAAGCTGTAAGAGCTCTTCATAATTGTAAACCATCTCTTCCATGTATGGTTGAAGGTGTTTCTGGAGCAGCTGATATTGCAGCATTATGGAGACAGCACTATAGTTCCCTGTTCAACTGCATAAACGGTGATCTGTATATGGATGACTGTGTTATGAGTGAGGACACCATGAGTGTACTGACGCATGAGGTGAATGAGGCCATACATCATCTGCCAAACAATAGAACATGTGGCACTGCTGAACATTTGAAAAGTGCTAGTCTGAGGCTAGCTCCTCTTCTAGCTTTTACTTTTACTGGTTTTGTGATCCGTGGTATATTACCAGATTCAATGCTGCCCATCCTGCTTGTCCCAGTTATAAAGGACAAGGCAGGAAAAGTTGTTTGCACGGATAACTGTAGGCTTATAGCACTAGCCAGTATCCTATCAAAAGTTCTGGAAAGAATCTTGGTGATAATCAGTTTGGTTTTAAACCAAAGCCTGGGACTGATATGTGTATATATGCACTTAAGGAAATGGTGAACCTGTATAGGAGCAAAATGTGTTTTATTGATGCTTCCAAAGCATTTGATCGAGTCAACCACAGAAAACCTTTTATTAAATTAAAGCAAAGAGGAGTGCCTGGGTACATCGTGAGGGTGTTGGCCAACTGGTATTCTCACCAGAAGATGCAGGTTAAATGGGGAGGCAGTACATCGGCCCCCTTTGGAGTTAGTAATGATGTGAGACGGGGGAATTTTGTCCCTGGTTTTATTTAATTTATATGTTGATGAACTGCGCATGTGACTGACAGCCTGTAACACTGGGTGTATGATTGGTGAAGTGCTGGTGAATCATCTTATGTACAGTATGCGGATGACCTTGTAATCCTCAGTCCAAGTAGTGCGGGTTTGCAGCAGCTCCTTAACATATGTACAGAGTATGGTGTAACCCAGTGCTAAAAACGCGAATAAAAATATGAATATTGATACTGCTTTTAAAAAGAAAACCACCCATTTCACAATGGGAGTAAATAATTTAAAGATGAATATTTAAATAAATATATATTCATAAAACAGTAGGGAACATTTTCTGGGGAGTTTTGATAAAGTTCCAAATGTTTTTATTTGGTATTTTGAGCAACCAATGGCTGCGCTGTTGTTTGGCAGCGCCAGCCAATGGGTTAAGCGCTCTCTCTCCGGGTCTGGGTATGACTTGCATTTTTTGGCTCAGTCACACCAGACGCCGAAAGACACCGACCAAGAGAGAGGGACGGTCCTTGATGATATGGCGACGCTAACGTGCTAATAGCAGTCTTTGTCTCGGATAAAACTTGAGATTGATTTGGATCCAAAGGCTGTAAACGCACGTTGAGCGTGGAAACCCCATGACGCACGTGTCACTTAGCTTGGTCAGGGTTTTTTTTTTTTTTTTTTTTAGTTTCCTGATTCCTGGACCAAGAAACCGTGAACTCCAGATCTGGATGGCGAGCCTTGCCCAAACCTAACTGACTGGTAAAAGTGACCCAACTGGTCACCTGGAACTGATACCAAGAACTGTACATATTGTGAATATATTTTGGATGGATTGCATTTTCTTTTATTATTGAATTATTATTGTGATCAGCGCTCTACCTGTGTTTATGTGTACATAACTTTGAAATATATATAGTTGCAAGTTCCATACACCGTGTGTGTGAGTTTTCTATTGTTGTGTCCTCCGGGCTCCTACGAACCTGGGGTCTGTCTGATCTGGCCCAATTGTCCGTTCCATCCAGGTAGTAGAGTTAAAGGTAACTACACTGCCATAACCCAATACTACCACAAGGGTACAAGATTGTACACCTAAAGTAGTATTACACACCTAAAGTGCTACAAAAAGGTGTTACACACAAGTGGGTGTTACAAAAGTCTGGCGAGCCAGCCAGGAGCCTGGAGCGTTGCACAACAGTAGTGGACTCTGTTTTGACCCCTGACCAAACAGTTCATATACTGTCAAAATGGATTTTATTGCAAAATATGGTGTCAAAGTTCCAAATGCAGTCATTGTCAGTGGTGTACTTGACAAAGAAAAAGACAAAGACGTTTTTAAGTTCCTAGAGCAACATGGCACTATTCGCAGGGTGCTTAGCATTGATGATAACTCGTCTGAATATGACAAAAGTCACCTTGTGGAGTTCGAGTCTGGATTAGCTGTTGAAACATTAGCACCTGCGTTGCCGTACTTCTTTCCATCCACTGACAATCCTGATGTAAAGTACTGCATTCAAGCCTTAACTGATGTGTACACTAAAACTGTAGGGGGCAGTGTTACTGAGGCTTATCTTAGCAACCTGAGGGGTTTAGCTAAGTTAAGTGGAAAAGTTTTTGAAGAGGTGTTGCTGGAGGTTATGTGCACAATAGGGAAGTCTATTGAAGTTGCTGAGACAGCTGAAACGGTCTCTGCTGATGTTGATCCTGCTTCCGCTACTGTAGAACCCACACAAAGTGGAGTCTCTCCTCCACTCCAAGTTGAAGTGCCACGCACCCCTAAAACCACTCAAGCACTCTTCCAAAGCCCTCCTAGACCAAACTTGACACCTCAAATGTTGAGTCCAGCTGATTTTAACCCACCCGAGGTTCAGAAAATCGTAGTCGAGCATGTCATTAAACATGCAGAGAAGCCGTCAAAAGCCCATTCCTCCTTGAGAATCAGAGCTTTCTCTGGCAAAACGCCAAGACCGTATACTGAAGCTGATTATGAAACATAGCATTCACATGATGACTTGATGATGGAAGATACTTCTTTGTCTGACTTGGAAAAATCTCGCAAGATCCTGTAAAGTCTTCTTGCTCCTGCGTCTGATATTATTCGCCCTCTTGGGTCTGAAGCCACCTCTGCCAACTATCTTAAGCTGTTGGACTCATCTTTTGGGACTGTTGAAGACGGTGAGGAACTGCTTGTGCGATTCATGAACACTTTCCAAGATTATGGAGAAAAACCCTCTGCATATCTGCATCGTTTGCAGGCAGCGCTCAATCTCACAGTGCGTAGAGGCGGTCTAGAGCCACAAGAAGTGAACAAACAGCTTCTCAAGCAGTTTAACAGAGGCTGTTGGGATGATAATCTGCTAAAGGAGCTACAGCTGGAACTAAAAGTAAAACATCCACCTGCGTATGCAGAGTTATTGCTTCACCTTCGCACTGCTGAAAACAGACAAGAAGTTAAAAACACACGCATGTAAAAACACTTGGGCGCCACAAAGCCAAAAGCAGCCTACTACGAACAAACAGTCACCGAAACAAGTACAAATAATGAAGCAGAGTCTGACAGTCTGAAAGAACTGAAAAAGCAAGTCGCTGATCTAAAAAGCCAATTAGCTGCTGTCGTGAAACAAAAGAAACAAGCACCACCGAAGAAAGACCCAACTAAGAAGTCTGAAAATAAAAAATCTGACCATGACAAACCAGAAAACTTACCTTCGTCCAGCCGTCCCAGTACTAGGCCCAAACCATGGTATTGCTTCCACTGTGGCGAAGATGGGCATATTGTAGCCACTTGTGAGTCAGAGCCAAACCCTGCACTTGTAGCTGCAAAACGCAAAGAACTAAGAGTAAAAAGACAGATTTGGGACAGTCAGAGCCCCACATCCTCTTTAAAACTGAAGTCTACCCCTGTTACGGGACAAACAGAGGCTAGTTCAGAGATGACCCTTCCCAAACCAAAAGCTCCATTCAAGACACGTGCTAAACTGAAGTCACACTACAAAACAGACTCCTTTAACTTTCCTAATGGTCTAATTGGTACAAAAAGTACAGCACAAGTGAAAGTGAATGGCTGTACTGTGAGCTGTTTGTTAGATACAGGCTCCCAGGTGACTACTGTCCCCGAGTCCTATTACAGACAGTACTTATCCAACCATGAGATTAAGCCACTTTTTGAGCTGTTAGAAGTGGAGGGAGCTAACGGTCAGAGTGTACCTTATTTAGGCTACATTAAAATGCATGTCACTTTCCCAAAAGACTTTCTCGGTATTGAAGCCGAAGTGCCAACACTTGCCTTAGTGGTTCCCGATGTACGTGCAGCTGATCAGTCCTTAGTGTTAATAGGGACAAACACATTAGATGTACTTTACGAGCTGTACTCTGATGCATGTTCTGAACTGCAGCCAACCATGTGACTTGGTTTTAAGGCAGTGTTAAAAGTCCTTGAGCTACGGCACAGACAGTCCAAAGACACTAGCCTTGGTTTAGTGACCATGCGCAACAAAGAGCCACAGTTAGTTCCTGCAGGCCAAACAGTTATTCTAGATGGCGCTGTAGCTGTGTCAGCCGGCAACAGTGAAAAATCTGTCTTGTTAGAACATCCGTTAATGTCAGCCTTACCTGGTGGTATCCTAGTAAAACCATGTCTCATAGACTTACCTGAAAGAGCACCTTACCTTGTTCCAGTTATACTCACCAATGAATCGGAACATGACGTGACAATCCCTCAGAAGTGTGTCATTGGAGAAATTTGTGCATATCAACGAGTCCTATCGCAAGAACACTCCGTGAAAGTTACAAAGTCCAAAACTGAACCAAAGTCCATTCTGAAGCTCAACTTTGACTCTTCCCCCATTAGTGCTGAATGGAAAGAGCGCCTAACAGAAAAACTCAGTCAAATGCCCAAAGTATTTGCACAAAACGATCTTGACTTTGGCAAAACGGATCAAGTGAAACACACAATCAAATTATCAGATGAAACACCGTTCTGACATAACGCACGGCTCAGGAGACACATGCGCAGGCTCAGAGTGAATTTAACAGCTTTATTTAACAACAAGGATGTGTGGATGCGTGTCTGTGGTATGTGGATGTACTGATGGCGGACGTCAGCGTCAGGCACGGAGGCAGGAAACCGTACAGCCAGACAACCCTGGGGAGAGAGCACAGGGAGAAGGTGACGGGCACCAAACCAGTACAACAGGTAACAAGGGATTTGTTGGCTTACTTGGCAGGGCAGGTGGCAGGCGTGCACAAGGGCGAGTCCAGGAGACAGCAACCTGACGATGCACCTGACAGCAGCAATGAGATGGTGATGCAGAGGCGGAGTCCGCCGCCAGGGAAGATCCACCTGTGCACAGGGGAGAAACTGGAACACAAGAGGAGGTATGCTTACGCGGGTAATCTTGCTGGTAGGCGAGGGGGTTCCTCTGAAGCAAGTAGCCGAAGGGAACAGACGGCTTCAGGCCGAGGCCCAGGGCAGAGTGGCTTATATGCCACGCTGCTGACGAGGTGCGGGTGTGCACTCAGCTGGCGCCACTAATGAGCGGCGAGTTGTAACAGTACTCCCCCCTCTAGCAGCGCCTCCTGGCGATAGTTTATCGGGGTGCTTCCGGTGAAACTCGGTGATGAGAGAGCGATCCAACACGAATGAGGAGCGAACCTACTGCCTCCATTCTGGACCATAGCCCTCCCAGTCCACCAAATACTGTAGCCCGTGACCCCGGCGTCGGGAGTCCAAGATGGTAGAGACAGTCCAAGCCGGATGGCCATCAATCATCCGAGGCGCGGGCGGCGCAGCAGGAGGAGGGCAGATGGGATCAGACACCACCGGTTTCACCTTGGAGACGTGGAAGGTGGGATGGATGCGGAGGGAGGGGGGAGTAGCAACACGCACAGCCACCGGGTAGATAATCTTGGTGACGGGGTATGGACCCATGAAACGTTTAGCCAACTTCCTCCTCTCACCCTTCAGGTTCACATCTTGCGTGGATACCCAGACCGGTTGGCCTACCTGGTAGGCAGGAGCAGGTCTTCTATGCCGATCCGCCATGGCCTTATTGCGCTCTGCCGTGCGTAAAAGCGCATTGCGCGCAGCTGTCCAGATGGAGCGGCACCGCCTGAGGTGAGCCTGAACTGTGGGGACTGCCGACTCGTTCTCCAGCAAGGGGAACAGAGGGGGGTCGTAACCCAGGGACACCTTGAAGGGGGACATCCCTGTGGCTGAGGAGCGAGCGGTGTTGTGGGCGTATTCCACCCAGGCAAGGTGTTTGCTCCATGACGCAGGCTTCGAGGCAGTGACGCAGCGGAGAGCAGCCTCCAGCTCCTGGTTGGTCCGTTCACACTGCCCGTTAGATTGGGGGTGATGGCCGGAGGAGAGGCTTACCTGGGCTCCTAATGCCTTGCAAAAACCCCGCCAGACGTCCGAGGTGAATTGGGGACCCCGGTCGGAGACCACGTCAACTGGTATCCCGTGCAGCCTGACCACGTGTTGGATGAGAAGATCTGCCGTCTCCAAGGCAGAGGGGAGCCCCCGTAATGGCACAAAGTGGGCGGCCTTGGAGAAGCGGTCGACGATGGTCAGGACAATGTCGAAGTTGTTAGAGACGGGGAGACCGGTGACGAAGTCCAATGCGATGTGCGACCAGGGCCTACCAGGAACGGGCAGGGGCTGGAGCAAACCCGCAGGGGGGGAGTTGCCGGCTTTACTGGTGGCACAGATGGGGCAGGCCCGGGCGTAGCGGGCAGCGTCCTTGCGCAGTCCCGGCCACCAGAAGGAGCGTTGGAGCAGGTCAATCATTTGGGAGGTCCCAGGATGGCAGGCTAGCTTGGACGTGTGAAGCCAATGGATGACCTCCCCCCGAACGGAGGATGGAACGAAGAGCCTCCCCTCCGGTCCGCCGCCCGGGTCTGGCTCCGATTCCTGCGCCTTCCGGACCTTATCCTCAATCTCCCAGGTAACGGCCCCCACGATGCACGACCTGGGCAGGATGGTGTGTACAGCGCCCCCCGAGTCTTCAGGGGCGAATTGCCTGGAGAGGGCGTCAGGGAGTCCGTTCTTGGAGCCCGGCCTGAATGTGATGGTGAAACGGAATCTCGCAAAAAACAGGGACCAACGGGCCTGGCGGGCATTCAGACGCTTGGCAGTTCTTAAATATTCCAGGTTTTTGTGATCCATTAGCACCACGAAGGGCAGGACGGCCCCCCCCAGCCAGTGACGCCACTCTTGGAGTGCGAGCTTGATGGCGAGAAGCTCCCTGTCCCCCACGTCGTAGTTGCGTTCCGCCGGGGACAAGCGCCGGGAGAAGAAGGCGCAAGGCCGTTTGACCCCATCAGCAGGTGACCGCTGAGACAACACCGCCCCCACCCCCGTATCAGAGGCGTCGACCTCCACGATGCACTGCAGAGAGGGATCGACCTGGCTGAGGACCCGGAAGGATGAAAACTCCGCCTTCAGCGCCTGGAAGGCCGCCGCGGCCTCTTCAGTCCACTGGAAACGGGTTTTAGGGGAGGTGAGACGGGTCAGAGGGCCGACGATGGCTCCAAAGTTGGGCACAAAGCGGCGGTAGAAGTTGGCAAAGCTGATGAATTGTTGCACCTGCTTTCTAGATGTGGGAGTCGGCCAATCTACCACCGCTTTAATTTTAGCTGGGTCTGGGAGCACCTGGTCATGGGAGATGACAAACCCGAGAAATGACGTCTTCTTGGCATAGAACTCGCGCTTCTCCGCCTTCACATACAACCGATTCTCCAGTAACCTCTGAAGGACCCGTCTCACATGCACCTGGTGCTCATCCCTGGACATGGAGAAGATGAGAATATCATCCTGGTAAACGAACACAAACAGACCGATGAAGTCCCGGAGAATGTCATTAATCAGGCGCTGAAAGACGGCTGGAGCGTTGGTTAACCCGAACGGCATGACCAGATATTCAAAGTGGCCGTTCGGGGTACGGAAGGCTGTCTTCCATTCATCTCCCTCCCAGATCCGGACGAGATGGTACGCGCTGCGGAGATCCAGCTTGGTAAACCAGGTCGCCCCCTGGAGGGAGTGGAAGGCAGTGTCCATCAGGGGCAGGGTGTAACGGTCCTTCTCCGTGATGTCACTGAGGGCACGGAAGTCGATGCATGGACGAAGAGAGCCATCCTTCTTGCCCACGAAGAAGAACCCTGCACCTAATGGAGATGATGATGGGCGAATAATACCTGCACTGAGAGATTCCTTAAGGTAGGTGTTCATAGCCTCCTTCTCCGGCGCTGACAGGCTGTAGAGACGTCCCGAGGGAAGAGGCGCCCCCTAGCGGAGATTTATGGCGCAGTCGTAAGGCCTGTGTGGAGGAAGAGACATCGCCTTGGACTTACTAAAGACCGCACCCAGGTCGTGAAACTCCGCGGGCACCAAGGAGAGGTCCGGGGGCGCGGCATCCTTGACCACGGGAGGAGAAGATGGAGAGCAGGCAGCGGATTGGAGGCAGGTGCTCATACAAAAGGTACTCCAGGCTGTCACCCTTCCGGTCTTCCAATCCAGGACGGGGTTATGGAAACGGAGCCACGGATAACCCAGGATCACCGGAGACACAGAGGATGGCAAGATGTAAAAGGAGATTTCCTCCCGGTGATTTCCAGAGACGATGACAGAGACGGGGTTTGTCCGGTGGGTCACTTTCCCCAGAGATGCACGGGAGAGATTGATGAGGGTGAGAGGAGTTTTAAGGGGCTGGCAACGGATGCCCAATCGGGTTGCCAGGCTTTGTGAAATGAAGCTGCCTTCCACGCCTGAGTCCACCAGTGCATGAGTGAGATGCCCTGTGATGTTGTGGCAGAAACGGATGGGCAGCGACAAATGAGTGAGGGGAGTTGACTGGTTAGCGTCCGCGAGGCCCCCTACAGTGACTCGCGGACCTCCCCGTTTGGCTTCTCCGGGCATCGCTCCACCGTGTGCTGGTTGTCTCCGCAATACATGCAGAGACACAGCTCACGTCGGCGTTGTCTCTCCGCTAGAGGGAGCTTTGCCCAGCCCGTCACCATTGGCTCCGACTCCTCGGAACCCTCCGGTGGCGGTAACACCAGGGGGCGAGCTTGAGACCAGCGTGACGAGGCCCCCCGCGAGCGAGAAGGCAACTTCCGCTCTGAGGCGCGCTCGCGCAGCTGGTTGTCCAAGCTGATAGTAAGGGAAATTAGCTCCGCCAACGTTTCAGGGATGTCCCGACCAGCCAGTTCATCCCTCAGACCAGAGTTTAAACTGCGGAGGAAGATGCCGCAGAGGGCACGTTCCTCCCAGCCAACCTCCTCTGCTGTAACCCGGAAGTCAATGGCGTAGTCCGTGGCCGATCGGCTCCCCTGCTGAAGGCTGAGGAGGCGATCGGTCAGGACACTCTCCATACGGGAGTGATCAAAGACTTCCAGAAAATGTTTAACGAACTGGCCATAGGTGAGGGTGGCATAACCGGGCCTCGCCATTACAGCATAAGCCCAGGTGAGTGCACGACCCTCCAGAAGGTTACCTATATAGCCAATTCGACTATGGTCTGAGGGGAAATCCCCGGGGACACGCAGAAACACCGACTCACATTGCATAATGAATCCCCACGCTCCACCAAGCTTACCGCTAAAGCGGGCGGGGGTAGGAATGGGAGTGAGTTGGGCTGGGACACCCGGAGCTGGCTGGACGGCCGCTGAAGCAGCAGGAGCTGCACCTCCCTGACGAGCCGGGGGGAACGGCTGTCGGGGGTCCAGGCGGTCTAACCGGTCAGTTATTAGGGTTAATTGGTTGAGAATCACTTGTTGCCGATGAGCTATTAAATCCACCCGAGCCTCGAGGGTGGAAAATCGGCGTGCGAGCCCGCTGTTCGCCGAGCCGCTCTGCTGAAGCCGTACTGACATAACACACGGCTCAGGAGTCACACATGCAGGCTCAGAGTGAATTTAACAGCTTTATTTAACAACAAGGATGTGTGGATGCGTGTCTGTGGTATGTGGATGTACTGATGGCGGACGTCAGCGTCAGGCACGGAGGCGGGAAACCGTACAGCCAGACAACCCTGGGGAGAGAGCACAGGGAGAAGGTGACGGGCACCAAACCAGTACAACAGGTAACAAGGGATTTGTTGGCTTACTTGGCAGGGCAGGTGGCAGGCGTGCACAAGGGCAAGTCCAGGAGACAGCAACCTGACGATGCACCTGACAGCAGCAACGAGATGGTGATGCAGAGGCGGAGTCCGCCGCCGGGGAAGATCCACCTATGCACAGGGGAGAAACTGGAACACAAGAGGAGGTATGCTTACGCGGGTAATCTTGCTGGTAGGCGAGGGGGTTCCTCTGAAGCAAGTAGCCGAAGGGAACAGACGGCTTCAGGCCGAGGCCCAGGGCAGAGTGGCTTATATGCCACGCTGCTGACGAGGTGCAGGTGTGCGCTCAGCTGGCGCCGCTAATGAGCGGCGAGTTGTAACACGTTCAAACACAGAGCACGTCCCATACATCCATATGACCTGGAAGCGGTCCGTAAGCATCTCAAAGAACTCCAGAGAGTCCACTTCCCCATTTTCTTCGCCTATTGTAGTGGTGCGAAAGAAAAATGGCCATGTCCGCCTTTGTATTGATTACAGGAAGCTTAACATGCAGACTGTAAAAGATGCTTACGCCCTCCCCAACTTGGAGGAAACGTTTTCCACCTTGACCGGTTCACAGTGGTTCTCCGTCCTCGATTTAAAGTCGGGGTACTACCAAATTGAGGTAGAGGAGCTGGACAAACCAAAGACGGCGTTCATATGTCCCATGGGCTTTTGGGAATTCAATAGAATGCCCCAAGGCATTACAAACGCCCCCAGCACGTTCCAGCGCCTCATGGAGAAATGCATGGGCGACATGAATCTGCATGAGGTGATTGTGTTCCTCGATGACATCATTGTATTCTCCAAGACGCCCGAAGAACATGAGGCTTGCTTAATGAAAGTTCTCAATCGCCTAAAAGAGTACGGGCTTAAACTCTCCCCTGAGAAATGCAGATTTTTTCAAACTTCTGTCAGATACCTTGGTCACATTGTGTCCAGTAAAGGAGTTGAGACCGACCCCGAAAAAGTGAAAGCCCTAAGTACCTGGCCTGTGCCCCGTGATCTCAAACAGCTCCGCTCGTTCTTAGGCTTTTCAGGGTACTATAGGCGGTTCATTAAGAAGTATTCCAGCATCGTTAAACCCCTCACTGACTTAACATCAGGCTACCCTCTGTTGTGCAAAAGCACAAAGCCCAAAGCTAAGCCTGCCCAGTACCACGACCCAAAGACACCGTTTGGCGAGCGATGGACTTCTTCCTGTGATCTTGCATTCAAAACCATCATTGAAAAGCTCAGTACTGTGCCTGTCCTGGGTTTCGCTGACCCTCAGTTGCCATATACACTCCATACTGATGCCAGCACTACAGGGCTTGGCGCCGCCCTCTATCAAGAGCAGGAGGGCCAGACTAGGGTCATAGCTTATGCAAGCCGGGGGTTGTCTAGAAGTGAGTCCTGCTACCCCGCCCACAAATTAGAATTTTTAGCTCTAAAGTGGGCAATAACGGAGAAGTTCGCAGACTATTTATATGGCAATCATTTTACTGTCGTGACAGACAGTAACCCCCTGACGTACATTTTGACTACTGCTAAGATGGATGCCATGAGTTATAGGTGGCTAGCTGCTCTGTCGACGTTTAATTTTAAGCTCCAATACAGAGCAGGCAAGCTTAACTCAGATGCAGATGGCCTCTCTAGACGGCCACATGGCGAGTTACTTAATGACTTAGTGTTCCAAAAGGAGCTTGACCGCATACAGCAGTTCACTCAAACTCACTTGTCTCTCCCTGAAAGCAGTTTAAGTTCCGAGGTAGTGTCTGCTATATGTGAAAAACACCTTGTCTGTAGCTCTCCAGACAACACCTTCCCTTTGGTTCACTCATTAGCCCTCTCTGTAGCCAGCATTCCAGATGGCTATGTCGATGAAGATGGCTGTGGTGGTCTTCCAGTTGTACCCCACATGACTCCTGAACAGATCAAAAATGAACAAAGAACTGACCCCTGTTTAAGAGAAGTGACTGCACAAATTGAAACTGGGTTAAAAGTTCCACCAACTGTACGAACTGAACTTCCTGACATCAACTTGTTACTCCGAGAGCTCAGTCGACTTGAAATGTGCAATAATATCCTCTACCGCACTTGCCAAGATGGAGGAAATGTTACTTACCAGCTCGTCTTACCTGAACAGCTCCGCAATTCAGTCTTTCAAAGCCTCCACTGTGACATAGGCCATTTAGGCACAGAGCGTACTTTGGATCTCGCCAGAACAAGGTTCTATTGGCCTCGCATGGCGGCAGATATTGAAAAGAAGATCAAGACATGTAATCGCTGCGTAAGACGTAAAACCACTCCAGAAAGAGCTGCTCCGCTTGTCAACATGAAGTCCATCCGACCACTCGAACTCGTCTGTATGGATTTCCTGTCCATTGAGCCCAATCAAAGTAACACAAAGGATGTGCTCGTGTTAACTGATCATTTCACGAAATATGCTATAGCCATCCCTACCAGCAATCAGAAAGCTCAGACCGTTGCAAAGGCACTTTGGGACAACTTTATAGTCCACTACGGGATACCCGAACGATTACATAGTGATCAGGGTCCCGATTTTGAGTCCCATATTATAAAAGAACTTTGCAAAATCATGGGCATTCGCAAAATCCGGACGACACCCTATCATCCCAGAGGTAACCCGGTAGAACATTTCAATAGAACGTTATTGAGCATACTGGGTACTCTGGAGGAAAAGAACAAATCTCATTGGCACAACTATGTGAAACCACTTGTACATGCGTACAATTGTACAAAGAATGACACTACTGGTTTTGCCCCGTATGAGTTAATGTTCGGTCGTCAGCCGAGATTGCCAGTCGATCTTGCATTTGGGCTCCCGTTTCACAACAAAAGTTTCAAGTCACATTCCCAGTACATTGAAAAACTGAAGACAACTGTACAAGAAAGCTACAAACTAGCAGCAGAAAATGCTAACAAGATGGCTGAAAGAAACAAAACAAGATTTGATATGCGAGTGAAACCCTCAAAACTAGAACCAGGTGACAGAGTTTTGGTACGTGCAGTCCGCCTCAGAGGCAAGCACAAACTAGCAGACAGGTGGGAAGCTGAAATCCACATTGTGGTGAGCCAAGCAGGTGACTTGCCTGTTTACACTATAAAACCTGAGACAAAAGATGGTCCTGTGCGCACCGTTCACCGCGACCTCTTGCTTCCTTGTGGTTTTCTTGCCCCTGTTGAAGAAGATCCTGTCCAACCAAAACATGTCCGCCAACCTAAAACAAGACAATCACCTGAACAAAGTGAGGAATGTGAGAATTCAGAACCGGAAAATGAAGATGTCTATTGGTACAGAGAAGAATCAATCCAAACGCCCATAAAGCTCATTCGAGTTTATGAAATTCCCCATCCAAAGACATTCTTCAAAGGAGACATTCCTGCTGAAACTCACTTACCTGAGAATGACAACCAAATAGAAAATGTCACTTCACCTGGATGTGACAACTTGCCTGGAAATGACAATTCACCTGGATGTGACAACTTATCGAATGATGGAAACCTGGAGGAAACTGAAACAAATGTGGAACTATCGAACAATGAGAATGGAACTGAAAGTGAAACCAATTTATCTGATAAAAGTACCTGTGATGAACCTGTGGAAGACAGAGAATCTGAAAGGGAAACCCCAAAGATTGTGAGACGTTCCGAGAGGACAACCGCCCAGCCAGAAAGGCTACAGTATAGTCAGTTGGGAAATCCTCTCATAACTGTTGCCCAGTCCCTGATTCAAGGACTAAACCTGGCTTTTACCAGAGCCCTAACAGAGTCAGATCTTAGGAATATCCCCATGAACACTAGTTCTCCCGTCAATACCATTTAGCTAATCTCATGCAAAGGGACTTGCACGATTCTAAGGGGGGATAGTGTAACCCACTGTTAAAAACGCAAATAAAAATATGAATATTGATACCGCTTTTAAAAAGAAAACCACCCATTTCACAATGGGAGTAAATAATTTAAAGATGAATATTTAAATAAATATATATTCATAAAACAGTAGGGAACATTTTCTGGGGAGTTTTTGATAAAGTTCCAAATGTTTTTATTTGGTATTTTGAGCAACCAATGGCTGTGCCGTTGTTTGGCAGCGCCAGCCAGTGGGTTAAGCGCTCTCTCTCCGGGTCTGGGTATGACTTGCATTTTTTGGCTGAGTCACGTCAGACGCCGAAAGACACCGACCAAGAGAGAGAGATGGTCCTTGATGATATGGCGACGCTAACGTGCTAATAGCAGTCTTTGTCTCGGATAAAACTTGAGATTGATTTGGATCCAAAGGCTGTAAACGCACGTTGAGCGCGGAAACCCCATGACGCACGTGTCACTTAGCTTGGTCAGGGTTTTTTTTTTTTGGTTTCCTGATTCCTGGACCAAGAAACCGTGAACTCCAGATCTGGATGGCGAGCCTTGCCCGAACCTAACTGACTGGTAAAAGTGACCCAGCTGGTCACCTGGAACTGATACCAAGAACTGTACATATTGTGAATATATTTTGGATGGATTGTATTTTCTTTAATTATTGAATTATTATTGTGATCAGCGCTCTACCTGTGTTTATGTGTACATAACTTTGAAATATATATAGTTGCAAGTTCCATACACCGTGTGTGTGAGTTTTCTATTGTTGTGTCCTCCGGGCTCCTACGAACCTGGGGTCTGTCTGATCTGGCCCAATTGTCCGTTCCATCCAGGTAGTAGAGTTAAAGGTAACTACACTGCCATAACCCAATACTACCACAAGGGTACAAGATTGTACACCTAAAGTAGTATTACACACCTAAAGTGCTACAAAGAGGTGTTACACACAAGTGGGTGTTACAATGGCATCCAGTATGACATAAAATATAATCCCAGCATAAGTGCTGTTTTAATATGCTGAACCAAAGAGGACAAACGGCTCAAATTCCCAGCTTTCAAATTGTGCAGCAATGTTCTTCAGGTCTGTGAAAGAATTAAATATCTTGGACATTTTATAACTGAGCAAATGAATGATGATGATCTACAGACAGTGTTGTAAGCTTTATGCACAGGCGAATACCATTGCACACAAGTTTAATTTTTGTTCCACTAAGGTGAAAGTGGCTTTGTTCAAAGCATATTGTACACCTCTATACACTGTACACCTGTGGTTAACTTATAAAAAAAGTCTAATATGCAGTGGTTGCAAGTTGCGTACAATGATGCAATGAGAATTTTTCTAAAAATACCCAGAGGGAGAAGTACTAATCAGATGTTTGTCACTGCAGGAGTGAGCACTTTTAAAGCACTTTTAAGAAATTTAATGTTTAAATGCAATGTTTAGATGAATCTGACAACAGAATTATTGTGGCACTCTCAAATCCCATCAAGAGCTGTTCCTGCCGTGCCAGCTGCCTGGCGGCCCAGCCTCCCTTGGCCATCCCTCCTGGGGCAGATGCCTGGCTCTCCTGGGGCTTGTTGGCCTCGGACATTTGTGCTCCGTGGGCCACCACTGGTAGAGCAGTGGTAGAAGTGAGAGAAAGCCAAAGCAATGCATCTACTGTTAAATGTATTTCATTGCATTGACTCAGCTGATCAGAAGCTGCTTTTACTATCTATTACCATATAATAAATATGGATTTTCTTTTACTTTAAAATATCAAAACAGGGAATTCTGATGCTGGGAGAGGAGAATAAAGGACAGAGCCATTCACAATTTGATCTTCCTAAAGTAAACTTTTTATTTAACCAGTTGTCTATCATTAAAATGAGCCAAACATATTTAAAAAATAATAAAAACTGAACTGTTGCTTTCCTCCACCATGAAAAAAGTGAGCAGTTTTTGGAAATTAAACTCCCAGAGTGAAAATTGGTCCCATTTTGGGCCTGCTAGCCATTAAGGGGAAAAAAACCCTCATCAAATACATGAAATTATGGTGCATGAACACTCTCATGGCTTTACTCATAGACTTATAATTAACCAGATGGCTTTTGCAGTCACAAGTGTCACCACCTGCTACATATTATGTAAAGTAAATATCAGGTTTAACACACTTCTGCACTGACTTCATTGTTTAGACTGTGAAGTTACATGTACATTTCTTTATAAACAGTCTTACTCTAAAACTGTATAAAACCAGCTTAATGACACCTATTTTATGAACTTGTGGCATTACAGGTGCTACCATGTTGAAAAAGTGACAATGTATTATTAATATTGTATTATTCTAAATTATATTTCACTAATTCATCAATTTACACCATTTTTAACCGTTGTTGTTGTTTTGTGCTTGGTTTTTTGCCACTGTTCTCTAAACTTTTTTATTCTACTTTGGTTTGTTCTCTTAAATTACATTCTAAACTCTCTTTAAATTGTGCTTTTGCAGTCTTTTCCCCTCATAAATTTAATTTTTCATTATGTTTAGAAAGGAGGGTGAGTGCTGAGCTATCAGGAAGCTTGGTTAATAAGCTGTAAAGTCTATAGGTGGACTGCACAAACACCAATAGCTGCTAATTAGTGCTAACAGACTGCTGAGGGCCACAGACTAACATCGTCAATCAAGGTGCCCATGCCGCTGTCACTGGCAGCAGAAGACAATGCACTGACAGCACTGCAGAGCACAAACTAGCAGCCAAATTCTGCAAACAAGATGTGTTTGTGGATACCAAACCAAACTGAACCAAATGAACAATCAACTTTATACTGACATTGTTTACTCTGTTAATTGTCACCACCTTAACTGCAAGTGAATGATGCTCATCTGCTCACTGTGGAAGGCTATTGAGAACAAAAACTTTCCTACACTATCATACAAACAAATACTTTCATATCATTTTCTACTATTTCATTTTATTTTATTTTGTTCCACACTTTATTATGTAGGGTAGTGCAGTTCAAAAGGGTTCACGTACAAACTGCCAATAATAAAATATAATGAAAAAAGAAACAAAATTACAATGCGGATAAAATGAAATAAATGTTTACAACACCAAGTGTTTATGAAATATCCACAGGTTAATTTATGTAACAATTAACCATAAAAATAACCATTGTCACCAGAGATTGACTAAACATTTAAGCACAAATCTGGCTTCTCCAACGTTACATATTCCTATTTCCAAAGTTCACAATCCATCCATCCATCCATCCATCTTCTACCGCTTAATCCTTTCGGGTCGCGGGGGGGCTGGAGCCTATCCCAGCATCTTTGGGCGAGAGGCAGGGTACACCCTGGACAGATCGCCAGTCCATCACAGGGCCAACACAGAAAGACAGACAACCATTCACTCTCACATCCATACATAAGGACAATTTAGAATCCCCAGTTTTGATGCCAATTAACCTAACTTGCATGTTTTTTGGCATGTGGGAGGAAACCGGAGTGCCCGGAGTAAACCCACGCAGACACGGGGAGAACATGCAAACTCCACACAGAAGGGTCACCGATGGTCTGGGGGTGGGATCGAACCCACGATGGTCAAGGGTGGAATCGATCCCATGACCTTCTTGCTGTGCTGCCACTGTGCTAACCACTGCGCCACCGTGCTGCCATCAAGGAAAAGTTTGTTTTTGCTTTGTACAACTTCCTAGAACCCGAATCAATCATGTTTCAACCTCCTGAGATGCCAGATAAGGCATCCTTAGCCACTGTGGGTGGCAGTGGCTCAGGAGGTAGAGCGGGCCGTCCAACAACCAGAGGACTGGCGGTTCGAATCCTGCTCGCCCCAGCCATCCTGCTGTTGTGTCTCTGAGCAAGACACTTTACCCACCTTGCCTCCAGTGTCCATGACTCTGGTATGAATGTGTATAAATATTTGGTAGTGGTCGGAGAGGCTGTTGGCAGGGATTGGCAGTCACATTTCTATCAGTCTGCCCCAGGACAGCTGTGGCTACAGTAGTAGCTTACTACTACCATTGTCTGTCTGTGGAGTGAATGAATAATAGATTTTCATTGTAAAGTTCTTTGGGTTTCTTGAAAGGCGCTATATAAATGCAAACCATTATTATTCTAAGAGATGGGCAAACTTCTGTGGTAGAAAATATTGTGCTGCAGTCATGGAGACAGGAAGAAAAAACTGGACTAGAAATAATTTTTACCCAACCTAAAAAGAACAGCTTACTGTGTAAGAGTCACCGTACCTTGCCATTGTGTGCTACAACTCCCATTTGTCCTGTTCTCAACTTGGCAAGCTGCATGACTTCAGGACGGGAGGAGAGAGAACCCTCTTAACTATTTTTAATTTGGACTGCTACTAATACTATGCCCCTTTTTCCCTGCAGAACATGAGAACATGACAATCTGCTTCCATCTGGTTCTGTCTGTGGGAACATGTAAAGGTAAAACCAACTTTATTGTCATTCAATCCATACAACCAATCATGTACAGTAGAACAAAATTACGTTTTTCTTATCTACAATGTTAAGAGGGGTCGCTGCCATGCAAGGCGCCACCACAAATTTTCCTTCTCTGTTCCATTATTGCTGAGCACCAAGCTGGACGGCAGGAAGTTCCACTTTTATATGGTCTTTGGCATGACCCGGACGGGATTCGAACCCCGGCTGTGGGGCGGATGCTCAACCAACTAGGCCACCACTCCAGTGGCCTAGTTGTTGTTGTGCTTCTTCCTATGTGATGTCCAGTTCTTTGAGTTCAGCCTCCACAGTCCTACGCCAGGTTGTTTTTGGCTTTGCTAGTTTCCTCTTCCTTGGAGGTGTCCACTTCATAGCCACTTTTGGAATGCGGTGATTTGGTTTGTTGACCCAGAGAGCAGACTCGGACTCGAAGAGTAGATACAATTATCTTTTATTATGATTAGTGTATGTGCGTGTGTGTGTGTGTGTGTGTGTGTGTGTGTGTGTGTGTGTGTGTGTGTGAGAAAGTGTAGCAGCTGGGGGCGAGCAGAGCACCGTGCAACCTGGCAACCAAACCTGGTTGCCATACCTGGCAACCTAAGGGCAAACAGAGACAGGGAGAGTTAGTGATGGACCCCGGAGGGGATGTACAGAATTGTCCAGTGCTTACTGTTTGTGAAGATGGTGTTATGTTCAGG
This sequence comes from Pholidichthys leucotaenia, assembly GCA_020510985.1. Classification (NCBI taxonomy): domain Eukaryota; kingdom Metazoa; phylum Chordata; class Actinopteri; order Cichliformes; family Pholidichthyidae; genus Pholidichthys; species Pholidichthys leucotaenia. Next base: position 65,395,870 of record CM035850.1, on the reverse strand, counting down.
TTCAGCTCAGTGACTCCAGCCAGGAAGACAATGCCCGCTGTCCCAGTTGCAGCTGGAGGTGGTTGGAGAGTCTAGGGAAGCGTGGTGCAGCTCGGTCCACTGCCAGGAGGGAGAGTGGTCCGCCGCCACGGATCTCCGCCTGTGCACAGGGGAACGAGTGAAGATGAGGGTGAATTGAGCGAGGGCTTACTTCGAGCTGTGGTGTAGATCCTTCCTGACGTCGGCTGGCAGGAGGCTGGATACAAAGACAAAGGTAGGCTGAGGCAAGGAAACTCAAGAACGAAGATGAAGGTGAGTGCAGGTCTCATAGGCATGAAGACAGACGACTCTGCGCTGATCCGAGGGCAGCGTGGTCTAAATAGCCCTGGCCGTGATGGGGAGCAGGTGTGCGCGCAGCTGAGGATGATAGGCAGCCAAAGCAAACCATCACATGCGGTGCTGGTCCATACGAAGGAAATGCACAAGCTACTTCAGTTTACAACATTTTATTCTATCCACCACACTGTGTGAGCTGGGCTTTTTATAGAGCTCAGCATTAGAAATCTTCACCGGCCACAAGATTCAGCAAATTCTCCTGAGGCAGTTGCTGTGGAATATCTCCATCTTTGGACCACAGTCCCATTTTAAAACACTAGTTGTCAGGATTACTATTGTGAAGTACTATATTCCAACAGACTGCGCAGATGGGATGACGGAGGCATCACGGATGACGTCATCACATCCAGCCCTATGTTAAGGAACTGACAGCGGGAGACTGCCTCTTTGGTGCTCCGCCTCTACAACCAACACCAGCCTGTACGTCCTTAGTGTTAGCTTAATAACAGTTCTGTAAGCTACACGTGCTACTAACTACTTGTGAATAAAGCCACTGTTGAGCACAGCCACCGCCTCCGCTGTCCTAACTCTCAGACATAACAATGGCAACGTGGATAAACCTTTATAACCGCGGCATGGAAGCGTGCTTGGCACCCCCACCTCTGTTCCTCGCGACCCCAGGTGAGCTGCCTATCCCATGGCCTCGTTGGATTGATTAATTCTGTACATACGTAATGGCTATGGACTTAGCTAGAGTCGGTGAGACGCAGCTGGGGCCGATCCTGATTCACAGCTTGGGTACCGAGGAATAGCGGGTGTTTAGTTCGTTGGGACCAGTGGACACATACAAGGAGTGTATCACGCTGCTAGCTGGACATTCCACAATGCCCGAAAGCATACTGGCAAGGAGGATAAGGTTCAGCCAGTGCCAACATAAAGTGGGAGAGATGACCCAGCAGTACGTCACGGACCTCTGCTGTCTGGCGAGCATGTGCAGATTTGGGCAACTAGACAACGAAATAGTGCAAAACCAGCTAGCAGAGCACACCAGTAACCCGTGGCTGCAGGTGACGTTGCTGAGGGCACCAGACAACCTGCCGCTGGTGAAGACGATGGGGTTAGCATTCCAGCTAGAGGCCACCGACAAGCTAACATCACAGCTAGGTAACCAACAACAACAGGCTCCGCTAGTACACGCAGTTACACCAGCAGAAGAACCCGGTTACTCTGCGACCTTCACGGAGGACACTGAGATGAACACCACGGGACTGAGGAACATCACGAGACACTATTCATGTGGTAACTGTGGCTCCCCGATGCACCGAGAGCAAGTGTGATCCTGCCCGGCCAGGGGGCAGCGATGCAAACGTTGCGGCAAGCTTAATCACTTCACCAAGGTGTGCCGATCAACATGACTAACATCAAGCCCACTAACCAGCTCAACAGAACCACCATTAACAACCATCATCCATGCAGTGGGCTCCAGAAGAGCGGCTTACAAATGGTTCATGGTGAGGCTCAACAATGTCAGCTTGCCGTTATTGCTGGACACCACCGCCGTAAGGTCCATGATGAACTGGGTTACAGTCAAAAATTTCTTTCCTAACCATCCTATAGGGAAGAATCCAGCAGAGCTGTATGGCTATGGGCACACCCGCATCAGCCTTATACGGACCATGACGCTGACGGTTCGCTACGGGTCAAGAGTCCTCCCAGAGTTCGCCTTCCAGGTAGCCCCACACGGGGACAACATCCTGGGGTGTGATCTTTTTTATGAACTGGGCTTTACCATCCATGGCAATCTTGGACTTTGACCGCTGATGATGGGAGTGCAACACACCCAAATTAGGGTACAGCCACTCCAAGCTCGACACTGCAGAGAGAACACAGCACGGAGAGAGGGCACAAACCGGACTCGCCTCTAATCCTCACCCGGTATAAGCCTCAAGGAGCCATCGTGGAGATGCAGGAGAGGGAGTTCGTGGCCAAAGGGGACCCTGGTGAATGATGACAACCCAGCGCGCTTCCCTTCGCCGGTGACAGTGACACATCGCCGCGACCACCATCAGCACCAGGAAAGAGGAGGCAGAAGCTGGACTCACCTTGCATCCTTGCTCAGCATCAGCCTCAGGGAGCCACAGCGCTTCAGGATAGAGAGTTCATGGCCCAGCAGGACCCAGCAAAGCAACGTCAATCAAGGGCATGTTCTGCCGCTGGCATGAAAGGCACGCCGCCACAACAACAACGTTGAGTGCAGCCAAACCGATCGCTGCTCGCAGTGCTGGAATGGGTTTGGGTCTGACGATCCAAACGCCTGGACCTACAGACGGTCCCGTCATCGCCAATGAGAATCACCGCACATTTGGGGCCAACCACCTCCCAGATGGATGATGGTTCAAGATGGCACGCCAGCCGTCTGTGAAGGCTGAGAGCAGCTGCCCCAGACTAAGCCGCAATGCTGGAGCTGATCCAGCCAGTGTGGGGCCCAGACTGGGACTTTGCAACAGGACACCCAGATCCGCTGCACCCAGTGCCTCCAGGGCTGCACACACCGTGGGTTCGCCAGAGGCCCCCTGAACTCAAAACACAACAGTGACTGTTTCAAAACTGTTTAGTAGAGCACGACTGTTCACAGTGGGAGAATAACCCACTCAGCCATGCAGGGTTTACTGGTGGTCCATCCGGTTGTCCAGGTTCTGGTTTTATCTGTGGTGAGTTCACATGCTTGACAATGTTCATAATGTTTTTGGTTTTCCGGGGGGGGTATGCAGTTAAGATTAACCTTCATAGCAAGAGGTCACACCCTTGACACCACCAGGCTAACAAGATAATCCCATTAATACATATTTACACAATCTTAAACTAGAGGGCACACAGAGAGCACATTCCTTTTCCAATGCTCCCCACTCCATCCATCCATGCATCTGTTCGTACCTCCGTACCTCCTTCATTCTGTACACTGCAAGATAGGGCCTTGTTGGACTCATGGATGCACTCATGGATCACCTCCAAAATCTAAAGGGTTCATCTGTAGCCCAAGGGTCACCTCTGGTGAAAATTTTTATTAAAATCTCTCCTGTAGTTTTTGCATAATCCTGTTAACACGTTGTGATAAGATATGGCCTTGGCTGAGATATGCACTCCAGGTCACCTCCAAAATCTAATGGGTTCATCTATAGTTCAAGTGGCACTTCTAGGGGAAATTTCATCAAGTCTGTTGAGTAGTTTTTGTGTAATCATGTCAGCATTCAGAGAGACAAACAAACTGCCCCAATTACATAACCTCTTTTGCAGAAGTAATCAAAAATATTAAATGACTTCAAAAGACATTCTTTGAAGTTTCATTTCTATAAACTTACACAGTAAAGTCATATTCAAAAACAGTTTCTAATAAATACCAAAATTTTGCAGCATTTTCCTCTAAGAGGTAACAAGATACTAATAGCAACGTCTGGAAATGTTATGGAATGCAGTGTATTACAATGCTGTTTCGCTGCCCATTAAGTTCATAGGGTTAACGTAGAAACACTGTTGTATTGGGAGACTATGTAATCCTGCTAAACAGTCTGATGTGCACATAAATCTGGTGCGGTAAACTGCTGAGTGCACACACACACACACACACACAGTCACTCGCTCATGCACACATCCCATGAAAATGACCTCAGTATCCTCATTCTCTGGAATCTGTGGCCCTGAAAATATCACCATTTCCCTTTATTTGATTCACACCGGGCACATATATTACCGTAATACATCCTGTTTACAAGGCTGTCAATACAGTGAACACCAGTTGTGTTTACATTACAGGCGTACTGTCGGATATTTTGTTTACTCTATCTATAAACGTTTGGCTTGGGCCGTCCTGTACTCCAGGATCACAGGTGGTGCCCTTTGATGCTGAAGAACAAAAGACTGTTAATGCAGCCACCCTTTTGAGGTAGGCCACAGAGGCCATTCAGAAGTCAGTGCATCAAATATTTTTGCTACTATCAAACAATTATCAAAAGGTACTCATATGTGCTCTAAATATGCTTGGATTTTTTTTTTTTTTTATCTAGATACAAAAGAAAGTGGAGTACGGTGCGTCCGGAAAGTATTCACAGCGCTTCACTTTTTCCACGTTTTGTTATGTTACAGCCTTATTGCAAAATGGACTAAATTAGTTTTTTCCCTCAAAATTCCACACACAATACCCCATAATGACAATGTGAAAAAGGTTTTTTTGATTTTTGCAAATTTATTAAAAATAAAAAACTAAGAAATCACATGTGCATAAGTATTCACAGCCTTTGCCATGAAACTCAAAATTGAGCTCAGCTGCATCCTGTTTCCACTGATCATCCTTGAGATGTTTCTACAGCTTAACTGTAGTCCACCTGTGGTAAATTCAGTTGACTGGACATGATTTGGAAAGGCACACACCTGTCTATATAAGGTCCCACAGTTGACAGTGCATGTCAGAGCACAAACCAAGAAGGAAGTCAAAGGAATTGTCTGTAGACCTCCGAGACAGGATTGTCTCGAGGCACAAATCTGGGGAAGGGTACAGAAAAATTTCTGCTGCTTTGAAGGTCCCATTGAGCACAGTAGCCTCCATCATCCATAAATGGAAGAAGTTTGGAACCACCAGGACTCTTCCTAGTGCTGGCTGGCCTTCTAAACTGAGTGATCGAGGGAGAAGGGACTTGGTTAGGGAGGTGACTAAGAACCCAATGGTCACTCTGTCAGAGCTCCAGCATTCCTCTGTGGGAAGAGGAGAACCTTCCAGAAGGACAACCATCTCTGCAGCAAATCCACCAATCAGGCCTGTATGGTAGAGTGGCCAGACGGAAGACACTCCTTCTTCTTCTTTTAGATTTGATTGGCGGTTGGCAACCAGCTTACAAGTGCATTACCGCCACCTACTCTATCTTCCTTTATAGTTTCCTTGTGGCATCACACATGGCAGCCCACCTGGAGATTACCAAAAGGCACCTGAAGGACTCTCAGACCATGAGAAACAAAATTCTCTGGTCTGATGAGACAAAGATTGAACTCTTTGGCGTGAATGCTAGGCGTCATGTTTGGAGGAAACCAGGCACCGTTCATAACCACGCCAATGGTGGTGGCAGCATCATGCTGTGGGGATGTTTTTCAGTGGCAGGAACTGGGAGGCTAGTCAGGATAGAGGGAAAGATGAATGCAGCAATGTACAGAGACATCCTGGATGAAAACCTGCTCCAGAGTGCTCTTGACCTCAGACTGGGGCGACGGTTCATCTTTCAGCAGGACAGTGACCCTAAGCACACAGCCAAGATATCAAAGGAGTGGCTTCAGGACAACTCTGTGAATGTGTCATGTGTCTGAGCTCATGTTTTCACTGAGCTCAGACCCTCACTTTATTCCTAAGTATTGAATGTCTGATTAGTTTGATTTTGTTAGTTTCCTGTATATATTTTTGGGTTTCTTTACATTTGGGCCTCCCCTTTTCCTAGACATTCCCTCTAACTGCTCACAGGCTGCTCCTCTCTCAGCTCAGCTGTGAGCAGTTGGTCTAATTAGGTTACCTGCTCACTCAGGGACTCACACCTGCAGCTCATTCACTTCTGTGTATTTAAGCACTGCCTACTCACTGTGTTAATGCGGCAATATTGGATCAACTTCTGATCACTCCACTTCTTCCAGCCTCTGAAGTGTCTTTTACTTCTCCAGAGCACTCCCTGCTGTGAGGCTCATCCTGTAAGTTATTCTTGTTTTGCATTTTTGTATAGTTTTCATTATTTTTGTACTTTATGTTATTTTTGTTAATAAATGCCATAAACTCAATTCAGTGCCTGGGTCTGCCTTCCTGCCCTGTAGGGGCATACATGACAGAATATTGCCGCCAGTTTAAGGGCCAGCTGTTGAGTTTGTGCATTTTTTCCTTTTTTCCTTTTTTTTCTCTCACGTACCTCATCTGTGGAGCTCATCATGTCCCCAGCACACCGGTTCTCGGCCAACAAAGGAGGATCGGTGGCTGGGGACCCCAGCCTGGCGGTGCAATGGGGGGGTCTCTTTATCCAAGACAGCGTCTCCGATGCTCTCGCCTCTCGAAACCCAAAGAGAGTCCTGCAGAACGTGGAGGCAGCAGTCAAATCATCAGTGGAAACAGGATGCACCTGAGCTCAATTCTGAGCTTCATGGCAAAGGCTGTGAATACTTATGTACATGTGATTTCTTAGTTTTCTATTTTTAATAAATTTGCAAAAATCTCAAAAAAACTTTTTTCACATTGTCATTATGGGGTATTGTATGTAGAATTTTGAGGGAAAAAATTAATTTAGTCCATTTTGGAATAAGGCTGTAACATAACAAAATGTGGAAAAAGTGAAGCTCTGTGAATACTTTCCGGCTGCACTATACATTTAGGGACTCTCCTGTTTACCAACTTACCCTAACACTGGCCATTAGGAAAAGCAGCCAAATGAATGTGATATGTTAATGCAAGGTTTCCCAGACTGGTTATGAGTGGAGTTACATAAAAGGTTTGGTGTCTGCAGCATTTGGCCATTTGATCGGCTTATATTGCGGCATATCTCACATAGAAGAGTTAACTATTATCATAAAAAATATATAAACCCAAAATGAGGAAATATAATTTTGCAATGATGGAAGAAAGATTGCACAGCTTGAGCAGAGAAAAGCATTGAAAACGGTAATTCGAGTAGCTTAACAGAATATGTAATCAATATTTGAGGAAAAATTCTGTGAAGAAGTCCGCCATATCAGCACTTGTACAATTCATCCTTAATACAAGAACACATCAGCACATTGTGGCTACCTATAGGGCTGGGTGAAACCGGAAATGACAGTTATGCACATGCATCAAATGCTCAGCCTAGAAGATGAAAAAAATGAAGTATATATACAACTGTGTGTGCACTGGACTCAAAGCGGACATGCATCTCAGCGCGCCAGAGCGGAGGTGTAGTATAAACAAGGCTTTAGAGTTTGTGTTAGGTCACTTACTATCTGTGCTCCAAACTCCACCTACAAGGTATTCTAGGTTTGAATGAGTAGTGATACTTTTTTGTTTGCTTGTTTGCTAGATATCTGTTTGCTCAGCTAATGGTGGTTTAGGAAATACTGGTATCTTATCTGAAGCAGATGAGCTCTGCAGCATGTGCTACTATGGTGATACATCCTGTTTCTTAACCCTGAAATCCCTGGGATTAATTTAAAGTTACAACAAGTACGCTCCTAATTCTGTTTCAGATCATTACTTATCCTAAACTTTACGTATCTACAGTATCTTCTGAAGTGTGGCTTCAAAGACTAAATATCTTTAGCCAGAGCCCTGAAAATATCACCCACAACAAATAAATCTGCCAAGAGTTACGCCAAAACAAAGAATGACATGAAAAAGATCAACTTTAGTAAGCTGGACATTCACTGATCTTGTTCAAAGAAGTTTTAAAAATACAGTGAAGGCTTAACACTGACTTCAGTACAAAACTACTAACTGTAATAACTGCTTTCAACAACTTTCAAATGTCAGAAAAATCTGCTCCCTTGTAGAGGGTAAAAGGGAAGGATGTGGAGGCGAGGCACAAGCGTAGGTCGACACAGAATCTTTATTCACCCTCTAACATATATGTACAGCCTATGGGCCCCAGCATGGCCCGCTGGGGCCGATCTCTGTAGAAGAGCCTAGCAGCCTCCCCAGTCTCTCTGCGTTCTCTTTATATAACTTTATTACCTCACATAGAGACTGGGCCTGGCGTATTATGCATGGGTATGAACAAAGGCAATGTGTGGCACGATTATCATAACACATGTTACATTCATCACATACATTTGCCTCCCTACGCTACATGCTACAGCATGGAGCAGCAGGGGGCGAAGGCGCATCATAGTCTGGTCTAATTACCCTGCTGGGGGGCTACCCCCTTCGGTCCATTGTTCAGCCCCCCTTCCTTGTTCTGGGTGTGAGAGAATGTCCACCCGCAGTGTCTAGTGTCACTACACAGCCCACCCCCCCAAACACCCAGAAGGGGCTGTAACCCCCCGGTCGTTTGGGCTCAAGTCGGCGCCCCTAGCGGCTGCAGCGAGGGGTTGCCGCTCCGGTCGAACTGTCCAATTGGGGAAGTGTGTCGGAGGGCATGTCAGTCTGTGGGGGGAAAGGGGGAGGGGTGAAAAGCACTTTCTGCTCCGCTCCAAGTTCCAACACATTGACGGCCATGGTTTGTGGGCACACGGGGGCCGGTGTGCATCGTGCTGACGGAACAAAGCTGGCGATCAGCAGGTCTTTGGGATAGAAGTGAGGGCAGAACAATGTGGAGGACGAGGGGGAGGTGGGGGGAAACAATGGAGTGCTGGCCCGGGATGTCAAAAGCGTCTGGGCCGCACAAAAATTGCATGCAGATTAGCCTCGGGGGAGGGACTTTTCCAGTAAGCCTTCCGGTGATCCGCAGCTGGTGTGAAAAAAATTAAGTCTCTGATGACTCCTCGTGCGGGCCCGGTCCTGCCAGGATGTGGGGAAGGCGAATGGCCCAATTCCCTGAGGGTGCGTCGTGGCAGTGAAAAAACTTAAGCTGTGTCAGGGAAACTGGCGATCTTGCTTTAGGTGCGGGGGCAGTCCTAAAGGCTCAGGGGAAAGCAATCGGCTTATTTCCCTGTTGATGCGCAGCAGCTAAGAAACAAATACATGTCCTGTGTGCGAGGCTGCCTGGCTGCTTTAGGTGCGATGCATAAAGCCTAAAGGATCCAAGGATGGTGATCGGCTGTGTTCCGGGGGAACGTGCAGCGGCTGAGGACAATGTATCAGTTCTTGGAGCCGGTTTGTCCCTGGTGCGTGATGCATACTCTGGCGCAGTGACCACATAGCTGTAAGCTGCGCTGTCCTTGTAATCCTGCAGTGTGCGCACGGGGCTTCTCTGCGCCGAAACTCCGCTGACGGGAGGTGAAGTCAGGGTTGAGGAGCTTTATTCAAACACACAGACGGCACCAATCTTCCCCTTTCAGGCTGTTTCTGTGCAGTGCTCATCTCGCTGATCCTGGTGCGTTTCGGTCCCCGCGCCGCTCACTCTCTCCAGCCCTTGAGGTCACCATCGTGGAGAGAGGAACAGGTGCATGCGCTCCAGTGTGGATGAGAAGGATGCAGGCGATCTCTGGTACTCCGGAGTCCACAGCGCGGTGAAAGGGAGTAGACGGTCCATCTCACGTCAAGTCACCAATGTAGAGGGTAAAAGGGAAGGATGTGGAGGTGAGGCATGAGTGTAGGCTGACACAGAATCTTTATTCACCCTCTAACATATATGTACAGCCTATGGACCCCAGCATGGCCCGCTGGGGCCGATCTCTGTAGAAGAACCTAGCAGCCTTCCCAGTCTCTCTGCGTTCTCTTTATATAATTTTATTACCTTGCATAGAGACTGGGGCTGGCGTATTATGCATGGGTATGAACAAAGGCAATGTGTGGCACGATTATCATAACACATGTTACATTCATCACATACATTCGCCTCCCTGCGCTACATGCTACAGCATGGAGCATCAGGGGGCAAAGGCGCCTCATAGTCTGGTCTAATTACGCCACTGGGGGGCTACCCCCTTCGGTCCATTGTTCAGCCCCTCTTCCTGGTTCTGGGTGTGAGAGAATGTCCACCCTCAGTGTCTAGTGTCACCACACCCTGACTTTTTCAAGATCTCGGACTAGCCCTCAAACTGTTTTATTCTCCATAAACCCGATAGGGATGAGACCATAACAATGAAAGTTTCCAGAATAAAGGAAGGCAGAATACAGCTCCCTACCTGATTTCTTATATTTTTGCATATTTGTCACATTTAATGTTTCAGATCATCAAATAAATTTTAATATTATATATCTATCCTAAACCTAAACAGATTGATGCCCTACTATTTTTGACCAAATTAGCCAAAAAACTAAAGATACAACAGAGAACCTGAATCCAGGTCAAGGCAAACAGGTCAAACTGAAGTAGCAAATAACCTCAAACAGCCAAGCACAGACACAGATCCACACCTTTGCAGCCACAGTCAACTCACCTATTAACTCCTTTCCCTCAGTTTAGGAACTTTCATCAGAGCTCCACTGACTCTTCAAGCAAAGAGGAAGTGCCTGAATCAAGGGAAAGAGAGAACAAAATACCCCATAACACAATCTTAGAAAAATATTTGAAGCTGATTTTTAGAATGTTGAAAATGTAGTGTCTCTAGCTTTATACCTTTCATACTGAGCAAATACTGATGTTATCTACCTTAATTCAAAATCTGACAAAAAGTAAAGCTAAACATTTATTTTGGTTCATTTTATCGTCAGAAAAGGTTAACATATACTGACATATCCAGTCTGGTCTAAAGCAAGTCAAATTCCCATATTATTCACTTCTCACAGCTTTATGTGTTTGAGCAAACAGCTTGTAGCTATATATTACTAGAGTGGGAGCTCCAGTCGGGTGATTCTTCTTCTATCTACAAAAGGCAGGGAGGGGGCAGAGATATGAATCAGATGGATGAGCGAGGGCTTAGCCTGGCGGTTATTGATCCCTTTGCTCCAGGAATGATCCAGAACTCATTCGGACACTTTTTGCTTCCTTTTGTTCGATACATCCTTAAAGGGTTTGAAAAGACTCGTGCAGTTTGGCCCACTTGGTGCGGAGCTGATAGGATGAGATGCTATCAGTATGAATAAATCTATTTCAATATGCCACACGCTTCCCCTCATCAGGCCCCCACTGACGGAGAAGAAAAGATGCATTACTGCTCTGATTAAAGATAATATGTTTGTCCAAATCGTGGGGGTTTAGATTTGTGGCCTTGGAGTGGATTGACATCTGTTTGTGAAGACTATTAATTTAATCTTATCTCCTATAGAATGAAGTTTTAGCATACACACTCACTATATAACCAATGGCACATACAGTCATGTGAAAAAAATTGGACACCCCTTTAAATATTCAGTTCTTTATTAAGAAATGTTCACATACAGTGGTGTGAAAAAGTGTTTGCCCCCTTCCTGATTTCTCATTTTTTTGTATGTTTGTCACACTTAAATGTTTCAGATCATCAAACAAATTTAGAGGCAATTTGCCGCTGGTAAGGCCATCCAAAACAAACTGGTCCTGGGTGAAGGGCCAGACTAAGAATGATCGAACAGACTCTCATGATGAATGCTAGAGCAAGGATTCATTGTACCCTGCCTGGTATGGGGTTACCAGGGCCCCACCCTGGAGCCAGGCCTGGGGGAGGGGCTTGATAGCAAGCGTCTTGTAGCCGGGTTTCCACCCATGAGACCTGGCCGGGCTCAGCCCAAAGGAGTGACATGGGTCTGCCCTCCAGTGGGCTCACCACCCGCAGGAGGGACCATGGGGGTCCGGTGCTATGTGGATCAGGTGGCGGTCAAAGGCGGAGACCTTGGCGGTCTGATCCCAAGCTTCCTAAACTGGCTTTTGGGACGTGGAATGTCACCTCTCTGGTGGGGAAGGAGCCTGAGCTGGTGCATGAGGTTGAGAGATACCGGCTAGATATAGTCGGCCTCACCTTAACACACAGCTCCGGTTCCAGAACCAGTTTCCTGGAGAGGGGCTGGAGCTTGGCCTACTCTGGAGTTGCCCCGAGCAAGAGGCGATGAGCAGGGGTGGGTTGGGTATTCTTGTATCCCTCCACCTTGCTGCCTCTATATTGGAGTTTTCCCCGGTGGACAAAAGGGTTGTTTTCCTGCGCCTTCGGGTTGGGAAACGGGTCCTGACCATCATTTGTGCCTATGGACCAAATGATGGTTCAAAGTACCCACCCTTTTTGGAGTCTCTGGCTGGAGTGCTGGAGAGTGCTGCTCTTGGAGACTCCATTATCCTACTGGGGGACGTCAATGTGCATGCGGGCAACAACAGTGAAACCTGGAGGGGGGTGATTGGGAGGAAAGGCCTGCCCGATCTGAACCCGAGTGGTGTTCAGTTATTGGACTTCTGTGCTAACCGCGGTTTGTCCAAAACAAATACCATGTTCAAGCATAAGTGTGTCCATATGTGCACCTGGCACCAGGACACCCTAGGTCGCAGGTCGATGGTCAATGTTGTTATCATGTCATCAGACCTGTGACCGTATGTCTTGGACACTCAGGTAAAGAGAGGTGCAGAGCTGTCAACTGATCACCACCTGGTGGTGAGTTGGATCCAATGGCAGGGGAGGAAGCCATTCAGACCTGGTAGACCCAAACGTATAGAATTAGTGAGGGTGTACGGGGAACGTCTAGCTGAGGCCCCTGTCTGGGAGGTCTTTCAGCTCCCACCTCCGGAAGAACTTCAACCACATTCTGAGAGAGTCTGGAGACATGGAGTCTGAATGGGCCATGTTCTCCACCTCCATTGTTGAAGCGGCTGCCCAGAGCTGCGGCTGCAAAGTCGTTGGGGCATCTTGTGGTGGCAACCCCCAAACCAAGTGGTGGACACCAGTGGTGGTGGTGGTGGTGGGGGGGCATTAAGCTGAAGAAGGAGTTCTATCAAGCTTGGTTAGCTTGTGGGACTCCCGAAACAACTGAGGTGCACAGGCAGGCCAAGCAGAGTGCAGCTTGGGTGGTGGCTGAAGCAAAAACTCGGGTATGGGAGGAGTTTGGTGAGGCCATGGAACAAGACTTTCGGTCGGCCTCAAAGAGATTCTGGCAAACTGTCCGGTGGTTCAGGAGGGGGAAGCAGTTCCCTGTCCACACTGTGTATGGTGCGGCTGAGGCACTGCTGACTTCGACTGGGGATACCATAGGGCGGTGAAAGGAATACTTCGAGGATCTCTTCAGTCCCACTGACACGCCTTCCACAAAGGAAGCAGGGCTTGTGGACGAGGGGAACAACTCGCTGATCACAGGGGTTGAGGTCGCCAAGGTGGTGAAAAATGTCTTTGGTGGCCGGGCCCCGGGGGGGGGGGGCAGCACGGTGGCGGAGTGGTTAGCACTGCGGCAGCACAGCAATTCACTCTTGGCTGGGGGATCCTGGGTTCGAGCCCAGCCCCTGACCAACAGTGATCTGTGTGGAGTTTGCATGCTCTCCCCGTGTCTGCATGGGTTTACTCCGAGATTTTTCCGGTTTCCTCCCACATGCCAAAAACATGCAAGTTAGGTTAACTGGCATCAAAACTGGGGATTCTAAATTGTCCTTAGGTATGACTGTGAGAGTGAATGGTTGTCTGTCTCTCTGTGTTGGCCCTGCGATGGACTAGCGATCTGTCCTGGGTGTACTATGCCTCTTGCCCAAAGATGCTGGGACAGGGTCTAGCTCCCCCGCGACCCGAAAAGGATTAAGCGGAAGAAGATGGATGGATGGATGGGCCCTGGATGTTGTAGGGCTGTCACGGTTGACACGCCTCTGCAACATTGCGTGGAGGTTGGGGGCAGAGCCTTTGGCATGGCAAACTGGGGTGGTAGTTCCTCTCTTCAAAAAAGTTGACTGGAGGGTGTGCTCCAAATTTAGAGGGATCACACTCCTCAGCGTCCCTGAGAAGGTCTCTGTCAAGGTACTGGAGATGAGAGTCCGGCTGTTGGTCAAACCTCGGATTCAGGAGGAGCAATGTGGTTTTTGTCCTGGCTGTGGCATATCGGACCAGCTCTTTACCCTCACGAGAATCCTCGAGTGTTCGTGGGAGTTTGCCCAACCAGTTTACATGTGTTTTGTGGACTTGGAGAAGGCATTCGACCGCGTCCCTCATGGTTTTTTGTGGGGGGTGCTTCGGGAGTATGGAGTATCAGGCTTGTTGTTACAAGCTATTCGGTCTCTGTACAACCGTTGTGAGAGTTTGGTTTGTATTGCCAACACTCGGTCGGACTCATTCCCGGTGAGAGTTGGACTCCGCCAGGGCTGCCCTTTGTCACCGATCCTGTTCATAAATTTTATGGACAGGATTTCTAGGCGCAGGCAAGGAACAGAGGGTGTCATGCTTGGTGACCACAGGATCTTATCTCTGTTGTTTGCAGATGATGTTGTCCTGCTGGCTTCATCCAGCAATGACCTACAGGTCTTACTGGTACGGTTTGCCGCTTAGTGTGAAGAGGCTGGGATGAGAATCAGTTTTTCCAAGTTCAAGTCCATGGTCCTGAGCCGGAAAAAGTTGGATTGTCCTCTCCGGGTTGGAGACAAACTCCTGCCCTAAGTGGAGGAGTTTAAGTATCTTGGATCTTATTCACGAGTGAGGGGAGAATGAAGAGCGAGACTGACAGATTGACAGAGATTGACAGATGGATCGAAGCAACATCTGCAGTGATGTGGACGTTGTACTGGTCTGTTGTGGTGAAGAGGGAGCTAAGTTCTAAGGCAAAGCTGTCAATTTACCAGTCAATCTAAGTTCCTACCCTCACCTATGGTCATGAGCTTTGGGTAATGACTGAAAGAACGAGATTGTGGATACAAGTGGCTGAAACGAGCTTTCTTCGTGGAATTGCTGGACTCACCCTGAGAGACAGGGTGAGGAGCTCAGTCATCCGGGAGAGGCTCAGAGTAGAATCACTGCTCCTCCACTGCGCCACTGCGCACCGGGCTGCACGGTGGCGCAGTGGTTAGCACTGCGGCAGCACAGTTTACCCTTGGCCGGGGGATTGTGGGGATCGTGGGTTCGATCCCAGCCCCCGACCAACAGTGATCTGTGTGGAGTTTGCATGTTCTCCCCGTGTTGCGTGGGTTTACTCCGGGATTTCTCCGGTTTCCTCCCACATGCCAAAGACATGCATGTTAGGTTAATTGGCTGTTCTAAATTGTCCCTAGATATCTGTTTCCTATAGGCCCTTAGAATAGAGGGTTAGTATTAATGAAAGCGCTTTGAGTGGTCTTTGTGACTAGAAAAGCGCTATATAAGTGCAGGTTAGTTAGTAGTTAGTTAGTAATTGAAAGGAGCCAGTTGAGGTGATATGGGCATCTGATCAGGATGCCTCCTGGATGCCTCCACTTGAGGTGTTTCGGGTACGTCCCTCTGGGAGGAGACCCTGGGGCAGACCCAGGACTCACTGGAGAGACTATGTCTCCCAGCTGGTCTGGAAACACCTTGGTATCCTCTCTGAAGAGCTGGAGCAGGTGGCTGCCTCCACGACCCGGACCTCCAGAAAAGCAGTAGAAGATGGATGAATGGATGGAAACAAATTTAAATATTAGACAAAGATAACTCAAGTAAACACAAAATGCAGTTTTTAAATGAAGGTGTTTATGATTAAGGGGGAAAAAATCCAAACCTACACGGCCCTGTATGAAAAAGTGATTGCCCCTAAACCTAATAACTGGTTGGGCCACCCATAGCAGCAACAACTGCAATCAAGCGTTTGCGATAACTGGCAATGAATGTTTTACAGCGCTTTGGAGGAATTTTGGCCCACTCATCTTTGCAGAATTGTTGTAATTCAGCCACATTGGAGGGTTTTCGAGCATGAACCACCTTTTTAAGGTCATGCCACAGCATATCAATCAGATTCAGGTCAGGACTTTAATTAGGCCACTCCAAAGTCTTCATTTTGTTTTTCTTAAGTCATTCAGAGATGGACGTGCTGGTGTGTTTTGGATCATTGTCCTGCTGCAGAAAGCAAGTGCGCTTCAGCTTGAGGTCACAAACAGATGGCCGGACATTCTCCTTCAGGATTTTTTGGTAGACAGCAGAATTCATGGTTCCATTTACCACAGCAAGTCTTCCAGGTCCTGAAGCAGCAAAACAGCCCCAGACCATCACACTACCACCACCATATTTTACTGTAGGTATGATGTGCCTTTTCTGAAATGCTGTGTTACTTTTATGCTGGATGTAATGGGACACACACGTTCCAAAAAGTTCAACTTTTGTCTCGTCAGTCCACAGAGTATTTTCCCAAAAGTCTTGGGGATCATCAGGATGTTTTCTGGCAAAACTGAGATGAGCCTTTATGTTCTTTTTGCTTAGCAATGGTTTTCGTCTTGGAACTCTGCCATGCAGGCCATTTTTGCCCAGTTACTTTCTTATGGTGGAGTCATGAACACTGACCTTAACTGAGGCAAGTGAGGCCTGCAGTTCTTTGGATGTTGTTGTGGGGTCTTTTGTGGCCTCTTGGATGAGTTGTCGCTGCACTCTTGGGGTAATTTTGGTCGGCTGGCCACTCCTGGGAAGGTTCACCACTGTTCCATGTTTTTGCCATTTGTGGGTAATGGCTCTCACTGTGGTTCGCTGGAGTCCCAAAGCTTTAGAAATGGTTTTATAACCTTTTCCAGACTGATAGATCTCATTTACTTTTTCTCAGTTGTTCCTGAATTTCTTTGGATCGCAGCATGATGTCTAGCTTTTGAGGATCTTTCGGTCTATTTCACTTTGTCAGGCAGGCCCTATTTAAGTGATTTCTTGATTGAGAACAGGTGTGGCAGTAATCAGGGCTGGGTGTGGCTCGAGAAATTGAACTCAGCTTTCCAAAGATGTGATAAACCACAGTTAATTTAGGTTTTAACAGGAAGGGGGCAATCACATTTTCACACAGGGCCATGTAGATTTGGATTTTTTTTTACCCTTAATAATAAACACCTTCAATTAAAAACTGCATTTTGTGTTTACTTGTGTTACTTTTGTCTAATATTTAAATTGGTTTGATGATCTGAAACATTTTAGTGTTACAAACATACAAAAAAATGAGAAATCAGGAAGGGGCAGACATTTTTTCACACCACTGTATCTATGTCTAACCTTGTTTTTGTTTGATTTGCATTTTTTAAAATTTATTTTAGTCATTTTAAGTGGGAATTAATGTGGGGGTGTCCTACAAAAGACGGGAGTGTCCTATTTTATTCCTCACTATTTGTTTAGAATTACATTTTACAGAAAATTTGAAAAGTCTGTAATTCATTTTTAATTGTTCAGATGTATTATGTGAATCTCCCAGTATTTTTTAACATTGATATTAAATATCCATATGTCCAAATGTGTTAAAAAAAAACACACAGGCTTATACAGGGTGTCCTAATTTTTTCACATGACTGTATACTAAATCTAATAGTTTTACAGTGTGGTCAGTGTGTGAATGTGTGTGTGAATGGGTGGATAGCAGGATCTGTAAAGCGCTTTGGTCATCAAGTGATGAGAATAAAAGCGCTATATAAGTGAATGCCATTTACCATTTACTCAAAAATGTATAGATGAGTGAAATTACAGAATAGGACTTACAGTAACTTGTTTATTTTACATCTGTAGTATATAAGCACA